>CM031243.1:255693081-256379624 GCA_018340775.1 Taxus wallichiana var. yunnanensis | reverse complement strand
TATGGATGATGAAGTATAAAAAAGCATCAATTTTCCCATGGATATAATCTTTCTTTTGCATAACTTAAGCGTATGGCATAGGTGATTAAACAATGGAGAAGTATCGAAGGTGACACTCTCTTGAAGTGGAGGTAAGATAATTTGAATAAATATATCTAACTGATTAAGAATCGGGTAGCACATTGGTCATCTTAGTAAGGTTTCTCTTATAGCGTAAGACATAGTCCACAAAGGTTCATTAGATACTTGTTTGATTTGAGCTTATTGTGAATAGGATATCTTAATCTTGGTATTTATATAAAATTGAGCAAGGAATGCATGAATTAATGATGTGAATGATGTTACCGAATGAACAGGTAGATCATAAAACCATCACATAGTGTAATCTTGTAAGATTTGAGGGAATAATTTAGCAAATAACTTCATATCATCCTCATAGTCTAGACATGTCAAATGAAAGGATCAAAGCTGATCACGAGGGTCATAATTGAAATTAAAGGTTGGAAGCTTAGGTACGATTAAGTTGGGAGGGAGTGGATAAGAGGAAATGGTGGGTGCAAAAAGACTATAAAGGAGGAGGGAGGAATCTAGAGATGGAGAGGAATGTGAAATAGCTTGTTGTAATTGAAAAATTTGGGATTGAAAATCATGGTATAAAGAAGCTAGGTAATGAGAACACAGAAGATAATACATGTCATGGTTTGGAAGTAATAGGGGGTAAGGTGAATAGTAGGAGTAGGGATAGAAACAAACATAGTAGATGTAGGTAAAAGGTTGGTGGAAGAATTAGGAGGATGTGTCAAAATAGGAAGAGAAGTATAACTGGAGACCGATAGGTTGAGCTCATCTGAATTCTAATGTCTTCATGGGAAGAAAATAATAAGAGATCTAAGTCTTGAGGGTGTTTAATGATATGAGCTTGGAGATCATGAAGATATTCATCGGTAAAGGGTTCATAAGTCTTAGTCATGGAAGAAGAATGCCTCACAACAAGGTTGGGTTTAATTGAATGGGTTCAAAAAATGATTTAATTTAAATTGAATTAAATACATATTTCAGAGTAACTACTATAATGAATGATACTGAACGATGATATATAGTAAATGGACAAAATAGAAGCAAGAAAAAAATTAAACCCTAAGAAAGAGGGAGAGAGGGTGACTTAGCTAATTTTGTAGAATCTTGAGATGATCTGGATAGGAGAAATGTTGAAACAAACTGTAAGCATCATTATCAAGGATTACTGAAGGTTTTGATACTTAGAAATGTCTAGGATAGATGCTCCCATGAGAGGATAGGAGCATTCGGGTGCTAGTGTCGATCTAGGATCCAGTGTCCAGTCAAGTGCTAAGGTTCTGTCCTTTTTATGGAGAAGGAGATATGTTATTAGTTTCCCTTTGTCACTTTGGTTTCACTTCTAGATCCTCGATTGTACCTATAACATGTAAGACAATTATCTATCTGCACATGTCTAATAAAAAATATGCAGAATTTGGAGTTGGCTGACCCTAACGGTCATCCGAAGAGTGAGCTTAGAACGGAGCACTGCACTACATTTCAGAATCCATGTGGTTATGTATCTATGTGTGTGTAATGATGCCCTAGGTTTTCCCTTTGTAATTTACACTATGATAATGGGCTAGATCTAGAATGCTCCAAGTATGCAAATATGTGAGATGAAATAGAATAGAATTACACTCCTATGATTTGTATGTAGAGTGATCCATCCCTCATCCCTTGTATAGATGTGCTAGATGGATGTTTTGTAATGCTTTTGTACATTTGGGTGTAAGATTAGGTGATAGTAGATACTGCTTAGTGTTTGGCCCCTAATTTATGAGAAGTAACTAAGTATATATATGATTCCCTTTTTTAAATTTCATAATTGACAATTGAAAGGATGACCCAAAGTACTAAAAGGTGACCAAGAAGTAAAAGAGACCCAAAAGGATAAGAAAATGATAGAGAGGGTTAGGAGTTCCTAGGTAGGGATAGGAGTTTCTGGGCGCTTGTTTCCTAACTAGGTGCTAGTGTCTAAGGCCATAAAAGATAAATAAGTTAAGTTCCGTCGGAATTCCAGCCAAGATGTATAAGATCAAAAAGAAGACAAGAGATTAAGAAAAAAGTCCAAAAGGATTTTCCAGCCACTAATTTTCTTTCTAAGGAATCATGTATATATTAGTATTATTTAGGACCTAGAAATGTACCAAAGTACATAGATTTTGTGTCTACAGGGATCAACATCAACACAAGTCAACCTTTCCACTCATTTTTTCCAGTCGCTCATCATCAAAAACCACTTTACAAAAAGGGGCAATTGTAGACACCCGTTTTCATTACCCTACTTTTCCCTTGCACCCTAAACCTATGTCATTATCTTAAGCAAGCTCTCACCCTTGTTAAATAAAACTTCTACTCTGGTAAATACCAGTTACTACCTTAACCACCTATAAACCATCCCAACCATTTTTATCCTAACCATATAACCCCTTTAACCCCTCCTAACATTTTCCTAACCATTTCCCCTTTTCCCCATACCCGAAATTCCCATTTTAGAAATAGTTGAATCCAATTCCAAATGGGTTTCTCCACATTTCTCGGATTGCCATCGATTATAACTTAATCACTAGTGATTATAAAAGGATTATTGAGCTTTTTTTTTTTGGGATCTTCAAAAACTATAGAAAAACTATGTCATTGCAAACATCTAGATGACATTAATATCAACGTATTTTCACCTCCATCACCTCTATTTTGGATATGGAAGATTCTTAATATTGAAAAAGTCTCCATGACCTTATCGATCTCATTTTGCCATCAGAGGTAATTTTTTTCAATTTTATTCAATTTCAAATCTTTTGTGTATCTAATAACACCCTTAATCAGTCATTATTTTAACCACTTTTAGTCACATTTCCTTGTTACCAAAGATTCAAAGTTTTTTGAATCTCGATAATTCTTTCTCCATTGCCGGCGATTACAAGAATTGCTAGTGATCCCTATAAATAATCCTTTTTATCATATTTATAACCCATCTAATCAAATTTTCACTCTATATTTTTGAATAATATGTTTGTATTCAATATGTTCTCTATTGTAGATGATAGTACCGAGGTGATTCCAATCCTATTACCAACATATATGATCTCACGATCATCGATAGGTGTTCATGTGGGAATAGTTTGATATCACACACGAGTTGAGTTTATGTGTCATTGATTTCACACGAAGTCGAAGATATTTAAGATCAGCTCGAGATCATCTGAGAAATACATGATGCAACATAACAATTCTAGTTCGATTATTTACTTGACTTCAAACTCACCACAACTCTTGCAGGCCACATATCAAGCGAGCAAGATATTTTTATCCCTTCTAAATTTTGTCTTTGTTATCATTTATCTTATCACTATCAAATCACTTAATTGTATCAAATGATTTGTGAGACTTCAAGGAAGCTATTTTGATTCTTGGGATGGGCATTTTTCGAGAAACTCATTATCATATTTATCTAATATTCCTTTTTAGTTGTCTTTGTACGTAGGTCTCTTCACTTGACAAAAGGAGGATATTTTCACATTTTCGAGACTCGATCATCTTTGCATTATGATTATTGGCCCATGTATCAATAAATCATCTTTGGTAAGGAGAGAGGTACCAACCATAGATGGCAACTTGGCCCTAACTCTACAACATGCATAAGAACCTCATGTTTATTTTGAAACAAGAAGTTGTTTATTTGGGTGGGACTAAATTCAAAGTCCACCCAAGGATAATTATCCTCACCACCACTATGATCAACCATGGTGTTTTCTTCAAAAAGTGGGTTTATATTGTCATTTACAAAGGGATTTTACCCTAATTTTTGATTCCCCATCCTTGTCATAGGAGGCATAATGAGAAATGTTTTGCTAAGGTTGATTAAAATGGACCTTAGGACAAAAAAACAGTGGAACAATGTCAAATTGTCACAAATAATGTAAAATAATAAATGGTAACCAATCCAAGGGATCGAGGAAATATGAACCAAGAATACCAAAGAATAAATAATGACACACTGACTAAGTCTTGTATAGCAAGAAGTATATATTACCTGAAAATCAAGTACAAGACTATGATCCAATCACAAGAATAACTACTCCCTACATTCTCAAAGATAGTTTTGGTGCAAATAATGACAACACAATATCAAAACTTAGGTCAAGTTTAGAATAAACAAGGCCTAAATACTAAGAAGGTGTTGACATGATCTCCAAACAAGGTATACTAAAACAAGTTTACAAACAAACAAATTTCAAGTCTTAAAATTTTTCCTAGTTGAGAAGTGTAATAAAGTGGTTGTTACAGTTTTGTATCAGAGCTGCAGGTTGTAGCTCTTGGACCTATTGAGTCTTTACGCTTACTGAATTCTAATTTATTAACAAAAATATATCAAATATGAGAAAGATATACCATGGATAACAAACCAGACCAAATTATGCTTCCGGTTCGATGGTAAATAAGTTAGATAACACAATCTAATAGTCCTTCGTGATAAATGAAACCAAAAAGGATCTTTGGGAGAAGTTGGTCGAGTGTGAAAATGATTAGTTCTTTGTAAAATAACTTTAACTGATTGATGAAATTCAACAAGGGAGTTGCTTGATTGTTGAACTATCAAGATGACAGATTTTGGAACTTGAATCCAACATGAAATTAAACCCATAAAGGGTAGATGAAGTAGATAGAGAAGAGGACTATCTATTGTAGAAATGATGATTTGAAATTCCAATCAGGCTATAATGAAATGTGTAATAAACTATGAATCGAAAAGAGAAAAGGTATATAAGATTGTTAACTCTTCTCCACTTGCATCTTTAAAAAAAATGGTGGAAACAATGTGGCAGTAAATGTAGACTGCCAGAATGATTTCAACAAGAAAGACTTGTTGCGATTTCTAGCAAGTAGTAGAATAACTGCGGTAACTAATAAGCTAAGATGAAGGAACAATTTTCCTAATGACACTAGGTAATTTAAGTAGAACTTCTTGTTGTTGTTTTAATATGATACTAGTACAATTGAGTTCTTGGTATCTAGTGATTAGCTTAAACATAATTATAAATATGATTTATTATTTACATGTAAAATAAATACAAACCTATGATTTTCAATGTAATAATGACATTGACATTGACATTGACTGAGTCTCATAAAGGAATTTGGAGTTAATGAGTTCTTAAAGGACTTAAGAAAATAATTAGCTTTGACTATCCTGACACAAATAAAAGTTTTTATTGATATGGAAGATAACTAGTACCTGGAATCATGCAAAATAACAAGCCTAAAAGGTAAAGATAGAAACAATTGGATGATTTAAGTAACCATTGACCATGAAATTATGATGAAAATGTCTGAAAGGTGAAAACTAGGGAGGTATTTTGATAGAATCAGCCGGTAAAAGGAAGACCGTTATGTGCATTTCAAATAAAATTGGGAATTGCATAAGGAAAGGGTTTGGAAAAACAAGAAAACAATGAAACAAAATAGTTTAGGAAGACTTTAGGGAAATTAAAAGCAATGTTTTCCTTGCTTGTATCTATGATATAAGGTTTTTTTTTTTTTTTTACTATTTGATATATATATATTAACTAATACTACATGATTGACTTGTTGTCATGACAAAAAAATTCATGTCTTTAACTAATATGAAGGAAAATTAGATGATGAAATTATGTGCCTTGGTAAATTTGGAAGGCCTTGTAATTGGGAATATGATTAGGGGATTCTTTTGTGATGAGAGGACATTTGTATGATCCTGATATCTTATTGGTAGCTACATTAAATATGTTGTAACTTCTAAAGACAAGAACATTGTAACACTTTGAACTATTATTACTTCCTCCTGAGCATTCAAGTGTTGATATATGATTTATTTAGTATAAGGATGTGTTCCTTTGATTGTGAAGTCATGCTTGATATTGATTGTATCTTCTTTTCTCTTGAAGATCTTTGGTAGTCGAGGATATTCTTGGACTCTTTTATTTCTTTCATTTTTAGCACCCGAGTTTAATATGATTTCGAGGTGAATTGTGGATTTACCCATCTTTATGACTCAGTCTTGGATCAGTGGCATTAATCCAAGAGATGTTTTAAGTTCATTCTAGATGAACAAAAATTATAGACCTTACGAAGGTGCAAGGTGCGAATGTGTTGAATAAGCAATTAAGAGTCTAACTCGGGTTGAATGTGTTAAATGAATTGGTTCCCGATATCGTAATATTAGGAAGGTCTAGACCTTGAGCTAGGTAATAAATTACAGTATACACATCTTTTGCTAGATAATTATCAATGCTAGATTGAATCCATTTTGGGAATGTATATCTGTTGGTTCTTATATTGAACGATTCTATTTGTTAGACCTAGACTAGATTTATTAAGGTTAATAACCTAAACCTAAACTATAACCTATGGGTTGGATTAGTGCTAATCTAACCTAGCCCTAAACTATAAGCTAAATGTTTCTAAGGTTAGCGACCTAGCACTAAGGAAGTTAGACTAAGTATCACCTTAAGATCTAAGCTATGTTTCTAACCTAACTAATGACCATGGATGAAGGGGGACCTATGAAGGGGTGCGAGCCATGGGCGGTAGTTTCTATGGAATTAAATGAAGGGGATAAGCATGAAGGACAAGGGATTTAGCGGAGATTTCAAACGGCCATCGAGACCGACGTGGCAGAGTCGCCAAATCTGGAAATGGTCTTTGGTTTGTTTTTGTCCATCGCCAACTATGGCGGTCGGTGGCAATGGAGGTTAGGCGGGAATGTTGGAGTTAATGTCATTGATGAACTTCGGTTCTGAACGTGGATTGCTTGGGAAGGCATGCAAATGGAATTTTTTTGTTGTTTTGGTTTTCCATTCGCTCCGTTTTTCTCTGTTTGATCACTTGGTTCTTGAACTAGTCTACTATGTGTTACATGGAAACTATGAGATTATCTAGCTCTTTCTCTGTCGGGGAAAGTTTATAAGACATGATAGTAACAAATTATTGTTGTTGAATCTATCGTGGAAGAGGAGAAGAAGGCTCGAGCACATCGAGGTCTTCTTGATTTTTAAGCAACATTACCGAGGCATGTTAGGCCCTAACTTTTAAAAATCTTGCTTTCCTTCAAATGATTTCATTAGAACAACTCTGTTGAGATGATTTTTAGTTGATTGGTTTTATGGTAGCAATGTATGAAGTATCTTGCTTTGTGTTTTCATCTTGGCTAGACTATTGATTGATTCCTTGTTGGGTGTACATTTGGTTTCGTGTTGTTGAATTATCATGTTGTGTTTTGCATTTTGGTAGATTCGAAGAAATGCTTTTAAGGATAATGTATGAAATTGACTCTGTTGGAGTCCAAGAAATGTTTTCTTGTTTGATATTGACTTGATCGAAGCCTTCTTGTTTACACTTGTTGAAAGCCAATCTTGTTGGAATTCTTGAAATATATATAGTATGTTTTGACTTCTCTAGAAATTTAGTCGTAAATACTATATGTTATTGATATTGTTGGAATCCTTGAATAGATAGTAATTTTGACTTACGCAGAAGTTTAATTGAGAATACTATATGGGTTCGAATCCTTTTGAGTCCTTGAAACGTAATTAATGTTTCGACTTCGGTAAGAAGTTTTATTGTGAATTTTGTTGGAATCCTTGAAATGATAGTATGTTATGACTTACTGCGGAAGCTTGTTGTGGATACTCATTGATTCCGAGCTGTTGAAGTCTTTGAAATGTAAGCTGTGTGTTTCTACTGTGTAAGCTCGATTGTGAATACGGTTGGTATTGACTCGGTGAGAGTCCTTGAAATGTATCTAGTATTTCAAACTTTTGTCTAAGCAGTTATCAATGTTGTTGTTTTTTTAAGAATACTAAATGTTATTGACTTAGATGGAGACATTGAAAGGTAATTTATGTTTTAACACGTAAAAGTTTTCTTTGTGAGTACTTTTAGGATTCTTGAATTGTTGTCATATGAATTCAACTTCAATTGAAACCTTGGTTATAAGTATTGGTTGGATTTGGCACTATTGGAGTCCATGATATGTTGCGTGTTGGATCGTTTCTCGATTTCAGCCCTCGGCCCGAGCATGCATATCGTTTTGACTCTTTCTTATATTGTTGTCTTATGTTCGATGCGATTCGAGGAGGCTCGAGGGATGGGGTTTCTTTATCGGCTCGACTTTGTTGATACCCTCTTATATTTTGTAGTAACGACTTGAGATGAAACTTTGAGGAAATTTATTGGTATGGAATTTGAATCTGTGAAGACACTGGTTGTGATTATTCTTCTTGAAAATAGCTTCTAATTTACACCCTTACTTTGTAAATCGTAGGGATTTGATTAGTTGAATGAAGCTATGCATATTGTGTTTCGACTCTGCGTGAATGTCCTTGTATTTGCATATGGAAACGTTATTTTTGTAATGTTATCTTGTCTCAAGTTTGACTGAAATAAAGAGCTCTTATTTGTACCATGTCGGGCGATGGTGTTGGGTATTTTCATGTTGATAAATGATAGAGAAAAGATTTGTTGAGTCTTTCATGGTTAGATTATTTTCTGTTTCTTGGCGCGAAAGCTCTTGAATCGCTTAGTAGCTACATGTGACTTTTATATTTGGATTTAGAAGGAGGCTGTAGTTCTTACAGTAATCCATTGTTAGTCGCAGGTGTAAATATATATATGTATTAAACTAAAGGAGTCGATGCAGTCCAGAATGTTATTGATTTAGGATTTTGATGGACTCTATTCTTTCTTCTTGTTGTAATTTATATGTTGATATATTTAGTAAGTGGAATAGGAAAATCCTCTCTCTCTAGACAGGAAAACTTGTGTGCTTTCTTCTTGCATCCTTTTGCGATCTCTACGGTATGGGCATAACAAGAATAAAGCTGTGGTATTGTATGGAGAGATTGGTATAAAATGTGTGTTCTTTGTATAAATAGGTATACTTGTTAATAACATTGAAATGTGTTATAATGATAAAAGAATTAAGACAGTGAGCTTGTTGAATGTTTTAAGCTGCCTTGAGAAATTGATAGAAACAATTTTGTAGGAGTTTTTTGTCTTTAAATTGGTTGTATTCATTTGTTCTTAGTCTATAACATATAAGATGAATAGCTTTGATTTATGTTTGGAATTTGAATAAATGATTTCATTTAAACAAGAGTTGTTTAATGAGAACAATTGGTGGATTGCAATTGTTTTAAGAATTAGTGCTTATCATGCTCGATTCACCAAAGCCCGACCCGTGTTGACAATTTTTGCGGATGGTTGCCGTAAGTGGTAAAGACACGCAGATCGATATGATGTTCGGATCGTTTAATTTGGTTTTATGATGAATTCCAATTTGATTCTCTAAATGTACTACTTGAAGAAAGATGTTCTTTTCTTTGTTGAGTATTGTATCCAATATCTTTGAATGCATAAAATGTATTTGATTGGCTTAGAAATGAATGAAATGAGGTATTTGTTACTTATGTGTTTGCATTTGTATCTTGATGGATTGAAATTCTTCGGTTCGAATGATTTTAAAGAGCATTATTATTATTGTATACCTTGGAGACATTTGGGATTCTCTAAGTAAGCTTTGAAAAGATTATGTATTTGAATACTTGTGAATGTTTAGTAGATCTATTATGTTCTATCTAAAGCTAAATTGGAAATTAGATCACTTTGTCTCTCGAGAAGCTAAGGTGAAAATAAACCTCAATAGGAATCTAAACGGGGTGAATAAATTATTACTTCCTAGTCTTGATCTAAGTCAAGACAACGTTTAATTGGATTTTTAATCACTATATCTCAATTCTAATAAGTAAGATATATTTCAGTTATGAGAACTAATATAAACCTAAAAGGGTATGGTTAGCAACCTTATGTGAAGATTTAGGGCTATTGCCCGGTTTCATTGATTTAGATTCTTGTTTTTCGATGAACTCCTTGTTGGGACCTCAAGTCTTGATAACTTCTCTTGTGAAATGGGTTTTATTAAGAAAGGTAATTCTAAGGTGAGGAACCCAGGGGTTGGGAAAAGACTACCCTAAAAGGAGCGTCTTAAAGTTTAACTTTAACTCAACGTATGTAACACCTTATAAATGAGTAGATCTTTTCGAGGTGGATTTGAAGGTTGATAGCACAAGTCAAGCTGAGGTTGTACCTTCGAGAAGATTAGGATCTTCTTGAAGATACAATAATGTAGGTGACTCATGGTGACACCTTTTGCATTGATCATTAAGATTTACACCTTAAACTCGAAAAAGTTTTCCTCTGGGACTGATTAAGAACATGGTCATGTTATAAGGCTGCCTCAGGAGACTCGGGGTATCTTGACACACTGGGTTAACTAGGGTTGACCCAGTATGACAGCGTGTCCCTAGTCCTCGGGAGCATCCCTATAATGTTGTCATATTACTAATCCATTCCTGAGTGAATAACTTGGGGCAGGAGAGATTGACAGAAGTCAGTATAAGACATTCTACATAACATAGGAATGGGGTGAAGGACGTATTCCAGATTGACGAGTATGCCGTCAAGGGATATGAGACATAAGCAGTATGTTTCAAATCTTTGGCCAATGTATCGCAAGTTGCTGATTGCGTTGTCCTATGTCACCTAGTCTAAGGGACGAGATGCCAATGAATAATGGTAACAATTATTCAGATAGGTTCCTTGGACAGAGCATTCTGAATCCCAGATTAGGGAAGAGAACCGCAAGAGTGATGTGTTAAAATAAAAATGCCAACTCTTTGATACTCATGAATAGATCGGTGAGATTACCGAGTCATGGAATGAATAGATCGGAGGTACTTGAGTCATTACGGCTGCATATGGTTATCTGTTATAAGAATGGTGGTTATGATTTGTGAGTTCTAAATTATGTATTTAGAATTAGGAATCATTTATCAATTTTTTTTTTTTTTTACTTGTTCTAATGTTCTTAAATGAGGATGTTACATCTTGGTATCGAGCTAAAGGTTGCAGCTCTTGGACCTATTGTGTCCATAATCGATAAAAACCTGAATTTTCTTGTAACAAAAAAAAATGGTTAGAACAAAGGGGAACGTTGCGAATAATGCTCCACCAGAAGGAGGGGCAACAACCCAAAAGCTTGATGAGATCGTTTGGCTGTACTTGAACAGAAAGTAATGGGAAATGAGGAGGAAGATGAAGCTGGTAATAACAATCAAGCAACCTCTGAGGAAAACCCCAATATGGGTGTTGATAATAATGCTTTGAAATGCACTGTCCAACGAGAAAATAAAAAGGCCATTTTGGTATGAGAACTCACTAATGATATAAAAGGATAAGCCCACCTAAATATGATGGCACCACATTAGGAGATGGAGTGAGAAGCGCTCGTGAAATGGAGAAGTACTTTGCAATAAGAAACTCTCGGAGAAACCAAAGCTATTTGGGAGCCTATCAGCTTTCCCATGAAGCATCTTCATGGTGGGATAGCCGTAAAGCTGAGCTAAATATTGATGAGACCAATATTACTTGGGATCAATTTAAGGGCTATTTTAGGCAACGTTGGCTGCCACAACTTTTCTATGATCAGAAAATGACTGAATTCTAGAATTTAGCTCAAGGAAGCTAACGGTAACTGAATACTGGGAGCGGTTTACAAAACTCCTCAAGTATGTACCACATGATATCAAGCGGCGAGAAGTTCGAGAATACAAAAATTCATCATGGGATTGAATCCCGTGATAGGAGAAGGTCGATGTTCATAGTCCAACCACTATGGAAGGAGTTGTTAAAAAGGCCATAAGACAAGAAGAGAAATTAAAGGCTATTTTGTTCATAAAGAGGAAGTGCGGAAGAAGATTGCAAACCCTTCTTCAACCTCACTTACACCAAAAAAGGGACCATGGAAAAAGTTTGGAAATAGAAGTAAGTTTTAGGGGGATAATAGTAAGAAAATAGTAGCTAATAAGCCTCTTTGAAATGCAAGGATAATTTTGCCAAAAATTATATTAATGGAGCCGAAGCCTATGGAGGACAACGTGATAATTACAAGGTGGAGGAAATTTTGAGACTAAAAAGGGACTGTAGGAGGTTGCTACAATTGTGGTAAAGACCACTACGCAAATTAGTGCCCTTTGAAGAAGGATGATCGTGTCAATGACATAAGATACATGCTGCGATGTGAACAAAGCAAGTGAAAAGAAGGTGACACCTATAGAAGTTAAGGGTAAGTTATTTGGCATACATCACTATTCTTTTGATACGGAGAGCTCTTGAATGTTTTATTTCTAGTAAACTTGCTTCTAAACTTAAGATAAAAGCTAGAAAAATGGATAAATCTTGGACTGTACAGTATGGTAATAATTCTGTTCATACAGTGAGTATGTGTCTTTTTGGGGCAGTCCTTGACTTACCTAACTTTTCCACTGAAGTTGACCTCTATGTTACACCTTTGGGATCGTATGACATTGTCATCAGTGTCAATTGGTTAGCTGACCATAAAGCAAAAGTAGATTGCTATGAAAAGAATATAAAATGTTTAGATGATCGGTTGAATGCGGTAGAGATTCAAGGTGTGAAGCAGGAGATTTGAGTTAGAAAGCTGTAGCTATGCAACTTAAAAAGGCTAAAAACAAAGGATGTACCCTTTATGCGGTAAAGATATCTGAATTTTCAGAAGAAGATGGTGATTCCATGAAGCGATTTCCCTTGTTGCAAAGTTTCAAGGATGTTTTTCCGGAGGAATTACCAGGTTACCACCCAAGAGGGAATTTTACTTCACCATCGAAATCAAACCAGACGGAACCTATTTCCAAAGCACCTTATCGGATGACTACTACGAGTTAGTCGAGCTTAAGGCTCAATTGCAAGAACTTTTGTCTAAAGGTTTGATTAGACCAAGTGTTTCACCTTGGGGAGCACCGGTAATATTTGTGAAAAGAAGGATGGAACACTTAGGCTATGTATTGATTATCGGATGTTGAACAAAGAAACAATCGAAACGAGATACCCACTTCCAAGGATTAACGATCTATTTGATCGAGATCGTGGGGCAGAGTTTATTCTAAGATAGATCTTCGATCTGGTTATCATTAGTTAAGGATTAGAGAAAAGATATTCATAAAACAGCTTTCCGAACAAGAGTACGAACATTATGAATTCACGGTTCTACCCTTTGGATTAACTAATGCACCATGACTTTTTTATGAACTTAATGAATAATATCTTTCAAGAATATTTGGACAAGTTTGTACTTGTATTCTTGGACAATATTCTCATTTATTCTAAAAGTGTTGAAGAGCACAATGAGCATTTGAAGATAGTTTTGGGAATTTTGAGAAAAGAAAGTTGTATGGTAAGTTATCCAAATGTTCTTTCTTTGATTCATAAGTTCACTATTTGGGTCATGTCATTAGTAAAGAAGGAATTGCTTTGTAGATCCTTAAAAAATAGTGGCAATAATGAGTGGCTGCACGAAAAGAATGTGCACAGTAAGAAGCTTCATGGGTCTTGGTTATTATAGAAAATTTGTTAAGGATTTTCTAAAGTGCATTTTTGCACCGATAACTTCATTGCGAGAAGAAGGATAAGAAATTTATTTGGAATGATAAGTGCAAAACTGCTTTCAAAAGTCTGAAAAGTCTAGTTGACTTCCGCACCTATTTTAGCTGTACCAGACCCTAATGCGAGCTTTATAGTTGTAATGAGATGCTTACGGGGAAGGCCTTGGAGGTGTTTTGTTACAAAATGATCAAGTAATAGCATATGAAAGTAGAAAACTTAAGTTACATGAGCTGAATTATGCTCCTCATGATTTGGAGCTTGTTGCCATTGTTCATGCGCTTCAAGTCTAGAGACACTATTTACTTGGGAAACCTTTTGAGTTGAAAAATGATCACTTAGGACTGAAATATATTTTCACTCAGCCTAATCTAAATGCCAGACAGAGAAGGTGGTTAGAATTTTTATCTCAATATGATTTTGATATTAGCTACATCAAAGGTAAAGAGAATAGGGTATGTGATGCTCTAAGTCGTAGGAAGCACATTTACTGCTCTTATAACATTAAGAACTCGGTTTAAGGATGAGGTAAAAAGTGCCTCAGAATCTGATATATACTTTTAGCAAGTAAAAGCATCGCTTGCTGCAGAACTTAATGATGAAAGGTATAAAGGTTTTCATTTTGATAATGAAGGAATCTTACGTTATGAAAACAAGGTATACGTACCTATGCTGAACGATTTGAGAAAGAAGTTGTTAGTTGAATTTCATAATTTGCCTTTCTCTGGACACCCAGGTATCACAAAAATGCTTGCTGATCTAAAACAACAATACTTTTGGAAAGGTATGAAAAAGGATGTTATTGATTTTGTGACTCATTGTTTGGAATGTCAGCGGGTTAAGGCAGAACACATGCACCCTGCTGGACTATTATATCCCCATAGCATACCGCAGTACAAATGGCAAGTAATAAGCATGGAATTTGTACAAGGGTTACCTATGTCCAGGAATAAACATGATGTTATCCTGTGTAGATGAACTAACTAAGGTAGCTCATTTTATCGCTGGAAATCTAAAGGATGATTCACCAGTGTTGGCCAAAATATTCGTGCATGAAATTTTCAGGTTACATGGTGTACCAGAGTTGATTATATCTGACAGGGATCCTAGAATGATCTCAAGATTTTGGCAAACGCTTAATCAGCTCTTGGAGCGAAACTAAACTTGATTACGCATATCATCCGGAAACGGATGGACAAACAGAGAGAGTAAATCAAGTGTTGGAAGATATGTTGTGAATGTATTGCATGGATCAATAGTATAAATGGGAAGAGTATCTTCCACTAGTTGAATTCGCATACAACAACACTTATCACTCACTCTTAAAATGACACCTTTTGAAGCACTTTATGGAAGGAAGTGCAGAACCCCTGTTAGTTGGGATAGTGTTGAGGATAGAGTGGTAATTGGACCAGATATCCTCACTGAAATGGAACAGCAAGTAAAGTTGATTCGTGAATGATTAAAGGAAGCAACAGATAGGTAGAAGAGCTATCTTGACCTTAAGTGTAACACCACTGACTGTTGTTACTTCCTCCCGAGCATACAAGTGTTGATATGTGATTTCATATAAAAGGATGTGTTACTCGATTTAGAAATCATGCTTGATATATCTTGTAATTTCTTTGCGCAGATCCTTGGTGAGTCGAGAATATGATTAGACTCTTTTATTTATTTCATTTTGCATTTGAGTTTAATGATCTCGGAATGAATTATAGAGTTATCCATCTATAAGATCTAATCTTGGATCAGTGGAATTGATCCAAGTATTGCTCTAAGTCATTGTTCGTGATGAATTAAAATCTGGACCTTGAGCAGTTGCAAGGTTTAGAAGCATTGAATAAGCTGGTCAGTATGACTCAGCTGATCATGTGAAATGGATTGGTTCCCGATATGGAAGTATATACGGAAGGTCTCGATCGTGGACCGAGGTAATAATTCGGTTACATACGATTCGCGGCGGCGAGGCGAACAGAGCTAACCTGTTCAAGAAGGTATGATGTAGGTCTTTTCCGAGTGTACATGAATGTAGACCTAACTGGAATTATTAATGGTTAGTAACCTAAAACTAAACCTAACCTAGACCTAGGCTAAGTGCTAATGTCCTAAGTTAGTATCTATGTGTAATGTGGTTAGAATAAGTATTATCCTAAATTCTAACCTAAGATACTAACCTAACTATTGAACAAAATGTATGGGGGCCTATGGAGGGGTGCAAACCATGGGTGGCGTTTTCTATGTCATTAAATGCTAAGGATAAGTATGAGGGACAGGTCTTGGCGGAGGTTTTAGGAACGGCTAACTTGTGTCGACGTGGCAGGTCGCCAAAACTGAAAATGAACTGGAAATTTTATTTGATTGTCGCCAATTTTGGCGGTCGGTGGCAGTGGAGTTTGAGCGGGAAAGTTGGTGTAAATGCATTCAATGTGCTCGGTAGTCGAGCTCAGAACTCGCGTGAAGGCATGCAAACTGGGAAGTTGTTGGTTTGTTTGGCTTGTCGCGAATTTCGGTTTTCTGCCTGTTCACTGGTTCTACACACCAGTTTTCTTTGTGTTGCATGGCGAACATGAGAATATCTAACTCTTTTCTCTGGCAAGGGAAATATATATGTTATGGAGATAGCAAAATTTTGTTGGTCGCTCTAACTTGGAAAAGGAAAAGGAAGTCTCGAGCTCTTCCGGTGAGTGCCTTGAGAATTTTGAGTAAAAATCCAGGCATGTTAGGCCCTAACCTTTAAATATCTTGTTGTCTTTCAAGTGATTTCATTAGAACAACTCTGTTCAAATGATTTATGGAAATAGATGATTTTTCCTTGGTGGTCTTGTGTGATTTTTGGTACTGTATCTCTTCAGGTTCGATTTTTCGTGTATCCCTTGATGGGTGTTGATATAATCAAACGGTTGCTATATATTTCTGAGTGTTTTGCATTCTGGCTTTTTTTTTATGCGAAAATATGGCAAGATTTTGTGCTAGGCCTACTCTGTGTGAGTCCATGAATTGTCCTCCCGATGGGTGCAGGCTATTGATGCATGTTGGTATATATAAATGTATATAAATATTTTATTGATACTTGTTGTGGAAATTGTTAGAAGGGATACTGATGGATAGTGTTTGACTGTTCAGTTTTATTGAATCTTTGTTAGCTCTGTCGTGGGTTTTAATGAAGGTAGTTATTGATACTGTTGGGTTTCGTTTTGTCTTGAAGGTTGTTTGAGAATAAACATCTTTCGGTGTGATAGTATCTTATTGCAACTCTTTTGGAATTGTTTTCCTTTTTCGTTGGGGTAACAAGATTTAACCGTTACAGTATGCATTATGGATATATGTATATTATATATTGGAACGGCTCTGTAGAGTCCATTGAATGACTTGTATAAATGGACCACTGTGGAAGCTATACATTTATATATTTGAATGTTGGATATTGATTTGTTTGAAGTCTTGAAGAAGTAACAGGTCTTTCGACCTCTGTTAACTATAGTAAATTTTGGGTATAGACTCCCCGGTTGTACTGTTTCGTTTCCTTCTGTGTAAGCTTGTTCAAAAATATTGAAGAAGGTTCAGTTGGTTCTTTTTACGAAATCAGTAATTATTGAAGCCTGTTCTTTTATGTTTATCATTACTGGAGTAGATGGAATCATTAATTATTCTTCTTTATTATCTTGAATACTGTTGTATAGACTCGGTTGAATTCTTGATAAATAACCAGTGTGATCGCTTCAAATTAGGACTGTTGGGTTTATTCTATTGTTTGACCCTGTGGAGGATATCTTGTTTCTTTTGGCTTCTGTATAAGCCTGAGATTGAACATGTGATGTTTATTTGGCCTTGATGGATTTCTATGAATAGCTTGACATCTTGTATAACGACATTATGAAGTAGGTCATGGATACCATACTTTCTACTCTGATTTCATTCAGATGTAGCTACGATATTCTATGTTGTGTTTTCTTTAGATTTCATGCCAGTTGATGTGGCTGTGTGTGATGCGTGGGTTTCATTTAAACGTCTCTCTGCTTAAGTCGTAGGGAGATGTCATTGTTCAAAAGGAGTTCGAGTTTCTTATTGACTGTGGCAACAATTGAGTTCCTTTGAATTCGACCTTGGGAACAAAAGCCATACAGTGTTGAAAAGGATTGAAGAGGCTGTAGATTGTTATTGGGATTGTAGGCGTGTTACGCCTTCCTTACTTTGATATCCATTTTTGAGTACGAATGAATTTAGGAGCTAACTGTACCTAAATAGGTAATGGCAGTAGTTGTCTTCTTGCCTGTCACTTCTTGCGTGAGGTCATTCTGAGTCTGGGTAGAAAGACCATGTTGTTCGGCATGGGGCTCTTTGCATCTTTTTGTAGTTGCCTTATTGTAATAAAGTGTCTTTGTTGATGGACTCGGCCCGATTTATTTGTTGTGTTTTATTTCTTTATTTAAACAGCAATTATTCTTCTTGTGGCTTGTCGAGACTTGTTCGTATACTTACCGGATGAATGCTTTCCATATGAGGAGACGGTACAGTAGTGAACTTGTGTGAAAGGAAGTGTGAATGATTTGTTCCTTTCTTTTCTATTATTATAATACATGTTGATATTTGTAACAGTAAGAGCTGTTTTAACATATTGATATACTCAAGAGTTGTTATGATATTTCCATTTCCTGATGAAATTAACGATCTGTCCAATGTTGCTGATCTTGGATTTAAGATAATTGTTTTGGATACTTTCGTTCTTTGATTCTTAATATTGATGAAATAATTGAGAAGTGTTTAGGACTATTCTGTAACGATGATAGAGTTACACGTTTGTAGTCATTTTTGTATTACAAGGGCATAGTCTGAATATGTTTACTTGTTTAGATAATGGAACTCATTTAAACAGGGTGTTTAATGAAAACAATTGACGGATTGCAATTGTTTTAAAAGTTAGTGCTTATCATGCTCAGTTCATCGAACTGACTCATGTTGACTATTTTTGTAGATGGTTGCCGTAAGTGGTAAAAGTAATGCAGATCCGACGGGATGATCAAATTGTTTAATTTGATTTATAATGAATTACTGACTTGATTTTCCTAAATGTACTATATGTGGAAAGATGTTTCTTTCCGTTAAGCATTGTATCAAGTATGCTTGCTGCAAAAATGTATTTGTATAGTTATGAAAGGAATAAAAATAAGTATTGATACTTATGTGTTGTATTCTTAATTCGATAGTTGACCTTCTTCGGTTTATATACCGAGTGGCAATGTTATCTTTGTGTAATTGGATGCTTTTGTGATTGACAATGAAAGCTTAAAGAAAATGTGATTGAATTCTTATGAGTGTTTAGTAGTTCTAATTTGTTCTATCGAAAGCTAAATTAAAATTTAAATCATTGTCTTTTAAAAGATAGGGTTAAAACGAACCTAAAGCGAGAACACTAATCAAGTTGAGGTAAATTACTAATCCCTAGTCCTAGTATATGGCGGGACAACATTAAATTGGATTCTTAACCAATTATATCTTTATACTAATAAGTATGATATAAATTCGAGTTAAGAGAACTGAAATAAATATAATGGGGTTGAGATGGCAATCTCATATGAAGGTAATGAGATAATGTCCAATTTTGTTGTTTTAGAATCATGTGTATTCTAATGACTCCTTGATGAGAGCTTGAACTTAATACCTCTACCATGTAATGGGTTTTATTGGGAAGGTCGTCTTAAGACGAAGAATCTAGGATTGGGAAAGGCTAACCTATGGGAAAGTCTTTAAAGTAATTTAAAACTCAACGTGCGTAACGCATATTAGTAAGTAGATCTTTTCGGCGGATTTAAAGGTTGACGGCACAAGACAAGCTGCAGGTTGTACCTCCGAGAAGGTTAGGATCTTCTCAAAGTTACAACAATGGGTGACTTATGATGACACCCTTTGCATTGATCGCTAAGATTTACACTTTGATCTCGACCAATTACTCGGGGACCAATTAGGAATGTGGCCATGTTATAAGGCTGCCTAGGAGGTTCGGGGTATCTTGACACACTGGTCTAACTGTAGGGTTAAACCAGTATGTCATCATATCCCTAATACTCGTGGGCATCCATATAACATTATCACCTTGTTAATCTGTCTCCGAGTGATTAAGTTGTGAAAGGAAGGGTGACAAGTAGTCGGTGTAAGACATTCTATATAACATAAGAATGGGGTGAAGGGCGTATTCATTGATTTGAGTATGACGTTAAGGAATACGAGACATAAACAATATGTTTCAAATCTTTGGCCAAAGTATCGCAAGTGCTTGATTGCGTTGTCCTAATTCACCTAGTCTAAGGGATGAGATGCCGATGAATAATGGTAACATTTATTCAGTTAGGTTCCTTGGACAGAGCATTCTGAATCCCAGAATAGGGAAGAGAACCACAGGAGTGAAGTGTTAAATAATAACGCCAACTCTTATTACTCATGAATAGATCGGTAGATTACCGAGTCATGAAATGAATAGATCGGAGGTACTCCGAGTCATTACAGCTGCATATGGTTATCTGTTAAATGAATGGTTATTTGATTTGTGAGTTCTAAATTATGTATTTAGAACCAGGATGCATTTATCAAAAAAAAAAATTGACTTGTTCTATTGTCTAAAATGAGGATGTTACATTAAGCGGGTTGATCGAAGGTTTGAGCTTGGTGAGAAGGTTTTTCTTTGTGTTAAACCCAAAAAGAGTTCTATAACTTTTGGCAAGGCTGCCAAGTTATCACCTCATTATGTGGGACCTTTCGAAATTGTTGAGATAATCAATCCCGTAGCTTACCTTTTAGAATTACCACCTACTTTGTCTCGCATGCATGATGTTTTCCATATTTCTTTGTTTAAGAAATACATTTCAGATTTGTCACATGTCTTAAATTGGAATTCCTTGCAGGTCCAAGACCCAAGAATAATCATGGTTAAACCCACACAGTGCTAGAAACTCAATTGCATTTGAGAAATCATGAAATACAACAATGTAAGGTCCAAAGTGGGACCGGTTTAACGAAGAAAGTGCAACTTGGGAAAATGGAAGATATGAAAATTGCTTTTCCTTTTCTTTTCAACGAGAATGAAATCATTGACAAAACAATTTTTTTATGAACTTATCTTTTTCATGTCTACATGAAATCCAGTTGAGGCAAACATTATTCAAATTTGAATAAAATGTATCATGACATTGATTTCTAGAACTATTCAAGTTGGAAATAGTCACATTGTATTGTGAACTAATAAATTGGTTGACCTAAAGGTAAATCAAATATGTAATCATCGGGACGATGAATCTTTAAGGAGGGAAGCATGTAACACTCGAACTATTGTTACTTCCTCCTAAAGCATTCAAGTGTTGATATATGATTTCTTTGTATAAGGATGTGTTCCTTTGATTGTGAATTCATGCTTAATATTGATTGTATCTTCTTTGCTCGTGAAGATCTTTGACTAAGTTAGTATATGCTTGGACTCTTTTATTTCTTTCATTTTTAGCTTTGAGTTTAATCTCGATTTGGGGTGAATTGTGGATTTACCCATCTTTATGACTCGATCTTGGATCGATGGCATTGATCCAAGAGATGTTTTAAGTGCATTATGAACAAAAACTATAGACCTTACGAAGGGTACAAGGTATGAATGTATTGGATAAGCAATTCTCGAGTCTAACTCAGGTTGATTGTGTTAAATGAATTGGTTCCCGATATCATAATATTAGGAAGGTCTAGACCTTGAGCCAGGTAATAAATTTTGGTATACATACTGCTAGCTTATTATCAATGTTGGATTGAATCCATTTCGGGAATGTATATCTGTTGGTTCTTATACTGAACGATTCTATTTGTTAGACCTAGACTGGATTTATTAAGGTTAATAACCTAAACCTAAACTATAACCTATGGGTTGGATTAGTGCTAATCTAACCTAGCCCTAAACTATAAGCTAAATGTTTCTAAGGTTAGCGACCTAGCACTAAGGAAGTTAGACTAAGTATCACCTTAAGATCTAACCTATGTTTCTAACCTAACTAATGACCATGGATGAAGGGGGACCTATGAAGGGGTGCGAGCCATGGGCGGTAGTTTCTATGGCATTAAATGAAGGGGATAAGCATGAAGGACAAGGGATTTAGCGGAGATTTCAAATGGCCATCGAGACCGACGTGGCAGAGTCGCCAAATCTGGAAATGGTCTTTGGTTTGTTTTTGTCCATCGCCAACTATGGCGGTCGGTGGCAATGGAGGTTAGGCGGGAATGTTGGAGTTAATGTCATTGATGAACTTTGGTTCCCGAGCGCGGATTGCTTGGGAAGGCATGCAAATGGAAAATTTGTTGGTATTTTGGTTTTCCATTCGCTCCGTTTTTCTCTCTGTTTGAACACTGGTTCTTCAAACCAGTCTACTATGTGTTGCATGGCAACTATGAGATTATCTAGCTCTTTTCTCTATTGGGGAAAGTTTATAAGACATGATAGTAACAAATTATTGTTGTTGAATCTATCGTGGAAGAGGAGAAGAAGGCTCGAGCACATTCAGAGGTCTTCTTCGGATTTTTAAGCAACATTACCAGGCATGTTAGGCCCTAACTTTTAAAAATCTTGCTTTCCTTCAAATGATTTCATTAGAACAACTCTGTTCAGATGATTTTTGGTTCAGTTGGTTTTTATGGTAGCAATGTATGAAGTATCTTGCTGTGTTTTCATGCTGGCTCGACTATTCAGTTGATTCCTTGCTGGGTGTACATTTGGTTTCGTGTTGTTGAATTATCATGTTGTGTTTTGCATTTTGGTAGATTCTAAAGAAATGCTTGCAAGGATAATGTATGAAACTAACTCTGTTGGAGTCCATGAAATGTTTTCTTGTTTGATATCGACTTCAGTCGAAGCCTTTGTTTACACTTGTTGAAACTGATACTGTTGGAATTCTTGAAATATATATAGTATGTTTCGACTTCTGTAGAAATTTAGTCGTGAATACTATATGTTATTGATATTGTTGGAATCCTTGAATAGATAGTAATTTTGACTTACGTAGAAGTTTAATTGAGAATACTATATGGGTTCAAATCCTTTTGAGTCCTTGAAATGTAATTAATGTTTCGACTTCGGTAAGAAGTTTTATTGTGAATTTTGTTGGAATCCTTGAAATGATAGTATGTTATGACTTCTGGAAGCTTGTTGTGGATACTCATTGATTCCGAGTGCATTGAAGTCTTTGAAATGTAAGCTGGTGTTTCTACTTACGTGTAAGCTCGGTTGTGAATATGGTTAGTATTGACTCGGTGAGAGTCCTTGAAATGTATCTAGCATTTCAAACTTTTGTCTAAGCTTGGTTATGAATCTTTGTTGTTTTGTTAAGAATACTAAATGTTATTGACTTAGATGGAGTCATTGAAAGGTAATTTATGTTTTAACTTCTGTAGAAGTTTTTGTTGTGAGTACTTTTAGGATTCTTGATTGTTGTCATATGAATTCAACTTCAATTTAAACCTTTAATATAAGTATTGGTTGGATTTGGCACTGTTGGAGTCCATGATATGCTGTGAGTTGGCTCGATTCTTGATTTCAGTCCTCGCTGAGCATGCATATTGTTTTGACTCTTTCTTATCATCGTTGTGTTATGTTCAGTTCGATTCGGAGGAATTAAAGGTTGGGGTTTCTTTATCAACTCGATTTTGTTGATACCCTGTTATATTTTGTAGTAACTCGACTTGAGATGATACTTTGAGGAAATTTATTGGTATGTTATTCGGCTCTGTGAAGACTGGTTGTGATTCTTCTTCTTGAAAACGGCTTCTAATTTACACCCTTCTTTGTAAATCGTAGGGATTTGATTAGTTGAATGAAGTTGTGCATATTGTGTTTCGACTCTGCGTGAATGTCACTTTGTATTTACATATGGAAACGTTATTTGTTTTAATGGTATCTTGTCTCAAGTTTGACTGAAATAAAGAGCTCTTAGCTGTATGCGATGTCGGGCGATGGCGTTGCGTATTTTCATGTTGATAAATGATAGAGAAAAGATTTGTTGATTCTTTCATGGTTGGATTATTTTTCGTTGCTTGAATGCGAAAGCTCTTGAATCACTTAGTAGCTACAGGTGACTTTTATATTTGGATTTAGAAGGGCTGTAGTTCTTCGGTAATCGATTGTTAGTCGCAGTGCAAATATATATATGTATTAAACTAAAGGAGTTGGTACAATCCAGAATGTTATTGATTTAGGATTATGATGGACTCGTTCTTTCTTTCTTCTTGACTGTAATTTATATGTTGATGTATATAGTAAGTGGAATAGGAAAATCCTCTCTCTCCTAGACAGGAAAACTTGTGTGCTTTCTTCTTGCATCCTTTTACGATCTCTACGGTATGGGCATAACAAGAATAAACTGTGGTATTGTATGGAGAGACTGGTATAAAATGTGTGTTGCTGTATAAATAGGTATACTTGTTAATAACATTGAAATGTGTTATGATGATAAAAGAATTAAGACAGTGAGCTTGTTGAATGTTTTAACTACCTTGAGAAATTGATAGAAACAATTTTGTAGGAGTTTTGCTGTCTTTAAATTGGTTGTATTCATTTGTTCTTAGTCTATAACATATAAGATGAATATCCCGATTTATGTTTGGAATTTGAATAAATGATTTCATTTAAACAAGTTGTTTAATGAGAACAATTCGTGGATTGCAATTGTTTTAAGAATTAGTGATTATCATGCTCGGTTCACCGAACCTAACCCGTGTTGACAATTTTTGCGGATGGTTACCGTAAGTGGTAAAGACACACGATCTCGATATGATGTTGATCGTTTAATTTGGTTTTATGATGAATTCCAATTTGATTCTCTAAATGTACTACTTGAAGAAAGATGTTCTTTTGCTGTTGAGTATTGTATCCAATATGCTGAATGCATAAAATGTATTTGATTAGCTTAGAAATGAATGAAATGAGGTATTTGTTACTTATGTGTTTGCATTCGTATCTTGATGGATTGAACTTCTTCGGTTCGAATGATTTTAAAGAGCATTGTTATTATTGTATACCTTGGAGACATTTGGGATTCTCTAAGTAAGCTTTGAAAAGATTATGTGACTGAATACTTGTGAATGTTTAGTAGATCTGTTATGTTCTATCTAAAGCTAAATTGGAAATTAGATCACTGTCTCTCGAGAAGCTAAGGTGAAAATAAACCTCAACAGGAAGCTAAACGGGCTGAATAAATTATTACTTCCTAGTCTTGATCTAAGTCAAGACAACGTTTAATTGGATTTTTAATCACTATATCTCAATTCTAATAAGTAAGATATATTTCAGTTATGAGAACTGATATAAACCTAAAAGGGTATGGTTAGCAACCTTATGTGAAGATTTAGGGCTATTGCCCAGTTTCGTTGATTTAGATTACTGTTTTTCGATGAACTCCTTGTTGGGACCTCAAGTCTTAATAACTTCTCTTGTGAAATGGGTTTTATTAAGAAAGGTAATTCTAAGGTGAGGAACCCGGGGTTGGGAATTGACTACCCTAAAAGGAGCGTCTTAAATTTTAACTTTAACTCAACGTATGTAACACCTTATAAATGAGTAGATCTTTTTGAGGAAGATTTGAAGGTTGATGGCACAAGTCAATGCTGAGGGTTGTACCTTCGAGAATATTAGGATCTTCTCAAAGATACAACAATGCGGGTGACTCATGGCGACACCCTTTGCATTGATCATTAAGATTTACACCTTAAACTCGAACAAGTTTTACTCTGGGACTGATTAGGAACGTGGTCATGTTATAAGGCTGCCTCAGGAGACTCGGGGTATCTTGACACACTGGGTTAACTAGGGTTGACCCAGTATGTCAGCGTATCCCTAGTCCTTGGGAGCATCCCTATAATGTTGTCATATTACTAATCCATTCCTGAGTGAATAACTTGGGGCAGGAGAGACTGACAGAAGTCAGTATAAGACATTCTACATAACATAGGAATGGGGTGAAGGACGTATTCCAGATTGAAGAGTATGTCGTTAAGGGATACGAGACATAAGCAGTATGTTTCAAATATTTGGCCAAAGTATCACAAGCTACTGATTGCGTTGTCCTATGTCACCTAGTCTAAGGGACGAGATGCCGATGAATAATGGTAACAATTATTCAGATAGGTTCCTTGGACAGAGCATTCTGAATCCCGGATTAGGGAAGAGAACCGCAAGAGTGATGTGTTAAAATAAAAACGCCAACTCTTTGATACTCATGAATAGATCGGTAGATTACCGAGTCATGGAATGAATAGATCAGAGGTACTCCAAGTCATTACAGCTGCATATGGTTATCTGTTATAAGAATGGTGGTTTTGATTTGTGAGTTCTAAATTATGTATTTAGAACTAGGAAGCATTTATCAAAATAAATAAAAATTTACTTGTTCTAATGTTCTTAAATGGGGATGTTACAAACATAACCATTCATTGCTTAGTAAAGACCATTTATAGAATGGGAAATTGTTGGAAGCAACTCAAGCAAATAAGAAATTTGCACAAGGAAAGGAAAAGGGTAGAAAATAAAAGCGCCAGGAAGAAACACAATGGTAAAATTAGCTATAATTTCTGAAAGAGTATTATGATTTTCTTTAGCATATGATAAGAGGTTTGTTTGAGCTATAAAATTATGTTAGTCATTATGACATTAACATTTCTTGACCTCATTATGAAAATTTGATGACATAATTAAGTTCAGATAGGAACCTAAGATGTAGTAATTAAATTGGATTGTTTAGATGAAAAAGCAAGTTCCCTAACAAACTTTGCATAATAGGAAAGGAACATGTAAAAGTAAAAAAGGATCACTTTCCTAGATTGATTTTGCTTTATATAGCTTGATTTTGATTATTTGATGCATATATTAAATGTTCTTACATGATATGATAAACTATAATAACAAAATTTAGGTCACATTTTTGACGGTGTGATAATTTTTGCTAGTTGAAAGGTTGTTACAGTCAATAAAATTGAATTGAGATTGACTAAAATTTGGGAAATTACATGTTTTTGAGGAAAGTAATGACTTTTCTCCATGGATAACAGATATAAATTTGTGTTTGATTAGAATTTGATTAATGTCCTGATGATTCATTAAGGGGGGAAGCATGTCACACCACCTAAAATGTAGTTTGTGATCACAAAGGATAAGTCATTGTCTGGTATTTTTAGTGCTTGATTTACAGTGAGATTTACTTTATTAGGTATAATTGGTTGTATTAAATATCATGGTACCCTTTTTTATATTGTGTTATTCTCACCCTAATCCTTGATTATACGATAAGGTATAAAATTACACTTACTAGCACAATGACATAATGATCCTGGTTGTCTTGATTTGTGCTTGGGCTAGGTGAAAAGGTTATGATTATAATTAAGGAGTAAGATTGTAACTGCAAGACAATGAAAGTATGACCATGCTTATCTTATTGATGCACATATTGGGGTCTAGACTAATTTATTAGATATGATATGTCAAGTTGGTACTAAAGGGCTAATATGTTGATCACCCTTAAACTGAAAAATTATAAAGTATGCGCTAATAGTATAATCCTATGTAGGGGTAAAAATAAGTATAATGGGTAATTTGATCTTATAAGGTTAGAGGCTAAAGTATGTTTTGAGATAACATATCAGGCTGAGGATGAGCCTTAGATCTAAAACCGTGTATTATATGGGTACAAATACATTCGTAGGCTATATTAGAGGTAAATATCAAGTTGTTGATTCATCTAAAAATTGTGTTGGCTATTTTCTAAGATGATGGTCTTGATGGAATATGACACACCAAAGGTATTGGGCCATGATATTCCCTTGGTACATGGTTATATTATTATTAAAGTATGGAAGATGTGACCTTCGATTGGGAATAAATAAAAATGAGTGATTTGTTATGATAAAGCTTAAATTTACTTATTACAAAATGAAGTACAATTACTTGAAAGGTAGTTGTTATCAATCCTTATTCAGATTGATCATATTATACCAGATTTCAAGACATTATTTTTGTCAAATAACACCATGATTATTGTTTGGCATTATACTATTTCTAATTGGCTCTCGACCGCTATCGATATCTTTGATTGATATGGTATCTTTTATACCTCGCGGGCTTGAGCATATAACAAGGTTTTTTATTGAATCTTTAGGGAATCCATTATCATGACAATATTGTTAGATGGTTGGCTTTGGTGGTATTTTGTTTCCTAAAATTCCTCCATACTAGTTATGCATGACGTTGTTTAGTAAGTATTTCTCGCTATTAACAAAGTCACGAAAAGGGAATTATTGAGCTTATTGTTACTATGGGATTTGAACATTGGACCTTATCAGATGTTTCAAGGTTAGATTTTAATAACCTAAAAGGGGGAAATTTACATGCCAAGATAATGTTTTTGATTATCATAAATCCCAACTTAACAAGATATTGGGATGGGTATTCAAACCTATAAATGGTTAATCCTAAGGTTATGGAAACAAATATCACTCCTCCATACATGAATTGTACTGAATGGAATTTAATATCCTCTACCAACCATGTCGAAGGGTAGATAAGAAATTTGATGGCATGGCTAACTAATGGAAAATAAGATATTAGAAGTATGTTTTGAGATCTTGTTAGGGGATATCTAAATTTGAATTGGCATGAATTGAGTCAGTATTTTTCGAGGGAACCGTCTTGTGTACTCACATGTAATTAATGGCACTAAATTTGTTCCACTAACTTCAAGGGGAGATGGAAACTTATCGAGAAAATAAGGATTCATTGGGTGTTTTGTTGTGTTCATCTAGTTATTTTTGAGTTGTTACATGTAATACAATATGGGCGGTTGTTTTGGATTTAAGATAGATACTTTGACAATGGGTTATCTTAGAGAAGGAAATATTTTGGAAGCAAGGTCACTTTTTCATAAATCTTTGAGGAATATTGGGGCTATTGGATGTGAGATGAAATTTTTTTGGCTCAACTTTTCTAAAGTAGGAAAATAAGAAGGAAATCTAGCTTCCATCACAAGCATGATTCGATTTATCTCTTCCTTAGCCACTTATTCCATTTATTATTTGTATAGGTAGAAATATTACTGTAGTAGATTGTGTTTGATACTTATGGCTTGAGGTTGTAAATTTTTTTCTGTGATGGGTGTTATCGTTCAGTAATATATTAGAACCCAAATGTGATTTACAATTTTTAAAAAACAAATGCATTGTTGTTTGTATCTATGTGTTTTAACATATGTGGATATATTGTTATGATTTCAACCCTCTATGTGAAACCATGATTTACATTTTGCAGTATAACTAATATGTGGCTTTCCATTTCTAAAGAAGAATATGTTATGCCTGATTTGATCGAGGTATTTTGATGGACCACTTCTATGATTGTTGTTTTATGGGTATTTAGTGGTCATCTTGAATGGGATTGATTCTCAGTTGTATGAGGAAGTTTTGGCTCTAAAAAACCAATTAGGCTTCTTAGTCAGTTATCAAGTTGGGTTTATATATAAATATTCATACTTTGATTCCTTTATTCCCTTGCTTAATGAACAGGCTTATGCACAAACTTTGCATCATCAAGGGGTGGCGTTGTTGTTTATTTTAGGAAAAGCTTACCCTTCATTTGGTTTGATATCAAACCAGATGATATTAGTTGGGTTGAGTGTTTATTTATGATTTCAGGTATCTGAAATGTTAATATTAATGGTTTTGGTTGGGTTTAATATCTCTACAACAAGATATCCTATTGTGACCGTACTCATAGGGGTATATGAAAGGTCTTGGAATGCATAATCAAGCTGAGAACATCAATTGACATACTTTGTTTTGTTTATGAGTGATTGTAGGTGTTTTAAACATTCGAATCAATTAAGGAAGATTGGAGTTTATCTAGTTCTTACCCAATTGTTATAATATTGTCTCTTTAGGTAGATTCAACCTTAGCAATGCAAAGCTGGGATTGCATGGTTGAACATAGGATTTTAACTTTGGTGTACCTATTATGAATAAATGGGTGTAGGTATTTGAGCTCGTAGTCACCGGATATTACCCCCCTATGGGTTCTTAGTTTTGATTTGGTGATGTGGTTCGATTACTTGCAAATGAAATACTAGGTTCCTATGTTGTGTTAATGACTGTTACCTATTTTTCGGAAGTGGATTCTTCATTATAAGTACACTATAATGAGGGACTTGTTAGGTGGTTGTGGGTGCATTGGTTGTAAAAAAAAATGAGTAAACCATGATCCCTTAAATGGATAAGGTAAAATGTAGTCACCTCAATACTGCTGAATATGTATAATTATGTGTCACTCTTCAAAATAATGTAATGTTGGTCATGGGAATTATCTATCAACCTATGCTAAGATATAAATAATTCAAGACCTAATGTACTTGAAAGATGGAATACCCTTTGGTTTTCTTGAAAGGGATGTTATGTTGAATATGTGTGTGTGTGTGTGTGTGTGTAAACTTGGTTTTTTATTTTTTTAACTTATGGGGAATAAATAATTCCATAATAAGATTCACAAACTAGACTTAACAAAACAATTTGTCTTCCGAATAATTGCATGACAATTATATATATATATATATAGTTATGATTAAATGCTTTGTGAGTATAACCATCTGACTATGTTTCATAGAAGATATGATAGTATCTAAGTGAAATAATTACTCTATTGATGGGTGAAGTCTTTCCTTATATATTTAGTTAGTTACCCTTGAGGGTTAGTTATTATCGACACTTACAAAGATGATGTTATGGTTGATTCTTACAACTTTGCGTGATTAAATATCATTCGACACCGAATTTAATTCAGTTATTAGACATTGAATGGGTTAATTATTTATGGAAGAATTTACATACTAATACACATTTTTATAAGACATTGTGATTATATAGTATCAACTTATTTAATGTTATTTGGATTATAAGTCAAAAATGTGAGTTATAAGATAGTGATATAACTACTAATACATGACATAAATGTACATTGCTAATAAGTTATTTTGTATCTTGTCTATTGCAAGTAAATAAATTGATGGAAGTGATTAGTAGTGTGTATGCAAAGTTCTCTTTCATATATTCTTCTTTAGGTCTTAGTGCCCTAATATGTCATTGATGTGATTTAAATTGATGCAACATTTCATTTATGTAAATACTAAATGGCATAAACTATTAAGGGAGAAATAGATCTTATCATGCCAGTTCAGTTGGAATTGACCATGTACAATGGAATATTTTCCATGTAAGTTATTAACATTGTAGGTTGATTATGAAGAAAGATGTGTCTTACACCTTTGCTCACTGCTATGTATTTTGATGAAATCTATAAAGATGTTCTTGTTGTGAAAAGATGAAAAGATTTGTATTTTAGTAAGGCATGATGCTTGAAACAAGATGTGACTATTTTGATAATAAGTTGTGGACATGTATTAGTTATATTATGTCGATGATGTTGTACTGAATTGAGAAATGTAATTAATTGTATTATATTTTACTAAGAAGTAAAAATTATAATTCACTGTGAAATTATCAACAAAAGGTAATTTTTTGGTTATTAATAAAGTATTATCTTCGCTAATACATATTGCATTGTAATCATTAATATATCAATAATGATAATGTTGATAGTTTTCTTAGACTATGTAATAAGTATCGATATTGAATTGGCAAGTGATTAATTAAAATAATGATATTACTTTTGTGTTATCAATTGAATACAATTTATGTATATATATATATATTAAATGGAATATGTGTAATTCAAAATCACATATGATGGAATTATATGAAAGGTTCTTAACCTCGGTTAAAGGATTGATAAGAACTAATGTGGATTATTAATATATATTAATAAATGAATGATTAAGATGCACTTTTAGGCATGATACTGCATACAAAAGTATTATTGATGGTTGAATGGATTACATTATTGCACCTTGTAAATGAGTAAAGTATATAATTAATAAGTGAATAATGTGTATTTGGTGTACATATGTAAGTTATCTGTATTATGGGTTTCTTTGTAATATTTGGGATTAATCCTATTAAGTATAATACTATACTTAACACTTTACTTGAGAAAAATGATTAAATTACGACATAAGTACTACTCTTGACATGATGCATTGCTAGTGTAAATAAATAGAATATGAACAATAAATTTAATGTGGAATGCTCAATTAAATCTACAACTAGCAAGTGTAATGATTGTGATGGAATGAATCTAAGCATGCCATTGAAATATGTGAAACATTCACTTAGATCCGCAGGTTTGAATTCCATAATAGCTAGATTTTCATTGAAACGTTGGAATAAATATGTCGTAACTTATTTGAATAACCTTAACTTAATAATATATGACATTCCTATTTAGTGGAAATCGATGGGTGAACTCGGTATGGCCACTACCACGATGTATCCTCTTAATGACGCAGGCCATTATGGGGCTAAACCGAAGCAGTTGTTATGTCGAGTTATTTTGTCAAGCTACTCTAAATGAGAAGGTCATAAAGCACTAAGATGTAAGTATTTTCCTTGGTACGAATGTGGATAGTGCCACGTGGTTAAGTACCCAATGTCATCTTATGATGACTATAGGAAAGAGAGTGGTATGTAATGATGAAAATAATTATAGAGACATTCACTCTCCCTTAGTCATCCTAAGCCGACATTGTGGGACTTGCCCATGCATGCTAATTCGAATTGGTGCCTTGTATCTAACATGTAACTATCTAGTCCTATTTCAGATACCAAAAATTAATAAGGTGATGGAATATTTCCTAATGACAAGTGTGATTTTACGAAACCTAACATGGAATATGTCTCTGAAACTTTGGCCAAATTAGTGTAAGTTACTGATTACATTGTCCCGAGTCATCAAATATCTAAGTGTAGGATGTCAGATGGGATTCAATGATGGATACCCATGTAGACACTTAGAATGTAATATTTGAGTATATTTATAGATGAATGAAACCATTGGTATACTTTGTATACACAAAACCAAATGATACACTTGGTGTAATCACTCATAAAGAGTAAACACACTCGTAAAGAGTGTTGAGGGGAATCAAGTAGGATATATATACTCTCATGCAACTGCACATGGTTTATGACTATTATAGGATGGATTGACTAAGATGATTTTAGTTCTAAATCATGATAATTTAGAACAAGGAAACATGAGATATGAACTTAAGATTTATGTTGGGTTTAAATATATGGGTATTTAAATCAATGAAGCATAAAGTAAGATTAAAAAAATTCCAACTTGAGAAGCGTAATAAAGTGGGTGTTACAACAAATGTGAGTAGTAAAATAACAATATTTGGACACATTAATCAAGATTTGTAGATAAAGCAATGTTTTAGTATAAAAATGATGTTAACAAAATGTGAGTAGCGTAACGATGACACTTTCCAAAACTCAAGCATTATTAGAATCAAAACTAAGTCCAAGTATATCAAGAAGTTGTTATTTATATGAGCAGAATAATAATACAACTTAAAGACTTAGATCAAGTTTCACAAAGGAAACAAGACATAAGTATTGATATGAAACCAACAATGTAACAACTCAAAGGAATTCAATGATGAGAAAACATAACTACAATGATAATATTAACGTGTGTAACAAGATAATGGCTACCAAGATATGAAGACATACTAACACATTTTCAATTCTTACTATTGTAGTCGCAATAAGGAAGGATGTAAGCGGGTGCAAAATTGGTGGACACAATATTTGATAGAATTATGTATGTATGGTCTCTTTTTCCCAAATGGGAAACAAGAAAAAAAGGAGTAGACTAAGTGGTGGTGAAAAATACTTAGTGTAACTTTGGCAGAGTTTCATCTTGATTTAGGACAAGAGAAAACTAGGACAAAGTAAAACTTTGTAAATTTTATGATGAATAAAACTAGGCTCAAACTTCAATGGACTCTCTCCTTGTTCGAAATAACAAGGTTTTGAATCCAAAATAAGTTCTTGCTTCATGAGAGCTCGATAAAACATGATGGATAAATTCAAGTTGGCCCCAAGCCAAAATCTTCCTATTAGCTCACTCTCTAGGTGTCACAAACTACCTCTGTGAGGTACGTGGTTTTCTAAGAAAATCCTATTAGGAATATCCTAGATTTAATTTAACCCCTTTGATACAATTAACAATAAATTGCATTCAATTGTATCACATGCATGCGGTTGCACGAAGATATTTTTGATGCTAATCTAGCAAAGGCATATTAGTCAATTGGGTAGCAGGGAACTTCCTATTTCGTCCACCATTTCTCTCAAGGAATGGACTACTTTGGGGTTCCTAGGGTTATCCACACAATGAGTTTTATGGATTATACCAAGATACTTCCCCCAGTTCAAAGTGGACGGGTTTTAACTTTTAACCGAAACCTACAAATACAATGTGTTGAATAAAGTGGTGTATTTTTTTCTATCTTTTAGATTAATAAATGTGGTTTTGTACACCTTTGGCAACCTGTGACACATGTGTAGTTAGATTTTGTTTAGATCCCAAGTCTTTGAAAAGTGAATTAGGTCCTGTGCAAAAAAGATTTAGTAGTTTCCAATATAAAGTGAATCAAAGTTGCTTTTGATTCTCAAGATCATCCAAGGATGTAAGAGAAGAGCATACACAATAATTTGATCCAACTAGATAAATGCAAAGGAAAAATTTAAATCAAATGAAATTTAAACAAAGCTTGATAAATTGTTCATTCCCTTAAGCAAAAATGAAATATTAAGTTTCCAATTTAACCAAATGTTAGAAAAATGAAAAATAAAGTTACTTTTGATTCTCAAGATCACCCTAAGGTGCAAGAGAAGAGCATACACAAACTTTAGTCTAACTTAAGTAAAGCATGGAAACATGATTCTCATTAAAGATTAACAACATGTTAGAAATATGATTAAAAATGTTAAAACCTACAGAAAATAGTTAGGAAAACCTATAAAATAGCAGAAACATAGAAATTTAGAATCAGAAGCCTCGAAAACCAAGCCAAAAAATCAACAAAGAGCACTAGCATAAGCCTATGTAGTAATAGTGCAAGGATTGAAAGCGGGAGCGCAAGGCTAAGCCCACTAGCACAAGGGTAAGCTCATAGACACGGGTCTGAGACAGAAAACACAGAATGTGTTTTGCTAGCACAAGCAAAGGAGTAGTAGTGTAAGCCTGTTAAGTAGTAGTGTGTGCCTATAGTGTAGTAGCACAAGCCATACATAGAGGAGAAAAAATCTAGTTGATTAAAAATGTAGGCTAAGAGGTACTAGTGTAATCTGTCAAGTGGTAGTGCAAGCTTAACAGTGGTAGCACATGGGTTTTCTCACTAGTGTGAGCCTCAAAGTAGTAATACAAGGGTTATTTCTACTAGCACAAGGCAACTGTACAAGCAAAAAACCATGGATTTTGACAAGAAAAATGTCAAAAAGATCAAAAATTTATTAATTTGATCCAAATTTGGCAGCACCTCACCTCCCTTATAGCTGCAAAGAGAAACAAAACAAGGAAAACTCAATTAATCTAGTTAAGAAACACCATATTTATCTAAAATATGCTAAAACGAGGGTTAGTAACAAAAATTGAAACTAATATAAAAATATTGAAAATGAATGCAAAGGATAATGGAGTATCTCCCAACACGCGTGCCAAATGTATTTATGCTAAAATTAAAATGTTATATAAATAAAACTAACACCTGTTACAACCAAATCACTACACCCCCCAAATGGCCGGTTTGTAAAAGGGACATTCAGTGTGATTGGGTAACATGGGATCACCTCTCAAGATGTGGGACTTTAGGGCTTGAGGTGAACCTTCGAAGAAGGATGGATTCCTCTTCCTAAACTAAGCACCACAATACTCCTAATATAAGAAAAATAGCTAACTAGACCCATACTAACATTTCCAGGGATTAGCGAGAGAGATTTACAAGAACTAAAACCTAAATTAGAAGTAGTGATGCAACAAAAAGGGTTTTCTAGACAACTTGCCACCTTGCCAATGAAGAAATATGATCATGAGGAGGATGAAGATACATCATAGACTCAATTTACATACAATGCTTCATTCCTTGATAAGCACAATGACCGCTAAAACCTGCAATAGAAATAAAATCTACATAGTATACCTATAATTATGAACAAAGGAAAATCAAAGCAGTAAAAATGATATAAGGAAAGACAATAAGTCACAAAGCACCATTTTATTTCTCTAAGCACTTGGACAAAGTGCACCATTACACCATAGAGAGGCATAAGCTGCCATTACAATTTTTAGAAGAAAGGCTTGAGAGCCTACAAATTCACAACAAATCAACTTGTGAAGAGAGGGGAAACTTGGAAAAATGTCTAACTCTAAAATAATTCATTCCCTTTACATTTTATAAAATTGCTTGAGATGGTGAGAGAAAGAGGGAAGAAATCCTAAAAACTAGGCATAAATGTAGAAAATGAATTCAACATGCTATTGGCCATGCTTGCTTATGGTACTCCATACTTGATTGCATCATTAATTTCCCCCAAAAAACTTCCTCCATCATGCCTTAATAATTTAAAAAAAATTGAAATTTCTCCATTCAAATAAAAATAAATATTTTAATAATTTTTTGGAGTCATCCTCGGTCCATGGTGGGACCCATAGGTTGATTTTTTTGCATTTGAGAAGGGTTTTGAATTTATTTTGGTAGACAACTCGATCAATGGCTCACCATCCAGCTCGCCGAGCTGGCTGGTGAGTTATCCGCTTTCATTGTTTAGTGATATCTTCGATTTTCCTTCATTGTTATGTGACCAAGTTTGGAATCAGCTTGGCCACTCTTGTCTAAACACCCCACCACTTTTATGTTTTGCAATCGCGGTTATTGGTTTAACATCCATCACCTTCATTTTTACGTGGCCCTTGCCAACTTGACATACCTCTGAGTTCCACATGGATCATGTTTGGTTGGTGAGATATCATATTACCTCACATACATCCACGTAGCGAGCTACTTTGTTCACATTGGCCTTATGCCACGCCGGTCAACTCAATTTTCACCTAACTCTCTACATTGTATGCCTCATATTTTAACATCTCCTACTTAACAGGCCAACTTGGTGACATTATCTTAGAGATTCCTCCTCATAAATAATGGATAACTGAGCCCACCACTAACTTCGTGACAACTTGCCACCACTTGTCGATCTAGAAGGCTTGGATTTAAATGCACCCAACGAATCTTCTTTAAACTCGATGCTTGATTCTCTCTTCAATGAAAAATCCCGACACGAGCACCTAACAACTTACATCATATTTGGTGAAACCTCTAAAAAATGGTGACCTCACCTACTCCTTCGGACTTCAGATTCTGATGAATAATCGACATGTCGAGCCCGCCCATTACCTTGAAACCTCCAAATCCCAAAAATCTGAAACTTCAAATTTTAGAGTTTCAAGTTTTTAGGCTTAAATATTTTCTTGAAATTTTCACCAACTTGGCGGGGCGAGTTCTGAACCACAAATATTCAAAATATCAAAATGGAAATTTCTGAAATGAACTCCCCGAAAGCCTAAAATATCTAAGCCTCACTCTATGAAATTCATATTTCTTTTCGTGATTAAACTTGTTTCAATGTCAAGTTCAAACCATTATATGCTTCAAATACTAAGATAAAATTGACAAATCCCCCTTCACTAATTCAACCACCAATGTTTCCTCGACTCATGACTTGGCCTCCTTCCGAACACACCATTTCAAGATCGAATGAATTCCCATTATTACTACATCAACAACTTGGTTTGCATACCCGATCTTGGTGACCTTGATAATCATATACTTTTTAATTCAATAAGCTTGAATTCCGATCTCTTGCATAACAAACTATTATTAAGCTTAACTCGGTCATCCTTCAAAATTTCAAACCGTAATCTTGCATCAACTTGACTCCACCAAATTTTCTTTTACCGAGTTATCTCCCAAGATCAAGTTTGATGTGTCACTTATTTGTATTCTCCTTCTCGTCTGTGTTAAACTTGGCCTGAGTTATTTATGAGCTTACTACATTTGAGACTTTAGAGCTCACTACTTTGACAAACTTTTTCATCCATTTCTCATACATCAGGTTCATCCTCCAACTGCAATGGTTGAGTTCCAAGGCCGAGCTTATCTACCGTGTTGTGATTTCTCTACACCGAACTCTTCTCTGTCCTTCCCAAAAAGCTTAAGCTCAAGCCACACCATCTTCATAGCTCGATTATTGAGCTGACCATCTACTCGATGCTGAGCTCCATCATTACTCCCTTTCGAGTTATCATCCACCGGGCTGCTCCTGGGCCATCGAAACCTATTATGCTAACACAAATTTAATATAACCCAACCCCCTTGCATATACTCCGATCATGTACATGCCGCTCTAGCTCTGTTTTTCATTGAAACCTCTGTAACTCATCAATGTTGAGCTAAACCCATATAGCTTGAACATTTTAACCCTTGCGAGTTCCATTGTGATATTTTTTGAGATTCTCCTCTTCTGAGCTACTAGTTATCTATAATGTCGCCTATGCTGAGCTATTAACTTAGACCTTTAAAGCTGAGCTTGAATGCATTGATTTATTTGTTAGCTTAAGCCCTTCATATTCAACTTGGATCATGCAATCCAGTCTTCCCACACCCTAAAAAAAATTACCCTCGGAATAATATCCCTGACTGATCTACTTAGAGCTTCTATCATCATAGATCTATGTCAGCTCACCGAGCAGCTCGATGAGCTACTTTTAGCTCAATGCAACTTCACTTCCCAATAATGACCCTGTACTGATTTTTGACCTTCTAGGGCTCCTTCTCATAACCAGAGGGTAGAAGAAACACAATTGGACCCCATAAGACATGATTTATAAATTTAATTATTTTATCCCGTAATGACTAGAAGTGGTCCACGAGGTAAGTTTTCAACTTAGGAAAACTTAGAACCTTCAAGACTTGAAAAAGGGGATAATAGCTCAAGATGACTCTCACACTACCCAGAATGCCATGAACACTCCCTAAACACAAATTTTTACCTGTAATGTCCCAAAATGCTTCATGAAGGATTTTTAGGTCCTAGAGTGGTACAATTGGCTCATATTGTCAACATTTTCCCCAAGGGTAAAATTGGATAACATTTTTGGCAACCTCTCGGGGATGATTGCATGATAAGCACTAATCCAAAGTAGCCTTGTGTATCTATTAGGCATGGAGTCATTTTTTGGTATCCCAAAAGTGATCAATCCTTTGAATTTTTGACCCTAGAACTATCTGGTGCTTTGTTGAATCGATGATTTCCTAGCATGCATGACACATTGTAGAGTTTTGAAAGAAACATCTGTTGAATTGGGACATTGTGGAACTCTATTAAATCCTAATTTCTTCCTTCTTTTGAACCCTTCACCTTCGACACATTTGTGCAAGAGAAACAAAAAACACAACACACACAACAACAAAAAACCATACATGCTTCAAATGAAAAATGCAGAGTGTGTCAAGTACTTATTCTTCTAAAATATAACATATTCCTAGTCTAGCTAACTAGAGGCACATCTGAGAAAAACAAACCCAACAACTAGTTTTGCAAAATAGCTTCCTTTCCTCACTATGGTCAACAATGCAGATGATTTAACAATAGACATGGCTGAGATTGAGATTGAAATAATGAAACAAGCCCAATTCTTCACTTGATTCACCAAGGCATCAACTAGAAAGAGAAAGTATGCCTCTTTCATTTGTTTTGCATTTGTTTTGTAGATGCATTCAAACTTATCCTTGGGGTTGTGAAACTATTCCTCACATTTGAAGTGAATGTGACTAGTTTTGGTTCCTCTTTTGTTACAAATGAAGTAAAGTACCTAATGGGACATGGTGTAAATGTTTGAATAAAACCGCTACTCTGAGCTTCAACTTTAACAAGTAAGTCTACTCAAAGAAATTCTTGAAAAGTATGGTTGTCCACGATCTGATTTATCTCTTGTTTCCCATCTTTAAAAAAACTAATTTTACTCCTAGATGAATGGTATGTAAGTGATATTACCCTCATTTCCTTCTCCTTACTTGTCAACAAGAAGTTCCTCCACAACATGCAACTCCTTTAGACTTCTTACAGCTTCTAATGAAGTCATTGTTGGATCGTTGCTGATGTTTGAATCCTGTTGCTCACCTAAGGGTTCCCTTTCTCTTGATTGATGAAAAAATTTATTTTCACACCTCACCTTCTCATTAATCATGAAACTTGAAAGGTAAAACTATTTCATCTCTTATTTATCAAGCCTGAACTAGATTCCCCAATTGAGAGAAAGAAAATCTCAATGATGTCATCTCCGCACAAGATTTCTGAATCTATTTTAGTTTCTCCCATGTGCTCCTCTTTTCCTTCATTTAATGAGTCATATGGAATATTCAATCCCTCCAATATTGGCTCAAGAAGATGGCTATGAGAAACATGTTGCTCTCCTATATTTTCCTCCAAATCAACAACCCCTTTGTGTTGGAAAAGAGGTGATGGAACAGAAAAATTGTCAAGTTTGAAAGGTTCTTGTCCATCACAATATTCTTCCAAATCTGGAAAATAATCAACCTCTCCATTAGAAAGTTGGAATTTTGTCAAAGGTTTAGTTTCTACCTTCATGGTGTTCTCCAGATTGGAAAATGGTTAACCATATCATTCTTCATCTTCAAACATAAAATTTACAAGATGAAATTCATCTAAGAAATTAGATTTTTGAAAGGATGAGGAGGGGGAAGGATTTGAAACCTCTTGTGTCACTCATTCAACATTCAATATCTTTGATGCCACTTTGGTTTCCTCCATGGTAAGAGTATTCTCATGATCAGATTCACTCAAAATACCTTACAAATTTGACATCTTTTCTTCTTTTTGTACACATGAACCTCTTCTTACGTATTTGGAGCTAACTCTTGTTCTTCTACAAGTGGCTTTGTAACTTTTGGGGAATCAATAATCTCCATAAACATAGTGCCATTATGTACACTATATTCTAAACAGAATAATTATCATCATCTCTTTGCACTTGTTCTTGTGTAAATTCGGTCTCCACTGTCATGCGCTCTTGAATCTCAACCTTGGCTAGAGGCTTAACCATGAGTGGAAGTTTCTTGATATTAAGTATTACAACCCACTCTTTCAAATACATTGCATGTTATTCCATATCCACCTCCTTGCTACTCATTTTATGATCATGCTCTTCCCAAAATGGGTTTGGGACTATAAGAAGAGGGGTGAGTTGGGATTCAACTGATTTATTCAATTTTTAAGGAGGTGAAAGAGGTGAAACTTATGGATTTTGTGGAAGAGAAGAAATTTTAGAAGAAGTGGGGGTATGAGAATCAAGATGTGATGGGAAGATAGGAGATGGAGAAATGGTATTCACCATATGAGAAGTAGATGAGAAGCTTGGGAATTGGGGCTTAGGATGTAACTACATGGATAAAGGCATGAGAAGCGGGTTGTGAGGTGGTAATGTAGGGATTTCCCATTGATAGGGTTATCTAGTGTTAGGTTCATAAGTATCTCTCTTCTTGATCTATTCTCCAACTTGAGTCATAATTTTAATTATGAATTAAAGCTTTTGTTGAGGATTAAACTCACACAGTATAGGTCTGGTCCAGGGGTATGGAATTCTACAACCAATATGGGATGCCTTTGTCATTTCCTTAATCCTTATTTGCACCATGTTATACTCCAAATCTCAAACCTTTCTCTGTAAGGGGTCCTCTTTAGGTGTAGGGTAACTTTCTAGAATATACATATCCTTACTTCTCAATGACATATAGCTGTCCTGAGAGAGAGCTATATTTAATTTAGATGACTAGATGTTCATTTGGCGTGAAGCATCTAGTTTAGTAGGAAGTTTGACTCAAGAAAATCCCATAAGAATACGGCTTATTTTAATACTTTGAAGTCATGGACTAGACTAAAAAGGGGAAGGCATCATCAAGGGGAGGTGAGGATCAAACTATGTGAGCTTGATTGTTATTATGAAGTGTAGGAAACAGAGTGTATGTAGTGGTAAGTGAGCTCAAGGGACGAGCGGCAGGTAGATAAGAAGTGATATAACACTAATTTCAACAGTAGAATGGTCGAAGATGCAAGGCATTAAGGGGTTCAGGCTCAGGTTTACCATTAAGCGAAGCTAAACGATAAGTACCAGATCCATAGGTATGAGTGATTATATAAGGCCCAATCCAATTGGGAGCAAATTTTCCACGTTTGCTCTTTTCTAGTTTGGTTACATGTTGATTCTCTTTGAGAACAAGATCACCAACCTTAAAGGTACGCTCATGAAGTCACTTATCATAAGCACGTTTAATGCGTTTTTGATAGATTTGAAGGTGATCAAGAGCTGTAAGACGGCGTTCGTCAAGAAGCTCCAATTGGGCTAACCGCTCTTGGCGGAAATCATCGTTGGTGAGAATATCCTGAAGAGATATTCTAAGGGAGGGTATTTGTATTTCGAGAGGCAAAACAGCCTCGGTACCGTATACCAAAGAAAAAGGTGTGGCATTAGTAGAGGTACGAATGCTAGTACGATAAGCCCAAAGGGCAAAGGGAATGTGATCGTGCCAATTTCTTCCGGATTCATTGACAACTTTCATGAGGATTTTGGTTAGTGTTTTATTAGAGGACTCGGCTTGCCCATTGGCTTGTGGATAGTAAGGTGATGAGAAACTAAGTTTGATACCAAAGTTGTCACAAAGGTCTTGCAACAACTTGTTTTTGAAAGATTTTCCATTATCTGTTATCAGGCGATGAGGAACACCAAAACGACAGATAATGTGGTGGTTAATGAACTCGACAATTTTTTCTTTTTTGATTGAAATGAGTGGAATAGCCTCCACCCATTTTGTGTAATATTTGGTCGCTGTGATTATCCAACGGTGACGTTGTGAAGAGGTTGGATGAATCTCACCAATAAGGTCTAAACCCCATTGTGAGAAGGGCCAAAGATCTCGAGCGATCTGGAGTGGGTGGCTAGGAGTATGTTGAAGGTTGGCATGTTGCTGACACATAACACAACGCTTAACATATTCGTAGCAGTCGTTATTGAGAGTAGGCCAATAATAACCAAGGCGAAGGATTCGTTTGGCCACGGCAAGGCCGCTAAAATGTCCACCACAAATACCATCATGGACCTGTTGGATGGTATGAGTGGCCTCCGCGCATGATTAGGACAATGAAGGAGGATGCCATCAAAGCCACGTTTATAGAGGAGTCCCCCATGACAACATAACATGAAACACTTTTAAGAAAAGCACATTTTTTACTAGTAAGGTCGGGTGGGAGGACGAGATTGTAAGGTAGTCGTGAAATTGGTGGTACTGGTATCCCGTGAATTAGTAGACATGTATTTATCATACAAACTACCGGGGTTGAATAGGATGGGGCAAAAAGTTGTTGGACCACGACGAATAATTCGAGTCAGTTGGCGCGGCAAGGGAATTTGTGAGGCTAAGCAAGCCATAGTATCCGCAAATTTGTTAGTGGAGCGGGGAATGGTTTGTATAGAATAGTGGGTAAATAAGGCTAGAAGTGAATCCACGTAGTGTTTGTATTTTTGAAGTTCCTCGTTTTTGCATTGGTAGACGCCCATAACTTGATTGACTACCAATTGAGAGTCGCCAAAAATGTTGATAGATTTGATACCTAAGTGTAATGCAACTTGGAGACCCAGAACAAGGGCCTCGTATTCCACTGTATTATTAGTGCAAGGGAAATCAAGTCGGAATGAAAGAGGCATAGGTTCAGCGTTGAGAGGAATGAGAACAACGCCGGCTCCTCCATGCGCCGGCATTTAGATCTGTCATCGAAGAAGAGGGTCATTGGGAGTACGACTCCTCCGTGAGGGAAAGAGTAGCGATGAGTTCGTCGGGAAATGTGAAATTGGTAAATTGTTCCCGGTGTAAAGGAGCTTCGCGTCAAGTTGGTCTGCGATGGTTTGTCCTTTGATTGATTTCTGGTGGACAAACTCAAGGTCGAGGTCGTGAGAAGCATGAGCCATCTAGCAATGCGTTGGTTCTGGAGATGAGGTTTGGCATACATATAATGGATGGGGTCTGTATTGGTGATGACGAAAGTCTTGTGATTTAGAAGGTAGTGTCGGAGTTTAGTGGCCACGAATGATAGGGTAAGGCACAATTTTTCTACATGTGTGTACCTAGTCTCATAGTCCACCAAAGTACGACTTATATAATAAACGGCTTGTTCGTGATTCTCAGTCACGATGTGCAAGCATGGCTCCTACTGGCGTGGTCGATGGCGGAAAGGTAAAGGTAGAAAGGGCGGTCGTCTTGGGGTGGGATAAGCACGGGTGGTCGTAAGAGATAGGATTTGAGAGCTTCAAGGCTTGGTGACATTCTTCGCCCATTGGAATGCAATATCCTTTTTAAGGAGGTGATGGAAAGGTTGACACCGATCCGAGAGTTGGGAGATGAACGCGTCGGATAGATTGGAGCTTACCTTGTAAACTACGCAATTGTTTGAGATTTTTAGGTGGGGCATTTCTAGGATAGCTTTGACTTTAGATGGATCGACCTCAATGCCACGCAAAGAGACGATAAAGCCAAGAAGTTTTCCCGAAAGAACACCAAAGACACATTTCTTTGGTTGAAGACGGATAGAATATTGTAACAAAGCGATCAAAAATAATGGTTAAAACATCGAGATGTTCACTACGATGTTTAGACTTGCCGAGAAGATCGTCGACATAGTATTCAAGGATAGTGTGCATAATGTCATGAAAATGTAGGTCATAGCCCACCGATAGGTAGACCAAGATTCTTAAGGCCAAATGGCATGACACGATAATGAAGGTTCCCAAGGAGTTATGAAGGCGCTTTGTGTTGATCGGAAGGGGCAACCAAAATTTGGTTGTATCTGAAAAGCCATCCATGAGAGAGAGCATCTCATGACTGCGAGTTAGATCAACAAGTTGGTCAATGCTAGGTAAGGGAAGTCATCCTTAGGGCAAGCGAGGTTAAGATCCCGGAAATCTGTGCATATCCGAAGTCCCCCTGTCGCTTTAGTGACAGGTACGATGTTAGAAATCCATTGAGGATAGTCAATAGGCAAGATGAATGAAACAGAAAGGAGTCATTGGAGCTCCTCTTTGACCAAGAGAGCAATGCGTGGATGCATTTTCTCAATTTCGCTTGTTTGGTAGTTTGGAATCGGGGTTTAGGGTGATGTTATGGACGGCGATGGTAGGATCAATTCCTGGCATGTCAGCGTAAGACCATGCGAAAGCTTGGTTGCGAGCACGGAGAAAGGTAGTAAAGGCGGCTTGTTCTGATGTGTTAAGGGATTGTCCAATCTTCACAATGTGAGGATCCTCCTCCGTGTGGATATTGATTTCTATGGTAGATTCGTTCAGCATAGTTTGGGTTTCAGATGGTAAGGCTCGTTGAATATAAGAATCATCCGCGCCAAGGTAAGTGAGGATGGAGTCGTCATCCTGGCATTCAACAACATTAATCAAAGGCGAATCCTCTTCGATCATGTCTGGATAAAGAAGGGGCAAAGAAGATGGGTCGTCATTATCGCGTTGATACGTGAGAGGACCTATGAAGATAGCATTTATGAAAAAAAAAAGTTAGGAGGGATGGATTCAGGGTCTATAGATTCTGCGGGTGATGATGGCAAAGTGGGTGATGATGATTTGGTAGGGGCGGTGTCTTCTTCTTCCAGGATACAGGTGAGGTGTCTCCTATGTAGGTGTTTCGGGAAAACCGAGACCACTGCGATCATTATGTTTACGGGTAGTCATGGGAATGAGTGTATGTCGGCCTTGTTCGTAAAGGCCAAAACCAAAGCCTTTCCACGCACAGCGAGTCAAGAAGGTGAGGGCGAAATGACGATTTGTCAAGTATTGAAAATCAGATTGGAAAGGAACCACACCAAGAGGAGGTTCAGGGGTAATGGAGGATGCGTCAACACCCCCATATGTTAGGTTAGTGCGGCAATGGGGTGGTCCGTAAGAGATTATCTCCCCCACGCGACGGTCGTAGGTGGGATGTGCATGTAATTGTCCGTACTCCTGCGGGGTAGGGAAAGAACTAACGTTATATAGGCGGTACTCCCCCAGCGTAAGGCGCTGAAAAACATCTACTAAGGGGTCGGAGGTTGGAATGTTAGGCTGCATGGGAAGGGAAGTGGCTTTGCGATGGTGGTTTCATCAATCAAGGCGTAGGCGCGGTTGAGGTAGATGGTTGAGGTACATTTGAGGAGGATGGTTGGGTTGAATGTATGGGTGTCTTGATTGGTATAAGCACATCCTTAGGGCGGTATAACATATTGCAGGTTTTAAAGGGGAGGGTCACTTTTACGGTGTAGGACTTCCCTCGTACTCAAATTTTATGCATCTATGTAAGGTTGAGGAACGCATCCCATGGCTCGGATCCAAGGACGACCCAGCAATATATTATATTGGAACTCTCCCTCAAGGACATAGAAGAGTTCGGGTAAAGTACGTGGTCCTACGCGAATGTTGAGGATCACGGTGCCTAAGGTAGAAGTAATAGCGTCATTGAATGACCGCAACATGATGGGGTTGGCACACATGCAACTAGAAGGGATGTTCATCTGTTGGAAGGCTTTTGAAGAGATGATGTTTAGGCTAGCGCCCCCGTCAATCATAACCCGACGTACTCGAATGTCCCGGACGTAAGCGGAGATGAAAAGGGCAGGGTCAGGGTCTTCTGTACCAAAGTCGACAATTTCATCTTCAGAGAAACTGACTGCAGCAGCTTGTGGTATAGAGACAGAAGTGATTGGAGTAGTGGGCTGTTTAGTGAGAGAGGCAACGTGATTGGGTGTTAGAATGGAGGCGACAGTGTGGTTTCATTAGGTAAAACCTCTATCCTCAAGGATCTCAACGAGAGCTTGTCGATGAGATTCAAGTCCAATGAGATCATACAAAGGTCATTTTTACGGGTGATTGGTGAAGCTGTTTAATCATATTTCGTGGCAATGCCATTAGAGACGGGATAGGTGGGTCCGCCGAATGACCACTTTAGGTGGTGGTGCAATCGAGATGTTTGATGAAGAAAGAGATGCCGCAGTGTTTTTCTTTGCTTTCCCATTGTTTTTCCGCCTCGAGAGCAATGACACTAATCATATTAATCTCGTAGACCCTGAGATGAGGAAGATGGTTGGGATAACTCATGGTCTTCAAGAGGTGGGGTTGTAATAATGACAGATCTTGGTGAGGCGGGGGACGGATGGTATAGGAGAGGGAATGGAAACTAAAGGTCTCTCCTTCGTAAGTTGTCTTTCTTAACTTTTGTAGCTGGGAGAGGTGCTGACGAAGGATGGTTTTTAAAAGGCATCCCTCTACATCATGTCCCTGGTGTACGGTGATAGGCGCAGATTTTAGACTCATCATAACTTATCGGTCGAGGTTTAGACGGGTCATAAGGTCTAAGTGGGGGTAGGGAAATGGTCGCATTCTCCACCAACATAGCAAGGATTTTGGCGTAAGATCCTTTGAGTGGGTCAAAATTGGAAGAGGATGAGGGTATTGGTTGTGCGGGTTTTGGTAATGTTTGGGCATGATTGGTTTGTGGTGGTTTAGCCGAGGGTGTTGATACATGGTTTTTACTAAACGTGATTTATTTCAAGCAGAAGCTATGTTGGATGATGAGGCCGCAGATGACGTGGTATCAGAAAACAACCACGGGGAAATAGGAGTGACTGAAAACAAATCTTTTGATGATGGAATTTGTTTAGGGTTGATAGGTGGACAGGATACGCGGAGTGACGGTGTTGCTATACCCTGGAATTTCTGTATAGGTGTGGAAGGCATAGGTTGTTTTGAAGAAAACGTAGGAGGTATGATATATTGATGTAAGGTAGAGGGATGGGGTCCCAATATGGAAGGTAGGTATGACGACGATGGTTTTGATTTTGATAGGGGCATGGATTGAGTTTGTCTCCTAGGTATGGGTGGATTTATTTTTGGATAGATCGAGTCGCAGGCGGGTGCGTTAGACCGGGCATTGGTGAGGTCCCGTAGGGGAAGATCTGGTTAAGTTGATAGAAGTGGACGGGGCATTTGGTAGAGGTGAGGGGGGTGAAGGTGAGAACAGGGGCATTTTAAGCTTCTGTAAGCACTTCGGGTATATGGTGGAGACATCAGGATCAGTCATTTGCATTTGAGTAGAAAAAGGGGTACTCAAACGTTCCCATAGGGCCTGTCTATCTTCTGTGGAATGACAGTCTCTAGGTGTGATTTGTAATTTTTATACGAAAGAAAGGTGGGTTGTAATTCCACCACTGCGCGGTGTGACACAAGAGGTAGATGAGGCACTGTATCAATAGATGTTAAGAGGTCAACCGGTCGTTGAAAAGATTTAGGTGATGAGGGAGTAATAGGTAGGAGGGCATGTTCGAGGGGATCCGTCACGTTTAAAGAATGTGGTGATGTTAGTGTAAGAGATTTCTCGGCTAAGGATGTCAAAAGGAGTGGCGAGCCTTCCTCTTGTGTAGCAAGAGTGGTAGAAGGGGACGTTTGGGAAATAGATAAATTAGATAGCATCCGCTCCGGTCACCAGAGGGATGTGGTGTAAGAAGACTCGTCAATGAGAAGAGAAGTTCGGGAAGTTAACTCTTCTATGGGTAAAGGAATGATTTCACTTTGGCTTGATGGTGGTGAAGGAGGTTCAAACTCCTGTGTTGGTGGAGAGGCTTGATTTAAAATTTTTTCAATAGAGGCTTTTGGCTGAGAATCGAAGACTGCATGGATCTCATGAACACTCTCCTCGGCTAAGATATCTTGGTTCACGTTACCGTTGGACGAGTGATTCGGGAATGGCTTGTTGAAAATTTTCAGATTTCGGTTAGTAGGGGCGTTAGGATTATCGAGGGTTATATCCCCTACGTCAACCATTTCCTGTACTATATTTTTCAACATCTTGCAGTTTTCATGACTATGTCCTTTTACGCGGTGAAAGTTACAAAAGTCATTTTCTTTGTACCAGGAAGGTATTGCGCGGGTGGAGTCAAACCCAGAGTGAGGTTTAACAGGGGGCAAGGTGATAGCCCCAGCTTTGAGCAATTTCTCCAGGATGACGCCATAAGTTTCTCCCAAGGGAGTGTAACTGGTGGGCTCAGCTTTGTACTTATAAGTGGTTTTCGGCGGAGTATTGGACGGTGTTTGAGATTTGACCATTACCGCGTGGACAGCTCCTTTTGATTTAGAAGAAGTGGACGCGTGAGGAGTGGTGGTGTTTGGCTTGTTGGTAGAATCAGGCGTTCGGAAATTGGGGTTTTTGTTACGCAACCACAATTTCTCTTCTTCTAAGGCTCGAATTTCAAGTTTCCGAGCCATGGTAAAGGCCTCGTCGAATGTGTGGAAAGTTTGAATTTGGAGGGTAGGGGAGATGTGCTTAGCGCAGGCCCGCGTAAATAGTTCAATGAGTTCGGTTTGAGGCAAGGCATACGTAAGTTGGTTGATAAGGCCCCGCCATCGTCCAACGAAATCTGTGATAGATTCGTCTTCAAATTGTCGGATGGCATAGAGGTCGGTAATAGATACTTTCTTGGCAATGTTAATGGAGAAATGATCCAAGAAAGATTGGGCTAGTTGGTTAAAAGAGAAGATCGAATGCTGGGTTAAAGCACTGTACCACTCCAAGGCGGGTCCTGATAAGGACATGGGGAAGGTGCGGAGTAACAAGGCGTCATCATGGGCAATCAAATAACAAGCATGTCTAAATGATCGCAAGTGTTGTTGAGGATCCTCTTTACTGTTAAAATGAGTAAACTTTGGCAACTCCCATTGAGGAGGGTATGAATGAAGGGGGACAGAAGGGTGAATGGGCTCCCGACAAACTTGCTCGTATGTCAAGGCGCTACGACTTCCTGAAACGGAAGCCTCCAGGTTTTGCATTTTGTCCATCATTTGTTTGATGAAATCTGTGGTTGGATGAGATGATGATGCCACAGAATAGGGATGTCCCATATAAGGTGTTGAGGTTACTGGATACGTGTATGGGAATGAAAAGGTAGGCGGAGCTTGAGAAGGAAAGCTCGTGTGAATAGGTGGCAGAGAGTAAGTCATGAATGGAGTGGTCTGAAAGAGAGATGAGATAGGGGCAGTTGGTGGTAACGATACGTGGGGTCCAAGGTTAACCAAAGGAAAGCTAATCGGGGTCGTATGAACCTCTGAAGCTGTCGGATTGGGAGATGGGGCTAGAGATGCAGGAAGTAAGGCATTGTTATCAGGAGGAGTGGGAGCTAAATGAGCAGCTATACTAATAGGCATGCCAATAAGGAGCTGACCATCAGGCGTACGGTCAGGGGCATGAGACAAATAGTATCAGATAATACTGGGATTAGCATCCGTAAATTTGGCAAAGTCCTTGTCTCCTACAGAATTTGGGGATCTCACTAGTGTCCGTAGGGTTCCCTATAGAATGTGAAGGGGTGATTCGGGCAAAGACACAGAAAGCGAGGCATGTGAAACCATGGCGGCTTGCTTCGAGTGATGACAACCATAGACAAGAACACACAGAAAGTTTTAATCTATCAAGAACAAAAACAACCTCAGAATGATGAATTTGGCAAGTTGTTGGTTTGTCAGGGGCTGATGAAGACAGTAACCGATATTGGTTTACTAACCGGTGTCGGTCACAGAGAAAACGACGTCGGTCCCTTAACCGATGCCGGTGTCAAAAGTCTAGGATAAGAAGATATAAAAGGCTGCTAATTTGATTTTTAGCAACGTTGAGTATATTTATCAACTTATTGATCACAGAAGACAAAGTATGACAGAGAAAACAGAATTTGGAAACAAGCAAGAGGCACATGCAAATCTAGAGATTAATCCTAGGGTTAATTTTAGTTATCGTAGACTTATGCCTTTAGACGTAAGATGATGTCAGAATCCTAAACAACAAGACCAAGGGGAAATGTCAAGTTTGTTTTGGCTTATAAGGTTACCTCAATCGGGTGGAGGAATACCGCGGAAAAGGGGGGATGTTTGAGCTGTTGTGTTAATTGTGAAGTGATTCGGTATGTGTTGTGCAGTGAAACTAAGGTTAATTTCCTGTCAATACCGTGGATATCACCCCCACGTGTATGACCTGTTACTTAATCTATGTTCACTAGAATTGAAGAACAACAAGCAGGAATGCAATGCACGTGTTTTAAACCCAAATCGAAAATTATATTCGATGAAGCAAGAGAGATGACTTTCACTAATGCGAAACTAGGAAAGCAAGACAAATTCTTTACGAAATATATAACAAAAAGCAGCAACAGCAAATATGCTTCCTAAAATGAAAATAAGCAAGAGAAAGAAACCCAAAATGGGTCCCACCGGGCGTGCCAAAATGTTTCACTCGGAATGTTTCAGCTTCTGGGAATAGAGTTGCTTCTATCCTTTCATTCCTTTTAGAAACAGATGAGGTTAGGGTTAGGAGGAATACCTGTTGAATGTCGAGATGGTGTGCGCGTACCGTAGAGAAAGATCAGGCTGACTGCAGAGACTCCTTTTTGTCTTGGAAGGACTACCTGCAAATAAGAACACAAGACCACAAGATTTTGATTAAACAATAAATGAGGAAACTGCCTTGGGCCCAGGAAATATAAAACTTCCTTTCGAAGGTGGTCAGTTCCCCTGCTAATATGAATTAACACAAGAGACTTGCAAAATATCAATTAAATTATTTCGTTAAACTGGGTAGGGGGAAAGGCTGGTTTTCTGGTTTTTGATCAGAGGAACCGATGCCGGTTACTGATAACCGATGCCGGTCACTGATAACCGATGGCGGTTACTAATAACCGATAGCGGTGGGTTCTACGATCTTCTTGGCAGCTATGGTGTTTGTAATGGCTGGTTTTTGGATGGTATTAGGAAATGGGATGATTAGAAGCAAAAGAATGACAGTTAGATGCAATGGCACGTTGGGTAGTGGATTCAGAAACGGATTTAGGAGCACTGAGATTCAAGAAGCATAAGAAATGTTATAACAAAGGACATGCAAGATGTGACTTACTAGTTTTGGCACAGATGCAAGTTGATCTCCTTGGTTGTAAACACTTCTGGTTTCTTTACTCGTCTCTGCTCTGTCAAGTGAAGATCTGGACTCTGTTCCTCGCTCGCAATGCTCTCTGTTGATTTCAGAAATCCTTTGACTGATCCCCAAAATGAAATTCCGATCCGTTGTTTTGGTTTGGGGAGCCCATTTACAGGGAACCGATGGCGGTTACGTAACCGACGGCGGTCGAGTAGGAACCGGCATCGGTAAGGAAAAAGTAGGCTATTTTTAGTAAAATAGCCCACCTTCCCTACTTTTCTCCCGAGAGATCGGCCATGGATTGGTCAAGTGGCTAGAAGGTCGGCTTTGGGTGCGAGTAAGGAGGCATTAGTTATGGATGTGAGTCTAGACCAAGTCATGGGTCTTAATTAGGTTAGTTTAGGGTTAGGGCTAAGTCATGATGAGGTGGCAAAGTGAGGTGGCGGGTAAGGTGATGTGGATTTATCAATTACAAGGTAATTAATAAATAATTGTGTAAAGTTTAGGTAATGAGGTTAGGTTGCGAAATGGGATGCGGGTCACAAGGGGTCGTAAGACACGAATTTGGTGTCTATAGGATGACTGTTTGAAAAATAAAATCAAAATTTTAGATCACTCCCTCGAAGGATGGATACCCATATCATTACAAAAGTATTTCCACATTGATAAACCTTCATATAACAAGTTAAAAAAATAAAAATCATCCTAAAAAATATTCTCGCATCAATCAACTTTCCCATCAAAAGAAAACTTCCCACATCGATCAATTTGTGAAATAACAATATAGTTAGGGTATAATCCTACAATCCATCAAAAGGAGATGCTACTCCCCATGTACAAACTACATGTTGACCCTTCCCATGTTGTAAGAAGGTACATATGCACATTTTCATCTACATCCATCATCCTACATATGACTAATTATTGTTTGTTACATGTTAACATTTGTTACAAGGCCTCAAGTTCATTGTCATACATGTTTAATTTACCATCATATCACATATGTATCAAATCCAGTCCAAAAGCAAACATTTCACATTTATTCTTAACCACGATTAAAGCACATTTTGAAACATACAACAAAATCACCACTCATCGCAACAACGTCAAAACTAAAGGCTTTAATCTCAAAATAGTAATTATATGAAATGAGCCTTTCAAATTTATTTATGTAGCTTTTGTTTTTCCACATGGTAAATCACCAAAAAAATTCAATCACCAATGATCACTTGAAATCATTAATGACTTTCTTGCAATCACCAACGATTACTTCAACATTCAAAAATATATATTTTTTCGCTTGGCCTCGCCAAACAATCATCTTTATCATTCATTGTCTAAAATTACACATATTTTAAAAGCATGTGCTCCTTTTTAGGGCCTCAATACCCTTTCAAACTAAAACAATTCATCCAATATCAACCTTCTTTCTATTAAATCCATTCTGAATTTCACATATATCAGAAAAACCTTTATCCCCTATCGCCAGCAAGTCATACATTTATAGCTCAAAAACTCCTTGGTTCCCCTATTACTTGAATTTTTGGAAATGTAATCCCACCTTCGTGGAAACATTCGTCATCTAGCCTGTATTTCCTATGGATTTTATTCTCTTTAAGGAAACCTTTTTCCCACAGCTAATTCCTAGAAGTCATACTTCTGTAGGTCAAGAACCCATTGGTTCCCCTATCATTTGACTTTCTAGCTACACAAGTCCACCTTTGTGGCAATTTGTTTCCATGCCTAGTCTCGGGGTATCTTAAATCACAATGCACCATCATCTAAGCCTATCTCATCTAGCCACCTTTTTCAAACTTGTGATCATCTTACTTCACTACGATGACCCCAAGTTTGAGGGGGGGTTGATTTAATTTGAATTGAATTTAATCTATATTTCCTAGTAAATACTGTAATGAGTGATATACAATGAGAATATACAATAAATGGACAAACAACGAGAGAGAGAGAGATAGAGAGAGAACTAATTTTATAGAATTTGGAGATGATCTGGTTAGGAGAACTGTTGAAACAAACTGTAAGTAGTGTCATCAAGGATCACTATAGGTTTTTTGACTTAGAATTGTGCAGAACAGAATTGACCATAGGAGGACATGAGGGCTTGGGTGCTAGTGAGTGATCTAGGTACTATTGTTTAGTTAGGTGCTAAGGTTTTGTCCTTTTCTGTGCAAGAGGAGCTTTGTTATTAGTTTCCCTTTATCGCTTCGGTTTCACTCCTAGAGAGTCAATTATACTTGTAACCTACAAGATAATTGTCTAACTACACATGTCCAAAAACCAAATCAAATCTAATTAAAAATATATAGAATGTGGAGTCGAATGACCTGAAAGTCACTCAAAGAGTGAACTTATTACCGAACGCTGAACTACATTTTAGATTCCATGTAGTTATGTGTGAATGTGTGTGTAATGATGCCCTAAGTTGCACTTTTGCAAGTTGAACTATGATAACATGATAGATCTAGAATTCTCTAAGTATGTAAATGTGTTAGATGAAATAGAATCAACTTCTCTTCCTATGTTGTGTATGTAGAGTGATGCAACCCTTATCCCTTGTATGGATGTGCTAGATGGATGATTTGTAATGCTCTTGTGCCTTTGGGTGTAAGCTTAGGTGATAGTAGATAATGCTTAGTGTTTGGCCCCTTATTTTGGAGAAGTAACTAAGTAAATAAATGATTCCCTTCTTTGAATTTCTTAATTGACAACTGGAAGGCTGACCCAAAGTACTAAAAGGTGACAAAGAAGTAAAAGATACCCAAAAGTATAAGAAAGGGATAAATAGGGTCAGGAGCACCAGGAGGGACATGAACACCTGTGCGCTTGTGTCCTAACTAGGTGCTAGTGTCCTAACTAGGTGCTAGTGTCCAAGGACATAAAAGATAAATAAATTAAGTTCGATAGGGTTGTAAGATGTGTAAGTAAAAAAATAAGACAAGAGATAACACAAAAAGGCCAAAAAGAGTTGTCAACCACTAATTTTTTTGTTTAGGAATCATGTATATATTAGTATGCTTTAAGACCTAGAAATGTACCCAAGTGCATAGATTTTGTGTCTATATTTTATCCCACTTTATGTTGTTGAGTGAATACTCGATGGCATAAATTAGTTAGAAGAAGTGTACCTTTTAATCTCATAGAGAAGAGTGTCATCGATATCATGTTGAGCGAACAAGTGAAACATGAAGTGATCATAATGTGAGGCGTGGAGACTAGGAAAAAGAAGTAGACCCTAGGGGAAAAGTGTATGTGTAGTAACGTGTTGTTAGAGATTGTGCTTACTGAGGGGAGATGCTTCTTATTGATTATTAAGGACACGACCTGCAAAAGAAGAGTGATAAAGTAGTCAAATTCCTATATGTAAAAAAATAAAGCAATGTATGTATAAGTACGTAAAAAGTGTGTAAAGGAAATTTTGTAACTGATGTATGAGAGAGTAAAGGATATAAATTTTGTCTTGTTTGCTTGGAGTTTCTAGATTTGAATACTAATGGTGAGGTTTTTGGGTGATCTCACGCCAAGAGTGAGTTTTTTCGGTGATCTCATGCCAAGAGTGAGTTTTTTGGGTGATCTCATGATAAGAGCAAGTTTTTTGGGAGATCTCATGCTAAGAGAAGAGTGTTGGGGAGAGGTGTAGTTTTTCTCTCCATCTATTATGCTTCCCAATAAGCATCACTGTAGATGGTACATCTGTGATTTGTTCATGTTTATAATTGATTGATAGTATTATGTAACTGGAGGTAAGTTCTTACTACTGGAGAACTATAATGAAAAATTATTGCAAACTATCCTAAAGTGAGAAAATGATTTTTTTTGCACCTAGGACACAAGCGCCCATCACTTTTATCCAATACTTGGTGCTAGTGTCTTTAATATGTTTTGGACCTATGTATGATTCTCGGACCAATTTGTAACTATGTGCCTTTGTTAATTTTATTCTATGTTATGTTGTTATGGAGCTCCAAGTTGTTAGAGTGATTTATTCACCTAATAGATTGCCCCCTAATTTTAGGTGCATGCGATAACTATATGATAAATTGGCCCAAAGGAGAGGAAATGAAGTTGATATGCATATTTGAGTGTGGATATATGTAGGGGGTAGGGGATGTGGATGGTAGAAACCAAGGAATATGCAAATAAAATGGTTAGAAACAAGTGTTAGTGTAAATAAAGCTAGCATGCAATAAAACACAATGTAAAAAACAACTAGGAAGACAAGATAGAACGTGAAAAGTGGGTTGTATACATGGGACATCACTCATAATGTCACAAGACAATCAGGGTCGAAGTGGCCAAAAGCATACAATGATCAATCAAGACATAGGGCATAGTCCACAAACAATAGGAAGAAAGAAGTGACCGATAGCCATGGTTGTATAAATCTTACAAGGAAAATGCTACAAATGAAGCACTGCCACCTATTAGTATGTTAGAAAGATAAGTAGTATGTCAAAGTGTGTATAGTGTATCTATGCTAAATTTAAAATATTATATAAATGAAACTAACTCCTGGTAACTTCAAAGAAAAGTGAAACTAAGTATAAAAATCTTGATTAGAGCTTATAGGAAACTAGCTTTTTAATGTAAAAACATGAAAGAACTCATCTAATTACCAACCATTCCTACTCTATTTATGTATGATTTCCTTTAAAACTATAAACCTATAAAGATCATAAGTAATAAAATTTATGTTGTTACTTCAAGATGATGAAAGAATCTCACTAAAATGGCTACAAGGCCATGTTTAGATCTTCCTTTACTAATCAAGCATGAAGAAATGGATGTAAAGATGAGAAAGCTATTCCATCAATGGAGAAAGGCTCTTAATCATATGTTTTATATGAAATACTATCAAAAGTATGGTGTAAGGTGTGAAGGAAGGAGCTTGGTCCTTTATATAGCTTTCCATTTGGGAGAAGCTTGAATCCCAATGAATGTGGGATAAAGGATAAAGTAGATTTATACTTGTTAAGCTTGATTAACAAGTGATTAACAACTCATGGGAGTTGGAGGGTGCTTTAATTAATCAACTAGGATTAATTAATAGGCTAGAATAAGCTTTTTAGGCTATTTGGAGGTGATTTAGGAGGAATTTGATATGATTTGAAGCATTTGAAAGTGGGATTTAGCCAATAAAAGGGTTTATTGATTAAATACATTGTTAAAAATGATTAATTAACTAATGATAGTTAATTAATTATATCAAAGATGGTTATAGCTAATGAAGTGTCGGTAATTGGAATCCAAAATGTGATAAAGGCTAGTTAATTAACGAAGTGTCGTTAATTGACTAATAGAGGAAATGCTAGTTAAGTAGCGGAAATCGCTAATTATAACGGAAATGATAGGAAAGAGGATAACTAGTACAATTTTATTAATAAAACTATGTAAGTAGATTTTAGGTGTTTGCATATAGATCATTGAAAATTATAGTGATAGTAACTAGAAATAGGAAGTAGTAAAAGCGATAGAACCTGTGATGTAGAGTGTGATATTAGAAAAAGTATATGCCCATAGGATCCTCAACAGTGCAGTAAAGAGATGTGTCCAAACATCATGCATTGTGTATGAATATGTGAAAGGTACCACTTTCACTTAAATATACCAATTAAACACACATATGTATATAGAAAAATATAATGACATACTAAGTATCTGACTAACATATAAAACAAAGTGTTACATATAAGTAGAATAAGCTAAAAATAATAAATGTAACCAAGATATGTAAATTTTGTGTGAGTGTGATAGTGTGTTGTGATGTGGAATATGTGGAGAGAGGAGGAGCCATATTGCCCCCCAGAAAATGTGTATGAGATGAGGTTCATTTAGAAATTCTCCCTCAATAGTCAAGAATGAATCATAGAATAAGAGTGCATCATTTGGAAAGGAGTGTTATGTGTGGGATTGAGAGTAGATGATAACAAATATGTATCGTGAAGGACTGAATGTGAAGTGTAGAATATGTGAGTTTCATTTAATAATTGGACCCTCAATAGTTGAGTATGAACCATGGAACTAGTGTATCATCGGGTAATGAATGTCTTGAATGAGAGTAGATGCTAGGAAAGATATAATGTGAAGCACTAAGTGTGAAGTGTAGAAATAATATATGATGTGGGTTTCATCGATGAAGTGTTACTTCAATGGTCAAGTGTGAACCAAAACACTAGAGCACGTCATCGAGTAATGATGATATATGTTTGTTTACCAATCACAATGTGATACTTGAAAATATTAATTCATGAAGCACATAACATGAAGTGAAAATTAGATGATGTGAGGTTCATCTAAGAATTACACCCTCAATAGTTGAGTATGAACCATAGAAATAGAGTGAATCATTAGGTAATGAGGATAAAGTATGTGAATCAATGATGTGGTGATGCTCGAAAGATAGTCATGCAACACGAAGCGAGAGAGAGTAATCAATGCTAGGATATATGTATCATGAAGAAATGACCGTGAAGTGTGGCAAGAGTAGATGATGTGAGGTTCATTGATGAAGTGTGCCCTTAACAGTCAAGTGTGAAGTGTAGTACTAGAGTATGTCATCAGGTAATGATGGTACAATGTGTGTACCAAATATGTGAGGGTGCTTGAAAAGACTAGACATGAAGTGTAGAGTGTGATGTGTAGTAGTAAACACTAGAGATAATTGATAGTGGTGGAGGGGGGAGAAAGTGTGATTCCCCCAAGTGTGTAATGGATAGAAGGCTATCTGACAATAGTGAAGGGAGAGGGGTGCCCACCCAATATCTAGGGAGAAAAAGACATGTGATCATGGTATAAGATCGAAGTGATGTAAGAGGGTAAATATGTGATCGTGAATGAGACCAATGTGGTGAAGGAGGTGGAGGACACATATGATAAGGGGATGCCCAAGTAGGGAAATTATGTCGAGTGGTGGAATAATAGACTAATGAGGATGATAAGGTCATGTGCAAATAGGAGAGATAGGTGCGGAGATAGATTTAGATTTGAGAAGCGTAGTTAACCTAGATGCCATGACTAGTGCAACGATAGATGCAAGAGTGGGCCGAGCTAATGGTGTACTTGATGCAATACCCTTAATGGTAACAAATTACTTGTTATGGATGAAATTGAGACATAAGTGATGCATGGAAGGGATGGCCTGGGTAGTGCAGAGCTAAGGAAGACCTAAGATCATGTCACATTCTTTGATTATAGATGTAACAATGAATGGTTTAATCATGGTAACGGGCCAATTGTAATGGGAAGCATGACATGACTGTAAGAATTAGGGATTGGAAATTTGATTAGGTAATTTGGACACTTGATAGCTAATAATAGTGCAATATAGCATACATTGGAAAGTACCAATATATATACAAAAGTATTTTTGACAACATAAGTACCAATATAAGCATTAATATACAATGAATCAAAGGAAAATGTAACATAGTAATCATGATCTGAAAATGTGATGAATGGTGATGGTACATCAACAGTAGCAATAATAAAATAGAGAGGCCCTAAGGAAGGAGGATGTATGACATGATATACATGGTTTGTAGAAGAATTAATACCTTGCTTGTCCTGTTTGGGAAATGGGTCATTGCAGATTTTAAGTTGTTGATTTTCATTGATCAGTTTAATAGTAGATGGCTCAAGGAGCTCGATCGCATTGTTTCCAACAAGATCTTAAATGAGATGTTTAAGCTTAAAATAGTGATCAATATAGTTCCTGTTTCATTTTAAGTAGTCACAAAGTGTGCATTTTCATCTAATTACGGCCACTTGTGTGCGAATGATCAAGATTGAGCTATGGAGGAAGAGCATTGAGATTACTTTCGATAAGTTGCAGTAATAGGAAATGAGGTGTGTAAGGTAGCTTAGTAAAAGTACGCTTTTTGGGTTACAATTGAATCTTTTCTAGTGTAGAAACAACGTTAAAAGTGAATTTGAATTCAATATGCTTACCATAGGGTTTGAAGGTAGATTTATCTTGAAACCTGTTAGAGGATATGGATGAAGAAGTATAAAAAAACATCAATTTTCCCATGGATATAAGATTTCTTTTGCATAAATTAACTATATGGCATATGTGATTGAATGATGGAGAAGTATCGAAGATGACACTCTCTTGAAGTGGAGGTAAGAGAATTTAAATAAAAATATCTTACAATTCTAAATCAGCTAGCACATTGGTCATCTTAGCAAGGTTGTTCTTATAGTGTAAGACATAGTCCACAAAACGTTCATTAGATCCTTGTTTGATTTGAGCATATTGTGAATAGGATATCTTAGTACTGGTATTTATATAAAGGTGAGCAAGGAATGCATCAATTAATGATGTGAATGATGTTACCAAATGAACATGTAGATCATAAAACCATCACATAGTGCAATCTTGTAAGATTTCAGGGAATAATTTATCCAATAACTTCATATCATCTCGCATAGTCTAGACATGCCAAATGAAAGAATCAAAGGTGATCTGTGGGTCATCATGGAAATTAAATGTGGGAAGCTTAGGTGCAATGAAGTTGGGAGGGAGTGGATAAGAGGAAATGGTGGGTGCAAAAAGACAATGAAGGAGGAGGGAGGAATCTATTGATGGAGAGGAATGTGAAGTAGCTTGTTGTAATTGACAAATTTAGGATTGTAAAGCATGGTATAAAGAAGCTAGGTAATGGGTACCCAAAGATAATACATGTCATGTTTGGGAAGTAATAGTGGGTAAGGTGATTAGTAGGAGTAGGGATAGAAACAAACATAGTAGACGTAGGTAAAAGGTTGGTGGCGGAATTAGGAGGATGTGTCAAAATAGGAAGAGAAGTATCACTTGAGACCGATAGGTTGAGCTCAACTAAATTATTGATGTCTTCATGGGAAGCAAATAATAATATATCTAAGTCTTAAGGGTGTTCAATGATATGATCCTGGAGATCATGAAGATATTCATCGGTAAAGGGTTCATAAGTCTCGTCATGGAAGAAGAATGCCCGACAACAAGGTTGGGTTTAATTGAATGGGTTAAACAAATTATTTAATTTAAATTGAATTAAATACATATTTCAGAGTAACCACTATAATGAATGATACACAATGATAATATATAGTAAATGGACAAAAACTAAGCAAGAAATAAATTAAACCCTAATTTAGAGGGAGAGAGGGTGACTTAGCTAATTTTGTAGAATCTTGAGATGATCTCGACAAGAGAAATGTTGAAACAAAATGTAAGCATCATCATCAAGGCTTATCTGAAGGTTTTGATACTTAGAAATGTCTAGGATGAAGCTCTCACAGGAGGACAGAGCATTCAAGGTGCTGAGTGTCGATCTACGCTCTAGTGTCCAGGTCAAGTGCTAAGGTTCGATCCTTTTATGCGAGAATGAGATCTGTTATTAGTTTCCCTTTTTCACTCTGGTTTCACTCCTAGATCTTTTATTATACCTGTAACATGTAAAAAAATTATCTATCGCACATGTCCAATAAAAAAGATGTAGAATTTGGAGTTAGACTGACCCCAATGGTCACCCGAAGAGTGAACTTAGAACCGAGCACTGCACTACATTTTAGAATCCATGTGGTTATGTATCTGTGTGTGTGTAATGATGCCCTAGGTTTTCCTTGTGTAATTTGCACTATGATAATGGGATAGATCTAGAATGCTCCAAGTATGTAAATATGTGAGATGAAATATAATAGACTTCCCCTCCTATGTTGTGTATGCAGAGTGATGCATCCCTCATCCCTTGTGTAGATGTACTAGATGGATGTTTTGTAATTCATTTATACATTTTGGTGTAAGGTTAGGTGATAGTAGATAATGCTTAGTGTTTGGCCCCTAATTTTGGAGAAGTAACTAAGTATATATATGATTCCCTTTTTTAAATTTTGTAATTGACAACTGAAAGGATGACCCAAAGTAGTAAGAAATGATCAAGAAGTAAAAGAGACCCAAAAGGATAATAAAAGGATAGAGAGGGTTAGGAGTTCCTAGGTAGGGATAGGAGTGCACCCGGGAACTTGTTTCCTAACTAGGTACTAGTGTCTAAGGCCATAAAAGATAAATAAGTTAAGTTTAAAATTAGTAGTAAGATGTGTAAGACCAAAAAGAAGACACGAGATTAAGAAAAAGTCCAAAAGGATTTTCTAGCCACTAATTTTATTTTTAAGGAATCATGTATTTATTAGTATTCTTTAGGACCTAGAAATTTACAAAAGTACATAGATCTTGTGTCTACAGGATCAACATCCAACACAAGTCAACCTTTCCACTCATTTTTTATAGTCGCTCATCATCAAAAACCACTTTACAAAAAGGGGCAAATGTAGACACCCATTTTCAGTACCCTACTTTTCCCTTGCACCCTAAAACTATGTCATTATCTTAAAGCAAGCTCTCACCCTTGTTAAATAACACTTCTACTCCCCGTAAATACCAATTACTACCTTAACCACCTATAAACCATCCCAACCATTTTTATCCTAACCATATAACCTCTTTAACCCCTCCTAACATTTTCCTAACCATTTCCCCTTTTCCCCATACCCAAAATTACCATTTTAGAAATAGTTGAATCCAATTCCAAATGGGTTTCTCCACATTTCTCAAATTGCCACCGATTATAACTGAATCACTAGTGATTATAAAAGGATTATTGAGCTATTTTTTTTGGGATCTTAAAACACTATAGCGAAACTATATCATTGCAGACATCTAGACTACATTAATATCAACGTATTTGTACCTCCATCACCTTTGTTTTGGCTCTGGAAGATTCTTAATATTGAAAAAGTCTCTGCAGCCTTGTCAATCTCATTTTGCCATCAAAGGTACATTTTTCTCAATTTTATTCAATTTCAAATCTTTTGTGTATCTAATAACACCCTTAATTAGTCATTAGTTTAACATATTTTAGTCACATTTTCTTTTTACCAAAGATTCAAAGTTTTCACATGAATCTCCAACAATTCTTTCTCAATTGCCAACAATTACTAAGAATTTCTAGTGATCCCTATCAATAATCCTTTTTTATCATATTTATCACCTATCTAATCAATTTTTCACTCTATCTTTTGGAATAATATGTTTGTATTCAATATGTTCTCTATTGTAGATGATAGTACCAGGTGATTCCAATCCTATTACCAACATATATAATCTCCTGATCATCTAATAGGTGTTCATGTGGGAATAATTTGATATCGCACATGAGTTGAGTTTATGTGTCATCGCTTTCACACCTGAAGTCAAAGATATTTAAGATCAGCTCGAGATCATACGGGAAATACAAGATGCAACATAACAATTCTAGTTCGATTATTTACTTGAATTCAAACTCACCACAACTCGCACAGGCCACATATCAAGCAGAGCGGTGCTCTTTTTATCCCTTCGAATTTTGGCTTTATTATCATTTATCTTATCATTATCAAATCACTTAATTGTATCAAATGATTTGACACCCTTCAAGGATGCTATTTTGATTCCTGGGATGGGAAGTTGTCGAGCAACTCGTTATCATATTTATCTAATATTCCTTTTTTAGTTGTCTTTGTACGTAGGTCTCTTCACTTGATGAAGGAGGATATTTTCACATTTTTTCATACTCGATCATCTCGGCATTATGATTATTGTCCCATGCATCGATAAATCATGCCGATAAGGAGAGAGGTACCAACCGTAGATGGAAACTTTTCCCCTAACTCTACAACATGCATAAGAACCTCATGTCTATTTTGAAACAAGAAGTTGTCTATTTGGGCGGGACTAAATTCAAAGTCCACCCAAGGAGAATTATCCTCACCACCACTATGATCAACCATGGTGTTGTCTTCAAAAAGTGGGTTTATCTTATCATCTACTGAAAGGATTTGACCCTAATTTTCAATGCCCCATCCTTGTCATAGGAGGCATAATGAGAAATGTTTTACTAAGGTTGATTAAAATGGACCCTAGGACAAACCAAATAGTGTAACAACGTCAAATTGTCACAAAGAATGTCAAATAATAAATGGTAATGAATCTAAAGGATCAAGGCAATATGAACCAAGAATACCAAAGAATAAATAATGACACACTTGACTAAGGTACTATATAGCAAGAAGTATCTAGGACATAAAAATCAAGTACAATACTATGATCCAATCACAAGAATAAATACTCCCTACGTTCTCAAAGATAGGTTTGGTGCAAATAATGACAACAAAATATCAACACTTAGGTCAAGTTTAGAATAAACAAGGCCTAAATACTAATAAGGTGTTGACACAATCTCCAAACAAGGTATACTAAAACAATTTTAGAAACAAACAAATTTCAAGTCTTAAAATTTTTCCTAGTTGAGAAGCGTAATAAAGTGGTTTATACTGAGTTTAGTATCGAGAGATGAAGGTTGTAGCTCTTGGACCTATTGAGTCTTTATGCTTACTGAATTCTGATTTATTAACAAAAATATATCGAATATGAGAAGGATGTACCATGGATAACGAACTAGACAAAATTATGCTTACGGTTCGACAAGTAAATAAGCTAGATAACACAATCTAATGATTCTTTGTGAAAAATGAAACCAAAAGGATGTTGGGAGTAGTTGGTCGAGTGTGAAAATGATTAGTTCTTTGTAAAATAACTTTAATTGATTGATGACATTCAAAGCAAGGGAGTTGCTTGATTGTTGAACTATCAAGATGACAGATTTTGGAACTTGAATCCAACATGAAATTAAACCCACAAAGGGTAGATGAAGTAGATAGAGAAGAGGAATATCTATTATAGCAATGATGATTTGAAATTCCAATTAGGCAATACTGAAATCTGTAATAAACTATGACTTGAAAAGAGAAAAGGTATATAAGATTATTAACTCTTCTCTAATTGCATCTTTTTTAAAAATTGTGGAAACAATGTGGTAGTAAATGTAGACTGCTAGAATGATTTCAACAAGAAAGACTTGTTGCGATTTCTAGCAAGTAGCAGAATAACTCTGCGGTAACTAATGAACTAAGATGAAGGAACAATTTTCCTAACGACACTAGGTAATTTAAGTAGAACTTCCTGTTGTTGTTTTAAATATGATACTAGTACAATTGAGTTCTTGGTATCTAGTGATTAACTTAAACATAATTATAAATATGATTTATTATTTTCATGTAAAAAAATACAAACCTGTGATAGTCAATGTAATAATGAATTTGACATTGGACTGAGTCTCATAAAGGAATTTGGAGTTAATGAGTTCTTAAAGGACTTAAGAAAACAATTAGCTTTGACTATTCTGACACAAATCAAAAAATTTATTGATATGGAAGATAACTAGTACCTAGAATCATGCAAAATAACAAGCCTAAAAGGTAAAGACATGAACAATTAGATGATTTAAGTAACCATTGACCATGAAATTATGATGAAAATGTCCTGAAAGGTGAAAACTAGGGAGGTATTTGGATAAAATCAGCCGGTAAAAGGAAGACCGTTATGTGCATTTCAAAGAAAATTGGGAATTGCATAAGGAAAGGGTTTGGAAAAACAAGCAAACAACAAAACAAAATAGTTTAGGAAGACTTGAGGAAATTAAAAATAATGTTTTCCTTGCTTGTATCCATGATATAAGGATTTTTTTTTTTTTATATTTATATATATATATATATATATATATATATATATATCAACTAATACTACATGATTGACTCGTTGTCATGACAAAAAAAAATTCATGTCTCTAACTAATATGAAGGACAATTAGATGATGAAAGTTTGTGCCTAGGTAAATTTGGAAGGCCTTATAATTGGGAGTATGATTAGGGGATTCTTTTGTGATTAGAGGACATTTGTATGACCATGATATCTTATTGGTAGCTACATTAAATATGTTGTAACTTCTAAAGACAAGAACATAACCATTCATTGCTTGGTAAAAACAAGTTATAGAATGGGACAGTTGTTGGAAGCAACTCAAGAAAATAAAAAATTGCACAAGGAAAGGAAAAGGGTAGAAAATAAGAACTGCCAGGAAGAAACACAATGATAAAATAAGTTGTAATTTCGAAAGAGAATTCTGATTTTCTTTAGCATATGATAAGAGGTTTGTTTGAGCTATGAAATTATGTCATTCATTATGACATTAACATTTCTTAACCTCATTATGAAAATTTTATGACATACTTAAGTTTAGATAGGAACCTAAGATGTAGTAATTAAATTGGGTTGTTTAGATGAAAAACAAGTTCCCTAACAAACTTTGCATACTAGGAAAGGAACATGGAAAAGTAAAAAAAGGAGAGCTTTCCTAGATTGATTTTGATTATTTGATGCATATATTAAATTTTATTGCACGATATGATAAGCTGTAATAACAAAATTTAGGTCATATTTTTGGTGGTGTGATAATTTTTTCTAGTTGAAAGGTTGTTATAGTCAATAAAATTGAATTGAGATTGACCTGAAATTTGGGAAATTACATTTTTTGAGGAAAGTAATGACTTTTATCCATGGATAATAGATATAAATTTGTGTTTGATTAGAATTCGATTAATGTCCCGATGATTCATTAAGGGGGGAAGTATGTCACACCACCTAAAATGTAGTTTGTGATCACAAAGGATAAGTCACTGTCTGGTATTTTTTAGTGCTTGATTTACCATGAGATTTACTTTATCGGGTATAATTGGTTCTATTAAATATCATGGTACCCTTTTTTATATTGTGTTATTCTCACCCTAAGCCTTGATTATATGATAAGGTATAAAATTACACTTACTAGCACAATGACATAATGATCTTGGTTGTCTTGATTTTTGCTCGGGCTAGGTGAAAAGGTTATGATTATAATTAAGGAGTAAGATTGTAATTGCAAGACAATGACAATATGACCATGCTTATCTTATTGATGCACATATTGGGGGCCTAGACTAATTGATTAGGATAGGCTATGCCAAGCTTGTATTAAAGGGCTAATATGTTGATCACCTTTAAACCGAAAACTTATAAAGTGTGGGCAAATAGTATAATCCTATATAGGGGTAAAAATAAGTATAATGGGTAATTTGATCTTATAAGGTTAGAAGCTAAAGTATGTTTTGAGATAACATACCAGGATGAGGATGAGCCTTAGATCTAAAACCATGTATAGTATGGGTACAAATACATTCGAAGGCTATATTAGAGGTAAATATCAAGTTGTTGATTCATCTAAAAATTGTGTTGGCTATTTTCTAAGATGATGGTCTTGATGGAATATGACACACCAAAGGTATTGGGCCATGATATTGCATTGGTACCTAGTTATATTATTATTAAAGTATGGAATATGTGACCTTCGATTGGGAACAAATAAAAATGAGTGATTTGTTATGATAAAGCTTAAATTTACTTATTACAAAATGAAGTACAATTACTTGAAAGGTAGTTGTTATCGGTTCTTATTCAGATTGATCATACTATACTAGATTTTAAGACATTAGTGTTGTCAAATAACACCATGATTATTGTTTGGCATTATAGTGTTTCCAATTAGCTCTCGACCGCTATCGATATCTTTGATTGATATGGTATCTTTTATACCTCGCAGTTTGAGCATATAACAAGTGTTTTTGTTGAATCTTTAGGGAATCCATTATCATGGCAATATTGTTAGATGGTTGGCTTTGGTGGTATTTTGTTTCCTAAAATTCCTCCATAATAGTTATGCATGATGTTGTTTAGTAAGTATTTCTTATTATTAACTAAGTCACGACAAGGAATTATTGAACTTATTGTTACTATGGGATTTAAACGTTGGACCTTATAAGATGTTTCAAGGTTAGATGTTGATAACCTAAAAGGGGAAACTTACATGCCAAGATAATTTTTTTGATTACCATAAATCCAAACTTAACAAGATATTGGGATGGGTATTCAAACCTATAAATGGTTAAGCCTATGGTTATGGAAATAACTATCACTCCTCCCTACATGACTTGACCGATTGGAATTTAATATCCTCTACCGACCATGTCTAAGGGTAGATAAGAAATTTTCGGCATGGCTAACTAATGGAAAATAAGATATTAGAAGTATGTTTTGAAAGCTTGTTAGGGGATATCTAAATTTGAATTGGCATGAATTGAGTCATTAGTTTTTGAGGGAACCATCTTGTGTACTCACATGTAATTAATGACACTAAATTTATTCAACTATTTTCTAGGAGAGATGGAAACTTCTCAGAAAATAAGGATTCATTGGGTGTTTTGTTGTGTTCATCTGGTTTTTTTTTTTGAGTTATTACATGCAAGACAATATGGGCTGGTTGTTTTGGATTTAAGATAGATACTTTGACAATGGGTTATCTTAGAGAAGGAAATATTGTGAAGCAAGGTCAGTTTTCATAAAGCTTTGAGGAATATTGGGGCTATTGGATGTGAGATGAAAAAGGTTTTGTCTCAACTTTTTTAGCAAGGAAAATAAGAAGGAAATTTAGCTTCCATCACAAGCATGATTCGATTTACCTCTTCCTTAGCCACTTATTCCATTTATTATTTGTATAGGTAGAACTATTACTATAGTAGATTGTGTTTGATACTTATGGCTTGAGGTTGCAAATGTTTTTCTATGATGGGTGTTATCGCTCAATAATATATTAGAACCCAAATGTGATTTACAATTTTTAAAAAACAAATGCATTGTTGTTTGTATCTATGTGTTTTAACATTTGTGGATATATTGTTACGATTTCAACCCTCTTGTGAAACCATGATTTACATTTTGCAAAGTATAACCAATATGTGGGTTTCCATTTCTAAAGAAGAATATGTTATGCCCTGATTTGATTGAGGTATTTTGATGGACCACCTTCTCGTGATTGTTGTTTTACGGGTATTAAGTGGTCATCCCGAATGGGATTGAATCTTAGTTGTATGAGGAAGTTGTGGCTCTAAAACCCAATTAGGATTCTTAGTTAGTTATCGGGATGGGTGTATATATATATATTCATAATTTTATTCCTTTATTCCCTTTCTCAATGAACGAGATTATGCACAAACTTTGCATCATCAAGGGGTGGCGTTGTTGTTTATTTTAGGAAAATCTTACCCTTCAATTGGTTTGATATCGAACCAGATCATATTGGTTGGGTTGAGTGTTTATTTATGATTTCGTGTATCGAAATGTTAATATTAATGGTTTTAGTTGGGTTTAATATCTCGTAACAAGATATCCTATTGTGATCATACCCATAGGGGGTATACGAAAGGTCTTGGAATGCATAATCAGGCTGAGAACATCAATTAACATACTCTATTTTTTATGAGTGATTGTAGGTTTTTAAACATTCAAATCAATTAAGGAAGATTGGAGTTTATCTAGTTCTTTACCCAATTGTTATAATATTGTCTCTTTAGGTAGATTCAACCTTCAAGAATGGGAAGCTAGGATTGCATGGTTGAACAAAGGATTTTAACTTTTGTGTACCTATTATGAATAAATGGGTGTAGGTATTTGAGCTTGTAGTCACTAGATATTACCCCTATGGGTTATTTGTTTTGATTTGGTGATGTGGTTGGTTACTTGAAAATGAAATACTAGGTTCCTATGTTGTGTTAATGAATTTTACCTATTTTTAGGAAGTTGATTCTTCATTATAGGTAGACTATAATGAGGGAATTCATAGGTGGTTGTGGGTGCATTGGTTGTAAAATAATAATGAGTAAAAGATGATCCCTTAAATGGATAAGGTAAAAAGAAGTCACCTCAATCTTGTTGAATATGTATAATTATGTGTCACCGTACGTACCCAAAATTGTAAGGTCATTGTATTATTTTAACAACGTGACAAGTGCCCCAATGATGATACAAGTCTCCTCGCAAGGTGTTCGGAATCCAGAAAATATCTCCAAGTATGCGTTAACATCCCGCATGCCCCCTGCTTAGCCCCCGCGTGCTTTGTTTTCCCCTTTTCTTCTCTTTTCTTGGCCTTTTACTCTTCAGTGACGAAACCGCCACCCTGCATGGGTGGCGGTCTCATGACCACCTCCTTGATCAAGGGGGTGGTCCATAATCGCCACCCTACTCAGAGTGGCGGTCCTTTACACATTTTCCAGAAAGTGTTTTAACGCGACTCACGTAAAAATCAATGTTTTACCAACTTTCCTTGCCGACTTGGGCTTGCATTTATGTTTTTGGTCCCCTGGAATAGTGTTTGGCCATTGTTTATAGTTTTAGAGTTCAGTTTGGTTTTGATCTTTGGGTGAAAGAAAAGATATAAATAAATGGTTTGTGCATAAACAAATGGTCTACCCCTCATTCACTTTTCATGCTCTCATTTTCATAGTTCAGGTTTATTACTTTGCTTAGAAGCCATAGTTTCATTCCTTTACATGTTTAGTTAGCATTTTTCAGCTGTTGGTAAGCCACATACCCATCTTATGCAGCGATCTTGTTATTTCACCCAATCCATTGGAGTAAAATAGCTTAGGAATCCATTAAGGTTTGGTTTTCTCCTCAAAAAAAGATAGTTTCAGTTACGGACACTTTATGTTGCATGACCCGTAATAAATCCCGCTTAGGAATTGCATAAGCCAAGCTCTGTACTCTTCCGCTATCCCTCTCCTACTCGCATTATATTTAGTCCGCATTCGAGCTACCTTTGTCCAAAAATATACTTTTGTTGATACTAGCATTACACGCTTTTCTGGATTCACATGAACATAAAGGGCGAGGAGATCACACTGAGGGGACAAGATCATACACACCATCGGATTCGCCCTTTGTTGCTCGCAGAATCCGGTTCTAGCTTTCAAAGTTCTAAAGTTAGAAATATATCAAATAGAGTAGATAATCACTTCTTTTCAGTTAAGTTTACTTTCGATATTGCCAAGGAAGCTGTGGGGATTGATAGTTTCTGAGAAACTATGATTCATTCCTCACTTCTGAGGTAGGATCGAGAGTCTGGCAAATAGATTAAGCAAGTTATTTCATTATTTAGAATAGATCTACAAATTGCACAGACAAATAACTACACTCGGTTATTTTGTTTGTTTTAAGTTTTATCTTAGTTGTCAAATTCTAGATACGTTTAAATAGCTGCTTTTCTTAAATTCTTAAAAAGTTTCTCAGAAAAATAGAAGTTATATATGTTTTAGATTTATTCCACGTAGTTAAAATTTGCTTTGTTGCGATTAGATTTACATTAGTGTTTTGTATGACAATCGGGGACCCAGGGGAGCCGGGGAATACGTATTTGAGCCAAATGTGCCTCAACCCAACCTCGTCACCGCAATAGTTGACATAGACCAAAATCTCAGGATCCAAGTCTTCCAAACAACAACAGATTTATGACAGATCAGCTCTCAGTTGAGGGGATTAAATATAGAAGATGACCAAGCACACACATTTTGGTCAAATCAAACGAACTATATATTACCCTAGGCAAACATACACATGACTGTAGAAGGGTTCGAAAGAGAAAAAACCTTTGGTTGTGATCCTTGGTCCCTGACCCAAATGCACGGGAGACACTCTTCTAGATATAGATACCAGCCTAAGAATCCAGGTTGCAAGAACGCCTGTGAGGTACTCTAAGAAGATCACGCAGTTATTAATCCTAAATATAGAAGCTGAGAAAGCATATGATTATTGGATACTAGGGATTAGGACTTGATTTCATACATGACCATAGCAGGACCGCAACAACCAAGAGTCTACGGTTGTGATCCACAATCCCGCAACCTAACGAATCCATAAATCAATCAGATATAGACGCTGGCCTACGCATATTAGTATTCAGATCTACCCCACTTCCACCCACCATCGTCGAATAATTATCCTTACTAGATATAGCGGCTAACAAAGCTAGAGAATTCTGGACTAAGCCAGAGAATCATCCGTAGAGTCGATTGCATTCATTTCCCACCATATGACCTTATCTGGAGACATACACAAAACTATCCCAGGTCATTTTCCACGTATTCCACAACCCATAGATCGAATCACGCTAGAGCTTGATATTGATTGGAGCCTTGAGCATCATCCTGCCGATCGATCTATCGCACGATTCGAGTTAGAAGGGCCTTCTTTACCTTAGATTCACAAATTCCACTAGTGCGTATTGAAGACATTAGATTACCTAACTAGTCTGTCTATATCCCACACATATTCCATCCCCACCGGCTGTCTCGACACGACCTCTGGAGGTCGGGCACGCTTGAGAAGAGTTACCTCGTAGATTCCACGCTCGCTTGTCACTTTTCTCGGTGTATAAAATTGGTGAACCCGACGTGAAACAAACAACTGTTTCACCTTCTCTTTGAGAAGTTTCATCTTTTCTCATCCACCTTCGCTCCTTCCCATTATTCTATGGGTATTCATATACCCCCCGAATATGTCGAGGATTCGATGCATATGGAGAGACCCCTCTTGGGTCTTGAGGCATACAACGCCCAATGAATAGGTAATCATCACCCTCACTCTCGGTATGGGGGACACTACTCAACTAATCAGTTGTCAACACAAACTCCAAGGATCAGATATAATTCATCTTTTCAAACTGAGGAGTTAGATCAACCCCCTCGAAAACAACAAACAGAGCCTTCAGGCTCGAATAATATGACGTTTACCAGAGAATCTGGTTCATCTCCTCAGATGCTACTTAGACCACAAATTAGTAGACAATCAGACCCATACCTGGTCTTAGATGATGAACAGTCAATACGTTATCCTAGGAGTGAACAACATTCTCGGGGTATGTACCCACCTGTAGGAGGTTTACAAACGCAACCCGAGGTCTCTTTCCAAGAAAATACCTCTATGCCACTGCATATAAGAAATAATTTTGGAGAAACTTGGCAAGATAGCGATCAGTTCATAGTAGGATATCACATGCCTATACAACACCAGGGTATACAACAAACGCCGCTAAGGCAAAGCACCGTGACTTCACCAAATGAATTCATTTCAATGTTAGTAGAAAAAGTGAGAGGGTTAGAACTTGCCCAAGCAAGTCAAAATTCACAGTTCATGCAAGCAGGAAGTTCCAATCCTCCACGCTATCCTAGCCAAGTAGATCTCCTTACAGGAGTAGGCACGTTAGGCATGCCTCCTCAGTATCCACAACAAATGCCAACTAGGCCCATCATCTCTAACACCATTCCTCCCGGTCTAGTATCAAATAATCCATTCCTGGATAATACCCCATTATACTTAAACATGTACTCCAAATCACCACAAGGATATATGTTCTCCTCTCCCGGAATTTTTGATCAAACACAAGGACTTCCCTATGCCCCTGCCAACACATACGTTGTGCCATATCAACAACCCATCCCACCACCACTCCTCAAAGAAGCACCATCAATGGTCGAAACCTATGTGATAGGGACTTATTCAGAATATTTGAAAGAGCCCTTAGACTTCACCATACGAAGCGTCATGCTTCCAAGACCCCTTCCTAATTTACCCAAGTACAAAGGTGAGGGAGATCCGAATGCACATATCAAGGCTTACGCTATAGCCATACGAGAACTACTCCCTTGGGATGGGGTTGTTGCTAAAATATTCCCCAAAACCTTGGAAGGCATTGCTCTCGACTGGTATTATAGAATACCTGAGGCTTCCATCCATTCATTTAAACAACTCATATCAGAGTTCATTAAGGCATTTGACATGAACAAACTGTTAAGAATAGGAATCAGGGAATTCTTGCACATTAAACAAGAACACAATGAATCTGTCACCCATTTCATCCAGAGGTGGCGTATAGTTCTTTATTCTTCAGCAAGTGCTCCAAATATGGATCAGATGGAACTATGTGATTTATTCCTTCATTCTCTCAGCAGAGAGGTGAAGGAAGAAGTCCAGAAGTTCCCACTAAGAACTTACGATGAAGTACTTGAGAGCGCTCTTCGAATAGATCAAGCAAAGTGATTGATAGTGGTCGTAAGACATATGGAACAAACGGGAGGTTAATCACCTCCAGCCAGAACACTACAACTACCACAAACATCAATCAAGGACCTAAAATCCTTAACAAAAATCGTGGGGTAACAACTGATGGAGTAACCGATCAGCCCAAGAAGGTAAATATTGTCAATACTCCATCACAAACAAACAACCAACGAAACAACAACTTTACCCCGACGATCAATACAGTGGATTTTAACCATCCACAAACAACAACAATGGTGAAATCCCATACAAGGGCCAAGCCAAAACTCATTTGGCTATCAAAACCAAAATCAAAGCCAGAAACAACAAATGCAAAACTTTAATCCTAATAGGAAACAGTTTGATCAGAGTTTTAGGCCACAATATACACCAAACCAACAAAACAGGAATTACAATCCCAATTCATATTGTGGTTTCCACAAAATTCGAGGTCATGATACTAGAACATGCCGTGACTATAATAAATTCATGCAACGCGTTTTCGCCAGAAGAACAAAGATAGTTCTTCACATAGTTGTTTTTGGTAGATCCTGTGTCACCACCACCAAGCACGCTTGCAGGGGTTCCCCTCAGAATGCTCCCCTCAAGATCTTTAACGATCCACTCCCAAATCATGATAATAACAGACTAAATCCAACTGGGACAAACAAGGGTGCAATGATGGGAAACAATGATCATGAAGCCTCGACTTCACTAAATTCATCAGTTGCGCCACAATTAGGAAATCAGCCAAGACCCAAGATAGTCAGTTTAGTAGAACTAGACGTTGAACTACCTATCGAAGCTATAACAAGAACACGAGAATATTTCTCTCAACCAAGCCCAAGTCACCTGCCAGAAACAGAAAAGAGTCAACAAATAGTAGAAAAACCCGTAGGTGCCTATGATTTAATTAGCGACCTAACAAAAACCTTCTCGCACATTTCATTTTTAGACTTACTAAAAAACTCTCCTACTCACAGGGCTGCTCTTTTAGAAGCATTAGGTTTAGGTCATCTAATTAACATCACTCCACCTCCTGAAACACAAGTGAACCACGTAGATTTTGATATCCATCCTCCAGGGCAGCCGGATAAGGATGTCGAATTCATATTCGAAATAAGTAAAATGCCTACAGATGCTGAGATTGCACGCCGAGGTGATCCAGCCTTACACTTACAAGTATGGGTTTATAATAAGTACATAAAATGGGAAATGGTTGATGATGGGGCCGTAGTTAACATAGTCCCCTTCTCTTTCCTGCAAAAACTAGGATATGGAGAAACAAACTGTTCCACCACTTGAAATACATTGAGAGGCTATGATAGCCTTAAAGCCACTTTGATTGGAACTATAATACTACCGGTCACCTTAGGACCCAAAACAATCTCGATCGAGTTTTATATTATAGATCGGAAACTAATTATAATATGATCCTCACGACCATGGATACACCGAATGAAGGCAATCCCTTCTACGTTATTCCAAGAGGTAAGATTCTTGCATCTCGGGAAAGGTGTTTAGTAGCCAAAGGCGACCCAAAACCTTTTGATATACACCTAGCTGACTTAAAGAAAAGACCAGGTGTGCACTCAGAATTTGAACTTCCAACAAACCAACTTAATAAACCCACTGACGCAAAACCAGAGGAGAAGTTGGTACCTACAACGGATCTTGAAACTATCAGCATAGCCAAAACAACCCCAACCCCCAAAGATAAGGCTAACACTATAGAAACGGTATCATTAGGGACTACTGCAAAAATCGTTGAGTTAATAGAACAAGATTTACCAATGTTCTTACCATTTGATTCAGTAGGCATAGGATATTCCCTAGGTGTTGGTTCCCTTCCAACAGAGGATCTCTGCATGGTAGAAGTGGAGTGCGCAAACACAACAGATACCCCAACATCTATACTCCCAGCTAAGTATTGGACTCTCCATTTTGATGGAGCTAAATGCCGTTATGGAGCAGGGGGCAGGTATAATTCTTACTTCACCCGAAGAGAAAGTCCTGCCATTTGCCTTTAAGCTAAATTTTGAATGCACAAACAATGGCGCTGAGTACAAAGCCCTCCTCCTTGGCCTCACCTTAGCCAAAAGAATTGGTGTTGATGAAATCAGAGTCTTAGGAGACTCGCATTTAGTGACAAACCAAGTTTTTGAAGTACACAAAACCAAAGCCGAACACTTGCAGCTTTACAAAAAAGTTGTATTAGATTTAAGCAAGGCGTTTAATTTCATATCCATTGAAGCAATCCTGCGAGAGAAAAATCTTCTCACCGATTCAATAGCAACTTCAGCATCACGTTTTACTCCAAGCAATGAGTTAGAGGATACCCATTTCACGGTATCCATTCGTGATGAACCATTGATAAAAACAATGACAAATCCCCTTTTAAACAGAAGTGAATCTACCATTCTGGATCATGTTAATAGTGATGTGGCTACTTTGGATTACTTAAACACCTATGCAGCACTACATCTCTCCTATCATATGCTAGATTTGTCCTTAATTCCACATTCGTCTTCCTACTTCGGAAATCCCATGATGGATCTTCCCTCACAAATGGAACCTAGCATATACGCAGTAGAAAATGGGGATGATTTGGATTTACCTCCAGCACCGCCTAAGTTCGAAAAGGCTAATGCCTCTTTGATAGAAGAAACAATCAATGTCAACATCGAGACAGAAGACAAACCAAGAATATTGAAATTAGGGTCCTCGTTAACCCCAGAAGAAGTAGAAATACACACTCAGATCCTCAAAGAACATCAGAAATCTTTTGCATTTAATTATAAGGAAATGAAAGGCGTTGCACCACACATTGCAGTGCACAACCTCGTCACTAAATCTGATGTAAAGCCGTTAAACAAAAACAAAACCCATGAAACCCAAGGTGGCTCTCATGGTGAAAGAGGAGGTAATAAAACTCCTACAAGTAGGATTCATCAAACCAGTCAACTACTCCCAATGGGTATCTAACATCGTTCCCGTTCTCAAGAAGAATGGAAAGATACGCATCTGCATAGATTTTCGAGACATCAACAAAGCATGTCCTAAGGACGAATTCCCATTGCCATCTATTGATGTCATTGTTGATGCAACAACTGGGTTTGAACTTTTGTCTCTCATGGATGGATTCTTGGGATACAATCAAATCAAAATATCTGAGCAAGATCAAGCTAAAACCACGTTTATAACTCCTTGGGGAACCTATTGCTATGCTGTTATGCCATTTGGCCTCAAGAACGCTGGTGCTACATACCAGCGAGCTATGACATATATATTCCACGATTTAATTCATAAAATCATGGAATCCTACGTAGATGACTTATTGGCTAAGGCCAAGAAGCGTTGTGACCATCCAGAAGTACTCCGCGTCATTCTTTCATGCCTAATAGAATACGGAGTCACGCTAAATCTAGAGAAATGCGTCTTTGGCGTAACAGGAGGAAAGCTCCTAGGTTACATCATATCATCACGAGGGATAGATGTTGATCCAACCAAAATTCGGGCTGTCCTCGAAATGGTTCCACCTTCGGATGAATCTGGAATCAGGTCATTTCTTGGAAAGCTGGGTGCAATACGAAGATTCATCCCGGACTTGAGCTTCGCCATTCATCCAATCAACAATTTACTCAAGAAAGATTATAGCATTGATTGGACCGAAGACTGCAATGAAGCTTTTGACGCAGTTAAGCGTTTCTTGTTGTCACCACCTACGCTAATGCCACCTAAACTAGATCACCCATTAATTTTATATTCACGAGCTACCGATGTCTCGCTGGCCTATATGTTGGCCCAAGAAGACGATGACAAGAGGGAACACGCAATTTATTTCATTAGTCGAACATTACTTGACTATGAAACACGTTATACACAGGCAGAACGAGAATTCCTTGCTATAGTCTTTGCTACTAAACGCTTAAGACACTATATGCTGAATCAAGAAACGAGGGTCATGGTAAAAACGGACCATTTACGAACTTTCCTCACACAAGGATCCTTGTCTAAAAAGGCTGGGCATTTTATAACCTTAATGGGGGAATTCGAATTAACATTTATAAATCAGAAGTCAGTTAAGGGACAAATCATTATGGATTGGTTAGCTAATAACCCATTAGATGGAGGAGATCTAGTAGATTTAGACTTCCCAGATGAGTGCGTATACTACATCGAAACCTGACCCTCTATCTCTGAGTGTCTTTGGTACACTGATATCATTAATTATATCATGGACCATACATACCCAGAAGGAGTTACACCACAACAAAGAAGACGGTTACGTATTATTGCAGCCAAATACATCATCATAGAGCAAGTACTCTACCGAAAAGCATTCGATGGAATGCTCCTAAGATGTGTCGACACAGAAGAATCCAAGAAGATTCTCCATGAATCCCACAGTGGAATATGTGGAGGCCACTTCGGTGGCCATGCCACCGCTCGAAAAATACATCGAATGGGCTATTTCTGGCCCACTCTAGAACATGACGCAATAGATTTTGTACGCAGGTGTCATAAGTGCCAAGAATTCTCCCTTGAGATCCACATGCACGGTAAAATCTCTCGCAACCAATCGCTACTCCATGGCCCTTTTCTACATGGGGCCTAGATTTGATAGGGAAATTCTCTCCCTCATCCACAGATGGCCATAATTTTATAATCACGGCCACTGAATATTTTACCAAATGGGTAGAGGCTATGCCTCTTACTATTGTACCTGGTTTTGTAATCGCCAAGTTCATTTTAAACCAAATCATTTACAGGTACGGTATCCCGCAAATCATTATCTTCGATAATGGAACTTCTTTTAAGAATGAAGAGGTTTGCAAACTATGCAATAAATTTAAGATAAGCCATCATACGGCTTCCTTGTATTACCCTCAAGCCAACAGACAGGCTGAAGTGACGAACAAGACACTGAAAGCCATTCTCCTTAAAACTGTGAAAGAAAACAAATGAGATTGGCATTTGAAGTTATATCCGGCCTTGTGGGCCCACCGAACCTCAATAAGAACACCAACGGGAGCCACTCCTTTCTCACTAGTATTTGGGGTAGAGGCAGTTCTCCCACTTGAGGTCAAAATACCCAGTCTCCGCATTTCATTACAAGGGATTCTGGATGAAGACGCTTACAGAGAAGCACGTCTTTCCCAACTAGAAAGCCTAGATGAAACTAGGTTAGATGCTGAATAGCGGCATAGAGCTTATGCTGACTGAATGTGCCGGCAGTACAACAAGAAGGTCTATGAACGTGACATATACGAAGGTGATCTAGTTCTAAGGCTAGACAATGGATCGACAAGAAGACCGGCAAAGGAAGGAAATTACGGCCCAAATGGTTGGGCCCATACCAAGTCATGATGGACTACGGAAATGGTGCATACCTCTTATGTATGCTAGAAGGTGAGGAATTTGGTGATACGGTCAATTCCCCGCACCTTAAGCGGTTCTATGCATAAGCAGCCTAGCACTACTTATATATATCTATATTGCATTTTCATACTGATTAGGATCATTTTGTCCACTTGTTTCATACATAATCGGTGATCAAGGAATCTATTCTCAAAGAAATTCATTACAAACTCATGATGTTGTTGGCATAAACTCTTTAATCATACCTCTCCATTTTCATGATGTCATCAAATTATCTCGGAATCATTTTATCAAACAAAGCTAGATATGACAAAGTCTTAATGGTAACCATACCAAGATTTGCAAGTTTATTCTCACTTTGATTTCTTCTTAGGGCAGGTGTCTTGCCTATGGTCTGTTCTAGAAGCTTCATGGTGTCACATCTATCCCATATGTATATCTCTTTGGAAATAAGCACATACTGACGTTTTACTCAAGAAAACAAGTCAAAAAGTGATTAAATAGAAAATTTTAATTTTACACATTTCCTTGCCCCACCAACCTTCGGTGATGAGCTTGCGTCTCTTACTAGTGACGTAGGGTTGGGAAAGGATGGAAATTCCCTTACTTGCCTATGCTTTTCCCACGGTGTTAAACCCACGCTTCTTACTAGTAGCATGGGGCAAAGTGTAGGGGGTCCTCTTGACAAATAAATACAAATGGTCATACACAAATAATTCAAACTTTGAAACTTTGAGTCAAAGATAAATGAATCAGATGTTCAAAATTCCAAGAGAGTTAAAATCCTAAAAACCTAGATTTTGTCTACTATGTGGCCATCTATGGATCTAAGTCTAGATAAACCACAAAGTAAGTTGCATTCTAAACTATGAAGTCACTCGGGCAGAGTAAGCTTGTAGCTTCCAATTTGGTTCCACCAAAGCTTTGTCTATCTTTCATCACTATCATTTCAGCTACACCTCGCAACTTGTGCCCTTTCTAGCTCTCGGTGATGAGCCCTCGCATCTTACTAGTTGCGTGGAGTTAGGAGTGGGGCAAGTTTATCTGTTCATCATACTGGTTTGTATTCATCACTCTGCAAAACAAACATGAGGTATCCAAAATTGCTTACAGAAGCTAAGATTCAAAATCACATTATATCTACATATATCAGCATCATGAAATACACAAAAGGAAACAAACATTCGCATCATTTATTCTCCATTGCATACATTCTAAAAAGCATATAAACATACATCGTAGTATACATAGGGAAACTGGAAATAGAAAGGAAACAATGAGTGCCAAGATTTTGATCTAGAATGAATGCATATATATAAATGATCAATGTTTATACACAATGCCATCATGCACTAAGCATGGTCAAAATGCTCAAAAAGCCCGTGATATACAAAAAAATATACAAAACAAAATCTACGAGAGCTAAGTGGCCTCTCAATCCCTACGCGACCCCTCCGAAGGTGCATGCCCACGCCTAAGACTGCGGCTATGCCAGCACTCACGAATGCTGAGGGCTTATGATCCCGAGGAGCAGCCGCAGCCTCACCATGAGAATGACTCCTCATCAGACGCTCAACCGTCCTATACCCCGCTAGCTCAATGCGAAGGGTTGACACCATCCTAGCCATATGCCGATCGGAGAAAAGATGTCGGTATGCCTACAGCACCGAAGGCTCCCAAAGATCTACGGAAAACTCTACACGGGTCCTATCCATGGGGATCATCGGGAGTTAGTACACACCTCGCGGATCAAATCTCGTCACTCATCAACAGTCTCTGCAAACAAAGGAGAAAACGAATTAGAAACTAAACAAGAAACCAAAAATACAAAATAGCAACTAAGGAGAGCCTACAAATAAACATTAAAAGGGAGAAAGGGTAACTTACTTGGATCACCAGGCCTCCAGGATGGGTCGCTGGGGCCGGCACCTACCACGGATGCCGCTGCCGACTGAGGGGCTGCTCCTGTGGTAGGAGCAATGTGTCACCCCGCAACGGACTCATCCTCTCCACCATGGCCCTAGGAGAGTGGCTCCTCTGAAACTAGAGTATCCCTCTCTGCGCTCTGCTCAGCCCTCTCTGCCTGCATGATATCCTGAGTGTCATGCCACTCAGGATCGCTGTCCTCTGTCTCCCCGTAAACTCCTCAGACTCGGAGTCTACCTCTATAGGGTCATCGCTGCTATGGGCAGGACCCGCGGAAATCTGAAGTAAAGGTACCTGAGGTGCACCGGCTCTCCCTCTAGCACGAACTATCCTCCTGGCTGCAATAGGAATGCCAGGAGTAATCACTGTCCAACCTCGGCCTCTAGGCCCCCCTCTGGCCTCACGAACTGATCTATAAACTGGTGCCACTGGGGGAAGCATACCCGTATATGGTAGGCCAAACTGCTGAGGAACCCGGCCAAAGGGGTGCACCTCCACTCATCCCACTCTATCAATGAGCTGCCCTGTGGTGGAGCAGGAGATCAAGGTAAGAGTCTCCTCACCCCATATGCCCACCATAGTCTGATACGGTGTCGCCTCCATGTCGGCAGTAGTCAGGGAGGCAACTGGCTGATGAGGTGCTCTAAGCACCGACATGTCTATCCATCTGGCTGCCCTAACAGCTCCAGGATCTGCCACCTCCACACCCCTGCCATAAGGGATGAAATGCTCATAAACCCAACTCATGACTAGAGTCGGGTGGCTCAATGACTGCCCCTGTAAACGGACCACCCTGTATAGATCGTGGTAGGTGGTCCCAAGAATGTCTGCTCCCCAAGCATATATCCGACCGTGCCCCTCTATCTATGCAATAATGGGGGCCTAACAGTATAATAATGTGTCTCCTCCCTTGTCCCTTATCAGTCTAGAAGCAAGGATCCCCATGATGGCCTATCAAAATATGAGGATGGTCAAAGAAGGAATGGATCGAACTCTCACCCCCTTCTTCGACGCCGTGGAGATGATTGCATCTCCCATATAAGTCGCCCACTATGCAATCTGTGCCCGTGAGCCTGCTGTCTCTAAAGTGAGTCGCCTCCCGATGATCGGGACCCCCAGAATGCGGTAGACATCCTCCAATGTAATGGTCCATTCACCACGGACCCCTAGCAATCGGAAGGTGTTCCGATCTGCATCCCAGTATGAAAAAAGTCACAAAGGATGTGACTAGATGGTGTAACATGGGGCACGCGTGATATGCGCAATATGCTAGCTCTGTGAAGCGTGTCCTCCTCATCCTGTGAGAGGGTATCTAATACTCCTGGGAGCCAATCACACTCCCTCTCTCTACTCCAACGGATGTACTCCTCTCTCGCCTACATACACCCAAAAACACACAAAACAAAGTAAGTTAGCATCCAGGCAATACTAAGAAAATCATGTAAGCACGTAGAAATGCTGAAAAAGCAAAAACACTTTCAAAAAAAGGATTCTTTTGCATTCTGTGCAAAACCACCGCCCTGAGCAAAGGGGCGGTTTTGTAATTGCCACCTTAAGGGCGGCGGTCGTGTAACTGCCACCCTAATCAGGACGACAGTCATGTGACCACCACCCTGGGCGAGGTGGCATTCGTGGTCCGAAAATCCACGCGGGTTTTTAAACTAAAAAGGCCTAAAAAGTGCAAAAATGGCCATTTAACCTAAAAACAGAGCCTACCCAGTAGGCGCCCCCCCTAGGTGGACCTTTTAACACTAGCATTTTCAAAAATGACCCCCCCATTGCAGAGTATTTAGCATTTCAAAATTAAGGGGGGAAAAACAATAAACTGAAGAAAACTAACCTGTGATCGCTGAGGTCGATGTTCCGCACGTGGAGGCATGATCACTATCTCGCTGTGGACATTTTGACTCTACTCACGCAAGAAACCGTCACCGTGGGTCCCAGAGCTCAAAATCAACCAAATCGACTCGCGTAAATGAATAAGAAAATGGGCCCACTTTCATATATATATAGCACTCTGTTTCATTTTAAAATGACCTTTTCACAGGTTTGGAGCGCTGGTGGAGGTAAGTTCCTATCCCCGCACAAATGGTATGTTCTCATTCCCTGCTATTCTTAGCGTTTATTTTTCAAACTATTGTATCTATCTGCACTTGAGTTCTCTTTTCATTTTATAGGTAGCAGGAATATTGGATGGCATCATTTCAACACACGGACGTGTCAGGTATAACTTCTAACTTCCCATTTCAAGACCGCCATACTCGGACCCACCGTTTTACACCTCTTCATGGCTAAAACACTTCTCTCGAGGGGGCAATATGTACGTACCCAAAATTGTAAGGTACTGTACTACCGGAACAACGTGACAAGTGCCCCAATGATGATACAAGTCTCCTCGCAAGGTGTTCGGAATCCGGAAAAGATCTCCAAGTATGTGTTAACATCCCGCATGCCCCGCTTAGCCCCCGCATGCTTTGTTTTCCCCTTTTCTTCTCTTTTCTTGGTCTTTTTCTCTTGACGAAACCGCCACCCCGCATGGGTAGCAGCCTCGTGACCACCACCTCCTGATCGTGGTGGCGGTCTCAGAACCGCCGCCCTGCTCAGAGCTGGTCCTTTACGTGTTTTCCAGAAAGCGTTTTAACGCGACTCACGTAAAAATCAACGTTTCACCAGCTTTTCCTTGCCGACTTGGGCTTGCATTTATGTTTTTGGTCCCCTGGAATAGTGTTTGGCCATTGTTTATAGTTTTAGAGTTCAGTTTGGTTTTGATCTTTGGGTGAATGAAAAGCTATAAATAAATGGTTTGTGCACAAACAAATGGTCTGCCCCTCATTCACTTTTCATGCTCTCATTTTCATAGTTCAGTCTATTATTTTGCTTAGAAGCCATAGTTTCATTCCTTTGCATGTTTAGTTAGCATTGTTCAGCTGTTGGTAAGCCACATACCCATCTTGTGCAGGCAGTACTATTATTTCACCCAATCCATTGGAGTAAAATAGCTTAGGAAGCCATTAAAGTTGCAGGTTTTGCTCCTCAAAACAGGATAGTTTCAGGTTCTAGACGCTTTATGTTGCATGACCCGCAATAAATCCCACTAGGAATTGCATAAGCCAAGCTCTGTACTCTTGCGCTATCCCTCTCCTACTCGCATTATATTCAGTCTGCATTCTGAGCTGCCTTTGTCCCAAAATCTACTTCTGTTGATGCTAGCATTACACGCTTTTCTGGATTCACGTGAACACAAAGGAATGAGGAGATCACACTGAGGGGACAAGATCATACACACCATTGGATTCGCCACTGTTCTGTAGAATCCAGGTTCTAGCTTTCAAAGTTCTAAAGTTAGAAATATATCAAATAGAGTAGATAATCACTTCTTTTCAGTTAAGTTTACTTTCGATATATTGCCAAGAAGTTTGTGGGGATTGATAGATTTCGAGAAAATGTGATTCATTCCTCACTTCGAGGTAGGATCGAGAGTCCTGCAAATAGATTAAGCAAGTTATTTCATTATTTAGAATAGATCTACAAATTGCACAGACAAATAACTACACTCGGTTATTTTGTTTGTTTTAAGTTTTATCTTAGTTGTCAAATTCTAGATACGTTTAAATAGCTGCTTTTCTTAAATTCTTAAAAAGTTTCTCAGAAAAATAGAAGTTATATATGTTTTAGATTTATTCCACGTAGTTAAAATTTGCTTTGTTGCAGTTAGATTTACATTAGTGTTTTGTATGACAATCACGGGACCCAGGAGCCCAGGGAATACGTATTTGAGCCAATTGTGCCTCAACCCAACCTCGTCACAGCAATAGTTGACATAGACCAAAATCTCAGGATCCAAGTCTTCCAAACAACAACAGATTTACGACAGATCAGCTCTCAGTTGAGGGGATTAAATATAGAAGATGACCAAGCACACACGTTTTGGTCAAATCAACCGAACTACAGATTACCCTAGGCAAACATACACATGACTGTAGAAGGGTTCGAAAGAGAAAAAACCTTTTGTTGTGATCCTTTGGTCCCACAGCCAAATGTAGGAGAAACTCTTCTAGATATAGACACCAGCCTAAGAATCCAAGTTGCAAGAACACCTGTGAGGTACTCTGAGAAGATCGCGCAGTTATTAATCCTAAATATAGAAGATGAGAAAGCATATGATTATTGGATACTAGGGATTAGGACTTGATTTCGTACATGACCATAGCAGGACCGCAACAACCAAGAGTCTACGGTTGTGATCCACAAATCCCACAACCTAACAAATCCATAAATCAATCGGATATAGACACTAGCCTACGCATATTAGTATTCAGATCTACCCCACTTCCACCCACCATCGTCGAACAATTATCCTTACTAGATATAGTGGCTAACAAAGCTAGAGAATTCTAGACTAGGCCAGAGAATCATCCGTAGAGTCGATTGTAGTCATTACCCACCATATGACCTTATCTGGAGACATACACGAAACTATCCTAGGTCATTTTCCATGTATTCCACAACCCATAGATCGAATCACGCCAGAGCTCGATATTGATTGGAGCCTTCAAGTAGTCATCCTTACCGATCGATCTATCACACCAGTTCAGGTTAGAAGGGCCTTCTTTGCCTTAGATTCACAAATTCCACTAGTGCGTATTGAAGACATTAGATTGCCTAACTAGTCTATCTTTATCCCACCCATATTCCATCCCCATCCATTGTCTCAAAGCACGACCTCGAGAGGTCGGGCACGCGGAAGAGTTACCCGTAGATTCCCATGCTCGCTTGTCACTTTTCCGCGCATACTCACTCTTCAAAATAATGTAATGTTGGTCATGGGAATTATCTATCAACCTATGCTAAGATATAAATAATTCAAGACATAATGTACTCGAAAGATGGAAAATCTTTTGGTTTTCTTGAAAGGGATGTTATGTTGAATATGTGTGTGTGTGTGTGTAAACTTGGTTTTTGCTATTTTTTTAACTTATGGGGAATAACTAATTCCATAATAAGATTCACAACTGGACTTAAGAAAACAATCTGTCTTCCGAATAATTGCATGACAATTATATATATATATATAGTTATGATTAAATGATGTGAGTATAAGCTGTCTCGACTATTTCATAGAAGATATGATAGTATCTAAGTGAAATTATTACTCTATTGATGGGTGAAGTCTTTCCTTATATATTCGAGTTAGTTACCCTTGAGGGTTAGTTATTAATGACACTTACAAAGATGATGTTATGGTTTATTCTTGCAACTTTGTGTGATTAAATATCACTCGACATTGGATTTAATTATGTTATTAGACATTGAATGGGTTAAGTATTTATGGAAGAATTTACATACTACTAGACATTTTTGTAAGACATTGTGATTATATAGTATCAAATTATTTAATTTTATTTGGATTATAAGTTAGAAATGTGAGTTATAAGATAGTGATATAACTAGTAAAACATGACATAAATGTACATTCACTGATAAGCTATTTTGTATCTTGTCAATTGCAAGTAAATAGATTGATGGAAGTGATCAGTAGTGTGTATGAAAATTTCTCTTTTAGATCTTCTTCTTTAGGTCTTAGTGCCCTAATATGTCATTCATGTGATTTAAATTGATGCAACATTTCGTTTATGTAAATAGTAAATGGCATAAACTATTAATGGAGAAATAGATCTTATCATGCCAGTTTAGATGGAACTGACCATGTACAATGGAATATTTTCCATCCAAATTATTAACATTGTAGGTTGATTATGAAGAAAGAAGTGTCTTACACCTTTTCTCATTGCTATGTATTTTTATGAAATCTATAAAGTTGTTCTTGTTGTGAAAAGATGAAAAGAATTGTATTTTAGTAAGGCATGATGTTTGAAACAAGATGTGATTATTTTGATAATCAGTTGTGGACATGTATTAGTTATATTATGTTGATGATATTGTATTGAATTGAGAAATGTAATTAATTGTATTGTATTTTACTAAGAAGTGAAATTTATACTTATTGTGAAATTATCAACAAAAGGTAATTTTCTAAGTTATTAATAAAGTATTATCTTCGCTAATACATATTGTATTGTAATCATTATTATATCAATAATGATAATGTTGATAGTTTTCTTAGACTATGTAATAAGTATCTATATTGAATTGGCAAGTGATTAATTAAAATAATGATATTACTTTTGTGTTATCAATTGAATATAATATATATATATTAAATGGAATATGTGTAATCAAAAATCACATATGATGGAATTATATGAAAGGTTATTAACCTCAATTAAAGGATTGATAAGAATTAATGCGGATTATTAATGTATATTAATAAATGAATGATTATGATGCACTTTTAGGCATGATACCTGCATACTGTATTATTGATGGTTGAATGGATTACATTGTTGTGCCTTGTAAATGAGTAAAGTATATAAATAATAAGTGAATAATGTGTATTTGGTTTACATATGTAACTTGTCTGTATTATGGGTTATTGTGTAATATTTAGAATTAATCCTATTAATTATAATACTATACTTAATACTTTACCTAATCAAAATGATTAAATTATGACATAAGTACTACTCTTGACATGATGCATTGCTAGTGTAAATAAATAGAATATGAACAATAAATTTAATGTAGAATGCTCAATTAAATCTACAACTAAAGCAAGTGTAATGATTGTGATGGAATGAATCTAAGCATGCCATTGAAATACCGAAACATTCACTTAGATCTACAAGTTTGAATTCCATAATAGCTAGACTTTCGTTGAAACGTTGGAATAAATATGTTGTAACTTTTTTGAATAACCTTAACTTAATAATACATGACATTCCTATTTAGCGTAACTTGACGGGCCAACTTGGTATGGCCACTTCCACGATGTATCCTCTTAATGATGTAGGCCATTATGGGGCTAAACCGAAGCTAAGCATTGTTATGTCGAGTTATCTTGTCAAGCTCTACTAAATGAGAAGGTCATAAAGAACTAAGATGTAAGTATTGTCCTAGGTACGAATGTGGATAGTGCCACATGGTTAAGTACCCAATGTCATTTAATGATGATTACAGGAAAGAGAGTGACCTGTAATGATGAAAATAATTATAGAGACATTCACTCTCCCTTAGTCATCCTAATCCGACATTGTGGGACTTGCCCATGCAGGCTGATTCAAATTCGTGCCTTATATTTAACATGTAACTATCTATTCCTAATTCAGATAACAAAAATTAATAAGGTGATGGAAAATTTCCTAATGATAAGTGTTCTTTTATGAAACCTAACATGGCATATGTCTCTGAAACTTTGGCCAAATTAGTGTAAGTTGCTGATTACATTGTCCCAGAGTCACCAAATATCTAAGTGTAGGATGTTAGATGGGATTCAATGATGGATACCCATGTAGACACTTAGAATGTAATATTTGAGTATTATTTATAGATGAATGAAACCATTAGTATACTTTGTATACACAAAACCAAATGATACACTTGGTGTAATCACTCGTAAAGAGTAAACACACTCATAAAGAGTGTTGAGGGGGATCGAGTAGGATCTATATACTCTCATGCAACTGCACATGGTTTATGACTATTATAGGATGGATTGACTAAGATGATGTTAGTTCTAAATCATGAGAATTTAGAACAAGGAAACATGAGATATGAACTTAAGATTTATGTTGGGTTTAAATATATGGGTATTTAAATCAATGAAGCATAAAGTAAGATTAAAAAAATTCCTAGTTGAGAAGCATAATAAAGTGGTTATCACAACAAATGTGAGTAGTACAATAACAATGTTTGGACACATTAATCAAGATTTGTAGACAAAGCAATATTTTAGTATCAAAATGATGTTACCAAAATGCGAGTAGTGTAACGATGACACTTTCCAAAACTCAAGGAAATGTTAGGATCAAAACTAAGTCTAAGTATATCAAGAAGTTGTATTTATATGAGCAGCATAATAATACAACTTAGAGACTTAGATCAAGTTTCACAAAGGAAACAAGACGTAAGTATCAAAAATGTATTGATATGAAATGAGTAGTGTAAAAACTCAAAGGAATTCAATGATGAGAAAACCTAACTGCAATGATAATATTAACGTGAGTACCAAGATAATGGCTACCAAGATATGAAGACGTCTTAACACATTTTCAATGCTTACTATCGCAGTTGCTATAAGGAAGGATGTAAGCGGGTGAAAAATTGGTGGAAAAAATATTTGATAGAACTATGTATGTATGTTCTCCTTTTTCTCAAATGGGAAACAAGAAAAAAAGGAGTACACTAAGTGGTGGTGAAAAATACTTAGTGTAACTTTGGCAGAGTTTCACCTTGTCTTAGGACAAGAGAAAAACTGGGACAAAGTAAAACTTTGTAAATTTTATGATGAATAAAACTAGCCTCAAACTTTAATGGACTCTCTCTTTGTTCGAAATAACAAGGTTTTTAATCCAAAAGAAGTTATTGCTTCGTGAGAGCTCGATAAAACATGATGGATAAATTCAAGTTGGCCCCAAGCCAAAATCTTCCTATTAGTTCACTCTATAGGTGTCACAAACTACCTCTTCGAGAATGGTTTTCTAAGAAAATCCTGTTAGGAATATCCTAGATTTAATTTATCCCCTTTGATATAATTAACAATAAATTACGTTCAATTGTATCACTGCTTTGTGGTTGCACAAAGATATTTTTGATGCTAATCTAGCAAAGGAGTACTAGCAATTGGGTAATGGGGCACTTCCGTTTTGGCCCACCATTTCTCTCAAGGTGTGGACTACTTTGGGGTTCTAGGGTAATCCTCACAATGAGTTTTATGGATTATACCAAGATACTTCCCCCAGTTCAAAGTGGATAGGTTTTAACTCTTAACCGAAACCTGCAAATATAGTGTGTTGAATAAAGTGGTGTATTTTTAATCTTTTAGATTAAGAAATGTGGTTTTGTACACCTTTGGCAACCTGTAACACACGTGTAGTTAGATTTTGTTTAGATCCTAAGTCTTTGACAAGTGAATTAGGTCCTGTGCACAAAAGATTTAGTAGTTTCCAATAGAAAGTGAATCAAAGTTGTTTTTGATTCTCAAGATCATCCAAGGATGTAAGAGAAGAGCATACACAATAATTTGATCCAACTAGATAAATGCAAAGGAAAACTTTAAATCAAATGAAATTTAAACAAAGCTTGATAAATTGTTCATTCCCTTAAGAAAAAATAAAATATTAAGTTTCCAAATTAACCAAATGTTATAAAAATGAAAACTAAAGTTGCTTTTGATTCTCAAGATCACCCTAAGGTGCAAGAGAAGAGCATACACAAAATTTAGTCTAACTTAATTAAAGCATAGAAACATGATTCTCATTAAAGATTAACAACATGTTAGAAATCTGATTAAAAATGTTAAAACCTACATAAAATAGTTAGGAAAACCTATAAAATAGCAAAAACACGAAATTAGAATCGAAGCCTCAAAAACCAAGCCAAAAAATAAAAAAGAACACTAGCATAATCCTGTGCAGTAATAGTGCAAGGATTGAAGCGAAGAGTGCAAGGCTAAGCCCACTAGCACAAGGGTAAGCTCATAGACACAGGTCTAAGAAAGAAAACATAGAATGTGCTTTGCTAGCACAAGAAGAGGAGTAGTAGTGTGTGCCTATAGTGTAGTACCACAAGCCATACACAGAGGAGCAAAAATCCAGTTGATTAAAAATGTAGGATGAGAGGTACTAGTGTAAGCCTGTCAAGTGGTAGTGTAATCTTGACAGTGGTAGCACATGGGTTTTATCACTAGTGTGAGCCTCAAAGTAGTAATACAAGGGTTATTTGCTAGCTGTGCAAGACACTTGTACAAGTAAAAACCATGGATTTTGACAATGAAAAAGTCAAAAAGATCAAAACTTTATTAATTTGATCCAAATTTGGTAGTAAATCACCTCCCTTATAGCTGTAAAGAGAAACAGAACAAGGCAAACTCAACTAATCTAGTTAAGAAACACCATATTTATCTAAAATATGCTAAAATGAGGGTTAGTAAATTTGAAACTAATATAAAAATATTGAAAATGAATGCAAAGGACAATGGAGTATGTCCCAACACGTGTGCCAAATGTATTTATGCTAAAATTACAATGTTATATAAATAAAACTAACACTTGTTATCATCGATCATTACACCCCGAATGGCTAGTTTATAAAGGGGACATTCGGTGTGATTGGGTAACATGGGATCACCTCTCAAGCTATGGGAATTGCGGGCTTGAGGTGAACCTTCGGAGAAGGCCAAATTCCTCTTCCTAAACTAAGCACTACACTACTCCTAATACAAGAAAAATAGCTAACTATACCTATACTAACATTTCCAAGGATTAGCGAGAGAGATTTATAAGAACTAAAACCTAAATTAGAAGTAGTGATGCACCAAGAAAGGGTTTTTCTAGAAAACTTTCCACCTTGCCAATGACGAAAGATGATCATGAGGAGGACAAAGATACATCATAGAATCAATTTACATACAGTGCTTCATTCCTTGATAAGCACAATGACCCCTAAAACCTACAAAGAAATAAAATCTACACAAAGATACCTACAATTATGAACAAAATAAAATTAAAGCAAAAAAATGATATAAGGAAATACAATAAGTCAAAAACACCATTTTATTTCTCCAAGCACTTGCACAATGCACCATTACACTAGGGAGAGGAAGAAGTTGCCATTACAATTTTTAGAAGAAAGGCTTGAGAGCCTGCAAATTCACAACAACTCATCTTGTGAAGAGAGGGGAAACTTGGAAAAATGTCTAACTCTGAAATAATGCATTCCCTTTACATTTTATAACATTGCTTGAGATGGTGAGAGAAAGAGGGAAGAAATCCTAAAAATAGGCATAAATGTAGAAAATGAATTAAGCATGCTATTGGCCATGATTGCTTATGGTACTCCATACTTGATTGCATCATTAATTTCCCCCCAAAAAATTCCTCCATCATGCCTTAATAATTTCAAAAAAATTGAAATTTCTCCATTCAAATAAAAATAAATATTTTAATAATTTTTGGAGTCATCCTCAGTCCATGGTGGGACCCATAGGTTGATTTTTACATTTGAGAAGGGTTTTGAATTTATTTTGGTAGTAGACACTCGATCAATGGCTCACCATCCAAACTCACCGAGTTAGATGGAGAGTTATCCACTTTCATTTTTAGTGAGATCTTCACTTTTCCTTCATTGTTATGTGACCAAGTTTGGAATCAGCTTGGCCACTCTTTGTCTAAACACCGCCACTTTTATGTTTTACAATCGTGGTTATTGGTTTAGCATCCATCACCTTCATTTTTACACTGCCCTTGCGAGCTTGACATACCTCTCCGAGTTCCACATGGATCATGTTTGGTTGGTGAGATCTCATATTACCTCACATACATCCACGTAGCGAGCTCCTTTGTTCGCATTGGCCTTATGCCATACCGGTCAGCCATTTCGATTTTCACCTAACTCTCTACATTGTATGCCTCATATTTTAACATCTCCGCTTAATAGGCCAACATGGTGACATTATCTTGGAGATTCCTCCTCATATATAATGGATAACCGAGCCCACCACTAACTTCATGACAACTTGCCACCACTTGTCAATCTAGAAGGATTGGATTTAAATGCACCCCAAGAATCTTATTTAAACTCGATGCTTGATTCTCTCTTCAATGAAAACTCCCGACACGAGCACCTAAGAACTTACATCATATTCGGTGAAACCTCCGAAAAATGGTAACCTCACTTACTCCTTCGGACTTGATTCGATCAACAATCGACATGTCGAGCTCGCCCATTCCCTTAAAACCTCCAAATCCCAAAATTTGAAACTTCAAATTTCAGAGTTTTAGGTTTTGAGCTTAAATATTTTCTTGAAATTTTGACCAACTCGGTGGGGTGAGTTCAACCACAAATATTCAAAATCTCAAAATGGGAATTTTGAAATGAACTCCCCGAAAGCCTAAAATATCCAAGCCTCGGCTCTGAAATTCATATTTCCATTTTGCAATGAACCCTGTTTCAATGTCAAGTTTAAACCATTATATGCTCTAAATATTGAGATAAAATTGACAAATCTCCTTTTCACTAATTCAACCACCAATTTTTCCTCACTCATGACTTGGTCTCCTTCCGAACACACCATTCTGAGATCGAATGAATTCCCATTATTACCTTGCATCAACAACTTGGTCTACATGCCACGATGCTAGTGACCTTGTTAATCATATACTTTTAAATTCAATAAGTTTGAATGCCGATCTCTTGATTAAAAATATTATTAAGCTTAACTCGGTCATCCTCCAAAATTTCAAACCATAATATTGCATCGACTTGACTCTACCAACTTTGCTTTTACCGAGTTATCTCCCAACATCGAGTTTGATGTATCACCGATCTGTATTCTCTTGCTCACCTGTGTTAAACCTGGCCTAAGTTATTTATGAGCTCACTAAATTTGAGACTCTAGATCTCACTACTTTGATGAACCAGTTCATCCATCACTCATACATCCGAGTTTATCCTCCAACATGCAATGGTTGAGCTCTAAGGCTGACCTTATCTACTATGTTGTGATTTATCTACACCGAACTCCTCTCCGTCCTTCCTAGAAAGCTCAAGTTTGAGCCACACCATCTACCTAGCTCGATGTATCGAGTTGACCATCCGCTCAATCGGCCGAGCTCCATCATTACTCCCTTCAAGTTATCATCCACCGGGCTCCTCCCGGGCCATCCAAACCTGTTATCTTAACACAATTTTCATACAACCCAACCCCCTTGCATATACTCCGAGCATATACATACCGATCTGGATCCTGTGTTGCCTTGTAACCTCCGCAACTCATCAATGTCGAGATCAACCCAAATAGCTCAAACATTTCAACCCTTACGAGTTCCATTGTGATATTTTCCAAGATTCTCCTTTTCGAGATACTAGTTATCTATAATGTCACCCTATCTTGAGCTATTAACTCGAGACCATTAAAGATGAGCTTGAATGCATTGATTTATTCGTTAGCTTGAGCCCTTCATATTCAACTTAGATCACCCAATCCAGTCTTCCCACACCCTAAAAAAATTACTTGGGAATAATATCCCCGACCGATCTACTTAGAGCTCCTATCATCATAGATCTATGTCACTCATAGAGCAAGCTCGACGAGCTACTTTTAGCTCAATGTAGCTTCACCTCCCAAAAATGACCCTATATTGATTTTTGACCTTTTAGGGCTCCTTCTCATAACCAGAGGGTAGAAGAAACACAATTGGACCCCTTAAGACATGATTTATCAATTTGATTATTTTTTCCTGCAATGACTAGAAGTGGTCCACGAGGCAAGTTTTCAACTTAGGCAAAATTGGAACCTTAAAGACTTGAAAAAGGGGATAATAGCTTGAGATGACTCTCACACTACCCGAATACCATGAACACTCCCTAAACACAAATTTTTACCTGTAATGTCCCAAAATGCTTCATGAAGGAATTTTTTTAGGTCCTAGGGTACAATCGGTTCATATTTTCAAATTTTTCCCAAGGGCAAATTTGGGTAACATTTTTGGCAAACTCTCGGGGATGATTACCTGCTAAGCACTAATCCAAAGTAGCCTTGTGTATCTATTGGGCATGGAGTCATTTTTGGTATCCCAAAAGTGATCAATCCTCTAAATTTTTGACCCCAAATTGTTTGGTGCATTGTTGAATCTAATGATTTCCTGGCATGCATGACACATTATAGAGTTTTGAAAGAAACATTTGTTGAATTGGGACATGTGGAACTCTATTGAATCCTAATTTCTTCCTTCTTTTGAACCCTTCACCTTTGACACATTTGTGCAAGAGAAACAAAAAAACACAACACACACAATAACAAAAAACCATACATGTTTCAAATGAAAAATGTAGAGTGTGTCAAGTACTTATTCTTCTAAAATATAACATATTCCTAGTCTAGCTAACTAGAGGCACATCTGAGAAAAACAAACCCTACAACTGGTTGTGTAAAATAGCTTCCTTTCCTCACTATGGTCAATAATGTAGATGATTTAACAATAGACATGGTTGATACTGAGAGTGAAATAATGAAACAAGCCCAATTATTCACTTGATTCACCAAGGCATCAACTAGAAAGAGAAAGTATGCCTCTTTTAGTTTTTTTGCATTTGTTTTGTAGAGGCATTATAACTGATCCTTGGGGTTGTGAAACTCATCCTCACATTTTGAAGTGAATGTGACTAGTTTTGGTTCCTCTTTGTTACAAATGAAGTAAAGTACCTAATGGGACATGGTGTAAATTTTTGAATAAAATTGCTACTCCAAGCTTCAACTTTAACAATTAAGTCTACTTGAAGAAATTATTGAAAAGTATGGTTATCCACGATCTGATTTCTCTCTTGTTTCCCATTTACAAACAACTGATTTTCCACCTAGATGAATGGTATGTAAGTGATATTTCCCTCATTTCCTTTTCCTTCCTTGACAACAAGAATTTCCTCCACAACATGTAACTCCTTTAGACTTCTTCTAGCCTCTCATGAAGTCATTCTTAGATCGTTGTCGATGTTTGAATCCTCTTGCTCACCTAAGGGTTCCCTTTCTCTTGATTTAAGACAAAATTTATTTACACACCTCACCTTCTCATTAATCATGAAACTTGAAAGGTCAAACTCTTTCATCTCTTATTTATCAACTGAACTAGATTCCCCAATTGAGAGCAAGAAACTCTCAACGATGTCATCTCCGCACAAGATTTCGAATCTGGTTTAGTTTCTCCCATGTGCTCCTCTTTTCCTTCATTTAATGAGTCATATGGAATATTAAATCCCTCCAATATTGGCTCAAGAAGATGGCTATAAGAAACATGTTGCTCTCCTATATTTTCCACCAAATCAACAACCCCTTTGTGTTGGAAAAGAGGCGATGGAACAAAAAAATTGTCAAGTTTGAAAGGTTCCCGTCCATCACAATATTCTTCCAAATCTTGAAAATAATCAACATCTCCATTAGAAAGTTGGAATTTTGTCAAAGGTCTAGTTTCTACCTTCATGGTGTTCTCCAAATTGAAAAATGGTTAACCATATCATTCTTCATCTTCAAACATAAAATTTGTAAGATAAAATTCATCTAAGAAATTAGATTTTTGAAAGGATGAAGAGGGAAAAGGATTTGAAACCTCCTGTGTCGCTCATTCAACATTCAATATCTCTCGAGTCCACTTTGGTTTCCTCCATGGTAAGAGTATCCTCATGATCAGATTCACTCAAAATACCTTACAAATTTGACATCTTTTATTCTTTTTCCTACACATGAACCTCTTCTTGCGTATTTAGAGCTAACTCTTATTCTTCTACAAGTGGTTTTGTAACTTTTTTGGGAATCAATAATCTCCATAAACATAGTGCCATTATGTACGCTGCATTCTAAACACATAGAATAATGATCATCATCTCTTTGTACTCGTTCTTGTGTAAATTTAGTCTCCACCGTTTGCTCTTGAATCTCAACCTTGGCTAGAGGCTTAACCACGAGTGAAATTTTCTTGATATTAAGTTTTGTAACCCACTCTTTCAAATACATTGCATGTTATTCCATATCCACCTCCCTACTACTCATTTTCTGATCATGCTCTTCACAAAATGGGTTTGGGACTATAAGAAGAGGGGAGAGTTGGGATTTAACTGATTTATTCAAATTTTAAGGAGGTGGAAGAGGTGAAACTTGTGGCTTTTGTGGAAGAGAAGAAATTTTAGAAGAAGTGGGGGTATGAGAATCAAGATGTGATGGGAAGATAGGAGATGGAGAAATGGTATTCACCATATGATAAGTAGATGAGAAGCTTGGGAATTGGGGTTTAGGATGTAACTACATGGATAGCGACATGAGAAGAGGGTTGTGAGGTGGTAATGTAGGGATTTCCCATTGATAGGGTTATCTAGGATTAGGTTCATAAGTATCTCTCTTCTTGATCTATTCTCCAACTTGAGTCATAATTTTAATTATGAATTAAATATTTTGTTGAGGATTAAACTCACCTAGTATAGGCCAGTTCATGGGTATGGAATTCTGAAACCAATATGGGATGCCTTTGTCATTTCCTTAATCCTTATTTTTACCATGTTATACTCCAACTCTCAAACCTTTCTCTACAAGGGGCTCTCTTCAGGTGTAGGGTAACTTTCCAAAATATGCATATCCTTACTTCTCGATAGATCCAATGTTTGGTGTATGAACAAACTAATCCACATTTTTCTCATGTAGACATGCATACTCAAACTGATTCTCATCATAGCACTGGTTAGGAGGCAGAGTATAATAGCCTGAAGATGGATAACATTAGTGCTGCTGCAAGTGGGAATTCCACATTGGGAATGAAGTTATGGTTGGAAAACTTATGAATAAAATAAAAATGGAAGGACGTGGAAGAAAAATGGATGGAAATGGGTGAAAAAAGAAAGTCCGCAACTCAAAGAGTGGGTTACTTAGACCAATGGAGTTGTCAATTGTGCTTGGGAATACCTCTAAGGATGGGATTTCACTAAGATCATAACAACTTAATTAAATAAAGTAAACACAAATACACACACCTATGAAAGATATAAATCTTGTGGTCCCACTGGGCTTGCCAAAAAATATTATCACCAAATCACTGCACCCCCTGAATGGCCCGATTGTAATGGGGACATTTAGTGTGATTGGGTAACATGGGATCACCTCTCAAGATGTGGGACTTACGGGGCTATAGGTGAACCTCCGGAGAAGGTCAAATTCCTCTTCCTAAGCTAAGCACTACACTACTACTAATACAAGAAAAATATCTAACTAGACCTATACTAACATTTCCAGGGATTAGGGAGAGATATTTGCAAGAAATAAAAACTAAATTAGAAGTGGTGATGCACCAAGAAAGGGTTTTTCAAGAAAAAATTCCATCCTGCTAACGAATAAATATTATCATGAGGAGGACGAAGATACATCACAGACTCAATTTACATACAATTCTTCATTCCTCGATAAGCACAATGACCCCTAAAACCTGCAATAGAAATAAAATCTACACAATATACCTACAATTATGAACATAGGAAAATTAAATAAGTAAAAATGATATAAAGAAAAACAATAAGTCACAAAACACCATTTTATTACTCCAAGCACTTGCATAGTGCACCTGTTGATGGTGAATCACAGCACCCTTGAATGTCTGCAACTCGATGGATTGAGACTCTCAGTGTGATTGCATAACATGGAGCTTTTCCCAAGTGTGGGACCTTGCGAAATCAGAAAAGCTCTCCGGATGAAGGCCGGTTCTTATTCCTTTGTTTAGATGCACACGTAAAAATGTAGAGGGTTTACTCAAAACCTAAACTAACTTTCCAAGGAGACAGGGTAAGAAGATGCATGAAATAAAATCTAAACTACAAATGTGATGCACCAAGGAATGAAGAACACCTGTCTTGCCAATAAACACAAACCATAAAAATGCAATGCAAGATCATGCACAGATAACCAAATTTGCAGTGAAAGATCAAGAGGATGCAAATGAACACAGGGAGGGTTGAGAATCATCCATAGACATGCATTATTTTCTCCAAATATTGATACAACATACTATAAAATGCCAAGAGGCAAATTTGCATTACTGTTTTTAATGGGAGGTTTGAACTCCACAAGTTCACTGCCAAAGAGAATAAGGGAGGGAAAAACAATAATGTACAACCTTTAGAAAGAAGCCCTCCTTAAAATTTATAGGAAGAATGAGAGAGGGAAGAGAGAGAGGAATTCCAAACCTACCCCAACCACCTCCAGATTACATTTAATTCATCTCATTATGACGGTAGGTGAGAACCCTAGCAAACTTAAAAAGTGGTGAACTATATTTTGCATTTTTAATAACTTGTTCCCACCCAATTAAAGATATCCAATCGTAGTTTGGTAGAGGACGCCGAGAGCTTTCTGAAAATTCCAACCTTGTGTGAATCCAAGCTCCCTGTGAAAAGTTATGGCCATCTGAATATCTAGGTCAAGGTCCGCTTCTGTTAGCGCTCGAATGTTGTGCCTCCCGAAGGTGTGCAATAGGTGCATCCATCCTTGTGTTGACATACCCTTATGTGTGCCAAGGTGTAAATTTTTTCATGTCAACATTCTGTGTCATGTGCCCTCTACCTGCACCATGGGCGCATCCATTTTCGTGTCGACACCTTCTGTCGTGCCCCTTTACTTGTGCCATGGGCGCATCCATTTTCATGTCGACACCTTCTGTCATGCGCCTTTTACCTGCGTCATGGGTGCATCCATTTTCATGTCGACACCTTCTATCATGTGCCTTTACCTGCACCATGGGTGCATCCATTTTCATGTCGACACCTTCTATCATGCGCCTTTTACCTGCGCCATGGGTGCATCCATTTTCGTGTCGACACCTTCTGTCATGTGCATTTTACCTGCGCCATGGGCGCATCCATTTTCGTGTCGACACCTTCTATCATGCGCCTTTTTCCGTGCATGGACGCATCCATTTTCATGTCTCGTTGGTCCGAAAATCTGTCGCGTGGACAGATCTATGGATAGACGAGCCAACGGTGTGCAGGGCTTAGCCCTCTTGAGACAAAGAAGCAGTTAAATCGGTTTATTGCTACTTCTACTAGCAGGAACCTATGCAAGTCTCACAGATTCTGCCTTCGGGGGTTGGGATCTCATCCCAGTAGAGTGTTCTAGGCTGCGAAGAGAAAGGAATAAAAGAAGGAGAAGAGAAAGAACAGATCCGAAGGAAGAAAAGAAATGAGTTCCAAAGCGGAAGGGTCAGAAAATCTATGCTTTGGGCTTGGTAGTAAACAGAGCCAAACCTACTTGCATAAATAAACAAAGCAATACTGATAAACAAGTGACGGAAAAGTAGATATGAATTCAACAGAATAAACACATGCAGATCTAACATAAGAAAGATCTAATGTATAACACAGCTATTGAGCACAAAGTCTGAATAATTGTATTAATTGTTTTTATCTGTTACAAGAAAGCTCAAAGTCTTTCTCTCCTCACCTCTATTTCTATCTGAAAAATGTTCACCCCGAATACAACAAGTATTCTAGTATTTATAGAAAGTGAGGGAGAGAGAAGGCAAAATGGAGCCAACCACTTATTCACAAGATATTTACAAAATATCCAAAAGTCATGTTGACTTTGACAACTTGGATGGATGACATCATCCCATGATGCAACATGGATGATGTCATCGTTTGTGCCAACACACTTCAGATATTTCGAAGAGAAAGTCGGAGAATAGAGAGGAGAAGAAGAAGAAGAAGAAGAAGAAGAAGCTATTCATCATCATCATCCTGTGGCCTAAAAGGGGTCGCCTGTTTCTGATGCTGATCAGGAGATGAGATGTGGAACCGAGCGCGTATTCCAAGAACTTGCGATCATCGGGCCCAAATTGATCTTGTGATGGATCCTCAGGTTTTCACCGATTGCTTCGCAAGTCTCCCGCTTCGCCTATGAGCTTTTCGGGAGTTTGGAATAATCTTTACCCACCTCGATTAGGGATCCGGCGAAGTCCCTACTACAGCCAAGAGGTTATTGATGGATTCGATGTCAAACGTGACTTCGCCCCGTCCCTCGAGAAGCTATCTCCTTAAAAATTCGGATAAGATATCGCCACTGATCTCAAGGTGAGGGAAGGAGTGAGCAACCCTGGAGTCATAGATAGAACAATCTTCTCCATTTGATGCATCGCATCCAGGGCCTCTTCCTTCACCTTGTCTATCTTCTCTAACACAAATTCGAGCTGATCTATCCTGTAGTCCAGAGTGGACATGGTCTTGTTGAGGGTCCTCGATGACCGAATACTCCAAACTTGACCAAATCTTCGACTGAACAGTCGAACATTTGTTGGAAGGCCTCGTGTTGGAGTCTTGCGTTTTCGAGCTCTTCTGACACTGGACTTGCTAATGTTTGGAGTTCCTTATTCGCCTTCTCGATGTTCAGGTATAAACTGATATACTCGGCGATCACCTTTTCACTATCCTTAAGGATTTGGCTCCTCCAAGCAGAAACAGCCATACCCTGCTCGCCGATCTTTGAATATTCATTGATCTTCTCCTGACTGAGCAGCTCAGGAGTCTCGGCGGCAGTTGTGGGAGGTGCACTTCCCATCTTCTGTAGGGGCTCAAGGTATTTATTCTGCTCCTTCTAGTAGCCTCTTTTCTTCCTTTGTTTCTTGAAGCTTTTCGCAGAGCGCATCAACTGCGGAAAGAGCTTCCCCCTGGAGACTTTCTGAGGATGTCCCCATTGTGACTTGGGTCACTGTGAAATCTGCCGGAGATGATCTTTTTCTCTTTGGTGGGATCAGGGTAGGCTATTTCCATAACCCTCTCACTGCAGCGCTCTTGGAGAAGCGTGTAACCGGCTTGTGCTTCTTTGCTCCTTTAGCGGAATGATCGAAAAGTCCATCTGAGCGATGGGGACTTTCCTCTTTGGTTGGCTCACCGCCGAGAGATCCAAGCTGGTCCTATTGAAGAAGGACAGAGACAAGAGGGGGAGGCAAGCAACGGTAGAAGAGGGGAAGAACGTGAGAGACATGCGGCGGCGGCGGCATTGAAAGAATAGCCGAAGACATGCCCACGGGAGGAAGGGAAACCGCAGCTGTAGAAGACATGGGAAGGGAAGGGAGCCCGGAAATGAGGGAAGAAATGGAGGAAGACAAATCAGCGAGAGAGGAGAAGATGGACGAAGAGGCAGGGGAGAGAGTAGAAGAAGAAGGAGAGGACACAACCAAAGGAGTGGTTGCCGACATCTGAGGAAGGGGAGGAAAGAGAAGAAGAAGGGATAGAAGGGACCTCTCGTAGTCAGAAGATGATGCCGACATCCCTGGGTGGATGGGCGTATAGGACTATCCTCTCACAATTCCTTCTCTAGCGAATCCAGGTTATTTCTTGATCAAAGCTCAAGGAAGAGGACTTTCTGTGGGCTTCTCCCGAATGGTGCTAGGCTCACCTTCCGCAGCTTTGCCTTTTAGCTGCTTCTTTGACCTTGGAGGTGCATTACCCAAAGGAGAAGTTGTAAAATCTACACCGAGGTAGATTAACCCATTCATGCGGCACCAATGCTCTGTTCTCCGCATAGTCTCCTTGACCCTCTCCTCGATTGTCTGAGGAGCCTTGCTTCTGTCAATGTCCGGGAAGGGCCAATCATCCCCTTCTGTGTCATTATACACTTTGTCTACTTCGTCTTCCGTGGTTTGGAAGCCTTTTGGGACAATGGCCACTCCGTAATGGATGATTTCCGTTAATGCCAAGCGAGAGTGATCCTTTCTTCTGAGTTCTACCTCATGGAGAACGTCAATGTAGATATCCTCAATCTGAGGGACATGAATCGGATCAAGCTTAGCCCTCGTAGATGGCCCTAGGGTCGAATGTAGGCCTTGCTGGGAAATCATGCTTTAGGTTGAGCAATTCTAGCTCAGCAAACATCTCCTTCGCCTTGTGATAGCTGGAGCATGTGTAACGGCCTACTGTGAGGGGGAAAGGAGTTCCGCCCTTCTTTCTCTTGAGGCACTTTTCATGGTATGTGACGAGCTGTCTTGATAGTTCCAATAAAATCAGCTTTGGTCCAGCATACCTTGGCAACCTGGTTGGTTCGCCCAAAAAGTTGACCGCCCTCAGATAGGTGAATGTGGGAAACTGGGTGAACAAGGCCCCCCACTTCTCTGTGACTGCCACTATGTTTTTGGTTGTCCGGCTATGAGTCAAATTTGGCCGCAACATGCACATGATGTGATAGAAGAAAACATCATTGATCTTAGCGAAGTGTTGGATGCTGTTCTCCAGCTTCAGCTCTTGATAGTATTCATATATTTTGGCCTGAGGCCAAGTTCCACTTCGGTGCAGCCCTGGATAATCTCTTTCAGACGCAGCAGCATACACTACGTAGGAGTTCATGTGGAACACTCGTCAGAGCGATTGCGGTTGCTCGCAGCTTGCTTCGGATATTGTGCTGCTTATTATCTCCCCCCAGCAGAAACGCTGATCGGGCAGATTCTTATTCATTGTTTCCAGGTACCGCAGCATCCACTTATGGAAGTAGTGAGCATCTGAAAGACCGAAGACTCTGCTCAGGAAGGTGATTGTATCACTGAGTTCCTCTGAGAAATCACTCCGGTGGATAGTTTGAGGCCATCGGGTCACTACCTTCTTATTCTTAAGGTAGACCTCATTCATTAACTGCATGCACTGGTCCTCGTTGTCCTCCCAAGCCTTGATGCATTCTTGCTGGCTAACAGCCACATAGTTCCGGTGATGAGGGATGCCAAGCATTAACTCAAAGCGACGGGCAGTAAGGTTTATAACTACCTCGCCCTTGCTATTCTCGACACATCTTGTGTCTTTGTTGAAGGATTGTGCAACAACCATCATAAACTCGTTATTAACAGCACTGACAGGAATCCCACCGGCGAAGTGCAGGGCGCTGCCTATCAATTTATCCATCCATGGACTCCTTGTCACTTTCTGAGTCCTTACCCAGAATTCCTCTATGTCAATGTGGCCTGGATTCGTAATCCCCGACATCCATATTACACTCGCTCGTGATTCGGCATCATCGACCCTCCGATATTTGTATTTCATTTCTTCTTCTCGTTAGCTTTGCCTTCCCTCTGGTTTGGTGGGTCTCTTGCTTGACGTAGACATGTGTTCTTCAAGGCTTATCTGATGATCTGCACGTAGAAGGAGCGAAACCCAATCCAAGAAGCTTGAATTAGTCATTTGATCTTCCATTGGAATACTAGCAGAAGAAAGAGTTAGAACTTTTAAGGTTCGGGGCGCAGGGCGCATGAAAAATGTATATAACAGGCTGAATAGTCAAGGCGCACAGGAAAAGGGTGCAACAGAGGTTAAGTTGGCGCCAAAGGCGCATGGCGCATGGATGAAGCAGACTGCATTTTATAGAAGGGCGCATGGGCAGATTGTGCAACATGGAAAAAAGGCGCGCCAAAGGTATATGGCGCGGCGCATGGAGGGTCTACACAACATCATGTACTTGCAACGGAAGGTGCGCCCGCGCCTTGGAGGCTTTACACTTGCGCAAATAACTCTTGCGTTGCATGGAAGCTGGGCGCGCCCTTTAGCGCATAGAAGAGGGATGCAACAGGGGTAAAAGATGCGCCAAAGGGATATAAGGAGGCGCGGGTTTTGAGCGTGTTACGGGCCGAAAGGGTGCGCTTAGGGGCGCATGATTCTTGACTGCAGCATGGGGGATAGACGCGCCGAGGGGCGCGACTGTCTAAGGTGTAACATGGCGCGACAGCGCTCCACGGGAAATACCAAAACACTTAAACATTTAAACATTCTTCATTCTAACACTCACAAAGGAGGCTTGGTGGAACTAGGCCCTAAAAAAAAAAGGGGTTTCAACCACACCAAGCCTAATCAAACCAACTCCCCCTACAAACTGGAAATGAGGGAGGGAGAGGATGAAGAAGTTAAAATATGCGGGATAGGGGAAGAACCAGCCCAATGCAAAACGATATTTAAAACAGGCCATCAAACGAAAACCAGACCGAGCACACCAAAGCACAAAAATGAAAAAGAGGATGGACCTCTTACCTTCGAATGTATAACGACGGTTTGGAAAGCGGGTCCACAGAGCGAATGACAATTGACAGAGCAGAGCTGACACACCCAGAGCAACCACGTGCCTTGACAAAATGCAATGAAAATGACATGGCGCGCACAGGTATATATAACAAAATTTGTCATTAATGCGCCAACCACCATTTGAAAAGGCGCGCAAAACCGTCATGCCGACAGAAAGCGCGCGCCTTTGCGCGCGAAAAGGAATGACAACAGGAGCATAGGTGCGCCTTTGGCGCGCCCAAAGGGATGTCGACATGGGGAAATGTGCGCCCTTTGGCGCACCAAAACACGATGTTGCAAGACAAATACATGCGCCCAGCCAAAAAGGCTCAAAAAAGACTAAGTTCGAAAGCTAAATTTCCCGAGAAGGAATTTTAAATCGTTTCGAACGCGAGGGATCCCTATCGAGGGATCAAGACAAAATTTTCGGTATGGTTATCGGTAAAATTGCCCTTGTCAATTTTACGGGATAACAGCTGGCTCTTTCTGGGGACTATCCTTGAGCAAACTCAGGGGTAGAGAATCCTAGATCACATGTGCCTATCCATTGGGCAAGGAGTCAAAAACAAGGGGGACCGGAGGGAGAACAAAGAAAACACACAACAAACCGAAAGCAAACACACAACAAAAGCAAACACACAACTAAAATAAACTGTACAAAGAAGAGAGCAAGCTCTACTTCCTGAAGATCTTGAGATGTTGCCCGCTATAGGGAAGCGGGAGTTCAGCCCCATCCAGATACGAGAGATAGAAACTATTCTCTCCATTGAGTTGCTTGATTTTGAAGGGCCCTCTCCATAGGGAATCAAATTTTCCGTGCATACCCTTTGGCTCTCTTCGCTTGTCCCAGAGAAGGACGAGATCTCCCACTTCAAAATTCCTCTGCTTGGCCTTCTTGTCGAAAAGCTTCTTCACTTGATTCTGATGTTCAGTGATCCTGTCGACCACCCTTACTCTCTTTTCTTCAAGTTCCGCAAGGTACATGATTCTCTTTTCCAGAGAACTCTGAAAAGTTTCATCTTCGATTGCTCGCGCTGCGTAGAGCAGGAAGTTCAGCGGAAACGGGAAGTTCGGCATCAGTGCCATATAACACTTGAAAAGGTGACATGCCGAGAGACCTCTTGGGAGTAATACGGTCCGCCCACAAAGCGTCGTACAAAGACTTGTGCCACATCCGCTGATTTTCATCTACTAATTTCCGTATGATGGTCACCAAGTTCTTATTACTGGATTCTGCCTGACCATTTCCCTGAGGATAATAATCTGAGGCATGTGCTAAAGTTATTCCATATTCATAGCAAAAACTAATAACTTCCCGGGAAGAGAAGTTAGAAGCATTATCAGCAACGATTTTATTTGGAATGCCAAACCTGACAATGATATTTTCCTTGATAAAACTGCAAACCACCTCAGAAGTGGCATGCTTGACAGGTATGGCCTCCACCCATTTAGTGAAGTAATCTGTTGCCGTGAGGACATAGCTATGTCCAGCACTCGATTGAGGATTGAGTGCACCAATAAAATCAATTCCCCATTGCCTGAATGGTTCATTGATAATGACCGGCCTTAGGGGGAGGGCAGCCAACTTGGGCTTGCCGAATTTAATCTGCCGACATGTGGTTCACATTTTGCCACCCAGGTAGCCGCATCTTGAAAGAGCGTCGGCCAGTAGTACCTGGCTCGAATGATTTTGTGCGCTGTCACGGAAGAAGAAAAATGGCCTCCACAGGCTGAATTGTGAAAACTTTCCAGCAGTTTTACTTGCTGGGGCTTGTCAACACATCGCAGAAAGACACCGTCTATCCCGCGCTTATATAAACCTTCATCCCAGATGACATATTTAGCTGCCCTGAGCCTTATAGTACGCTTTTCCTTTGCAGTGAGGTGCATTGGGCATTCGCCGTAGGTAAGGAAGAAAGCAATGTCGGAGTACCATTCGTCACTGGTTGCAATAAATAGAACCAGAGGCAGAGAATTAGGCTCCTCTAGAGGGTTTTGCTCTTTGTCGGTACAGTCCTCTCTTTCATCAGGATTTTCTGAACCCTTGTTCTCAGCCATTAGCTGGCACAGGCCTTTACCCCTTACCAGCTTGGTGGGTTTGATATCCAGGTCATATTCCTGGACCTTTGCGATCCAATTCCCTCTCAAGCTTCCTAACTCCTGCTGAGTTAGAATTGACTTCACCGCAGTGTCAGGAACCAGCACCACCGTATGCGAGTTCAGAATATAATACCTGAAATTCTTCACCGCTTTGACAACGGCAAAGGCGTGTTTTTCCAGCTGAGTCATTTTCAACTCGTGAGGTTTGAGAGGAGAACTCATGAATGCGATTGGAGATTCAACATCCTCCGAGTTCTTTTGCATTAGGATTGCAGACACAGTATGTTCGGAGGCGTAACTATACATGATGAAGTTCTTGGAGAAATCCGGACATACCAGGACCGGTGCATGAGCAACAGAAGTTTTTATCTCTTCAAACGACCTTTTCCCCTCATCACTCCATCTGAAAGTGGGTGACCCTTTCATCATGTTCAGTATGTGGCGGGTCTTCTCAAAGAAAATCAGTGGACAAAACGCCTAAGAAAGTTCACCTTTCCGAAGAAAGAATGAACACCATTCTTGTTTTCAGGCGAGTAAGGCTTTGGATAGCCTTAACTCTTTCGGCATCAATCTTGGTTCCTTCTTTGCTAACCACATGGCCTAGCAATTTCCCTTCAGTAACCCCAAAAACAGACTTTTTAGGATTTAGGGAAATCCCATGTTCTCGACACCTGGCCAATACTTGCTCCAAGTGATCACAATGATCACTTCGTCGTTTGGAGAACACGGTTAAGTCATCTAGATAAACTACAATGACTTTTCCCATCATGCCTTTAAATGCGAAATCCATGGCCCGCTGAAAAGTGGCACCAGCGTTGGTTAGGCCGAAAGGCATCCTCGTCAGAGGCAAATGTACCCCATGGAGTAGTGAATGCTTTTTGAATTGATCTTCAAAGCGAGACTTCAACTGATTATAGCCTCAAAACCGTCAAGCATAGACAAGATTTCGATCCAGCCATCGCTGCGTAACTTGATCCATTATGGGAAGAGGGTAGTTGTCTTTCAAAGCTTGATTCAAGTTTCTAAGTCTACGCAGATGCGTATTTCACCGCTTTTTCTTGCGTACTCGCAAGACAATGTTTGCCACCCAAGTGCTGTGATGGATAGGGAAGATGATTCTCGTTGGCCCAAAGATCTTCTCGAATTTCGGCCCGAATGGTGCCCAAAATCTTAGGATTATAGTGCCTCTCGCTTCGATTTTAAGGCTCGCATCCTCTTTCGGGCCGTATATCATGCCGAACGCCCTTCGCTTCAAGGACTTTAAGTGGCATAGGACCATGCCAATACATCCATATATCTTTTCAAAGAACTTGACAAATTTCCACTTTTCTTCAAGGTGTGCAACATTTCCCGATGTTCACGAATCATGATGTGCCTCGTAACCTATATTGACTGGTTCTCCGCCTCTCCGGAGATGAGCTAGATCATCTCGCCTTTTCTTTTTCACAAACGGTCATGCTCACAAACAGCGCCCAGAGAAACCAGCCCTTCGGGATTTTATTTCCTTGCCGACAAATGCCATCGTTCTCCTTTGTTTCGTGGTTTTGACTGTTGATTGATTCACGGCATGGAGAGGTGGATCCTTCAAAATACAACTCATCAAAATTTTCTGATTTTTCTAGAAAGGCAATAAGGTGATTATCATCGTTGAATACCTGCCAATGCTGAGAGTTGTCTGGCACGCTTGGGCGGAAAACCACTTCAATGGTGTACTTGTTCGTCTTCAAACCCGGGTGTGGGAGCATGAGAGATGCTGAAACAGCCAACGAATCAGCCATGTCATTTTGAGCTCTTGGAATCGCTCCTATTGAAAAGGCATCAAATTCCTCAATGCTGTCCCATACTGCATTACGGTAGTGCCTGAGCCTTTCATTTTTTACTTGGTAAATCCTTTTGACCTGATTTACAACTAGCTCGGCATCACCTTGAACTTTTAGATTTTTTATTCCTCTTTCTTTTGCGGCTTGCATACCGAGTAAGAGAGACTCATACTCAGCAGTATTGTTCGTATTGAAAAACTGCAATTTGAAAGAGAGAGGAATGACCTCCTCCTCAGGAGATATCAGCACAACCCCAGCGCCACATCCGCTAGTTGCGCAGCTGCCATCGAATTGCAAGGTCCAGACCTTATTAAGGTCCTTTTCTTGAATGAAAACTTCCTTTGTATCCGCCTCGGTGGATAAGAAGTAGTTCCCCATCCCTGATGATTCAAAAAGGATTTGAGCTTTGGGGTCTTCAGAGCTAGTGACCAAGTATTTCTTTTGGGATTCCGGCTCCAAAGTTTGCATTACGCCTTTGACTGGAATTCTGGCTTTGACCAGTCCATGTGAATTTCTCCACCAACTTCGCTGCAAAAGCTCCTTCCCAGCAAAATTCCATAGGCTGCCGGAATGTCAGCGACAAGGACGGTCATTTTTACCCTCTTTTCGGGAAATGCTGCGAACGCAAATTGCGCGTCTTTGATTTGACCAATCAATGGCACCTGCTTAGTTTCCAATGAGTAACATCTGCCGAAAGGTTTGGTAAGAGTGAGGCCCAAAGCATGGGCGACTTTCGCCGGCATGACGTTATCGGAAGCTCCGGAATCAATTATACAGTTGCTCAACTTATGGCCATTGATTAGGAGGGAGAGATAGAAAGGCTCTATCTTGCCTGATGCAGATGTTGAGGCAACATTTATATGGGATTCAGGAGGAGTGGAAAGGATTCCTTTAGGGGAAGCCTGATTAACTATAACAGCTTGGCTTTGGATATACTTAGTCAATCTTACAAGCTGTTCGGGGTTTGACTGAAGATACTCAGCTTCAGACATTTGGATCTTGGTCTTTTTTGCATGATCTATTATATCAAATGCGGCCAAGGGTTGCGTTGGTAAAGGAATGAGTCCTTCACCCCGCGATGATGGAATAGGGTTACTGATCTTGATAGGAATATGAGAGGGCTGACTCGGAGGAGAGATAGGTGGAAAAGACTTCTTTGCAAAAGATTTAACAGGGAGTTGAGTGGGAAGAGGATTACCTCTTTTAACAATGGTTGGAGGCGCGTTTGACACGGCCTTCTCTTTTTGCGTATGGGCAGCAACTTCCGCTTCCTTTCCTTGCGAGCGGGTAAAAACAGCATAGGATTGTCCGCTTGCATAGCCTTGCGTACTCTCTTCTTCATCAGATTCGTCCTCATCAAATTCCATGTATCCAATAGTAGAGTCGCCAGTCGGTTCACCGACATCTTGATCATCTTCGCCTTGGAGCGAAGGTTCTTCATAGTACTGCTCTTCTTCTTCAATCTCGGCCAGAGCATTGACCGGAGGAGCTTCAAGCGCCAACCGTGGAGCAGCTGTAGGCAAGCGCGGCCTTTGTGAAGCGTTGTTAGGAACAAAATTCCTCCGCGGGATATCCCGATACGAGGAACTGGGAGAGGCCTGGGCCAGCTGCTTCTTTAGTGCAAGCAAATCATTCGCCATTTTTTGGAATGCTGGATCAGACGAAGTGGTAGGCGAAGGGCCCAAAGACTTAGGCTTTACTGATTCCTTTCTCAACTCGCCAGATATTATCAAATTGTCTTCTATACGGATGGCAGCAGCCTGAGCGAGAGGTAGAGTAGCTACTCGCTCTTGAAGGAGTAAGAAGCTAACTTTTGAGCTCATGGCATTTACGAAAAAACACTTCTGGTTCTCCGGTGTTGGAAGCATGGCAGTAGGGACACGGTTGATTAGAGCATTGAACCGGGCGATAAAATCGCGCATGGTCTCATTTGCCTCCTTCTTCAGATGAGTGATTCGTGATAATAAAGTAAATGCATCCTCAAGGCTTATACCTGTCTTCAAAAGCGTCCCGCAAAGTTGCCCAACTAGTGATAGATCCGGCCGGCAAATGCTGAAACCATTCAGCTGCAGGCCCTTGTAGAGTTTCCAGAAAAAGGCGAACTGACACATCTTCATGAGTCACATCCAAAATACTGCATGACATAATGAAAGCAGAAATGTGGGAATCCGTGCTTTGATTTCCGCTCCCGTCGAATTTAGGAAAATTCTTTCGATTTCCGTGAGGGAGTGCGTGAACTGGATGTGGCAGTGCGAGAGGACCCATAGCATTTCCCCATGGTACCGCCATTTGGAAGGCTGGAAAGAGAACACGAGCCGGAAGTGTAGTTCCGCTGAGTAGCAAAGCACTACAAAGGGATGTGGACGCTCCTTGCAAAAGACTTTTTCTTCGTGAAGGCGAGACACTCCGGATGACCGCTAGCCGAGCTTAGCGCCAAAACGTGCCGGTGTTACGCTGAAATTGTGCCTCGCGCATCGAAAGTAGGATCAGCTTCTCCACGGCTCTTCTGCGCGCGTAAAAGGTTCACGCCAAGCTGTACCTTTTCTGATCTGCAATATTAAAAGCAGATTTAAACTTTATTTTTGGGTGTACTTGCTGATTTTTTCTGGGTTTTTCCGACAAAACCAGCAAAGATGCACTTTTCTGGATATTTGAAAATTATCCTCCTCAGAAACCGATTGTTAAATGACAAATAACAGCGAGGATAAGATGGCAGGAAGATAGTAAGCTGATTTTTCAGATCTGGTTTTTAATTTTCAGAGGGTTTAGAACATTTCAGAAAATAGTTAAAAACTCAGATCTACGGAAAATGATGATTTTTGATAAAAACTCAATAACTAAAGATATGTAATGTGCCCGCATCTATGATTCTCGTAAGAAAATTTTCAATTTGAGTACTTTTGCAAATTTTTAGGATTTTTAACAAAAAGGTTTAGATTTGCAAACCGGCAAAGAACTCATTGATTTTTCTTGATTTTTTATTTTACTACCAAGATAGATCTCGATGCATTTATCTGCTTTCGCTGGCATGCAATCTGCTAGAAAATCCGATCCTCAAATGAGTCGCCAAAATCGTTGGTCCGAAAATCTGTCGCGTGGACAAATCTATGGATGACAAGCCAACTGGCAGTGTGGCTTAGCCCTCTTTGAGACAAAGAAAGTTTAAACTAGTTTATCTACTTCTACTAAAGCAGAACCTATGCAAGTCTCATGATTCCGCCTTCGGGGTTGGGATCTCATCCCAAGAGAGTGTTCTAGTCCGCAAGAGAAAGGAATAAAAGAAGGAGAAGAGAAAGAACAGTCCGAAGGAAGAAAAGAAATGAGTTCCAAAGCGGAAGGGTCGTAAAATCTATGCTTGGGCTTGGTAGTAAATGAGCCAAACCTACTTCTGCATAAATAAACAAAGCAATACCGATAAACAAGTGACGGAAAAGTAGATATGAATTCAACAAAAGACACATGCAGATCTAACATAAGAAAGATCTAATGTATAACACATGCCTATTGAGCACAAAGTCCTAATAATGTATTAATTGTTTTAATCATATAAGAAAGCTCAAAGTCTTTCTCTCCTCACCTCTATTTCTATCTAAAAATGTTCACCCCCGAATACAACAAGTATTCTAGTATTTATAGAAAGTGAGGGAGAGAGAAGGCAAAATGGAGCCAACCACTTATTCACAAGATATTTACAAAATATCCAAAAGTCATGTTGACTTTGACAACTTGATGGATGACATCATCCCATGATGCAACATGGATGATGTCATCGCTTGTGCCAACACACTTCGGATATTTCGAAGAGAAAGTCGGAGAATAGAGAAGAGAAGAAGAAGAAGAAGAAGAAGAAGCTATTCATCATCATCATCCTGTGGCCTAAAAGGGGTCGCTGCCTGCTTTCGATGCCGATCAGAGATGAGATGTGGAACCGAGCGTATTCCAAGAACTTGCTGATCATCGGGCCCAAATTGATCTTGTGATGGATCCTTGTGCCGTTTTCACCGATTGCTTCGCAAGTCTCCCGCTCGTCTATGAGCTTTTCCGGGAGTTTGGAATAATCTTTACCCGCCGATTAGGATCCGATGAAGTCCCTACAGCCAAAGAGGTTATTGATGGATTCGATGTCAAACGTGACTTCTCGCCCCGCCCTCGAGAAGCTATCTCCTTGAAAATTCGGATAGTATCGTCACTGATCTCAAGGTGAGGGAAGGAGTGAGCAACCCCGAGTCATAGATAGAACAATCTTCTCCATTTGATGCATCGCATCAGTGGCCTCTTCCTTCACCTTGTCTATCTTCTCTAACACAAATTCGAGCTGATCTATCCGATAGTCCAGAGTGGACATGGTCTGCTGCTGAGGGTCCTCGATGACCGAATACTCCAAACTTGACCAAATCTTCGACTAAACACCCAACATTTGTGGAAGGCCTCGTGTTGGAGTCCGCATTTTCGAGCTCTTCCGAGCATCGGACTTGCTAATGTTTGGAGTTCCTTATTCGCTTCTCGATGTCTCGTGTATAAACCGATATACTCGGCGATCACCTTTTCACTATCCTTAAGGATTTGGCCCTCCAAGCAGTAAATGTACCATACCCCCGCCGCCGATCTTTGAATATTCATTGATCTTCTCCCGACCGAGCAGCTCAGAGTCTCGGCAGCTTGTGGGAGGTGCACTTCCCATCTTCTCGTAGGGCTTCAAGTGTATTTATTCTCGCCTCCTTCGCAGCCTCTTTTTTCTTTTGTTTTTGAAGCTTTTCGCAGAGCGCATCAACCGGGAAAGAGCTTCCCCGGAGACTTTCGAGGATGTCCCACTGTGACTTGGGTCACCGTGAAATCTGCCGAGATGATCTTTTTCTCTTTGGTGGGACTGGGTAGGCTATTTCCATAACCTCTCACCGCAGCGCTTTGGAGAAGCGTGTAACCGGCTTGTGCTTCTTTGCTCCTTTAGCTTTTAATGATCAAAAGTCCATCTGAGCGATGGGGACTTTCCTCTTTGGTTGGCTCACCCGAGAGATCCAAGCTAGTCCTATCAAGAAGGACCAGAGACAAGAGGGGGAGGCAAAGAACGGTAGAAGAGGGGAAGAACGTGGAGACACGTGGCGGCGGCATTGAAAGAATAGCCGAAGACATGCCCACGGGAGGAAGGGAAACCGCAGCTGTAGAAGACATGGGAAGGGAAGGGAGCCCGGAAATGAGGGAAGAAATGGAGGAAGACAAATCAGCGAGAGAGGAGAAGATGGACGAAGAGGCAGGGGAGAGAGTAGAAGAAGAAGGAGAGGACACAACCAAAGGAGTGGTTGCCGACATCTGAGGAAGGGGAGGAAGAGAAGAAGAAGGGATAGAAGGGACCTCTCGTAGTCAGAAGCGATGCCGACATCCCGGGTGGATGGGCGATAGGACTATCCTCTCACAATTCCTTCTCCGGCGAATCCAGTGGTTATTTCTTGATCGTGCTCAAGGAAGAGGACTTTCTGGGGGCTTCCTCCCGAATGGTGCTAGGCTCACCTTCCGCAGCCTTTCCTTTTAGTTGCTTCTTTGACCTCGAGGTGCATTACCCAAAGGAGAAGTTGTAAAATCTACACCGAGGTAGATTAACCCATTCATGTGGCACCAATGCTCGCTTCTCCGCATAGTCTCTCGACCCTCTCCTCGATTGTCCGAGGAGCCTCGCTTCACAATGTCCGGAAGGGCCAATCATCCCCTTCGTGTCATTATACACTTTGTCTACTTCGCCTTCCGTGGTTTGGAAGCCTTTGGGACAATGGCCACTCCGTAATGGATGATTTCCGTTAATGCCAAGCGAGAGTGATCCTTTCTTCCGAGTTCTACCCTCATGGAGAACGCCAATGTAGATATCCTCAACTGAGGGACATGAATCGGATCAAGCTTAGCCTCGCAGACAGCCTCCTAGGGTCGAATGTAGGCCTCACTGGGAAATCATGCTTTAGGTTGAGCAATTCTAGCTCAAGCAAACATCTCCTTCACCTTGTGATAGCTGGAGCATGTGTAACGGCCACCGTGAGGGGGAAAGGAGTTCCGCCCTTCTTTCTCGAGGCACTTTTCATGGTATGTGACGAATGTCTTGACAGCCCAATAAAATCAGCTTTGGTCCAAAGATACCTTGGCAACCTGGTTGGTTCGCCCAAAAGTTGACCGCCTCAGATAGGTGAATGTGGGAAATGGGTGAACAAGGCCCCCACTTCTCTCGTGGATCGCCACTATGTTTTTGGTTGTCCTGCTATGAGTCAAATTTGGCCGCAACATGCACATGATGATAGAAGAAAACATCATTGATCTTAATAAGTGTCGATGTCGTTCTCCAGCCTTCACTCTTGATAGTATTCATATATTTTGGCTCGAGGCCAAGTTCCACTTCGGTGCAGCCCTCGGATAATCTCTTTTTCGACGCAAAGCAAAGATACACTACGTAGGAGTTCATGTGGAACACTCCTCGTCAGAGCGAATCGTCAGGCAGCTTGCTCGGATATTGTGTCGCTTATTATCTCCCCAAAGCAGTAAACGCCGATCGGGCGATTCTTATTCATTGTTTCTGTGTACCGCAAAGATCCACTTATGGAAGTAGTGAGATCCAAAGACCGAAGACTCGCTCAGAAGGTGATCAGATCACCGAGTTCCTCCGAGAAATCACTCCGGTGGATAGTTTGAGGCCACCGGGTCACTACCTTCTTATTCTTAAGGTAGACCTCATTCATTAACTGCATGCACTGGTCCTCGTTGTCCTCCCAAGCCTTGATGCATTCTGCAAGCCAATGTACCACATAGTTCCTGGTGATGAGGGATGCCAAGATTAACTCAAAGCCGACGGGCAGTAAGGTTTATAACTACCTCGCCTTGCTATTCTCGACACATCTTGTGTCTTTGTTGAAGGATTGTGCAACAACCATCATAAACTCGTTATTAACAGCACTGACAGGAATCCCACCGGCGAAGTGCAGGGCGCTGCCTATCAATTTATCCATCCATGGACTCCTTGTCACTTTCTGAGTCCTTACCTGCACTCCTCTATGTCAATGTGGCCCAGCCTGTAATCCCCGACATCCATATTACACTCGCCCGTGATTCTCTAGCATCCCGACCTCCGATATTTGTATTTCATTTCTTCTTTCGTTAGCTTTGCCTTCCTCTGGTTTGGTGGGTCTCTTGCTTGACGTAGACATGTGTTCTTCAAGGCTTATCTGATGATCTGCACGTAGAAGGAGCGAAACCCAATCCAAGAAGCTTGAATTAGTCATTTGATCTTCCATTGGAATACTAGCAGAAGAAAGAGTTAGAACTTTTAAGGTTCGGGGCGCAGGGCGCATGAAAAATGTATATAACAGGCTGAATAGTCAAGGCGCACAGGAAAAGGGTGCAACAGAGGTTAAGTTGGCGCCAAAGGCGCATGGCGCATGGATGAAGCAGACTGCATTTTATAGAAGGGCGCACAGGAAATGCATGTTACATTGAGATTTGGTGCGCCCTTTGGCGCATGGGCAGATTGTGCAACATGGAAAAAAGGCGCGCCAAAGGTATATGGCGCGGCGCATGGAGGGTCTACACAACATCATGTACTTGCAGAACGGAAGGTGCGCCCTGCCTGAGGCTTTACACTTGCGCAAATAACTCTTGCGTTGCATGGAAGCTGGGCGCGCCCTTTAGCGCATAGAAGAGGGATGCAACAGGGGTAAAAGATGCGCCAAAGGGATATAAGGAGGCGCGGGTTTTGAGCGTGTTACGGGCCGAAAGGGTGCGCTTAGGGGCGCATGATTCTTGACTGCAGCATGGGGGATAGACGCGCCGAGGGGCGCGACTGTCTAAGGTGTAACATGACGCGACAGCGCTCCACGGGAAATACCAAAACACTTAAACATTTAAACATTCTTCATTCTAACACTCACAAAGGAGGCTTGGTGGAACTAGGCCCTAAAAAAAAAGGGGTTTCAACCACACCAAGCCTAATCAAACCAACTCCCCCTACAAACTGGAAATGAGGGAGGGAGAGGATGAAGAAGTTAAAATATGCGGGATAGGGGAAGAACTAGCCCAATGCAAAACGATATTTAAAACAGGCCATCAAACGAAAACCAGACCGAGCACACCAAAGCACAAAAATGAAAAAGAGGATGGACCTCTTACCTTCGAATGTATAACGACGGTTTGGAAAGCGGGTCCACAGAGCGAATGACAATTGACAGAGCAGAGCTGACACACCCAGAGCAACCACGTGCCTTGACAAAATGCAATGAAAATGACATGGCGCGCACAGGTATATATAACAAAATTTGTCATTAATGCGCCAACCACCATTTGAAAAGGCGCGCGAAAACTGTTGTCGACAGGAAAAAGCGTGCGCCCTTTGGCGCGCGAAAAGGAATGACAACAGGAGCATAGGTGCGCCTTTGGCGCGCCCAAAGGGATGTCGACATGGGGAAATGTGCGCCCTTTGGCGCACCAAAACACGATGTTGCAAGACAAATACATGCGCCCAGCCAAAAAGGCTCAAAAAAGACTAAGTTCGAAAGCTAAATTTCCCGAGAAGGAATTTTAAATCGTTTCGAACGCGAGGGATCCCTATCGAGGGATCAAGACAAAATTTTCGGTATGGTTATCGGTAAAATTGCCCTTGTCAATTTTACGGATAACAATGTCGACACCTTCGCCGTGGCGCCTTTACCTCGTGCAAGGGCGCATCCATTTTCGTGTCGACACCTTTCATTCATACGCTTTACTGCGCCTATCGCGCATCCATTTTCTTGTCGACACCTTCTATCACGTGCCTTTTACTCGTGCTATGGGATCCATTTTCGTGTTGACACCTTCTATCGTGCACCTTTTACTCGCGCGCCATGGGTGCATCCATTTTCATGTCGACACCTTCTGCGTCAGTGCACCTCTCACTGCGCCAGGGTGCATCCATTTTCATGTCGACACCTTCGTCATGCACCTCTTACTCGTGCCATGGCGCATCTATCTTCGTGTCGACACCCATTTTCATGCACTTTACCCGCACTTGGTGCATCTATCTTCGTGTCGACACCCATTTTCATGTGCCCTTTACCTGCGCCTTGGCACATCTATCTTCGTGTCGACACCCATTTTCATGCACCCTTTACCTGCACCTTCAGCTGTTGGTGACGTAATAAAAATAGGGCTCTGAGTTTCTTTGATTTCCATATTATTCTGTTTGTCTATATCTACCAGGGGGGAGATATTTACAACATCACCATTACGTAAGAGAGAGGCAAAAGTCGCCATTAGAATTTTTAGAAGAAAGGATTAAGAGCCTATGAATTCACAACAACTCAGCTTGTGAAGAGAGGGGAGGCTTGGAAAAATGTGTAACTCTAAAATAATACATTCCCTTTACATTTTATAACATTGCTTGAGCTGGTGAGAGAAAGCAAGAAGAACTCCTAAAAACAAGGCATAAATGTAAAAAATGAATTAAGCATGTTGTTGGCCATGCTTTCTTGTGGCACTCCATACTTGATTACATCATTAATTGCCCCCAAAAAAATTCCTCCACCATGCCTTCATAATTTCAAAAAACTTGAAATTCCTCCATTCAATTAAAAATAAAAATTTTAATAAAATTTTGGAGTCATCCTGGTCTATGATGGTACCCATAGGTTGATTTTTTACATTTGAGAATGGTTTTGAATTTACTTTGGTAAATAACTCAGTCAATGGCTCACCCTAGCTCACTGATGGGCCGACGAGCTATCTAATTTCATTGTTTAGTGAGCTCTACTCTTTTCCTTTGTTTTTACGTGACTGAGTTTGGAATCACCTTGGTGGATTTTGATCTAAACACCCCGCCACTTTTATGTTTTACAATGGAAGTTATTTGTTTAAAATCCATCACCTTCATTTTGACATGGATCTTGCCATCTCGACATACCTCCGAGTTCTACGTGGCTCATTTTCAGTTGGTGAGCTCTCATATTACCTCACCGATATCCACGTATCAAGCTCCTTTGTTCGTATTGGCCTTATGTCATGTTGGTCAGCTCAGTTTTCACGTAACTCACTACATTATATGCCTCATATTTTAACACCTCATACTTTTAAGACCAACTTGACGATATTATATTGGAGATCCCTCCTTGCACATAATGGATATCCAAACCCACCATTAACTTCGTGACAACTCACCAACACTTGTTGATCTAGAAATATTTGATTTAAATGCACCCGATGAATCTTATTTAAACTCGACACTAGATTCACTCTTCAATGCCAACTCCCCAACATGAGCACCTGACAACTCGCATCACATTCGATTAAACCTCTAAAAAATGGTGACCTCACCTACTCCTTTGAACTTCAAATTCTAATCAACAATCGACATGCCAAGCTCACCCATTACCTTAAAACCTTCGAATCCCGAAAATCTTAAACTCTAAATTTTAGAGTTTTGGGTTTTCGGGCTTCAGGATTTTCTTCAAATTTTCACCAACTTGGCAGGATGAGTTCCAAACCAAAAATCTCTAAAATCCTGAAATATCCAAGCCTCGGATCTGAAATTCATATCTCTATTTTGCGATGAAATGTTTTTCAATGTCGAGTTTGAACCATCAGATGCTCCAAATACCGAGCTAAATCGACAAATCCCCCTTCACTGCTTCGACCACCAATGTTTCCTCAGTCTCAAAACTTGGCCATCTTCCAAACACACTATTCTGAGCTCTAATTAATTCCCATTATTTCCACATCTAGACTCTCGGTCCGCATGTCATGACACCGGAGACCTTGATAATCATCTCCTTCTTAATTAAATAAGCACAAAGGCTGATCTCCTACATAGAGAACTATTATTTAGCTTAACTCAGCCATCCTCCAAAATTTCTAACCGAAATATTTCATCGACTTGGCTCCACCAAATTTACTTTTACAGAGTTTTCTCCCAGACCGAGTTTGATGTGTCACAAATCTGTATTCTCCTACTCACCTGTGTTAAACATGGCTTGAGTTATTTATGAGCTCGCTACATTTGGGACTCCAGGGACTAGAGCTCACTGATTTGATGAACCATTTCATCCATCATTGATGCATCAAGTTCATCCTCTAACTGCAATGGTCAAGCTTCAAAGCTGACCTTATCTTGTCATGTTGTGATTTTCCTACACCGCACTCATCTCTTTCCTTCCCAATAAGCTCGAGCTCAAGCCACACCATATTCCTAGCTCAATGTATCGAGATGACCATCCACTCAGTACTGAGATTCATCATTACTCCCTTTCGAGTTAATGTACACCGGTATCCTCCCATGTCATCCAAAATTTCTATGCTAACACAAATTTCATACAACCTGCCCCTCTTGCATCTACAACGAGCATATGCATGCCACTCCGACTCCCATGTTTGCAAACAACCTCCACATCTTGTCAATGTTGAGCTTGACCCAAGTAGCTTGGATATTTCAACCCTATCAAGTTCCACTGTGACATGTTCCAAGCTTCTCCTTTCTCAAGCTCATAGTTCTCTGCAATTTCACCTTTGCTAAGCTATTAACTCAGACCATTAAATCTGAGCTCGAATGCATTGAGTTTTTATTAGCTTGAGTCCTTCATCTTTAAATTATATCACCTAATCCAATCTTCCCACAACCTTAAAAAAATCACCCTAGGAATAATATCCCTAATCGATATACTGGAGCTCCTATCATCATAGATCTATGTCATCTCGGTGAGCTACTTTTAGCTTAATGCAACTTGGCCTCCTCAAAATGACCCTGTCCGATTTTTTATTTCTAGGGCTCCTTCTCGTAACCAGAGGATAGAAGAATCATAGTAGGACCCCTTAATACATGATTTATCAATTCGATCATTTTTTACCCGCAACGACTATAAGTGGCCCACGGGGTCAGTTTTCAACTTAGGAAAACTTGGAACCTTCAAGACCTAAAAAAGGGGAGACTATCTCAAGATGACTTCAACACTACCCGGAATGCCATGAATACTCCCTAAACACAAAATTTTACTTGGAATGTCCCATAATGCTTCATGAAGTAATTTTTCAAGTCTCATGGTACAATTGGCTCATATTGTCCAATTTTTCCCCATGGGAAAAATTGGATAACAAAACTTCGTAGCTTAAAAAAATAAAACTAACTATAAACATCTTGATTAGAGCTTTAAGGAAACTAAATTTTTAATGTAAAAACATGAAAGAGCTTATCTAATTACCAACCATTCCTACTCTATTTATGTATGACTACCTTTAAAACTATTAACCTATGAAGATCATAATCAATCAATGTTGTGTTGTTGCTTCAAGATGATGAAATAATCTCACTAGATCTTTGTTTACTAATCAAACATGAAGAAATGGATGAAAAGATGAGAAATCTATTCCATCAATGGAGAAAGGCTCTTAATCATATATTTTATATGAAATACTATCAAAATTATGGTGTAAGGTGTGAAGGAAGGAGCTTGGTCCTTTATATAAATTTCCATTTGGGAGAATCTTGAATCCAAATGAATGTGGGATAAAGGATAAAGTAGATTTATACTTGTTAAGCTTGATTAACAAGTGATTAACAACTCATGGGAGTTGGAGGGTGCTTTAATTAATCAACTAGGATTAATTAATAGGCTAGAATAAGATTTTTAGGCTATTTGGAGGTGATTTAGGAGGAATTTGATATGATTCAAAGCATTTGAAAGTGGGATTTAGCCAATAAAAGGGTTTATTGATTAAATACATTGTTAAAATGAGTAATTAACTAATAATAGTTAATTAATTATATCGAAGATGATTATAACTAACGAAGTGTCGTTAATTGACATCCAAAATGTGATAAAGGCTAGTTAATTAATGAAGTGTCATTAATTGACTAAAATAGAGGGAAATGTTAGTTAATTAGTGGGAAATCACTAATTATAATGGAAATGATAGGAAAGAGGATAATTAGTATAATTTTATTAATAAAATTGTGTAAGGCATTTAAGGTGTATGCATGTAGATCATTGAAAATTATAGTGATAAGAACTAGAAATAGGAAGTATTAAAGAAATAGAACCCGTGATGTAGAGTGTGATAGTAGAAAAGTTATATGCCCATAGGATCCTTGGTGGGTTTGGTATAGAGGTGTGTCAAGCATCATGCATTGTGTATGAATATGTGAAAGGTACCACTTTCACTTCAAGATACCAATTAAACACACATATGTATATAGAAAAAGACAATGACATACTAAGTATCCGACTAAGATATAAAACAAAGTGTTACATATAAGTAGAATAAGCTAACAAGAGTAAATGCAACCAAGATATGTAATTTTTGTGTGAGTGTGATAGTGTGATGTGATGTGGAATATGTGGAGAGAGGAGGAGCCATGTTTCCCCCCAACAAATGTGTATGAGATGAGGTTCATTTAGAAATTCCCCTCAATAGTCAAGAATGAATCGTAAAATAAGAGTGCATTATTGAAAAATGAGTGTTATGTGTGGGATTGAGAGTAGATGATAAAAATATGTATTGTGAAGGACTAAACGTGAAGTGTAGAAGATGTGAGGTTCATTTGATAATTGGACCCTCAATAATGAGTATGAACTGTGGAACTAGTGTATCATCGGGTAATGAATGTATTGTATGAGAGTAGATGTTAGGAAACATATAACATGAAGCACTAAGTGTGAAGTGTAGCAATAATATATGATGTGGGGTTCATCGATGAAGTGTTACCTCAACATTCAAGTGTGAACCGCAACACTAGAGTGTGTCATCGAGTAATGACGATATAGTTTGTTTACCAATCGTGTCATGATACTTGATAATATTAGTTCATGAAGCACATAACATGAAGTGAAAATTAGATGATGTGAGGTTCATTTAAGAATTGGACCCTCAACAGTTGAGTATGAACCGTAGAACTAGATTGCATCGTCAAGTAATGAGGATAAAGTATGTGAACCACCAATGTGGTGATGGTCGGAAAGATAGTCATGCAACATGAAGTGAGAGAGAGAAATAGATTCTAGGAAAGATGTATCATGAAGAAATGACCATGAAGTGTGGAAAGAGTAGATGATGCGAGGTTCATTGATGGAATTTTCCCTTAATAGTCAAGTTTGAAGCGTAGTACTATAAGTATGTCATCAGTAATGACTGTACAATGTGTGTACCAAATATGTGAGGGTGCATGAAAATACTAGACATGAAGTGTAGAACGTGATGTGTAGTAGTAAACACTAGATATAATTGATAGTGGTAGAGGGGGGTGAAAGTGTGATTCCCCAAGTGTGTGATGGATAGAAGGCTATCCGATGATAGTGAAGGGAGAGGGACACCCACCCAATATCTGGGGAGAAAAAGGCATGTGACCATGGTATAAGATTGGTGATGTAAGAGAGTAAATATGTGCACATGAATGAGACCAATGTGGTGAAGGAGGTGGAGAAAACATATGAGAAGGGGCTTCCTGAGTAGGGAAATTATGTCGGAGGGGTGGACTAATAGATCGATGAGGATGATAAGGTCATGTGTGAATAGGAGAGATAAGTATAGAGATAGATTTAGATTTGAGAAGCATAGTTGACCTAGATGCCATGACTGGTGCAAATATAGATGCAAGAGTGGGCCAAGGTAATGGTGTACTTGATGCAATACCCTTAATGGTAATAACTTACTTGTTATGGATGAATTTGAGACATAAGTGATGCATGGAAGGGATGGCCTAGGTAAAGCACGAGACAAGGAAGACCTAAGATCATGTCACATTCTTTGATTGTAGATGTAACAATGAATGGTTTAATCATGGTAAGGGGCCCAACTATAATGGGAAGCATGACACGACTATAAGAATTAGGGATTGGAAATGTGATTAGGTAAGTTGGACACTTGATAGCTAATAATAGTGCAATATAGCATACATTGGAAAGTACCAATATATATATACAAAAGTATTTTTGACAACATAAGTACCAATATAAGCATTAATATACAACGAATCAAAGGAAAATGTAACATAGTAATCATGATCTGAAAATGTGACGACTGGTGATGGTACATCAACAATAGTAGCAATAATAAAATAGAGAGGCCCTAAGGAAGGAGGATGTATGACATGATATACATGGTTTGTAGAAGAATTAATACCTTGCTTGTCCTATTTGGGAAATGGGTCATTGCAGATTTTAAGTTGTTGATTTTCATTGATCGGTTTAATAGTAGATGGCTCAAGGAGATCGATCGCATTGTTTCCAACAAGATCTTGAATGAGATGTTTAAGCTTAAAATAGTGATCAATATAATTCCTGTTTCATTTATAGTAGTCACAAAGTGTGCATTTTCATCGTAATTATGGCCACATGGGTGAGAATGATCAAGATTGAGCTATGGAGGAAGAGAATTGAGATTACTTTCGATAAGTTACAGTAATAGGAAATGAGGTGCATAAGGTAGCTTAGTAAAATTATGCTTTTTGGGTTGCAATTGAATCTTTTCTAGTGTAGAAACAATGTTAAAAGTGGATTTTAATTCAGTAGGCTTACCATAGGGTTTAAAGGTAGATTTATCTTGAAACTTGTTAGAGGATATGGATGAAGAAGTATAAAAAAATATCAATTTTCATATGGATATAATATTTCTTTTGCATAACTTAACTGTATGGCATAGGTGATTGAACGATGGAGAAGTATCGAAGATGACACTCTCTTGAAGTGGAAGTAAGATAATTTGAATAAATATATCTTGCAATTCTGAATCAGCTAGCACATTGGTCATCTTAGCAAGGTTTTTCTTATAGCGTAAGACATAGTCCATAAAATGTTCATTAGATCCTTATTTGATTTGAGCTAATTGTGAATAGGATATCTTAGTACTGATATTTATAGAAAAGTGAGCAAGGAATGCATCAACTAATGATGTGAAGGATGTTACCGAATGAACAGGTAGATCATAAAACCATCGCATAGTGTAATCTTGTAAGATTTGAGGGAATAACTTAGCCAATAACTTCATATTATCCCCATAGTCTAGACATGCCAAATGAAAGGATCAAAGGTGATCCTATGGTTCATCATGGAAATTAAAGGTGGGAAGCTTAGGTGCAATGAAGTTGGGAGGGAGAGGATAAGAGGAAATGGTGGGTACAAAAAGACTATGAAGGAGGAGGGAGGAATCTAGAGATGGAGAGGAATGTGAAGTAGCTTGTTATAATTGAAAAATTCGGGATTGTAAATCAGGGTATAAAGAAGCTAGGTCATGGGTACCCAAAGATAATACATGTCGTGTGTGGGAAGTAATAGGGGGTAAGGTGATTAATAGGAGTAGGCATAAAAATAGACATAGTAGACGTAGGTAAAAGGTTGGTGGTGGAATTAGGATGATGTGTCAAAATAGGAAGAGAAGTATCATTGGAGACCGATAGGTTGAGCTCACTAAATTCTTGATGTCTTCATGGAAGTAAATAATAAGAGATCTAGGTATTGAGGGTGTTCAATGATATGAGCCTAGAGATCATGAAGATATTCATCGGTAAAGGGTTCATAAGTCTCAGTCATGGAAGAAGAATGCCTCACAACAAGGTTGGGTTTAATTGAATGGGTTCACCAAATGATTTAATTTAAATTGAATTAAATACATATTTCAGAGTAATTACTATAATGAATGATACAAAATGATAATATATAGTAAATGGACAAACAATAAGTAAGAAATAAATGAAACCCTAAGAAAGAGGGAGAGAGGGTGACTTAGCTAATTTTGTAGAATCTTGAGATGATCTGGATAGGAGAAATGTTGAAACAAACTGTAAGCATCATCATCAAGGCTTACTGAAGGTTTTGATACTTAGAAATGTCTAGGATAGAAGCTCTCATAGGAGGATAGGAGCATTTACATGCTAGTGTCTGATCTAGGCTCTAGTGTCCAGTCAAGTGCTAAGGTTTAGTCCTTTTATGCGTAATGAGATATGCTATTATTTTCCCTTTTTCACTTTGGTTTCACTCCTAGATCTTTGATTATACCTATAACATGTAAGAAAATTATTTATCTACACATGTCCAATAAAAAGATGCATAATTTGGAGTCGATCGACCCCAACGGTCATCCAAAGAGTGAACTTAGAACCGAGCACTGCACTACATTTTAGAATCCATGTGGTTCTCGTATCTATGTGTGTGTAATGATTCCCTAGGTCTTCCTTATGTAATTTTGACTATGATAATGAGCTAGATTTAGAATGCTCCAAGTATGCAAATATGTGAGATGAAATAGAATAGACTTCCTCTCCTATGTTTTGTATGTAGAGTGATGCATCCCTCATCCCTTGTGTAGATGTGATAGATGGATGTTTTGTAATGCTTTTGTGCCTTTGGGTGTAAGATTAGGTGATAATAGATAATGCTTAGTGTTTGGCCCCTAATTTTGGAGAAGTAACTAAGTATATATATGATTCCCTTTTTTAAATTTCATAATTGACAACTGAAAGGCCAACCCAAAGTACTAAAAGGTGACCAAGAAGTAAAAGAGACCCAAAAGGATAAGAAAATTATAGAGAGGGCTAGGAGTTCCCAGGTAGGGACAAGAGTGCCTGGGCACTTGTTTCCTAACTAGGTGCTAGTGTCGAAGGCCATAAAAGATAAATAAGTTAAGTTTTGTCAGGGCTGTAAGATGTGTAAGACAAAAAAGAAGACACGAGATAAAGTAAAAAGTCCAAAAGGATTTTTGAGCCACTAATTTTCTTTCTAAGGAATCATGTATATATTATTATTCTTTAGGACCTAGAAATGAACCAAAGTACATATATTTTGTGTCTACAGGGACCAACATCCAATACAAGTCAGCCTTTCCACTCATTTTTTCCAGTCGCTCATTATCAAAAACCACTTTACAAAAAGGGGAAAATGTAGACACCCATTTTCAATACCCTAATTTTCCCTTGCACCCTAAACATATGCCATTATCTTAAAGCATGATCTCACCCTTGTTAAATAACACTTCTACTCCCCGTAAATACCAATTACTACCTTAACCACCTATAAACCATCCCAACCATTTTTATCCTAACCATATAACCCCTTTAACCCCTCCTAATCTCTTTCCTAACCATTTCCCCTTGTCCCCATACCCGAAATTCCCATTTTAGAAATATTTGAAACTAATTCCAAATGGGTTTCTCCACATTTCTTAGATTTCCACTAATTATAACTAAATCACCAAAGTGATTATAAGAGGATTATTGAGCTATTTTTTCGGGATCTTTAAACACTATAAGCGAAACTATATCATTCGCAGACATCTGCACAACATTAATATGAACGTATTTGCACCTCCGTCACCTCTATTTTGACTCTAGAAGATTATTAATATTAAAAAGTCTCGACAACCTTGTCAATATCATTTTTCCATCAAAGGTACATTGCTCTCAATTTTAAATCTTTTTGCATCTTATAACACCCTTAATCAGTCATTAGTTTAACCAGTTTTAGTCACATTTCCTTGTTACCAAAGATTCAAAGTTTTCACATGAATCTCCAACAATTCTTTCTCAATTGCCAATGATTACCAAGAATTGCTAGTGATCCCTATCAATAATCATTTTTATCATATTTATCACCTATCTAATCAATTTTTCACTCTATCTTTGTGAATAATATGTCTATATTCAATATGTTCTCTATTGTATATGATAGTACCGTGTGATTCCAATCCTATTACCAACATATACAATCTCCTGATCATATAATAGGAACAATTTGATATCGCACATGAGTTGAGTTTATGTGTCATCTCTCTCACACCTTAAGTCAAAGATATTTAAGATCAGCTCGAGATCATACTGGAAATATAAGACACAACACAACAATTTTGGTTCGATTATTTACTTGACATCAAACTCACCACAACTTTGGCCTGGGCCACATATCAAGTAGAGCAAGATTTTTTTATCCCTTCTGAATTTTGGCTTTGTTATCATTTATCTTATCATTATCAAATCACTTAATTGTATCAAATTATTTGACACCCTTCAAGGAAGCTATTTTGATTCCTAGGATGGGCATTTGTCGAGCAACTCATTATCATATTTATCTAATATTCATTTTTTAGTTGTCTTTGTACGCAGGTCTCTTCACTTGATAAAAGGAGGATATTTTAACATTTTTTCATACTCGATCATCTCAGCATTATGATTATCGACCCATGTATTGATAAATCATGCCTTATTTGAGTTTTTGGTATTTTCAACGTTATTAGCACTAACCAAAAACACCATAAACAAGGATTAAGAAAACTTGGGATACATTCTTTGAAGCTTTCAAGGATGAATATTATCGTGAATATGTTTGTGAGGACTTCTATATTTAGTGGTAAGAACTATGATAATGACATGAATGATTTATTGAAGCTTAAAGTGATGTTTTCCATGACCTCTATGTGAATTTGGGATCATTCCAGTCGAGAATAACATAGGGTCCTCAATTTATGATAATGGATTATGGCCATTTATTAAGTCTATTTATTTTCTAAAGTCAAGAAGCTGGGATAATCTTATCACTATGTGATTTCAAAAATATATCTTATTTTTAAAACCCTAATTGCAAAGTCACGTGTGATAAATAAAACACTAAAATACAAATATGAGCTAAGAAACAAACTAGATAAAAATAAAACCCTAAGTTAAAGAGAGGGAATAGAAGACTTAGTTGATTTTGCAATTGGTCCTGAAGTATGTTAGACTAGAAGACTGATGAACTGAAGGAGTAAACATTTGCAACTACACATATAAAATTGTGGAATTATCAAAATAAGTTGGACCAGGGTGCATGGGCTAGGTCAAGGGTGCCTAGGCATTGGAGACTTCTACTAGGCACATTGTGACTGTGAAAATGGTCAAAAATTGATTCTTCTTATGTCACACCAATGTCTCTAACCTTTTTCATTGATCGCATGTGTGTCACACTATGTCCATAGAATTCACCTGTAACATGAAAAATAAATGATCCCCTATAAAACCCTAAAACACATCAAATCCTAGAAATAAAAAGATGTAAATGGGGAGTCAGAATGACCCCGACAGTCATCCGAGAGAGTGAACTTATAACCAAGTGTTGCAATACATCTAAGAGTCCATGTAGTTCTATGTGCGTGTGTGTGTAGAAATAGTTAGACGTAGCAATGCAAGTAGATGTGTGGATGTCTAAATGAACTTCCCCTCCTATGAAATGTATGTAGAAAAATGTAGTACCTTGTAACTTGAGTGATAGCTAGATGGATGATTTGATGCACTTAGAATGCCTTTGAATGTAACCTTAGGTAGTGATAGTAGAAGCTTAGAGATTTGTCCTTTATTATGGTCACATAGCTTTATATTTATATGATTCCCTTGTTTGAAATTTTTAAATGGCAACTAAAATGTTGAACCATAAGAAAAAAATATTCCTAAAAGATAAAATAGGTACAAAAGGGGCAAGATACAAATAGATTGGGGGAACCTAGAGGGGATGAGGGTACATGGACACTAGTATCCTAGTTGGGTGATGGTGTCTAGAGTCAAGAAAGATAAAACAAGGAAGGTTAGTGTTATCCAAAATGTGCACCCTACTCATTTTGTGGCTAACTCCTTCCATTCTTCCCCCTCTTGTGCTTCAGTCATAATTTTTTTCTTTTCAGGTACTCAAAACCTTCTGGAGATGACACCATTGGATAGAGCTCTTTCTCAGCTTTCCAGAAAGGTAAATTTTTCCTCCTAACTCCATGTATTTTTGAAGTTATGGCTCGGTGGAGTTTTTGTGGGAAATTTTCCCTTGAAGGGCCCGCAGCCAATGAGATGCTGCCACGTGTCCAGGGAAGTGGCGGGGGTCGGAGGAGAACTTGGTTTTTTACCAAGTATTTTGGCAAAGTTTTCAAGAGGAAATATTTTCCCCATCAGCCCACCGACGAATCAGGTAATGCCACGTGTCACCAAAGAGAAACTTGAAAATTTTGGCTAGGTGTTGTGCATGGAAAATTTTGGAAGGAAAGCCCATGTCCAATAAAACAAGGCCACGTGTCTCTCGTAGTCGGAGTCATGCGGAGCGCGGGAGGAAATTGGGATTTTTCCCAAAGTGTTTGTACAAAAGTGAAAATGCTTGCAGAGGGCCCGTGACTAATGATACGCCGCCACGTGTCTCGACCAACGGAGGGTAGAGATAAATTGGGATTTTTTCTCAAGAGGAAAAAGAAAGGAAATTTTACAGGGAAAAGCCTCGCCCCCTAGATGCGGACCAATGGGGCCTTGCCACGTGTCCAGGTGTCACCAAAAACTTAGGTCAAGCCCGCAGGGAATTTTGGAGGGCCAAACCCACATCCAATGGAGTTTTGACATGTGTCCAAGTCAAAAAATTTCAAAGCGACCCATGGAAAATTTAGGAAATATAGGCCCGCATCTAATCAGCGCTTGCCACGTGTCCCAAACTCACCGCCCTAAGTAGGAATTTTAGGAATTTTTTCCAAAGGCAAAAATGAAGGAAAATGGAGCAGAGGGACTGCACCCAATAAAAACATGCCACGTGGCACCTAGAATGACGAGGCATGGGGAAATTTTGGAAAATTTTCCAAATGACCAAAAAGGTAAAAAATTCAAAATTTTTGCCCGCCAACCCGATTTGGCCCCGTTTTGCCCTAAAATTTCAAATGGCTATATCTTTCGATCCAAAGCTTGGTTTTTCACATTCTTTATATCAATGGAAAGCTAGTAAAATTCTCTACAAGATTCAGGGGTCATTTTTGCATTTTGATGGAGTTTTGAGGAGAAAATCCAAAAACGCCTTTGACATGTTGTCATGGACAGAAATGACATTTCAACCACCGTTTTTAATGAAGAATGGCTCGCATTGTCTCCCAACATGGTTAAAAATGTCAGGGAATGGGTCTGTAAGGATGCCCATGCTGTTTTGATGGAATTTTGGTCAATGGTTGAATCCCTTCCACATTTTTCTACATTTCCTCTCCTAGGCTCGTCCCTTGCACTGTAAAAGCCAGATTTGGCTCATTTTCAAAGGGTTGAACATTTTTTCCATGTATTACAGGCTCCCTTTGTCACTTAAAGTGATTTTGGTGGAATATCAGACCTTTTTCAAGAGTGCAACCTATTTTTTCTCTCAGGTGTTGTAATGCAAGTGATTTTTGATGTTAAAATAACAATACAGGCCCTGTGATTAAGTTTCTATCCTCTGCTTGTGTTGTTTGACTAATTTCTGATCCTCCATTACAGTTATCAGTTTGTGCATGAAGTTTTGTTGCATTTTGTGAACTGTGTCAATCTGCAAAAGTGAGAAATGCTCACCACTCCTTTGGTGCATCACCCATTAGCATTAGTTTTAGTTTTTGGCATTCTCTATCTCTTTCCCTTTTGAAATTTAGAGTAGGATTTTGAGTTTTAAACCTCTCGCAATTGTGCAAGTGATATATATAATCACAGGATTTGAGGAACTAGCCTCTAACCTGGAGATTCCTTTCCCATTTTACAAGTCCCACACTTGGGGAAAGGATTCAATGTTGTGCAATCACACTGGATGCTTAGGATGATCAAACTAGAAATTTGATCAACATCCGTGGAAGTGCCGTTGATTTGCTACAATAGTTTTGGCATGCCGGTGGGACCTAGAAGTCTTCATATTCATTGTAAAAAAATTGATGTGCATTTTTGCAAGTTTCTTGCTTTAAAGAGCCCTAAATTACACATCCGACGACTCCAAGGAAAAAGAATCAAGCTGGTTTTAGCAAAATGTGCATGAAAACTCATGATAAGAATCACCACAAGGTTAAGAGTTGGAGAAGAAGAGGTGTTGTTTGATTATTTGTAGTTATCTCCAAGAAGAAGGCAAATAGGGAGGAGGATTCAAAGGTCTCCATCTCCACCAAACAGAACTCTCTCAACTCCTCCACCAGTAGGCCTTTCATTCAATCAACAAGGGTTTTAAGGCTAATTAGAATGGCACAAAACAATCCCTATGTCAATTTTATCGGCAGCAGCCCACTTTCTCTCAATGCACGTAACCCAATCCCGGTTGCAAAGCATTGAAGAACATCCCATACTTTACTAGAGAGAATCGACTACTCGGTGATCATGTTAAGGACATTGCCATAATTTGTGCAATCCATGAGATCAATGAGATGCAAGTCTTTGTCACAAACTGCTAGCATCTTCATTCAAAGGGAAAGCTTTGCAATGGTTCAGAGTCTTGCCTCAGTTCTATTCAAAATTGTAATTAGCTATATATAGCCATCCATGAGTAGTTTGGAGAAAAGGGAGACAACTTGTCCCTTTTAGAGCAGCTGACAACCATCAAGAGAGCTCCCAATGAGCAGTTGACTGATTTTAATTTCAAATTTCAAAGGACTTGGGAGAGAATTCCAGTGGCAGTCAGGCCAACAGCAGAAGGTGCCTTTCTTTATTACCTCAAAGCTTTAAATTCTGATATTTCTATGTTAATTCAGTCCATGGGAGGCACAACTATCCCCATTGCTTATAGCATTGCCATTAGAGCTGAAAATTGTTTGATTCAAGCTGGCAAGCTAGCTCCTAGGCCCCCAATGCCACTATTTCCAAGTTTAGAGAGCCCAAACACTAATCAAACACCTAATTTAGCTCCTATTCCCACTCCTAGAAATCAGAATCCAAGTGAAGCTTCCACTTCATCTTCTAGCACCTCAAATGAACTTCAAGAAGTCATGAAGCAATTACAAAACTTAGGTAATGAGCTGGTTACACTCAAGAGGCAACAAGCCCAAGGTTTTAGACCTCCCTTCCAGCCCCAAGCTCAGCCTAACAGGCAGCCATATCAACCCCAAAGACCACCCAACCCAGCTGTAAATTTGAATCAAACAAGGCCTCCTTCCAATAGACCATTTCAGCCTTATAATCCCAATGCTACATCTGCCTCTAAAGCATTAGTGCCAGTACAAAACAATGTAGCTCAAGAGTATGATTGGTGTTTCCCATGCAACGAACCTCACAACCAATCCATGTGCTTCAACGGTGCCTTGAATAAAGCATTCATGGTGACAAAACTGGTGTGGATGGTGAGGGTAGTCAAGAAACATTTCAGCAGCAGTCAACTCCAAATGATACCACACTTGTAAACCGACAGCGTAAGATTTTTGTGGCATGAATCAAATTGTTTCCCAAAGTGTTGCATCCAACATTAGGTCAAAAGGAGAAATTTGGGTGAAGAACAGCTGCTATCTCCAAGCAATCCTCAATCTTCTATCACTCAAAAACTATTGGCAAACAAAATTCAAATCCAAACACACAAGGACTGCCCAAAACAACTCTTAAACCAACTCAAATGCCAGTTTTGCTGCCCATGTGCAAGGAATGAATGTGCAAGCCAAGGGAAAACAAAGAGATACTTCATCTCTATTCAATATCATTGATCGATGAAAAGACAAATGTGAACATATCAATGTGGGAATCACTATCTATCCCAGGTCAAAGAGATTTGTTACAAGCTTCCATGAAGGACTAGTCAACTTCAAATCAGCAAGTCCAAATGCAAGAGAAAGTGCTTACAAATGCTGCCCAGCCTGAGGAGAATCATGGAGGACAGCAAGGTAAAATGTTGAAGGCTCCTCATTTCTATGTTTTATTGATCATTAGAAATCAATTAGTACACAATTTCATGATTGATTTCGGGAAAGTAGTTCATTAATGCCCAAGCAAATAGTTGATCAGTTGGGGCTCCAAAGTATGAAACCATATCCAAAGGGGTAGTGAAATTGGATGGGACAATAGTAACAACAGTTGGAGTGATAAAAAACTTGAGTCTTACCTTACATGCATGTCCCAATGTTGTTGTTTTGCAAGATGTATCAGTAATAGAAATTCCACCACTCTTCACCCTATGTTTGTCAAGGGATTTCATGTACCAAGATTGGAGGTTACTTATCTCGTTGATTGTTGGAGCTACTTTCCAAAGAGCAATGGACATGGCGTTCAAGTCACAATCTATGCACTAAAGCCCACTACATGTTTCATGAGTTGAATTCATGATAATTTTTCAAGATGATTTGCCATGAAAAAGTTCTGTTCTTCTAAAAATGGGCTTACCCAAAGTGTCAATGCTTCCAATGGCCTCAACACGCAGAGCAACCTCCAAGGCCTTGCGTGGATCTATGAAAGTCTTATGGGAAAGAATTCATTTGAAAGGCATTATCAATATTCCAACAAACCACTGAACATGTTGCGAGGGATGGATATCATAAGATAGCTTTGACAAGAGAGTCTTAAAGTATGCATGATACTCCCACACACTCTCTGCCATACCTTGTTGAATATCCTTAAGCACGTTGATGCTCTTCTTCTCAAATTCAAGGATGTGGAATTCCCCAAAAAGGCATCACACAACATGGTATAATCCACCACCATCTGATGTGGGTCATACTTCTGGTACCAGTTATACATGTGCCATTACAACATGGTTGTAAAATTACTTGCCTTCCCCTCTAGGGTAGTGATACCCTTAGTTCACCATAGCAGCTTGCACTTATGTACATGTTTTGCAACATCCTTAACACCTTTGGAATAAGGTAAATGCAAATACATCTCATAAAACACCTACTTGAGGTGGTTGAGGTCCTTGTCCACTAGATCCAAAACCCTAATTCCCTCTTGTGTTTCCTCCACCATGAGCACCATTAGATACACTAGCTCATATCCCTCCATATCCACTGGATCCTCTTCTTGTAGTAGGAAAAAGGCCCAAATAAGTTCCTATCTGTGTCCCCACCATTGTACTGAACTACATGCCAACGCCTATGATGTTGAACCACTTCTTATTGTGATACCCAAACTCTATGTACCCACACCTTGTCCAAATGACATGCCTGACAGGATCCCCCAAACAATGGAAATTTTTACACATCCATAGATGGATTTAATGTAAAATGATATATCTAGCTGATGCTTCTTGCTTACCAATGCCAACCAAATTAGAAATACTTGTCTCAGAAATTTGGAAACAAAGTGCAAGGGTTTCGTCGCATGGTGGGTTTAGATGCATGCCTATGATTCTTCTCCTTCCTTCATATGATGAGATCTTATTAAAATCTAAGGGGTTTTTCTCCCGCACTTTCCAAGATGGGGTAGCACAGACTACTTAGGTTTTATGTCCTTTGTGTGAACATTCTCGCAACGTCCGCCTCCATAATTCCATTGATCCTATAACTTCACGTTGTCTTTCCAATTCCCATTCTCACACTTCATTATACTTGATCCATCTCTCCTCTCTCTCCACTTCTATCATAGGATCCGCCATCTCGCACCACACCAGCCTTCCATGCCCCATGCCTAGTTGGAATTTAGCTAGCCATAGGAAATGATTCCAAACTCAAAGTGATGATCAAGATCTTGATGGCTAACGGTATAACACACAAGAAATATCCTCTTGGTTCTCGTAAGAACTCGAACTCAATAACCTCTAGGAAAGAATAAATAGAAACCATGTACTCCAACGTATAGCTAGTCAACACACCACTCCACCAATGATCAAAACATGAGTCCATGTCAGATCAACATCATGAAGTTGCTGATAATATTATCGGGTCCAAACACAAGATCAATAATAACAACTCTTCCTTGATCCATACGCTGAAAACCATTCATACAGTTCTATTGGAAAATAGAAAAAGAATGTCTTATAAAGCTCATGATACAGATGCTCCTCTACCCATTTATGTACATCAAACTCAGGTCCAGTGTTGAATTCTGTGCAAACTCATCCTCCGTGTTCTTAAGCCAAGTCTCGATAATGTCTAAGGTCAAGAATTTTTTCATCACACACCATTCTTACAATAACTTCAAAATATGTCATGACAATGGAACTAAAATGTAGTCACCTTTCCCTACTCCCTTTAAACCCCAAGCATACCAAAGACATCACCCAACCTTGAGTGGGAACTCACCGAGATGTGCGAGGGTGTTGAGCCCCTCCTTTATGTGATCCTTGTAATAATGCTTTGCCATTAAAGGAGGAATATTTACAATGTAGACACTGTAGTTTGGCCAATGCACTATCACGACTAATATTGTGCTAGTTGTGCTTCTCCCTTCAAACCGATGATACACCGCCAGTTTGACCTATCTAACTTTCTTCCTACGACCTCCCTTGTGTCATTTTTCCTCTTGTAAACCATTTAAACAAGCTATAATAGCTTCATTCTAACCACATTAGCTTCTTACTTTCTTCTAGTTCACTTTTACCACCTTCTTGTCCTATCAATCCATTCCATTGGATTGATCTAACCTTCAAAACTCTCTCCAAACCCTAATCACCTCCTAAACATGTTTAATTAAGCTTAAACATGGTTTGTCACTCCCTAAACCTAGTCAAAGTAAGCTTTGACTTGCTAAAAGTGTTTTTTGGAATTTAGTGTTTGTCCCACATGCACTCAAGTTTCCCATTCTCCCAAATGGAAAACTATATATAGGGCTAGACCCCCTCTCTCATTTTCAAGAATTCCTCCCTTCTTCCTAAGCATAGATTATAGTATTTTGCATCTAGGTTCTAGATTTCATTTCTAGTTTAGATATTGAGCTATTTACTTCATTTTTGTATTGCTAATCCAATTTATAGGGTAAAAGAGAAGAACCATTGGCTCAAAAGCCTATAATGGGGAGATCTCTTTCTCTTAATCACTAAAAATGATTGCTTAGGGCTTACTAGGTTCATTATTTTAAGCTTTCAAAGAATAGAGATAGTTTTAATTAGCTTAAATTTGAGTGTTTACTTCATAATGTATGCTAGTTAGAAAATCTTGCTCATTTCTTATTGGATGGTCCACTGATTTGTTTGTTGAAGCCTTTGGGGATTATTTAGGAATTCTTACCCCAAATCCATGGCTCCTACAACTTTTCTTTGAACATATTTGGCATGCCTAGTGGGACTCTTATGTCCATCCTGCATTAATGGAGGTCATTTAGGTTTTTCAAAGTCATTTTTTCAATTTTTTTAGTTTAAATCACTTGTTATTTTCCTTATTTCTATTTTAAACCTTGGATTAATGAACTCTATTTACATGCATTTATGGGTTTGACATAGAAATAGGAAGCTGTGACTAACCAATAACCTGTTTGCTCTTAAAATTTTGAAAATCCATGTTTTTTTGTAGGCTTTTTATAGGGCACGCGTAGGTGTTTTAAGGTGGCACGTACACATTGATATACACGCGTCTCCATTGGAAAGGCCGTGTACCCGTCAGGGTGTCCTCTGTGTTTATGATTTTTTTTTCTACAGGATGCATCCATGTCTCCATTGGTTTTTCCATGTCTCATCTCTCTGTGGACACGTTTTGTAATTAATACCATTGTGTAGAATTTTCAGACTTCTTTTTGCTTGGGCCGTGTATTTGACTGTAGGAGCGCGTTTGTGTTGAAACCCTAGCATACCCATTGGATTAGGGTACGTAGGCGTTGGTGACTATTTTTTATCTTAATAGACCCACGTAGGTGTTGGTATAGGCACGTACCCATTGGTTGGGGTGTGTACATGTCGGTTTAGGTGCGTAGGTGTTATTCGTAAAATTAAATTTTTACAATCTATTTTAGCTATTTCTTTGACATTTTTGATGCAAGTTTCTAAAGGTTGACAAGTTTTAGAAGCTGTGGATAACTCTTTAAAATTTCAGTTTACATGATTAAGTGTTTTTCATTCCTTAGCTTAAATTAGGATTTGTGAAACGTGCGTATGCTCTCTCCTCACACTTTCCAAAGTGATCTTGGAGATCAAAAGCACTTACACAAAACCTATTTTAAATGTTAAAAACACTTGCTCTTTAAAGGATAAAGTAACATTTTTATGTGCTTTTAGTAGGATTCCCACTTTGCGTATGATCTTCCTTCGTGCCTTTGGGTGATCTTAGGAATCAAAGAAAGCGTGAGTTCTCTTTTACCTCAATTAGCAAACGAGAAAATTGCTAACCAACTTGTTGTCTACAGGACCTAACATTGATCAAAGAAAGGTGTTAAAATGAAGAAAAAACTTCTAATACACGTGTGTTTGCAGATTGCCAAATGGTGTACCACTTTTGAAACCACATTAAAATTAAAAAAGATTAAAAAAACACCATATTCAACACATTGTATTGCAGGTTTTGGAAAAGGGTAAGTCCCTCTCCACTTAACTAGAATGTAACCCCTTTGGCATAATGCCTTAAGCTATAACAATGGGGGTGGTTACAGGAACCCCAAAGTAGTACACCACTAAGTAACCTCGTGGATAAAATGGGAAGTGCCTCGCTTACCCACTTGACTAGTACACCTTGTGAGATAGCGTTACCGGTTGTTCATGTGGTGACCCCAGTGATAGTACATGTAGACGCACTAGTTTCCTACTATTCTTGAAGGGGGTAAAGTAAAGCCGAGATACTCCCAAACTAGTCAGTGTGACTTTTTGGGTAAATCGTGCTCACTTAAGACAACCTTGTAACACCTAGTTGAGAGAACTTATTAAGGAAACCATTTTTTCTGGAGGCCAACTTTACTAGTCCATGTGCATCGTTTTACCATCATGAAGTGATAACTTGTTTGGATTCAGCACCTTGTTTATTGAACACGGTAACGAATCCATTATAAGTTGGATCTAAGTGTTTTCATCATGAGTTTAGACAAATTTATTACTTAGCTTAGCTTCCTTCTTGTTTTTCGAACGAGGCGAAGCTCTGCCCAATGTGAAACTAAGTATATTTTTTGCATGTTCTTGATCTACACCCATGCATTCATACTTTCCACATTGAAATTTGAACAAAGGCATACTTTACGTGTCATGTCAGAGATAGTGCTAGCTGCATTTTTGTATGTTTACACTCATCCATGTTTACGGTTGGGGTGTTAAACGAATAAAGTGGGTGGGTATGTTTTCATGTCTTTGGTAGTCCTATGATCTTGACTTCAGGATATTCATCATTGTTACGAGTTGGTTTTGTCATTCTGTCTCTCCCTATTTTGTCCACCTTGCTTGCATTTTCATCATTTAGTATTGGCATTTACATTTTGTCTCCCATTCTTTGGGCACATAGTATGAATCCCTCTATTACGTGGTTACACTACTTTCATCATCATAGAATTCTTGTTATACCTTCTACTTGATTTTAGTTCTGACGTCATCTAGGTTTTTTTACGAGTGTTGATAACGCATTATATATATCGTCATGATGTTTTCTTGATATCGACACCTTGCTTGCTTGGTTGAGATAGATTGATAGCGTTGTTACACTATATCTAATTATGAATTCCAATTTTCAATACACTTGGCTTGTTGTCGATTTTGAGTCAATTCTAGGTATACCTTGGTAGGGGACTTTGTCAAGATTGTGCTGATATTCAAGCCTTGTTATATTTCTAACGTTGGCCCACATATCTAGTACAACATTGTCATTCCTCTTGGTCTTTTAAGCATAGATTTGACATAATGCAACTTAGGTAAGTGATACATTTTCATCTGTCCATATCAATATCCTTTGAAAACTAGTAAACATAGTGTTGCATCTGAGTATTGGCTAGTAATGCCTAGAATTTTCAAAATGGCAAAAAAATCCAAAGTGAGATTAATGAAAAATCTAATCCTTTCGATGATTTCCCCTTTAGCAGGAACAATTTAGGACCACTCTTCTCTCAATTCAAAGATACAGAGATGTTAATCGATCATAGTGGAGAAGAGTTGGACTCTTTAGAAGAGCAACAAGGGTTAGACCTAAACAGATTTGATGAGCTCTTATATTATAACAAAGATCAAGTACTCGTGAGAGTCTTGGCGTTAGGAGCTAAAATTCCACATGAGCATGAAGAAGAAACAAAGGTCGTTGACCCTAACTTAGGAGAGCGAAGATTCATCTTAGACACAAATAATCCTTTTGATGTGGGATATGCATCCACTTCTAGGGAAACATAAGGCCGCTGTTAAAGGAGAAACATCACGTAAACCTCACTTTAGGGCTTCACATAAAGTAAAAACTAAGTAGAAGGCCTCCTCCTCTGAAATTTGATGAAGAAGAGGATCCCCTGGTTGAGGAGGAGACCCTCCAAAAATAGATCTTGAAGTTGAGTCAGAAATTAGCAAACCTAGGTGCTTCAAAAAGAAACATAGGTAAAGACAAAGACAAAAATAAAATTAGTGAGTTTCAATTTGATCCACATACAGAATATAGCTTTAAAGCAACTCAGGCTCAAAGGTCAATATCACCTACTAAGGAGAAACTCATTTAGGATGAATTGAAATCTATGAAAGATACGATCACAACATTATAACAGGGAAATATCGGCCAAAATAGAAAGTATCTCTATGAAGAACTATGTCCTTATCCCTTCGATAAAGACATGCTACTACAGCCCTTCCCTAAACATTTCACTATCCCAAAGCTCAACAAGTACAAAGGCAAAGGTGATCCTTGCAATCACATCAAAGAATTTTACATGGCTTGTCAAGAGGTTTCCTACAATGATAATTTTATAATATGAATCTTTCCTCAGTTTGGGATCTTTGGTGATTGAATGGTTCTCAGAAAGCATACCTAAAGGATCTATACCAACGTGGCGAACTAGTAGAAAATTTTTTGCAAAGACTATTCTTTCAATATTGAAAATGATGTCATGACGGATGACCTTTGAACTACAAAGTAAAAACCTAATGAGACCTTCGTGGGTTTCTTACAATGATGGAGAGCACTGGCTAGTCGCTTCCCTTGTGCTTTACCTGAAAAACAATTAGTGAGAATTTTTGTTCCTAATTTAAACTCGGAAATAGCCTTCCATCTTCATTGTGGATCTAAATTCGAGGAAGTTATAGAGAAAGGTAGCCAAATTGAAAAGGCTCTTATTACCAAAGGAACACTTAAACCCTTTGTCAAAGACAAACATGAGGCCAAATCTGTAGACAAACCTAAGTTCTTTAATAAGAACAAGCACACGTCGTTAGTGATGGAATTACTGACTCTAAAAGAGTCCAAGCTATGTGAGACAGGTCCACTTTTGAAGCTTTTGCAAGGACCTCATCCCAAGGCACCTACAAAACATACATTCACAATGTTGAGTGAACCCCTGACAGCCTATATTAAAATAATTAGATGATGCTAAAATGGTAGAGTATCCAAGTACCACAGTACCATTCCTAGAAAATGCTCTAAAACCTGGTTGGTATAAAGACCATGAATACTGTGACTTCCATCGTGTCAAAGGACACAAAATGATAGATGTCTATGGCTGAAACACTTCATACAAGACCTCATTGAAGAGGGAAAGATTTCCATAGAATCACCTCCTGATTCAGGACAGGGTCCTAATGAAAAAATGGGCATATACAAAGAACCTTTAACGAGATCACACAGATAAAAATAAGGAAACCAGATCACAAGCAGGCCTCTAATGACTATCACACTATTGCGTATGTTTACCCTAGTGATGACAGTCCATTCGACTCCCTTATAGGTTGCATCCGTTCACCTGATGAATGAGTAAACACAATCTGAATTCTTGAAAAGAGTTGTGTAGTTGGAACACGATGCACTCACCTAATCATACCTAATCCAATACCAACTACCCAAAGCCAATATAATTTATTGGACCAGCTAGAGAAAAACTAGCTGAAATATCCATTTTAGACCTCCTTAAAATCTCTCCGCTCATAAAGATACATTATACAAAACATTACTGACTGGAGTCTCTACCGAGGTATATCCCACACACCTATAAGCTATGGTTGCCCACCTTGAACCCACTGACCATATCACTTTTGATTGTAATGCTATCCCACGTAACAACCCTAAGCATAATTTTCCTCTCTATTTATAAGTGGTCATTACCCATCGTAAGATTAAAAGAGTGCTTGTAGACGGGGGATCTGGTCTAAAAATATGCACATCAAGCCGGTTAGGGAGCCAGGAGCTAAGATCATCACCATCACAGTGTATGATAATGAGGAGAGAGAATCAGTAGGTACTACTATAGTGCCCATGGAAGTAGGTCCCACTTGTCATGATATGACCTTCCATGTCCTGGATTAAGATATCCCATATAACATGCTCTTAGGGCATCCATGGATTCATGCCATGTAGGCTATCCCTTCGACATTTCATCAATGTATCAAGTTGTGCCATGAAGGGTGTATAGTCACTATCTCGGGTGATCCTGAGCCATTCACTCACTGTCGGGTGTTGCATAGTTTCTCTCGTGTAGCCTATGAGTTCCCTTCCGTGGATGTTGTCATCCCTCTTAAAACAAAAGCTATGAAGAATCGGGTGGACTCAGAATCGCTCACACCTTATAATTAGGACTTCCCTTCTTTGGTCAATCCTTTTACATCTTGGGAGGCTACATCAGCAAAATATGGCCCAGGAGAGCCATTTACTCTTGAACAAGCATTATTAATTTCAGAGTCATCAGTGTCACCTAGGACATGGGGTAAGATCTATTTTCAGTTCATAAGTACATGAGAACCATGTTTAGAACCATTGGATAAATTTGTTCATAGTGGCCTCCTGTCTGAAGAAAAGATGTTGGAGGATCCCATTAGTAAGGTGCCAAAAGGAACCATGAACTCGATGCTATCAAGTGCCTCAAGATACTAAAGGACACCGCATGATGTTTGTCATGGGTTATAAAGGATACAGATGTGGACCCAACGCAAAAGGTCGTCTAGAACCTATTCCTACTCATTTGTTTCAAATATGACAAGCATGGTCTTGGGTTAAAATCCCGGATGCTCAACCCGCCGAGGTTGATGCTACCTTTTCTAAAAGTAAGGATGTTTTGTATAATGCGGATAGCGATATAAGTTCCCAATGTAGCCTCTATGAAGATTTTTCCTCCACAAACCTATTCCCAGGAGTTAGACATCCTTACTCTATCCGAATCCATCCCTTCAATCGATTATCAAGTCACCCTAGTTTATCCCGAACTTGTAGATTGGGACCAATAACTTTATGTACCACTTGATATCTTCAAGAATGATGAAGCATTCATGGAATTCATGGGACTCGAGGATTTTCTTCTTCTTTGGGAATCACAAGAAAGGATTCCAAATTTAGTTAAACACATGTGCATACTTTCAGAGAAGAGGTAAAGATGTGTGGTTGCTTGGGTAAGAATGTTGTGAATAAAATTAAAAATACTTCAGAGCACCTAGTACAAAGAATAAACAAAAATATCACAGTGACAAACTCTTTGAAACACTTATAGAAGATCAAAATGAAAAGAACGTGGATAAAATAACTTATCCATTTGAAGATGATAAAAAGCTACCTCAGTAGATTGATCTCACCCTCCCTCCTGATCCTACCAGAATGGAGGACGCATCTAAGATGCTCATTGAGGAGACCATCAGTGTTAACATTGGTTCAGAGGATTTACCTAGGATGATCAAGTTGGGGATTCACTCTCTCGTAAACAGAAAACCTTTGTGGAACTCTTAAGAGAATACTTTGATATTTTTGCATGGACATATTCAGATGTGCCCGGCTTGGATCCAACACTAGTTTTGCACCCATACACCAAGCCCATTAAATAGAAACTGAGGAAGATGCATCCTACAGTTGCACTTCTTGTCAAAGAAGAAGTGGAGAAACTATTAGCAGTAGATTTTATCAAACCTATTGATTAGTCGATTGGATCTCTAATATAGTTCCGAAGTCTGAAAAAAACCCATTGGCATTAGGATCTCAGATCGACTTCTATGACATCAATAAAGCATGTTCTAAAGATGATTTTCCTTTTCCAAACATATATATGATTGTAGACTCTACCACTGGCTATGAGATGCTATCCTTAATGGATGGCTTCTCAGGGTATAATCAGATAAGGATCGCAGAAGAGGATCAACACAAACCGCCTTCATCATTCCATGGGAACCTTTTGTTACAAAGTCATGTCATTCAGACTCAAAATGCCGGGGCTACTTATCAGTGTGTTATGACTATCATTTTTCATGATATGATGAACAATATTATGGAGGACTATGTGGATGACATATTAGCTAAATCAAAGAGCAGAGTAGAGCACCTAGAAGTGCTTAGATGTATATTTCAGCGCCTCTAGGACTACAAGGTTCATCTTAATCCTAAAAAGTGCGTCTTCGGTGTATTATTAGGAAAACTCTTGGGATTTATAGTATCACAGAGAGGGATAGAAGTGGATCTCAACAAGGTCACTGCTATTACGGACATGCCTCCACCCATCACTCTTAAACAACTCAGAAGTCTACAAGGAAAGATCCAATCTATTCGCTGTTTTATTTCTTAGCTTGCGGATAAATGTCATCCATTTACACATCTTTTGAAGAAGGATGTTGCTTTCAAATAGGGCCCCAAATTTCGAAGGCATTTGATCTCGCTCAATCAAGTACATTATAAATCCACCTATTCTCATTCCCCTACTCCTAGAGAGCCTCTCCTTTTATGTATTTTGCTACCCAATTCACTATTGGTGCAATCGCTTGCCCAATATGACCTTGGCCATAAGGAGAGAGCTATTTATTACCTTAGCCATATCTTGATTGCCTATGAATTGGATTATTCATAGATTGAAAATTCCTACTTGGCATTCGTCTTTACATTTAAGAAACTCTTCCATTACCTCCTTAATAATAAAACTAAACTTATTTCCAAGGTTGACCCTCTTAAGTACCTCTTATCCAAACTCGCCTTGATAGACCGAATGGCTAATTGGATCATTATTTTGAGTGAATTTGAGATAGAGTTTGTAAATAAGAAGTCCTTAAAAGGATAGGTATTGGTAAATCAATTGGCAGAAGCACCTTTACTAGGAATGAAGCCTTTGTGTCTGGATCTCCCAGACGCATCTATGATGTATATCAAAGAATCCACAGAATGACAGGTCCATTTCGATGGATCATTTACTTTTCATGGATCAGGAGCAGGAGTGGTGCTTATTACTCCCACAGGAGATATTATACCAAGGGCATTCCGGTTGGGGTTTCCTTGTACCAATAACATTGCAGAGTATGAGGCACTCATTGCTGGCCTCAAGCTAGCTATCACTTGGAACATCAAATAGCTGTGAGTTGTTGGAGATTCTCAACTCATCATTAAGCAGGTCAATGATGAATACAAGGTCAAAGATGAAAAACTTGTTCCCTATAAGAAGTTGGTTGAAACCCTGTAGGAATATTTTTCACATGTGATATTTGAACAAAAACCCGTGATCTCGTAATAGATCCATGGATGACATGGCTACCATTGGCTCTCTCTTGCACATCCCACCGAAGAGAGTAAGATGCCTTTCTTTGTAGAACACTTACAGATGCCGGCATATGATATGTTTGAATCTTGTTTAGCATGTGAGGTTGTTGGTCCCCTATCCCCATGGTATGACCCTATTTACCAATACTTACAAGATGGAAACCTTCCCACCTAACATTACCCATTCAGAGAAAAAATCCCTTATCCACCGCATTGCTCGTTATACCCTCCTAGGAGGCACTCTTTATCGTCATGGCTATGACGGGAACTTGCTTCATTGTCTAAATGTTATTGATTTGGTTCATGCAATTAAAGAGGTACATAGTGGTATCTGTGGGGCACACACTAGTGGCATGGTGCTAGCTAAGAAATTGTTGAGAGTAGGCTACTATTGGCCTACCATGGAATCCAATTGCTGAAATTTTGAAGAAATGTGAACTTTGTCAAAATTACGGTAATCTCATACATGCTCCGACACTGGTTTTGCAGCCTATTGCAACACCTTGGCCTTTTTCAAAGTGGGGTTTAGATCTCATAGGGAAGCTCCACCCTTCTTCATCAAATGGTCATACACACATCATAACTACCACCGAGTATTTCACTAAATGGGTGGAGGTTGTTCCTCTTACCTATGTCACCGATGCACAAATATCCAAGTTTATCATGAACCATCTTATATGCCATTATGGTATCCCCTCAGCCATTGTCACTGACAATGGTAAATATTTCAAAAACAAGATGGTAAAAGCCTTGTGTCAATGCTTTCGTATCCAACTTAAATGGTCCACCCCCTATTACCCTCAAGGTAATGGGAAAGCAGAGGCTACAAAAAAACTCTTGTGCGCATTATGGAGAAAATGGTTAGTAAAACTGGTTGTAATTGGCACTTGCAAATCCATCCCACCCTCTGGGCTTATCAAACCTCCATCCGCACCCCTACTAGTGCGACCCCGTATTCACTTGTCTATGGCACTGAAGCCATCATACCTTTGGAAGTGGAGCTTCCTCCCGAGAATATATCTCGAGACTACCTTGACAAATATTAAGACTACAAATTTGCTCACCGGCGCAGAGTTGGAATAGTTAGATGAACGACGATCAGTGCTTAATCACCTTAAAGTATATCAAAATAGAGTATCCAGAGGATACAAAAAACACATCATTTATAGGGAATTTGATGTAGGTGATTTCTTATGAAAGAAAATCAAAATAATACCACCAAAGAAAAAGAAAAGAAAGGTAAATTTGAGGCCAATTGGCTCGGCCCCTATGTGGTGACCACTAAATATGGATCAGGGGCATATAGACTTGCCTATTCAGATGGTGAAGAGCTTCTAGAGCCCATGAATGCCATTTACCTCAAGCACTTCTATGCTTAGGAGTGGCTATAAATATTGAGATAAGAAACGAAAAGTAGAAAACAAATAAAAACAAGTAAAAATTGAAAAATTGAGAAAAAGTACAAAAAAAACAAGTCATCCTCGTGTGAAAACCACGCAATTGTGGCGCAGTGGGCATGTCCTTTTGTGAAAACTAGTTTTGGTGCTTAAGGAAGGTTTCTCATACACAAGTCACTCTTGCGACAGGATGGGTAACTCTTGCCACTTGCTAAATTCTACAATACCCTAGCTAGGTCTAGGAATCCGACCTCAAGCTCCCTTGCAGGACCTGTGATCTGGTTTACTTACGCTATATATGTGTGAAGGATGTGGCCTATTTGTATATTCCCACATCATGCTGGGGGCACATTCACATTCCACTTCATTTTATGCTAACACGTGGCATTTGACCCTTTGTATATTCCCACATCACGTTGGGGGCATTCCACGTTTCTTTAAAGCTTGTACATTGCTTTCAGAACATGACCTTGGAAAATACAAAAACATTTAGAAAATGATACACAAAAATCTAAACATTTGGAAAATTTCCCTTTTAGGGATAAAGCTACATTCATCTCACAATGTCATCTTAGGGAAACCTAGACAACAATGATGAACGCAGCTATGAAAACTTATCTTTTAGATAAACCCAAAAACATTAGAAAATATGTCAATATTGTCCCGCAAAAACAAAGTGGTAGTTAGATTGATTTTGGTTCTTGGTTTGTATGGTTTTGATGTACTTAACTTATTGTGTTATTCATTCTTTGAATGATTCTTTGCTTGCCTTATATTAGATCTTGTTAGGTTTAATTGTGTGTTGCACTGCATTCATTGTTAGGACTTTCATGCTTGTAATTAATTGTTGTATGTTTCTTTGATTGCTATGTGCATCTGTGGGATTTCATTTTTACTTGCTTAGATTAAAATGTTAGATTAATCTTCATTTTAGTTGCATTGCATTGTGTTGCATGTGTATATTTGTTTAGTTTTGTTAACTTTTTCTTGTGTGTTTGTTCAGCACAGACGGCTTGTTTGTTATCACATCTATCATCTATCATTTCATCACATTTATCACATCATTTACTACATCATATATAAAAAAATGCTAAAGTATTACATCATGCATGTATGTTAAGCTAATCATCGCACATCGTATCATCAATGGGGTCAAGAGGGGTTGCGCATGATCACTAATCTATCCCCCCCTACACCAATGTCATCTAGTATCATCCCAAAGTACTAGCCATATGGAATCACACATCTCATAAATAAAAAACACATGATATCAAATACATGAGTATATCATCGCTATGAAAGAAAAACATGTACATCTCTACATCTGAAAGTATGTCACATACATGAAGAGGAAAAGATACAACATGAACATCAATGAAACATAATTACCATGACAATATATCAATGCATGACAAGATATACAAGAAAGTGTCCATATGGTACATGTATAATAAAAATATTTGTGTCAAAGTCCAGTATATACAAAATGCTCTGTCCATCTGCCATATAAAAGGGGCAGGGATCAAATACTAAGCTTGCATATAGAGGCATGGTGGTACATAACAAAGGTACCTACATCAATCAAAATTGGGCCTTCATCAAGAGGCATCTGCAAAGAATCTAAAGAATCTATACATAGTCAAAACTTGCCTTCATAAGAGGCATATACAATGAATACATACATATATATAATGGCATGAGTAGGAGACTCAGCCACAACTCTCTCCCTCACCGAGGCTACGGGACCATGTCCTGGAGGAAAGAATAATGGAGGTTGTGATGGGCCTACCCCTGAAGAACCTACCAACTATGGGGAAGACCCTTTGTACCCCTCTCTACTGTGTACTCGGTGTGTGTTCAGCTACTATATTGACCTAGCCAACCTCCGTGATCTAGAGCCTGTGTGGTTCACATCAAGCTGGGAATAAGGTGTCACTCACTCACTGTTCTTTGGAACTATTCAAAAGTAGGTTGTCCTGTAATAAAGATCCTCACCTATGGCCTTGATAGTGTCACGTATCAAATCATTATCTCATGTGGCTAAGGCTTCCTGGAGGGTGGCATCACACTCACCTATCAATCGACCTCTATCAGCATCATCCTGCCTAGCAAGCAGCGGTGGCCTCTCGATCCCACTCTAGTGTGACACTCTGTAGCTCAACATGGGCCTGGTCTCTCTCCATCATATAGGTCTATCCCTCGGCCTGCACCTAGTCATGTTGAACCATGATGCCTTTGTAATCGCTCAGCACCTAGCCTAAGGCACCCACTAACTGAGTGCCCTACGCTGCCAACTATGTAATATGGCTCGATTGCATGGCCCTACCACTGCCTCCGTAACTAAGACCTGGTCTGGTCTCTCTCGGTAGTCAATACCGAACTCGTTTCTCGCCTCGATCTCTCTCTGCGGCCACCTAAATTTGTACCGCTATTGTGGCCTGTAACTATTACTGTAGTGCAGCAAGCTGTCCATCACCACCTCCTAGGGCCTGAGGAGGTGGACCCTGTATGGTAAAACCTGTTGTAGTGGGACATATATACCCACTGGAATGCCTACTAGAGGCAATAGACCAGCTAGGGCTTGGTGTACCTATCTAGGTATAGGCCTAGGACCCTGTACCTGCGGTTGTGGGGCCCCGCTCTAACTCGATGTTGCGCATTAGGGCCACCCTCATCATCTGAATCATCATCATCGAACCATCATCATCACTAGGCAGCCCCACTAGGGGAGGCCTCACGCCTACCTCATATGTTGCCCTCGAAATGGTCAGCCTGTGTGGAATCACACCATGATACCAGGGTGTGTACTGTTGTGCACCCTGGATCTTGCACCTACCTCAAAGGTACCCATGCAATGGGTACCACCTGTGTAAAACTGGCCTAGGCTCTGTCAAAGGCTATCTGTGGCCCCATGTCAAAATACTCACGTGCCCTCTGCACATACCACATATCAGCCCCGAACATCCTGTGTGGTGCCAAACTATCACTGACATCTATCAACCCTGTAAAAATCCCGCATATAGTTGCGGCTTCCCATGATAAAATGCTCTACTCTAGCTATGGATAGCTCGGGCATCCTTGGGCCACTGGAAATGTCGATATGACCTCCATACCATGGTCGCATGTTCTAGATCATCGAGATCTCAATGATAAGGATAAGGATCACTCCTGTAGGGCTGAACATCGTCCCCGACTTAGACCCAACCCATGGTAGATGGCTCCTTTGGAGCCCGAACTCTCAGAATGCCTAAGGGGTACCGATAAAAATGTGATCCCAGGCCCATATCATAAGGATCCTAGCTGGGCCTACCATCTTCTAACGGTAGTAAGTGATAAGATGTAGATCCCAAGTAAAGATGTGCCGAATGCACTAGCCCCAACAATAAGTCTCTCCCTGTATCAATCCAAGAATGACCCCAAGTAGTCCAAGTGGGAATGAGGAACCGGTCTTGTCAGGGAGTAAAACTCCACTGATAAAGGCCATCATGTATACCACGACCCAATCTAGAGAAAGGTCCTCAATGCACCGTGATAAACGCACCATCATCCCACGACGAGGTAGCATCGGGACCCCAAACAATTGTGCTATGCATCCATCCAACACTGCTCTATCGCTCACATACTGAATGGGCTGGCCAACGATAGGAATGCGCATGATGTGCCATACATCCTCCAATGTAATGGTAATCTCCCTTGTAGGTAGCCGAAAGCACTGGCTCTCACTGTGCCATCTCTCTACTATGGTTGTGAGAAGGCCGTGGTCCAATGTGATCTGGGGCATGTCAGCCACGTAGGCTAACCCTATGACATAAAGGAGGATATCTAATATCCCCCTATCTCCATCCTCAAACTATGCCTCTATCATCTCAAGGCAGCCATATCTCTCCTACGTCTGAAGTGTGGGTAATCTACGCTGCAAGATCAAAACAAGTGTTAGGCACTTATCTAACTTCTAGCTATCTTTCTAAGGAAAAATGGTTCACTGAGTCCTTTAACTTACTAATTTCCTTTTTTCTTCTAAGTTCTTCTAATTATTCTCCTCGCACTTTGCTATTTTATTGTTATAAGTGTGTTTCATTTTCTTCTAGACACATACGCACCCCTTTCAATGCACACACATCCTCCTTGACACCTACGCGCCCTAACCGACATGTATGCACCCCCTGTCTTTTCTATTTTTCATGTGTATGTCACACATAATTACATGCCCAAAGTGTGACACCTACGTGTCCCTCCCAACATGCACGCATGCACGCATCTATTCTTGGTAAAATTCAAAATCTTCCCCCTAGTGCCTACGCACTTGGTTCGATGTGCGCATGTGTGCATCCCGTTCTCCCGATCGACGGACATGCATGTGCATACACGTTTTTCAAAATATACACCTACGTGTATCCACTTTTTTGACACGTACACATACGCGTCCCCATATTTTTGACACATGTGCGCACACGCATCTTTTCCCGCCTACCTACCCTAAAAGTGACCTAGAAAGCATTAAATGTATAATTTAAAAGGGAAAGGATAGACCACTCACGAAGGGTCCATCCGTGGGGTCTTGCTAGTACTCTTGGATCTAGTCTACTCACCTCTGCCTCATCAGTAACCTCTCCATCGCACTCTAGGCTCTCTCGTGGTAAAAATTTGTAAGGGCCTGTACAAATGAATTGATAGTGATTCTTTTTACCCCCCGGGTGGGTATATTAACTCGTCGCGATGCCCCCGGGCATGTTTCATCCACCATGATCATTATAATCTTCTTCTACCCACCGTGATAATTATTTTTATTAAATTTTCACACGCTGGGGCACTTTTTTCTACCTCGTGGACGCTTCCTCTTAACCTTGACATTGTTTACGAACCTTACAGGAATTTTCCTTTGTTTTGATTCCTCTTTTTCATCTATCTACCTCTCATCGTGAACAATAATTCTCTACAATAATTATTATCACCCTATCTTTATTTCCATGGGGATACCATTTTGGTATCTTTGTGGCCTCGCCTTCCCCGTCGCTTCTACATGTACTTTTAGAAGATATTTGATCTTTTAAATTCTTTTGACCGATCAATTTTTAAAAAAAAATTGTCAAATTGATTCAGAAAAATAAAAAACAGTATAAAACTTTGAAAATGAACTAAAATCAAGAACTACTCATTTTTCGGCTGAAATCTATGTCTCTTACATGGCACTCATCCCATATCCCATTTGACATTTTTTTAAAACATGCTTTGAAACTATGACTTGCGAATCACCCGATCTACAATCATTTACAAAAGACCACTTCTTACTTAAATGCCTCGTACTCTAGGGCACTATTGGTTGCTAAGTACTCTTTCATCGTGGACATTGCTTTTTCATCGAAATAAGTGTCCTCCATCATTTCCCTTGTATGTGCATATTGTTTGGGGCATCGTTCTTACCCTTGTCATTTATCGTAACATTTGGGACTTCATCTTGATAACAAAATCTTTGTGCAACCTTCTTGAATGTTGTTGGTTTAAGTGTGTGTGATTGTACTTATTTCCCGTTACATGAGTTTGTTCACTTCGTATTATATTGCATGTCCGTATGTTGCATGGAGATGGAATTTTAGCAATAGACAGCTTGTTTTGTATCTTGGCTTCTCATGTCACTATACGCTTTTGTATGCTCACATTTTTAATAAGGACCGATGAGGAGGTCTCTAAGCAAAATGATGATTTAAAAATTGAATACATTTGATTTATGGATAGCTCAATATCTCTTTCCTTGTTTGTCATCTTCTTCTCTTCACACTTCCCATTCTTCTATTTATATCTCACCTTTTTCGAGCATCGATCGACTTCTTTCATCACCCCATCGACACTCAAGGGGGCATCCTTCATCTTATTAATTTTTCTTCTATCCCTTCAAAAAATTTCTTCTCTTTTATATTTGTCTACTTTCTTCGAAGTGATGTAACTTACATCACCTCAAAGAGGGGAAAATGTAGACACCTGTAGTTTGGCCAATGCACTATTATGACTAATATTGCGCTAGTTTTGCTTCTCCCTACAAACCGATGATACACCGCTAGTTTGACCTATCTAACTTTCTTCCTACGACCTCCCTTTTGTCGTTTTTCCTCTTGTAAACCATTTAAACAAGCTATAATAGATTTGTTCTAACCACATTAGCTTCTTACTTTCTTCCAGTTCACTTCTACCACCTTCTTGGCCTATCAATCCATTCCATTGGATTGATCTAACCCTTCAAAACTCTCTCCAAACCCTAATCACCTCCTAAACATGTTTAATTAAGCTTAAACATGGTTTGTCACTCCCTAAACCTAGTCAAAGTAAGCTTTGACTTGCTAAAAGTGCTTTTTGGAATTTAGTGTTTGTCCCACATGCACTCAAGTTTCCCATTTTCCCAAATAGAAAACTATATATAGGGCTAGACCCCTCTCTCATTTTTAAGAATTCCTCCCTTCTTCCTAAGCATAGATTATAGTATTTTGCATCTAGGTTCTAGATTTCATTTCTAGTTTAGATATTGAGCTATTTACTTCATTTTTTGTATTGCTAATCCAATTTATAGGGTAAAAGAGAAGAACCATTGGCTCAAAATCATATAATGGGAGATATCTTTCTCTTAATCACTAAAACTGATTGCTTAGGGCTTATTAGGTTCATTATTTTAAGCTTTCAAAGAATAGAGATAGTTTTAATTAGCTTAAATTTGAGTGTTTACTTCATAATGTATGCTAGTTAGAAAATCTCGCTCATTTCTTATCGGATGGTCCACTGATTTGTTTCTTGAAGCATTTGGGGATTCTTTAGGAATTCTTACCCCAAATCCATGGCTCCTACAAATTTTATTCTAGAACATAAGTTAAGAAACTATATCTAAGCATAGATGCACCATAATGTAAAAGTAAACACTACAACATCGCAAAGAAATCAGATTTGAATCGTGAGCAATATTAAGAACACTATGGTTTGGACCCACAACCAGAGATATTCATAAAACTCCATAATCTTCATTGATTCAAAACTATTACAGTATCCATATTACATCAAAAGGGTCATAGCAGACTAAATACATCATGAAATAACATCCTAGATCTACAAAATGGATCTCCTCAAAGGGTTATATCCATGCTCTCTCCTATGTACCCAAGATACCTCGTTCCTTGCATCACACATATTCTTCCTCCTACATTATCTCTCATTTCCTCACAACCATACACCAGACACCTATCATATGCACATACATCTCTCCATTGCCTATTTTAGACCCAAGCACTTTCTTAAATAGAGTGGGTTCTCTCCCCCACCACCTCAATATTACTCATGAGAAAATCACATGCCAAGAGGGATCATGCTCTATCATACTCAAATGCCTATGCCAACTTGCTAAAGATATGATTAATATCAACTTTACAACTCCTTAAGCACAATGATTAGCCCTTGATTATTCCCTGGAATATTCTTTCCTTGGGCCGCAAGTCTTCATGCACTAACCTTATCCACTTATCATGCCTACCCGCATCCTCACATGTTTTACATGTAACACCATATTCCATAATGTGGCTAAGTCTCATAACCCTCTTCTGCATCTGTGCACTAACCTTCATGTGCTCTATGCTTACTTCAACCCTTCACTCCACGTGCGCTCATCCTTTGCTCAATGACTTAGTCATTTATAGGATAAAAACCTTTCACTGCCGTGCACAAACATATCTCCAAAACCATTAACCTATCTTGAAGAGGGTGGGGAGGGGGTTAAATAGGTTCCTAACCAACTAACCAACCAACTACCCAACATACATGACATTTAGATTAATTAAATTGTTTAGCAAATACTTAACCTACTCTGGTACCATGTCAAGATGAGGGTTATACAATTACATCAACCATATTGAATTAATATTGAGTAAACATTAATGTGCATACATAAATAAATTAATAACAAGGTAAAATAATTTACACTATACCATAACGCATTAACACATGATATAATGTGGAAAACCCCAATGGGGTAAAAAACCACGAAATACAATTTCCATTATATTTTGAATTTTTTTACCAAGATGTAACTCCCTTCCTCACTCCTACTCCTTGTTTTTAACCTTAATAATTATATATAGGAATATGGCCCATTTCCATATTTAAATAGCTCAAAGGGTTATAACCTATTAAGTGATAGGGCATAACCTCGATTTAGTAATAATTTAATTAATAAATAATAAAACCTAATATAGAGTTTATATTAAATAATAAAGAATAACCTATATTCAATATTATTTAATTATAAAATAAATATTATGAGCACTTAATATTATGTTCTAATAGTTGTAGGAGATGGTATAACCAATTTAAAACGTGTGCAAGTAGTCCAAAATAGTGCTCCTTTAAAACTTACCAAAAGACCAATTTGCACTGAGGTCAAACTTCATGTATTCACTCCTCTCACGGATTCTTTTTGTCTATAATGAAATAATTAGATGCAAGTGAACATGATCAAGTTTACTAACACTAAACCATATGTAGATGATGCACCTAAACCATCATGGTATAAAGACCATGAATATTGTGAATATCATCATGTTAAGGGACATATCACTGAAAAATATTTGAAGTTAAAACACTTCATTCAAGACCTTATTGATAGTGGAGAGGTTGAGATGGACTCACATGGACCCAAAAATATTCTAATCAAAATTTGGGAATTTACAAAGAGTTGTTTCCTAAACATAAACAAGTGGATAAAAAGTTGGATCAAGGTCAGTCTTCTCAAACTAAAAGTGCCAATCATGTTGCTAACTCTACTAATCCCTTTGATTCCCTTATTAGTTGTGTTGATCCATCTATTGAGCATGTAAACACTATTAAGATCAAAGCATAAGAGTGCGCCGTGGAAACACGATGTGCTCTCCTTGTTATCCTAGAACCTCCTTTACCTACCCTTCATGATACTCACTATGATATTTTAGAACAACTTGATAAGACCACTACTAAGATTTCAATCTTAGATATTCTTAAAATATCCAATGTTCATAAGGACATACTTTGCAAAATACTTCAGGGGTCAGGAGTTTTAACTAATATTTATTCTATGTGCTTCCAAGACTTGGTTACGTAGATTGCTTCCACTGAAAACATTACCTTCGGCCAACATGAGATTCCTAGCGATGATCATACGCACATCCTACCCTTGTACATAGAGGTCATTTTTAATTGTAAAAAGATAAAAAGGGTGCTTTTGGATGGAGGATCTAGTCTAAATATCTATACTTTAAAACTTGTCAGACAATTGGGGCGCATTGACACTAATTTGGAGCCTAAAATCATCATGATTAAGGATTATGATAACACAAAGTGATAATCAACTGGTATGATCACTTTTCCTATGGAAGTTGGGCCTACTATCACGTTACCGAGTTCCATGTCTTGGACTTGGACCTTCCTTCAATATGATACTTGGTCACCCATGGATACATGCCATGTAGGTCATGCCTTCCACGTTCCATTAATGCATTAAATTATACCATGAAGGATATATTTTTACCATTCTAAGGGACCCCAAGCCTTCACCCATTACAAATCATTTTCAAGTTATTTCCCTACACGCTTATGAATGTCCTTCCACTGAATTGGATACCCAGTTTTAGTAAGAGGCTCTTACTTCTCCCATTGATCTAGATACCTTGTGCTCTCGTAAGGATGGTGCTTCTACATCGGTCTTTCCATTTGTTTCATGGGATATGAAATTTCTTGCAAATGGCTGTGGAGAATATAACCTCCAACATGCCCTCTTAATTTCCAAACTCCCCTTGTCACCTAGAATGCATGGTAGGCCTTGCTATAAATATCAACAATCCCAGAACACTGTAACATTAAGAATTTTACTCCTAGTGTCATTTTGGTAGATGAGAAATTGATTGACACTTCTATATCCCAATATTATGATGATGAGATGGCATTGTGCTATCAAGCACCCAAGTATGTCATCCCAAATAAAATGATTTATGCCATGGGGTATCAAGGATACATATGTGGCATAGACAAGCAAGGTGTGTGGGAACCTCTTCCAAAAACACATCACAAAGTAGAAAAATATGTTATTGGTATCCAAATGTATGGGTCCCATCCTATAGAGGTCAAAGCCACCTCTTCTGAGAAAGAAGATAGTTCGTCTAATTATGACAGTGAAATATATTCCCAATGTAGTCTCTATGATGACCTTGCCTCTACAAACTTGTTTCCTTACATAAATATTCTTACCATATCCCCTACCATTCCTGAATTAAATATTTTCCATCCTTCCCTTGTTAATTAGGACCAATAACAACAAGTACCAATTTATTTCTTTGAGAATTATGAAGCAATTAGTGAGTTTATGGGTCTCCGTGATGACATTCCTATTAGTGATCATAAGAAGGTATTTTCCATTAATTTTTACATATGCGCGTACTTTAGGGAGGAGGTTAAAATTTAGTGTCAGAAAAAATTGAAAGAAAAAAAGGGAAAGATATCGTCAAAGAAGCCTTGTAAAAATAAAAGTCCAAGTCCCACAGTGAAAATCTCTTCAAGGAACTTGCAGAAAAATAAATTGAAACATTGACAGACATAAAAAGTGACCACTCTAAGGGTGAAAATATTGTTGAGATGCCCTTAGATGAAGATATCATCCTCCCTCTTGATCCTACATGCATGGAAGATGAATCCAAACTGCTCGTGGAGGAGACTATAGACATGAATATTGGAATAAAGAATCAACCTAAAATTGTTAAGTTGGGAGCTTCCCTCTCAACACAAGAACATAAGACCTTTTTGTAAATTCGCAAAAAAAAATGACGACAACGCTCTAGGAACTTGCTTTCACAAAACACAAAATCTGAAACTACGACTAATTTTTTTTTTTTGGTTACAATACTACAAGAATAATGCATGGGTTTTCCAACCTTTATAATTCATATACTTACTTGCATTACTTAGGTTCAAGATTGATAAACTAGATTCCAGTGTAAGGAATATGTATTACACAAGTACTTTCTGTGGTTCATTAAACAACCGTTCTAAGAAAGATAACAAGGTTAAAAATAATTTAACAAATATTCTCTATTCTTTCCATTAAGCTTAGTTTTTTTACATGGTTTACCTTGAACTATGTTAAAATAATACCTTTTATACTTTGGCGTATAATAATTTATATAAAACTAATCTTAGGATAAAATTTATGTTAATTTTTTTTTTTTATAATTAAATTTTTAAAATAGAAATAAATAGGGTAATCATTCAAATTTTCTTTCTTTAATTACAGATAAAGATGGCATGCAAAGGCATATACTAAAAGTTGCTTATTTTTTCACAGTTCAACAAAACGGATAATTTTAAAGGAACCATTGCTATGAAACTTTACAAAGGCGTCTTCATTTTCAAAATTTATTAGTGAAAGAAGAAAAATCATTTAAAAACAAATTATCTGCTGCAAGATTTAAAACAGCGGGTGCAAAACTATAAAGAGAGGAGTTGATGCTTGTTAAATTATTGCGTCTAATTGAACAGATAAAGATGACAAGAGTTTTATTAGTGGAAATACATTCAAATTTATGCTTGAATTTATGGTTGGGGGTGGGTGGCTCCTGCCATAGCATTAAAAACTCCATCTGCTTGCATGCTGAAGTCTTCTTGCTGAGCCGCGCATCTCCCATTTATTTCACCTTATATTTGTAAATCTTTCACCTCTTGTGGTCGGCCTGTTATTCTACTCCACCCTGGCCGCGTATATTTAATGTGGTGGTTATTAGATGAAGCTACAGCTAGTGGGGCATGTTCTTGGCGTGAATCTCGGCCACGGCCTGCATGCAAAAAAATGGCCAGCAAGAGAAATAAAACAAAGCGTTTTTTTTTTTTTAGCACTTAAAACAAGCAAAGTTGTCCAACTATGTTGTTATCATTCAAGATCGAATGCATCCTCAAATTCAGAATTCTCCTTCAAGATATATTATCAAAATTGATTAAGGGACAGTGAGAGTGTCACGAGGAGACCTGAAGAAATTTATTACAAAGATTCTCTATCGAGACCTCACTGTTTTACAATGTAGTTCATGGAGGAGAATCTCAAAGAGGTGGATCTGTTTCATTTCAGAATATTCATGGAGCACAGTTTGCTTTGTAATTAAATGAACCTATCATCGTAAATTTTAGTACAAGATTATTACATGATGATATTACAGAGATATATCATCATCTTAATTGTTTTATATTATATGAACGTATGATTTTATATGTATTTTAGCACAGTTTGCTTTGCATTTAGTGCGAATAATCAAAACGCTTTGTATAGATTTCTACCTGCATAACTAATTGTTTTTTATTTCCACACTTTCAAATGTTTTTCTTTGCTAACGAATAAAATAGTCATTTGGATGTATAAGTAACCAAGATCTAATGCATGTATATCCATTAAATACTATTCCAATGTTTTATTTTCCAAATATTTAAGTTTGTATATTTGTATTTATTTTAGTCGTGATGATTACTTTATTGTTTTTAATTTATTCTTTTAGTTTTACACTTTTCTATATTTTCTTTCACGTGTATTATGTAGGAATGGATTTATACTAAGTATGCAAAGGAAAGGATTTTATACTATGTATGCAACCAAATGCTTATAAACTATTTTTATTTATTTTACAAGAAGAGAGAATGCACTAATATTCCCACTTTTCAATACATCTCTTTTAAGTAACAAAATGAAATTTAATATATATATATATATATATATATATATATATATATATTAGATAAATTTCTCAACATTCCTCAAGAGGGTTTCAACAATATTTCCATTAAGTTTTAAAGCAAGAACTACTAACATTTCAACAAGATCAACATACTCATATGAGGTTCTAAGCCAAGTTAAAGGAGAATAAATAAATTGTCTTTCCTTAAACTTTCAATTCCATCCACATTACAACCTTACTAATGAAGATCAATACAACTTTCCTTCAAAATATTGTTACAACATTTTCCACTTAATGTGGGAACAAATTTACAATAATGGAAGCTAAAATACAAAGCAATATTACATTTTTCCTCCACTCAAGGTGGGTAAAAATACAACGTGGTTTCACATTGTCATCAACAAGGCTCCAATGCTACAAACATCAACAAGGTAGCTCCTCCAATAGTTTTCTTGATTCACAAAAAATAAGGGGAGAGGAAACGCTCTCCTCCCAACCAAGATACCCAATGGAGAAGAGAAGCCATCCTCTCCATTGGCCCCCAAGCCCCAACCACATTACAATGGGAGAAAATCCAACTCATGGCAACTACTAGCTTCCACATAACTCAACATAAAATTTCACATTCATTCCATAATCCTTCAAAACAAAATCAACAACTCAACAAGAGGGAAAACAATCACAACAACAAGTCACAAGGCTTATCAAGAAATCCATAAGAGTAAGACCTATGGGGAGGCCACTTATGCCTCCCAATAGGAATGGGTGCCACCTAAAAGCCTCCAATGCAAAACACAATACCCCTAACAACTCTTATGCCTCCCTCAAGTACCCATTATCCCTCCATTCACTCTTATGCCTCCCTCAACTCTTATGGCTCCCCCAAATTAAGAACAATAAGAAAATGCAAGCATTTCTCATACTAGGTGGGCACCTAACCCAAACTCCCTCCTAAAGAAAATGATCTCTTATGCCTCCCTCAAATAAAATCCCCATAGTCTCCTCCCACTTCCAACTTAGGCATTTTACCCATTCCCAACAAGCATTTCAAACAACAATAGTCAACACAACATATATACTCATTCATATAACAAAAGAAGAAAAACATAATACAAACAAATGTGAAGCTCCTACCTTTCCATGGTAGAGCTTGTTCCAAGTATCAAGTCTCAAATCCCTCCAAAGATCAAGCAAGCATCCACAAGCTCCAACAAAATTCCCCCAAGTATCAACAAGCTCCAAAAATCCACAACTCTTTCAAAATCCTCTCCTCTCCAAAATACAAGAGACTAAAAATGAAACCTTCCAAACCCCAAAACAAACAAGAGGATCCAATAAATAGAGAAAAGAGAGGGAGGGATGATGTGGCTCCAAGTAGGATGCCACCTCCTTTTCCCTCCACTCCACATCACTTGGTCAACCTCATATTCCAATGCACCATTAATAAGTGGTTGAAAGAAAGGAAAGCACCTTACACACTCCACCTAAGCCCACTTCCCCAAAGGACAAAGTTAAATTTTTGAAAGGAAGTGTAATTAATATTTTAGCCTTTTATCCCCCAAAAACACCTAAAAGACCCAAAATTTGGCCTTCCAACCCATATGTAGGGTTGGCATGGGGTTTTAAGAGGTGTGGGACAAGTTTGACTTGTCCCACAAGCTTCCAAATTTGGCCTCTAAGGCCAAATTCGAGTTTCCCATGTGGGGTAGAGTGTGCTACACTCAAAACTCAAACACACATCATTCCACACAAAATCCAAAGTAAATCAAGCCCGATAAATGAACTCTCTTTTAGTCACATCTTTTGCTTAGTTTAGGACAAGTTCAAATTAACTTAATTAAGACACTACAACCCATGACTAATAAAGGGGTAAACACCAATCCAAAGAATATGAATAATAACACAAGTAAAATTTCACTTACTAAGAGCAACACATACTAACATAATAAAAAAGGAAAATTAAAACAAAACAACACATGACCCCTAGGTCACAATTTTTTCCCAACCAAATACTTCCAACACACACACAATTACTTGTTGCCATGGTGACCTTAGTTGGATTCTTCTCGAATTCCGATGTGGTTGGTCTCCACTCCCAATATTTGTTGTGAATATAATATACCCTGTAATGCAGAGAATACCTCCTTCGGCCTGTTGGCCGCATTAAAACATTCATGCCAAATATACAATATAATCTAAAATAAATGACACATGATTTACTATCATCTATGCAAGTATGATATCACTTACACTTTCTAGCACATTTCTATTCCACATTTCATTTATGTCAAAACGATCATCACATTAATCAAATTATCAAGTTATACTCAATATGATTAAACATAACACATGTCATAATTAAAGATAAATAACCATGTCAAAAGTATACAAATATCATCATCAAATGTCCACCAGTAGACCATATGCATCATATAAAGATCAAATCAATAATAGTCCAGTGTCTATGATATCTACTAGCATGCTAAATCAAGAAGCCATAATAAATCCATAAGTGAAGTAATTAGTCTCGAAAACAACAAAGCAAAATTGGTGTCGAAGGGAAGTGGGTGCTACATCCCCCTCCCCTTAGACTCGACTTCCTCCTGGAAGACACTGGAAAAGGTGTGGAAACTGTCCTCGTAGCAAGTAGCATCCTCCCAAGTAGCTGCAGTCTCATCATACCTATCCCATTGGACCCAAACCTGATCAATCTCTCTACCGCGAAGGCCCAAGGTCCTGCGCTCTATAATGCGTATGGGCTCCACCATCACCTGCCCCTGATCCTACACTTACAATGCAGTCCAATCTAGCACGTGAGAAGGATCAGAAATATATCTCCTAAGAACAGAAACGTGAAACACATCATGGACACGAGATAAGCTAGGTGGTAATGCTAGACGATAGGCCAAGGGACCGAGGCACTCCAAGATCTCAAAGGGACCCACAAATCTAGGAGCAAGCTTAGAACCTTTTTCGTAATGGATAGGGCTCTTATGCGGTCTAACACAAAGAAACACCTTCGTGCCTACCTCAAAACTGTGATCTATCCTATGTTGGTATGCATACTTTTCTCGTCTATCCCGCGCCTCATGCAATCTCTCGTCTCGATCAAGGTAACTCCGCTGCTCCATGTCCTCGTAATAATGTTGGCCCAAGAAAACCCCGTCCTCAATCCCGTCCCAACTAAGAGGTGTCCCGCACTCTCTACCATATAATTCTGAAAAGGATCCATGCCTATAGAACTGGAAACTATTATTATAGGCAAACTCCACCAAATACGAGATACTCCTCCCATCTCGACCGATGATCCATCACGTACATCTTGAGCATATCTTCAAAAAATCTGATTCACCCTCTTTGTCTGTCCATCTGTCTGGTGGTGATAAGATGTGTTGAAATTAATCCTCATCTCGAGGGCATACCGCATGGTGGTCCGTAAAGGGGAGGTGTACAAAGGGTCATGGTCGTAAATGATCTTCCACGGAATCCCATGTAATCGAAAATCTCATCAAGGTATACTCGTGCCACAAAGCACTCATTTGTATAGGTGGTCTTTAATGGAGAAAAATGAGCTACCTTCATCAATTTATCCACCGTGACCATGATGGCGTCATGATGGTATCTCGACGTAGGTAACCCAAAAATGAAGTCCATGGAAATGGTGTCCCACTTCCACTCCAAAGATGGCATGAGGATAGAGAAGGCCACCGGATGCCGATGCTTGGCCTTCACTCTCTGGGCACTCTAAAAAGCATGACACAAACAAAGCTACGTCTCTTTGAATTCCTCTCCAAAAATACAACTGTCTCAGTGGTGGCGTGCATCTTCTTCACCCCAGGATGGGCTGAATAAGGTGCACGATGAGCCTTTGTCAAAATGTCATGTCTCAAGCATCCATCTATAGGAACATATATCTGACCTCTCGTGTCCGAGAAGACCATCTGCCTCTAATGAACATCCATCAAACCTCCCCTCAAGGGGTCTCTGAGACTCAATATCTGCTCTGGCTGCAAGGTAGAAACTATCCTGAGGAAGGTGCTGCAAGATCCTACTCCGTAAATCTGTGCCCATTGAGGTGGCCATCACCACATGTCTCTACCTACTCAAGGCATCTCGCAACCACATTCTCCTTCCCTTTCACATGCTCTATCTCCATGTCATACTCACAAAGTAACTCCATCCAACACTATTGACGAGCATTGAGATTGGGCTGCGTGAAGAGGTGGCGAAGACTCAAGTGATCAGTCCTGAGTGTAAATCTCGACCAAGAAGAAAATGTCTCCACCGCACTAAGGCATGTACAAATGTTGCAAGCTCAAGGTCATGAGTCAGATAATTGAGCTCATAATATTTGATTTTGCAAGACTCAAAGGCAACTACTCTACCCTCCTGCATTAACACACCTCCAAGTCCTGCCAAGGAAGCATTTTTGCAAATGTAGAATTCACCCTAAGGATGCACCGCAAGAATAGGTGCTCTCGTGAGGCATTCCTTCAGTGTACTGAAGGCCTACTCACATCTATCTGACCATAAAACTTCTTCCCTTTCCGCTGAAGGGAAGTGATGGGGTGCACAATTTGAGAAAATCCTGAACAAACCTCCTGTAATACCCTGCTAGACCCATGAAGCTATGCACCTCAGTCACACTAGTGGGTGCTGGCCAATCCATGATGGCTTGAATATTAGAAGGATCAACTATGATACCTTCCCAGAAATGATGTGGCCCAAATATTGCACCTCAGGCTGAAAGAACGCACACTTCTCCAAGTTCCCGTAAAGGCGTTGTTCGCGAAGACATTGAAGAACCTGGCGAAGGTGCTCCTCGTGCTCCTCACGTGTGTGTGAGTAAATCAGAATGTCATCAAGGAAGATGAGCACAAAGTGATCAAGAAAGGTCCTAAATACCCCATTCATCAAACTCATAAACACTTTGCAGGGGCATTTGTCAAACCGAAAGGTACCACTGTGAACTCGTAGTGGCCATATCTCGTATGGAATGTGGTCTTATGAATATCCGTCTCGTAATCCTGAGATGATGGTACCCTGACTTAAGATCTATCTTAGAGAAAACTATAGCCCCCTTCATCTGATTAAATAAATCATCAATGCGTGGAAGGGGGTAACGATTCTTGATCATTACTTTATTCAGCTAACGGTAGTCAATACACAACCGAAGAGATCCATCCTTCTTCTTCACAAAGATCACCGGTGCACCCCAAGGGGATACACTAGGATGGATTAGGCCTTTCTCCAGAAGGCCCTCAAGCTAAAACTTGAGCTCACATAACTCAGGAGTAATCATCGATAGGGTGCATGTGAGATAGGTTCTGCGCCTAACTAGATCTATATGGAAGTCGATCTCACGTGGGGAGGTAACCTGTGAGTAGCTCCCCTAGGAACACCTCGTAAAACTCCTATAAGATGGGATGGTCATCGAGGGAAGGTCCTCTTGAATCATCTCTCGATCTGCCACCGACCGTAATAGCAAACAATCGACAACCCGTCGCAAGCACACCGCTTAAAGGCTTGCATAGCGCAGAGATGGTGCAAATGGATACGACCCTCCTAACTCCGATATCACCGACTTACTCCAAGATCATCTATGCAAGCAATAGTCTTATGGTAACAATCCACTCTAGCTCGCAGGAGCAGACAACCAATCCATACCTAAAATGATGCCATAAGATCCTAATGGAAGGATCCAAAGATTAGAAGTAGTGGTGAATGGTCCCAAATCCACTACACACTCCTTAACTAAGGAGTCTACAGAAATTTTGGCTCCCTAAGCCATCTCAATGTCCCAACTACGGCCTTGCCTAACTGCCACTAGCCTACAATGCTCCACTAAGGATGGTGTAATAAAAGAATCAGAAGAACTAGAATCAAATAATATAGAGGTGGAAATACCACCAATACTACCTGTGCGTCTCAATCACAAAGACTACGGTGCTCACTGACGGTTCTAGACCACTGCGTAGATCCGATGACTCTATGCCATATCTCCAACAAGAGGCTCGAGCTCTGCCTTATCCTTGTTAGGGTTCGTTGATGTAAAATCACAAGCACCCGGATGCGATCAGGATTCTAGGTTGATCACTCGTGCATCCAGTGTGATCCTACTCCTAAACTACTCCGCCACAAGCTATTCCAGTGTAGGCAAGCTAATCTAATCCTAATCTAACCATGCCAAGGAGACAGAGGAGAGAGAGAGAGAAAGGAAAAGAACAAAAGCCTACACTAAAACGGTGATACACCAGAGAAGGAGAATGTTGGACATCTATCAAAACTGCCATGGGACAAAGAGAGGTGAGCAATGGGAAGGATGGACAGATGCATCACAGGCCCAAGGATAGATTTCACACAGAAAATGTCCCAAAACTCCATGAACACAGCTCCAAACCTACAATGAACATTCAAACATGCACAAATACCTGCAATGAAGAGAGGCAAGAAGAGAACAAGCAAAAACGAGCAAGGATGGACAGATGCATCACAAAACACGTTTTGTTGCTCCAGAAGTTTGCACAGAACATCATTTCAATAGTAAAAGGCAAAAAACGCCATTACAGAGCAAAGGAGGAGGTTCGAACTCCATTTTCAACCCTAGAGAAGAAAAGAAGGGAGGGCAGAGTAGAAAAGATGAACAACTTGTTATCTTTTTTTTTTTTTTTTAAATGAGCCAAATCTGGCTTTATACAATGCATGGGTCGAGCCCAGGAGACAGAAAACATACAAAAGCATGGGAGCCCATTCTTTCTTGACTGCAGGTGCATTAAAATGGCATGGGGGACCTTACAAACCCATACCCTATCACTTTGACCTGGACTACAGGAGAATGCGACCCATTCTGCATTAAATCTGGTCGCTGGAATGTCATTTCTGGCCATGAACACGCGTCAGATCTGTTTCTCGATTTTCTCCCTCCAGAATGCACCAAAACTTGAGATTAACCCTAATCATGTAGAGAATTTCACAATCTTTCCGTTGATATAAAGAACGTGCAAATCCGAGTTCTGGATCGAAAGATATGATGATCTGAAGATTTAGGGCACGGAATCAGACCAAAACGGATTTTGAAATCTTTCCCGCGCTCTGCCACCTGGATGACACGTGTCAAGCACTGATTCGCTGAATAATTCTCTCTCCTCCACCTTTCGCGGGCTTTCCTTTGAAATTTCCTTGTGGGCCCTAGCTGGGACACGTGGCACTATCCCATTGGTTTGGGCTGACCCTTCAAAACTCGCCCTTTGACCTTTGGACTCTTTCCCCTGCGACACGTGTCATGATTTGATTGGTTCTCGGCCTTTCGCTCCTTCGTGCCCTTCGCATCTTTATGTCCGGATGTCCCAAACTACTTGGGCCAAAAACTTCCGATCCGCCCGAAATGGGCTTCCTCGTCCCTCATTTGGCCGATGACACGTGGCGTTGTTTGATTGGCTTTCGGCTCCTTCGGCGATCCCGCCCCGCACGCCCCTTCGTCCCGGATGTCCAAAGCATTGAACTTTCTCTGTTTCGGGTGAACCAGCCGGATCGCATCATCACGGCCCAAATGTCCCAATTGCTTCCGGACTGTTTGTTCTCATTTCGGCCGATCCGCCGGTTCGCGTACTTCGCGTACTCTTTGCCCGAACTCGTCCCGCCAAGAAAGTTAGTCGTTTTTCTTCCTCTTTCGGCCGGATCGGCTTCTCGCGTCCGCGTACTTCTGGCCCGATTGTCCCAAATGCTTAGTGGGCCGCCTGTTCTCATTTCAGCCGATCCGGTCGATTCGTGTGACTTCGCGTACTCCCGGCCCAACTGTTCCGGGCTGCCTTAAGTCTTTTCGGCCGATCCGCACCTAGATGTCCCAAATGTCCCGACTGCCCCTAGGACTAGGACTTAGTCATTTTTTATGATTTTTCCTGGATCAAGCTTGTTTTCTGCAACCTTCTCGCATTTTCTCAGAGCTTGCTCTCTTCAACCTGGACAGGAGAGTTAGAAAAAATCTGAGGGGACCCTGGAAACATGAATTTTGCCCTGAATCAATCCATTTGCCTGGGACTTGAGAATTCTGATGCATGTTATCAATTTAAACCCTGGGGGGTGAATTTGGATAACAATTTGGCGACTCAGCGGGGGCATCTGCCTGCTAGATGAAGTTACCAGTTGCCTGAAGCATCCATTGGGCATGGAGTCATGAGTTGTAACCTGCAACTGATCTAAACTTTGAAAACCTCCCTCTGAGCCACTTGAAACCCACCGGACATGGAGTTGTTCTTCACCAAAATGCCACTAAAATGAACTGTGCCAGAGAAAAACCAGCACAACAAAAACTATGTACAGAAACTGAAAATCATACATGCTCCAAAATGAAACATGCAGAGTGTGCACAAGCACTTCTTCTGCTGAAAGCAAACCTACCTACTCTATTCTAACTGGAGCAAAGGCAAGCTAAACAAACCCTGCAATTGGTTGTGAGAAATAGCTTCCCTTTCTCAAAAGTGGCAGCCATGCAATTGATTTGGAGCTGATCATGGCTGTTAGGATGAGTGGAAAATCAACAAGAAGTTGGTCTTCCACCCAAATCATCAAGGTATCAGCTGAAGGCAAATTCAATACCTCTTTTAGTTGCTCGCATTTGGATCAAGAGGTATGACAGCTGATCCTTGGTACTTTGTAGCTCACCCTCATGCTCAGAAGCAAGCATGACTGGTTGTGACTTCTCCTTTGGCTCCAATGAAGCCAAATACCTGATTAGGCAAGGTCTGATCCTTTGAGTATGCCCGTTGCTGTGATTTTCAACTCCAAGAATGGAGTTCTCTTGTAGACCCTCCTGAATGGATGGTGTGGAAGAAATGGTGAAGTTCCTTTGTCCTTTCTCTTCCTCCAATGAAGAACATGAAAGATTAAAATCTTCCAATCTTGATTCCAAAGAGCTGTTATAAGATGCAGGCTGCTGCAAATGAATGTTCTCCTTCATGACAACAGACTCTTGTGTTTGGAATGTGGATGATGAAAGAGAGAATGGTGGAAACTCAACCGCTCTTCTCCATCAAAACAGTCCTCCAAATCTGACAAATAAACTGCCTCATGACTGTCCTGCTGCAAATGTTCAACTTCCTCCATGGTGTCTTCTTGATCTGTAACTTGACCACCATGGTTTCCTTCATCCTCCAACATTGAGTTTGAGAGATCAAACTCCTCTTCGACATTGGAGCTAGAGAGAGATGAAGTAGAAAGAAGAACTGAAGGTTCTCCTGTAGCCTGCTTTGTGCTCAAAGCCCTTGGATCCGCAATTTTCTCTTCCACAGCTAGATTGTGCTCCTCTTCTTTTGGATTTGGAGAAACTTCTCCTTCCTCCAATGTTTGAAGACAATCTTGCTCTTGATTGAACTCTTCCTCCAGCATGAAGTTTGTCAAGTCAAACTCTTCAATCGGCTGCTCTAGAGGACAAGTTGGGACTGCAAGATCTTCTTCTTCTGCTGCAACAAAATCAGTCCTAACCACCACCTGTTCTCCAACCCTAGCCTCTTCTGTAGGCTTAACCATCAAGGGGATCTTTGTTATCCCAAATTTAGCAGCCCAACTCCTCAAGTTGTCTGTCATTTCTTTTCTGTCGGGCTCCTCTTCTTGCTGTCCTGCATGGCTGATTTTTGCAATTTCTTCTTCCCCACATGGAATTGGGAATGCAAGAGGAGGGATGGGTTGTAGCTCAACTGATTTTACAATTTTTTGTGGTGGTGGAGGAGGTGAAACCTCTTGTTTCTTTGGAGGAGGGGGTATTTCATTTAGCTCTTGTGGAGGGGGTTTGGATTTGGAAGAGAAGAGGGCGGAAAAACTGAGATGGGATGGAAGACTGAGAGATGGAGACATGGGATCAACATTTGGGACAGCAGATGGAGAGTTTAAAGCTTGACACTGCTGAGATGAAACAGATTGGGAAAGAGGAAAAGAAAAGGCATGAGAAGGTGTGCTTACCATGGCAAGGTTGTTCTGAATACTCCTCTCATACACCTCTATTTCTTCAATCCACTTTGCAAGCAAAGGCAGCATCATTGCAATCATGAAGTCAAGCTTCTCCGAGGGCTGAATGTCTTGGAAAAGGTCCCACCCATGGACAAGGTGCTCGCAACCGATTCCAAATGCTTTCATCTGTGCCTGAGCCCTGGACTGCACTATGTTTACCTCCATCTTTTGGATTTTCTCCAATGACCAGCATCTTGCATCTGATGGTCTTCATTGTATGCATACTCTTGCTCTTGGAAGGCTCCATAGCCAAACTAACTTTGCACCGCTGCTCATATGGGTATGCATACCGATCTTGAATCTGCTCAAAATGTTGATTTGGAGGATTTGTAAAACATGTTGGAGGTGGAATATACTGCTATTGTTGATGTGAATTCCATGATGGAAATGAAGTCATGATTGCACAACTTCATAGAATGAAAGAATGATGGAAGAGATGGAAGGAAGAATGGATAGAAAAAGAATGAAAATGAATGGAAAGAAAAGTCTGCAACTTCAGAGATGGGTTGTTGACCAGATGGAGTCGCCAGATGTGTTTGCAAGTGCCTCCAAAGGCTGAAATCTTCACAGGAACACACCAACCTGCAAAAGATGAAGTGGAAGACCTCTAAGGTCCCACCGGCGTGCCAAAACTGTTGATGCAAAATCACAGCACCCCTGGATGCAGATCAGGCTTCTAGGTTGATCACTCAGGCATCCAGTGTGATTGCACAACATGGAAACCTCTCTCCAAGCGTGGGACTTGTGAAACTGAGAGAGGAATCTCCAGAGAAGGCTGGTTCCTGCTCCTAAACTACCTGCCACAAGCTATTCCAGTGCAGGAAAGCTAATCTAATCCTAATCTAACCATGCCAAGGAGACAGAGAGAGAGAGAGAGAGAAAGGAAAAGAACAAAAGCCTACACTAAAATGGTGATACACCAGAGAAGGAGAATGTTGGACATCTATCAAAACTGCCATGGGACAAAGAGAGGTGAGCAATGGGAAGGATGGACAGATGCATCACAGGCCCAAGGATAGATTTCACACAGAAAATGTCCCAAAACTCCATGAACACAGCTCCAAACCTACAATGAACATTCAAACATGCACAAATACCTGTAATGAAGAGAGGCAAGAAGAGAACAAGCAAAAATGAGCAAGGATGGACAGATGCATCACAAAACACGTTTTGTTGCTCCAGAAGTTTGCACAGAACATCATTTCAATAGTAAAAGGCAAAAACACCATTACAGAGCAAGGGAGGAGGTTCGAACTCCATTTTCAACCCTAGAGAAGAAAAGAAGGGAGGGCAGAGCAGAAAAGATGAACAACTTGTTATCTTTTTTTTTTTAAAATGAGCCAAATCTGGCTTTATACAATGCATGGGTCGAGCCCAGGAGACAGAAAACATACAAAAGCATGGGAGCCCATTCTTTCTTGACTGCAGGTGCATTAAAACAGCATGGGGGACCTTACAAACCCATACCCTATCACTTTGACTAGACTACGAGAGAATGTGACCCATTTCGCATTAAATCTTGTCATTTGGAATGTCATTCGCCATGAACACGCGTCAGAGCCGTTTCTCAATTTTCTCCCTCCAGACTACACCAAAACTCGAGATTAACCCCTTAATCATGTAGAGAATTTCACAAGCTTTCCGTTGATATAAAGAACGTGCAAATCCAAGTTCTGGATCGAAAGATATGATGATCTGAAGATTTAGGGCACGGAACAGACCAAAACGGATTTTGAAATCTTTCCCGCGCTCTGCCACCTGGATGACACATGTCAAGCGCTGATTCACTGAATAATTCTCTCTCCTCCACCTTTCCGTGGGCTTTCCTTTGAAATTTCCTTGTGGGCCCTAGCTGGGACACGTGGCACTATCCCATTGGTTCGGGCTGACCCTTCAAAACTCGCCCTTTGACCTTTGGACTCTTTCCCCTGTGACACGTGTCATGATTTGATTGGTTCTCGGCCCTTTCAGCTCCTTCGCGCCCTTCACATCTTTATGTCCCGGATGTCCCAAACTGCTTGGGCCAAAAACTTTCGATCCGCCCGAAATGGGCTTCCTCGTCCCTCATTTGGCCGATGACACGTGGCGTTGTTTGATTGGCTTTCGGCTCCTTCGGCGATCCGCCCGTGCGCGCGCCCCTTCGTCCCTGGATGTCCTAGTATGAACTTTTTTTCTGCTTTGGTGACCGGCTGGATCATGTCATCATGGCCCAAATGTCCCAATTGCTTCCGGACTGTTTGTTCTCATTTCGGCCGATCCGGCCGGTTCGCGTACTTCGCGTACTCTTGGCCCGAACTGTCCCGCTCAGTAGTTAGTCATTTTTCTTCCTCTTTCGGCCGGATCGGCTTCTCACGTCCGCCGCGTACTTCTGGCCCGATTGTCCCAAATGCTTAGCGGGCCGCCTGTTCTCATTTCGGCCGATCCGGCCGATTCGCGTACTTCGCGTACTCCCGGCCCAACTGTTCCGGGCTGCCTTAAGTCTTTTCGGCCGATCCGCGCCTAGATGTCCCAAATGTCCCGACTGCCCCTAGGACTAGGACTTAGTCATTTTTTATGATTTTTCCTGGATCAAGCTTGTTTTCTGCAACCTTCTCACATTTTCTCAGAGCTTGCTCTCTTCAACCTGGACAAGAGAGTTAGAAAAAATCTGAGGGGACCCTGGAAACATGAATTTTGCCCTGAATCAATCCATTTGCCTGGGACTTGAGAATTCTGATGCATGTTATCAATTTAAACCCTGGGGGGTGAATTTGGATAACAAGTTCGTGGGTAATCTCTCCAATGATGTCCCACAACACCACAACCATAACAACCGCCTGGTCCTCTCCGGTGGGAAGAGCTCCACTGGTACTCTAGATGATTGAGCTACGAGATCCCGACAATCCGGCTATGGACTATTGAGGTCTCGCTTATGAGCTCCTCCGACCGAGCTCTCGGTGCACCCTTTGTCTGATGGGACCCCTAGGAGGAGGCCCCATACTACATCCTCTTTGCGCATCAAATCTCCGGGAGGTCGGTAAGGTGGGCGGGTCTGCACTGCATGGTGGCTCGAATGAAGCTTTCACGAACTCTGTCCACCCCGTGGAGGAGGCCCGACCCCTTCGACCTACCATCCTACATCTGCTAGATATGGCTCGAACTCGTCTCTAGCCTCGCTTGTGTCTTCCCCATGTCTCTCTCTGCAATATAGGCCTTCTCCACGGCCTTTCAATGTAATGTCGTGGTAGTGAATGCACACTGCGCCACCTAAATCCAAGTTTAGGCCCCGAATGAAACGTGAATCCATACTGCTCATCCCGCATATAGTCGACGTCTTGGAGTAGGTCCGAAATCGACTCTCATACTCGGCCATCTTGCCATCATCGATGCCTGACGGAGGTCATGAAACTCGTCTATCCGCTGTTGTATAAATCTCTTGGGTAAATACCTGCTCCTGAAACACTCCTCAAATAGCTCCCAGGTAATCATCTCTGAGTCAACATGGAGCTTCTACTCCTTGGTCCTCCACCAGACTCCTGCTCCATCCCTCAGAAGATGGATCGTAACACGAGCTTTTGTGTTGCTAGTACAAGGGCAGAGCTTGAAGCATCCGCTCAAGCTCACCAACCAAGCCTCTTCCTGAAAACCACCTGTATCACCTGAATAGTGAGATGGTCATAGCTTCAGGATCTCCCTGATATGGTCTGCAGCTGACGTATGACGAATCCTAGGTCTATCTACATGCTCCTCCCTCTATCTAGGGCTCCGAGACCTGTCCCTATGTCCTGAGATCCTGTCCCCATGTCCTCTCTGTGGTGACTCTACCTAGCCGACTCTGCATGGAAGTTCTCTGCCCTGTGCTCCTCGCTGTGTCGAGGGGATGCCTGAGCATCTACTGATGGCTCCAAACTATGTCTTGCAAGTCATCCTCCCAAGGGCTCTCCGCGTATAGTAGCATTAACATCCTGGAGTGTCTATAAGATCTAAGGTAGAATGGGCTACACACTGACTGCTGGCGGTGGTACATCTCGGTCTATATGAAGAGACCCCTCACCTAATCCGCGCCTCCTGCATAGATCAAGGTGAGAGTTAGTTCATTGTTCTAGGTCTTGTGCTAGTTTTTTCTAAATTTGTTGTTTCCTATAATTATCAACATTGTGGTTTTATAGATTAAAAGAATCAACTCTGCACTAGGTTAAATGTTCATGTTTCATGTTTTCTACGTGTGCCCAAGGGTCCAAGCTTTGAACCCACGGCTTTGATACCAAATGTAATGCCGCAAAAAAAAATGACGACGACGCTCTAGGAACTTGCTTTCACAAAACAAAAATCCGAAACTACGACTACATTTTTATTTTTTTGTTACAATACAAGAATAATGCAGGGGTTTTCCAACCTTTACAATTCATTTACTTACTTGCATTACTTAACTTAGGTTCAAGATTGATAAACTAGATTCCAAGTAAGGAGTATGTATTACACAATACTTTCAGGGTTCATTAAACAACCATTCTAAGAAAGATAACAAGGTTAAAAATAATTTAACAAATGTTTTCTATTCTTTCCATTAAGCTTAGTTTTTACATGGTTAACCTTGAACTATGTTAAAATAATACATTTTTATACTTTGGTGTATAATAATTTATCTAAAACTAATTTTAGGATATAATTTATGTTAATTTTTATAATTAAAATTTTAAAATAGAAATAAATAGGGTAATCATTCAAATTTTCTTTCTTTAATTACAGATAAAGATGACATGCAAAGGCATATACTAAAAGTTGCTTATTTTTCACAGTTCAACAGAATGGATAATTTTAAAGGAACCATTGCTATGAAACTTTACAAAGCGTCTTCATTTTCAAAATTTATTAGTGAAAGAAGAAAAATCATTTAAAAACAAATTATCTGCTGCAACATTTAAAACAACGGGTGCAAAAATATAAAAGAGAGAAGTTGATGCTTGTTAAATTATTGCATCTAATGAAGCAGATAAAGATGACAAGAGTTTTATTAGTGGAAATACATTCAAATTTATGCTCGAATTTATGGTTGGGGGTGGTGGGCTCTGCCATAGCATTAAAAACTCCATCTACTTGTGTGTTGAAGTCTTCTTCTTTGAGCCGCACATCTCCCATTTATTTCACTTTAGATTTGAAAATCTTTCACCTCTTGTGGTCGGCCTGCTAGTCTACTCCGCCCTGGCCGTGTAGATTTAATGTGGTGGTTATTAGATGAAGCTACAGATAGTGGGGTGTGTTCTTGGCGTGAATCTTGGCCACTACCGCACAGAAAATGGCCAGGCAGCAGAAATAAAACAAAGATTTTTTTGAGCGCTTAAAACAAGCAGGTTGTCCAACTATGTTGTTATCTGTTCAGTATCGAATGCATCCTCAAATTCGGAATTCTCCTTCGAGATATATTATCAAAATCGATTAAGGGACAGTGAGAGTGTCATGAGGAGACTGAAGAAATTTATTACAAAGATTCTCTATCGAGACCTCACCTGTTTTACAATGTAGTTCGTGGAGGAGAATCTCAAAGAGGCGGATCTGTTTCATATCAGAATATTCATGGAGCACAGTTTGCTTTGTAATTAAATGAACCTATCAGCGTAAATTTTAGTACAGTCTTATTACATGATGATTTTACAGAGATATATCATCATCTTAATTGTTTTATATTATATGAATGTATGATTTTATATGTATTTTAGCACAGTTCACTTTGCATTTAGTGCGAATAACTATAAAACGCCTGTATAGATTTCTTGTACCTAATTGTTTTTTATTTCCACACTTTGAAATTTTTTTCTTTGCTAACAAATAAAATAGTCATTTGGATGTATAAGTAACCAAGACCTAATGCATGTATATCCATTAAATAGTATTCCAATGTTTTATTTTCCAAATATTTAGGTTTGTATATTTGTATTTATTTTAGTCGTGATGATTACTTTATTGTTTTTAATTTATTCTTTTAGTTTTACACTTTTCTATATTTTATTTCACGTGTATTATGTAGGAATGGATTTATACCAAATATGCAAAGGAAAGTATTTTATACTATGTATGTAACCATATGCTTATAAACTATTTTTATTTATTTTACAAGAAGAGAGAATGCACTAATATTCCCACTTTTCAATACATCTCTTTTAAGTAACAAAATGAAATTTAATATATATATATATATTAGATAAATTTCTCAACATTCCTCAAGAGGGTTTCAACAATATTTCCATTAAGTTTTAAAGCAAGAACTACTAACATTTCAACAAGATCAACATACTCATATGAGGTTCCAAGCCAAGTTAAAGGAGAATAAATAAATTGTCTTTCCTTCAACTTTCAATTCCATCCACATTACAACCTTACTAATGAAGATCAATACAACTTTCCTTCAAAATCTTGTTACAACATTTTCCACTTAATGTGGGAACAAATTTACAATAATGGAAGCTAAAATACAAAGCAATATTACATTTTTCCTCCACTCAAGGTGAGTAAAAATACAAGGTGGTTTCACCTTGTCATCAACAAGGCTCCAATGCTACAAACATCAACAAGGTAGCTCCTCCAATAGTTTTATTGATTCACAACAAAATAAGGGGAGAGGAAACTCTCTCATCCCAACCAAGATACCCAATGGAGAAGAGAAGCCATCCTCTCCATTGGCCCCAAGCCCCAACCACATTACAATGGGAGAAAATCCAACTCATGGCAACTACTAGCTTCCACATAACTCAACATAAAAATTCACATTCATTCCATAATCCTTCAAAACAAAATCAACAACTCAACAAGAGGGAAAAAAATCACAACAACAAGTCACAAGGCTTATCAAGAAAGCCATAAGAGTAAGACCTATGGGGAGGCCACTTATGCCTCCCAATGGGAATGGGTGCCACCTAAAAGCCTCCAATGCAAAACACAATACCCCTAACAACTCTTATGCCTCCCTCAAGTACCCCTTATCCCTCCATTCACTCTTATGCCTCCCTCAACTCTTATGGCTCCCCCAAATTAAGAACAATAAGAAAATGCAAGCATTTCTCATACTAGGTGGGCACCCAACCCAAAATCCCTCGTAAAGAAAATGATCTCTTATGCCTCCCTCAAATAAACTCCCCATAGTCTCCTCCCACTCCCAACTTAGGCATTCTACCCATTCCCAACAAGCATTTCAAACAACAATATTCAACACAACATATATACTCATTCATATAACAAAAAGAAGAAAACATAATACAAACAAAGGTGAAGCTCCTACCTTTCCATGGTAGAGCTTGCTCCAAGTATGAAGTCTCAAATCCCTCCAAAGATCAAGCAAGCATCAACAAGCTCCAACAAAATTCCCCAAGTATCAACAAGCTCCAAAATCCACAACTCTTTCAAAATCCTCTCCTCTCCAAAATACAAGAGACTAAAAATGAAACCTTCCAACCCCCAAAAAAACAAGAGGATCCAATAAATAGAGAAAAGAGAGGGAGGGATGATGTGGCTCCAAGTAGGATGCCACCTCCTTTTCCCTCCACTCCACATCACTTGGTCAACCTCATATTCCAATGCACCATTAATAAGTGGTTGAAAGAAAGGCAAGCACCTTACACACTCCACCTAAGCCCACTTCCCCAAAGGACAAAATTAAATTTTTGAAAGGAAGTGAAATTAATATTTTACCCTTTTATCCCCCAAAACACCTAAAAGACCCTAAATTTGGCCTTCCAACCCATAGGTAGGGTTGGCATGGGGTTTTAAGAGGTGTGGGACAAGTTTGACTTGTCCCACAAGCTTCCAAATTTGGCCTCTAAGGCCAAATTCGAGTTTCCCATGTGGGGTAGAGTGTGCTACACTCAAAACTCAAACACACATCATTCCACACAAAATCCAAAGTAAATCAAGCCTAATAAATGAACTCTCTTTTGGTCACATCTTTTAATTAGTTTAGGACAAATTCAAATTAACTTAATTAAGACACTACAACCCATGACTAATAAAGGGGGCAAACACCAATCCAAAGAATATGAATAATAACACAAGTAAAATTTCACTTACTAAGAGCAACACATACTAACATAATAAAAAAGGAAAATTAAAACAAAACAACACATGACCCCTAGGTCACAATTTTTCCCCAACCAAATACTTCCAACACACACATAATTACTTGTTGCCATGGTGACCTTAGTTGGCTTCTTCTCGAATTCCGATGTGGTTGGTCTCCACTCCCCAATATTGTTGTGAATATAATATACCGCAAAAGAGAATACCTCCTTCGGCTGTTGGCTGCATTAAAAATTCATGCCAAATATACAATATAATCTAAAATAAACGACACATGATTTACTATCATCTATGCAAGTATGATATCACTTACACTTTATAGCACATTTCTATTCCACATTTCATTTATGTCAAAACGATCATCACATTAATCAAATTATCAAGTTCTACTCAATATGATTAAACATAACACATGTCATAATTAAAGATAAATAACCATGTCAAAAGTATACAAATATCATCATCAAATGTCCACCAGTAGACCATATGCATCATATAAAGATCAAATCAATAACAGTCCAGTGTCTATGATATCTACTAGCATGCTAAATCAAGAAGCCATAATAAATCCATAAGTGAAGTAATCAGTCTAAAAAAACAACAAAGCAAAAGTGGTGTCGAAGGGAAGTGGGCACCACACTTTTTCACGATTTTAAGATAATTTTCAAATATATTTTCTTGGTCTTATGTAGACATGCTAGGCTTAAATATATCATTGATAGTTCATAACCTAGTTGTACATGAATAAGTAAAGACAATAAAGAAAAATCTTAGAAAAATGGACCCTCGTGTAGCCCTCCTAATTAAAGAAGAGTTGGAAAAATAATGGCAACATGATTTATTAGGCCTATTGATTAGTCAAAATGGATTTCTAACATAGTACTTATGCAAAAGAAACCCATTGGCATTAGAATCTGTACAGACTTTGGAGAACCCCTTATGGGACATTATGCTATCAGGTCATGCCCTTTGGTCTTAAGAAAACAGGTATAACCTATCAAAGGGCTATGACATTCATCTTCCAGGTGTCTCGAGATTACAAGGTTAGAATGAATCCAAAGAAATGTGCCTTTGGTGTGCTATCCAAAAAATTACTAGGTTTCATTATGTCAATAAGAGGAATTGAAGTTGACCCAACAAAGGTCACTACCATTATTGAAATTCATACACCTAAAAATCTAAAACAACTATGTAGTTTACAAGGAAAAATATAGGATATTTACCGATTCATTTCTCATCTCGTAGGAAAGTGTCATTCGTTTACACATCTTCTTAATAAATATGTTTTTTTCCATTGGGGTCCTGAACAACAACAAGCATTCACCTTACTCAAGGAGTATTTGGGAAAACCACTTGTTCTTATGATGCCTACTCTAGGTGAGCCCTCGCTATTGTATATTTTAGAGATAAATTTGTAATTTGTGCACTTCTAGCTCAATATGATATAAATCAAAAAGAAAAATCCATCTACTACCTCTTAGTCACACTTTGATTTCTTATGAGCTTAACTATCCAAAATTGAGAAAGCTTGTTTGGCCGTTGTTTTTTCTTTCCAAAAACTTTGCCACTATCTATTGAATAACAAGTTCAAGCTCATATCCATAATTGATCCACTCAAGTACTTATTGCCAAAACCAGCACTTGTTGGGAATATGGCTAATTGGATCATCTTGCTCAGTGAGTTTGATATTGATTATGTTAATCAAAAATCAGTTAAGGGGAAATTACTTACGGATCAACTAGCTGAAGCCCCCTTGCTAGGAACAGAACCATTGAATCTAGATTTTCCAGACGCTTTTATGATGTATATTGAAGAATCCATCACATGGAAAATGTAATTTGATGGATCATTTACCTTTCATGGTTTAGGAGAAGGAGTTGTGCTTATCACTCCTATAGGGGATCTGATTCCTTAGGAATTTAGACGTGGATTACCATGCACTAATAACATAGCCAAATATGAATCCCTGATTGCAGGACTGAAAATTTCTATACAATGGGACATTAGATAGGTTAATGTTATAGGTGATTCTCAATTAATCATCAACCATGTAAATGATGAATATAAGGTTAAGGATGAGAAGCTCCTCCCTTACAAGAAGATGGTGGATATTTTGAAAGAGTTATTTATACAAATCACCTTCCAATAGATACCCAGAGGACATAATTTCTTTATGGATGCCATGGCTACAATTGGATCTATGTTACGCATCCCACTTAGAAATAATGACATGTCATTCTTTGTGGAACATATAATAATACCAATGCATGATATGCCATAATCTTGTTTGGTGTGTGAAGTTGTTGGTCCCTTATCCCCATGGTATGTTGACATCTATAATTATTTACATGAAAAAACCTATACCCCTAATATTTCCCATTCTGATAAACATAAGCTTATCTAGCGTATATCCTATACCCTCCTTGGAGGTATGCTCTATCATAGAGGCTATGACAGGAATCTACTACGTTGCCTTAACTTGGAAGAATCTACCTTATTGGTCAAATAGGTGCATGAAGGAATCTATGGGGACCATACAAGTGGAATGGTTTTTACTAAAAATCTATTAAGAGTAATTACGGGCCTACCATGGAAACTAATTTTGTCAGTATGTCAAGAAATGCTTGTTGTGTCAAAAGTACAACAATTTGATACATGCTCCAACATATTCATTACAACCAATTACAACACCATAAAATTTTTCAAAGTGGGGACTCAATCTCATTGGGAAACTTATGACCACCTCCTCTAATGGCCATAACCATATCATAACTACCACTGGGTATTTCAAAAAATGGGTAGAGTTTGTTCCTATAACTTATGTCACTGGTTCAAGAATTTCCAAATTCATAATGAACCAAATTATATCTTCACTACGACTTTCCCCCGATACCATTGTATCGAAAATGGAAAGTAGTTTAAGAATAAGAAACTGAAGGCATTGTGCCAATGCTTCCAAATCAAAAAAAATGGTCAACTCCCTATTACCCTCAAGGAAATGCACAGGATGAAGCAATGAATAAGAATCTTATTTGCATTATGGAAAATATGGTTAACAAAAGTGGCTATAATTGGCACTTGCAAATCCATCCTGCCCTCTGGGCTTATTGAACATCTATCGCACACCCTACTGGTGTTACTCCATATTCACTTTTTTTGGCACAGAGGTTATCCCCCTTGAGATCGAGCTCCCTTCTTTGCGCATATCTTCAAAGATTGTCACGAAAAAGAGGAGGTATATAGAGTGGCTAGACTTGCAGAAGTAGAGATATTGGATGAAAAGCACCTTCACTTACCGAACCATTAAAAATTGTATCAAAATTGAGTGCACCAAAGCTATAATAAATGCATCATACCTCATACATTTGAGGTAGGACACCTTGTTTTAAAGGAGAATCAATTCAACACTACAAAAGATCAAGAAAAGAAAGACAAGTTTGAACCTAATTGATTAGGACCATATGTTGTGGTTGCTAAATTTGGTTCAGAACATATAAAATTGTTGAATGAGATGGTGATGAGCTTAGGGAACCTATGAATTCCATGCATCTCAAGAGTTTCTATGCCTAAGCATGGGGACCTTCAAAAATAACAAAATATAAAAATCAAAAAAATAAAGAGAAATAAATCCATCAAAGTGTGAAAACCATGTAATTGTGGCACTTTGGACAAGTCCTTTGGTGAAAACCAGTTTCAACACCATTGAAGGGTTCATTGTTCATAAGCGTCTCACACTTGGGGGTACTATTGCTTTATCCTAAGCTAGTTTTTACCTGTGTTTGAGATTATTTTGAGCCTATCCTTGTGGCCTTGATTCGAGCTGATCCTACACTTTTATGCGAGGAGTTTACCTTTGTACATTCCCATCAAATAATGGGGAAATTCTTTGCATCTTCACTTTCTTGTACATATGTGTGATGTTTTCCTTTTACATTCCTTGTCTAACGCAGGGGGCATACATGCATATTTTTAAATAGCTTTGGAAAACCTTTAAAAATATCTAAACATTAAAAATACTCTTTGAAAAAACATAAACATTTGAAATAGATTATCTCAAAATACAACTAAAAAACAAGATAACATTATGTCTTGAAAATATAAAAAACAACGCAAAATGTTTCAAAAAAAAATGTCCCACAAAAACAAAGTAGTGTTTTTTTACTTACGTAGTTTTTTGTATTGTTGTTTTAAATGATTTTATAGATTAGTGTTTTCTTACTTTTGATTTTTTAGATCAAGTCATTTTAATTTGTTTAATCTGTTATGGGTTTCATTAGATTAATTTTGTTTATACTTGTACATTGGTTGTTGTCATTTCATTATCCATATCATGCCATCACATCTAACATCTATAACAACATCGTATATCATCAATAAAAATGATAACATACATCATCATGAAACTAAAAGTCAACATGTATGCTAAGATAACATCATATAATACCATCAATGGGGAAATGGGGATTATTTTATCCCCACATCATAATCCATAATAAAAACATGGGCTAAACATGTCATCTCATAACAAAAATGTCATAAATAATCAAAGTCCACCATCATCATAAAACATCAATGTCAATATAAAAAATGTGTCTCGATATACATCAGATACAAGCAAGCCACTATGGACATGGGTCAAAAATACGTTCCTCCATCTCGAGGCATAGTAAAAATACAATACATATACATTGAGTCAAAAATATTCCTTCATATCGAGGCATATACCAAAAAGAATACATATATATGGATCCATCTCATAAACAGAGTCAACCCTAACTCTCGCTGGTACTAGGAATTCTTGGCCTATGATAGGGTGGTGGAATTTAGCCAAGGGAGGCATTTGTATGGATCTAGTAGACCTAGATGGTCTGTGTAATTTGGATCTAGATCATATGCCTAAAATCTGACTATATGGAGGTGCCCTCTATCCCTCTAGAACTGCAACATGGTATGATGCCCTGTAATGCGCTTCTTCAGCTAAAGCTGCTACAAAGTCAAACACTAAATCTGGGGACCCTCCTACTAAGGTTGCTTGATGAAGAGCATCATGCTTTTTTGTAAGTCTAGCCACATATACCTTTAACTGAGTCCTCTCAGCTCCCCACTGTGCTCTCTCCATCACTACTTGATCTTGCATAGTTATGGCCTAGTATCTCTCTATAGTGACCTACTACATCTACTGCCTCAAAGTAGATTGATATGTAAAACCCTTCTCAACCTATCACTATAAGGTCTGTAATGTAATAAAATATATGTTTCCATGCTACAAGGCCATATCTCTTTGCACTTGTAAAATAGCCACTTTGATGGCCCACCTACTCGTGGAAGCACTCTGTAACCTGGGACTGGTATGTCCAGTTGTGGTGGTCCATGTGTGGCCCCCACTCTATCCCCATCACCCCTACCTACTGCAATATGTGGGCTGGTTACTCTTGAAGGTGATGGTGGACCTTGTATCAGAACCTCCTGAATATCTTTCTGAACCACCTACTACATTGTTGTTATATGTGGTTACACATGTGGTTGAATTAATAGACCTTGTTGTGCGTGGAGGAACCTATATCTGTTGTGGTAGAGCTTGCTATGGTACAGGATGATGTGGTGGAGCCTATTATGGCAGAGGTTATACATGTGGACTTGATTATTTCAGTCCCTATCCCTATCCCTGATCTTCCTGTAATGTTACCTCGGCCTCGGAGTTGTCCTAATCTAGCCTTATCTTGTAAGGCCTAACCCCGAAGTCCTCTATTACGCCACTATACCAGAAGCTATGGTGGCCTATGGAATAGTGATGCATCTAGGAACTACTATAGCATACCAAGGCCCATAATTTTTAGTGGTCCTTAGGTCTACTATCTATCTGTCTATGTCCATCCCATCACTATGGGATGACACAATGATATTTTTTAAGTGCCCTCTATGGTCTAATGGGGGGCCCAAAGTTGAAAGTCTCATGCGCTCTGCGCATGTATCACATCCTATCACTGGGAATTCCCTGGATGAGACCAAAATGCCGTTGAAATCTACCAATACAATACCACTCCAAAATATGTCTGTGATTGCCAATCACAAAGTGGTCCACCTCAATAATTCTAAGCTTAATAGAATCCTCAAGCCACTGGTATAGATGGTATGGTTTCCATGTCACCATCCATAGCTATAGGTCATTGAATGCTCATCTATAGTAAGCTATATCACCTAGATGAGATCTGACATCCTCTTCAACTGACTCCCATCTCCTACAAGATGGCTCATCTAGTGCTCTAGCTCATAGCACTCCAAATGGACACCTGATAGCAATATGGTCCCATGACCAAATATGTAGAAGTGTATTAGGGCCCATGCTCCTCATACCACTGTATGCAATCAAATGTAAATCCCAATATAAATGGGCCAATATGCACTAACCCCAATAAAATACCTCTCCATCCATAAGTCTGTGCACCAATCTTATTAGACTGAGTGGAAAATGAGTCCCAATATTTTCAAACAATAGGTATCCACTGACAAGAGACATAAGATACACTGGTAGGTATGCGATCTTATGGTCCTCAAAGTTCTTATACAAGTGCATTTCCATGCCATGTTGAGAAATATCCTCTAGCTGAAAAAGAACCCATATGTGGTTTAGAATCTGTCTGCGGAACCCATCATATGTCACCAAGCTACCTTGGATGGGAACTATGAGGATTTTATGTACATCCTCCAATGTCACGGTCATCTTACTAGTAGGAATTCTGAATGTCTAGCTCTCACTATGAAACCTCTTTACTAAGGTAGTAAGGAGGCTATGGTCAAACATAAGGTATGGAAATTATGTAATATGTGATAAACATGTAGCCTCTAGAATGGAAATCAACCCCCACTTCTTATGATGGGATAAATTTTTCTCATATGATCATAGGCATCCATGACACTCGTGCACATAAAAATTACGTAATCTCACATGTTAGATTACCCAACATGTAAACAATCAACATTCATTTATTTTGAAAACATCTTCCTAAGATGTTTTAATCACTCTAAATTTCTTCTTAACATCTCCTAAATTCTTCTAATGCCTTCTCAAAGGCCAAACTTTGCACTAGTGCATGCCTTTGGACACTAGTGCATTCAACGCTAACGCAAACATTTTAACACTCTTGCTCTCAATTTAACATTGGTGCATGCCATGCTAGCACGACCCTTTTCATGCCCATGTTATCATTCTAATGCTAGTGCATGCCCTATTCTACTTAACTAAAATTTTAATGCCAATGCTCATATTTTAATGTTAGCATGTGACCCTTTAACACTAGCGCACATGCTACAAAAGGCCTAAAGGCTGCTGCTAGCATTAACCCACCAACTTCCCTAGCTAAAACAAGTAATAAATGCACTAAAAATTAAAAAAATGTGTTACATACCTTTGGGATACCATCTGCTAGAACCCTCCCAAACTCTTGAACTTGATCATCGTGATGTGTACGATTCATAATCTCTATCATCTCTCTCAAACGTAGAGTAAAATCTCTCAAAAAAGTAGTAGAGTATAATAGAAAATAATGGGTCGTGATGGATTTTACCCCTCCCACCCTACTATTTATACCCTCCAAGCCCTAATTCTTCATTTTTCTCACCCTCAGGGGCCGGATAACTAATTTTTTCTTCTATATTTTTCTCATCATGTGTTGGTGTTCCATCGTGATGATTATTTTTATTAAATGATCATTTTACTAATGTTTTCACCTCGTTAGGGCATGTTTTTGCTTCCCAGTGACCTTTTTTCTTCTCCCTGGAGCATATTTTTTATTACTAACATTTTTTTCGGTGTACCACATAGACCGTCATTCTTCTATATCATTTTCTTCCCAAAATTCAAAAAAAATCAAAAAATAAAAAAAATCATAAAAATTCAAAAATCCAAAAAAATGGGTAAAATTTTCAAAACTCCAAAATTGGTAAAAATAATTCACACATCAAATCATTTACTGGACACAATGTCCTCAAACATTAAAATTTTTCCTACAAAACATCTTTCTTTGGTCCTCACTTGTTCTCGTGCATGACTTGTGGATCATTTGGATCTACCTCCATTAACAAAGCTGGTTTGCCTCCTATGTACACCCTTCCTAGCACATACAATTGCTTGGGGAAATTTCATAGAGCATGAATGCTTTTTCATAGGACCCATGTGTCCTCTGTTTATTCACCTTGCATGTATCATTTCTTGGGGTGCCATTTTTAACACTTTTGTTAACTCAAACATTTGGGAACTGAAGCTAGATAACAAAAACATTGGTGCAACTATCTTGAACATTGTTTGTTTGAGTACGTTTGTTTGTGTTTGTTTCCTTTGTTGGGTTTACTTGATTACTTTCTCATATTGCATTGTGTTATGTATGTTGCTTTGAATTAGTCCTTTTGTAGTGCAAAAATGTTTGTATTATGGATTTTCATGTGATTTTATATTTTGTTGCATGCTTATATATAATAAAGAGCTAATGACATAGATCATAGCAAAATGATGAGAAAAGTTTTTATAAGCCAACTAGTATGTTGTAATCTCCATATACAAGTTTTCTTCATCTCCAATTTTCTTCATCACCATTTTATTCTATAATTTTTTTCTTTAAACACCACATGGGGCAATAGGGATTATATTTATCCCCCCCCCTTGTTTCTTCTATCCAATGAAATACATGCTTTTCTTTCCCATTCACTCACATTGTACACTCACTTACTCAACTTTTGTTGACTCTTCTTATTTTCCTTATTCTTTTCAATCGTCGATCGACCTCTTCCATTACCCCATTGACACTCGAGGGGGTATCCTTCATTCTACTCATTTTTCTTCCACTTCTTCAAAATTTTATTATCTATAATTATCTACTATCTTTGAAGTGGCATTGTTTATACACCACAACAAAGAGGGAAAATGTAGACACCTAAATCTGCCTATGTATTTTTAATACTAAAATTGTACTAATTACCCTCTTTCCCATCATTTCCATTATAATTAGTTATTTCTAGCTGATTAACTAACATTCCCATCTATTTCAGTCAATTAACGATACTCTATTAATTAACTAGCCTTTACCCCATCCCGGATGCCAATTAACGACACTTTGTTAGATGTAATCATCTTTGAATCAATTAATTAACTATTATTAGTTAATGAATACTTTATAACCTTGTATTTAATTAATAAACCTTCATATTAATTAAATCCCCTTTTAAATCATATACAACTCCCATGAGTTGCTAATTCTACCTATTTCCTCCTAAATCACCTCAAAATAGATTTCTAAGCTTATCTTGTCCTATTAATTAATCCTAGTTGATCAATTAAATCACCTCCAACTCCCATGAGTTGCTAATTACTAATTAATTCCTCTAATCATGCTTATCTCTTCTAATTCTACTTTATTTTTTTCCCACATTCACTAGGATTGTAGTTTCTCCTAATTGGAAAACTATATATACAACCTAGTATTCTCCCTTCACACCACACCACACTTTTAATAGTGATTACTATAGGAATATTGATAGAGTATTCTCCATTGTTGGAATAGCTTCTTATCTTTGCATCCATTTCTCTCATTGTTGAGTAGTAAAGGAAGATCCAAACATGGCCTTGTAGCCATTTTGGTGAGATCATTTCCTCACTTTGGAGACAACATAGAAATTGATTTCTTATGATCTAAATAGGCTCATATTAATTAGAAATCATACATTACAAAGAACATCCAATTCTAAGGGATGACTTTACATTAGATGTTTAAATTCATTTTGATGCATTAGAAGTTATTTCCTTTAAATATTTATCATTGATGTTCTTATTAGATTATCTTTGTTTAGGAGCTACTTGGTGTTAGCTTATTTCAATTATCTTAGTTAGTTTAGTATGCATACAACTACTTGTGTAACACACCACTGTAGATGGTGTGTATGTGCTAAGGACTCTCAACCTTATAAAAGCAATTGTGTAAATTCCCAGTGCTAAAGGACTCTCTACCCTATCAAAAGCCTCCGTGGCATGTAAAAGAACTATGTAATTGTACTTTGGTTCTGACACTCCAAGATAGATTGTTGTATTGGTCTTTGTTATTGGCACTCGGGGAAGGCCGACGTGCTAAGGACCCAAGTTCTATTTTGAGCCCTACCAAAACTGAAAACTGTGTTGTATCAGTACTATGCTATGTGTAACTATGTATGGGGCAACTGATTTACCCATATGATTCCCACTCATTTGGGGTGCATTAGACATTTCTGAAGGAGTATGTGGCCCAAAATAAGAACAACCACTATGCCGAAATTGTTTGATGTATGGGAAGGGAATTTTCTTGGTAGAAACGAAGGCACACACAAACAAGTGGCTAGGAAAAATAAGTGTTAGTTCAATGAAATACATACACTCATGTATAAGATGAAATATAAGCTACACAAACAATGTGTAAACATGCAAGAAGATAATTTAGACCACATAAAGAGGGTTGTAAACATGGGAAATCACTCATGATGTCACAAGACAATCAAGGCCATAATGGACACAAACAGACAAGTGTGCACACAAGGAAAAGGGAAAAATCCACAAACAAGAGCATATAATGACAAGAAATGGTAAACAATGTAACAAATTACCATGGAAGCAAGTTTCCCTGCATAACAAATGTTGCACATGAATCACCTATTAGCATGTTATAAAGATTAAGAGTATGTCAAAGCATGTATAATATAAGAAAATAGTGTGCTATGAAACAAAATGAAACAATAACACCTGTAGTGTATGAAAGTGGATGCCCTCGGGAGCTTTGTGTGACTGGTAATAGGTACTACACTAAGAATCTATGTTGCATGTAATGGATTTGTAGATTCTATTATCACAACTAGAAAAGCAAGTGAACACGCATGTGTGTATGATAAAGATAATGACATATAAGATACCTATCTACCATGTGCAATAAGATGAACATGTAAAAAATGAATAAATAAAGAGTAAACACAACCAAGATATGCAATATGTTGTGGACGGTATGGAATGGAATGTAGTTTGAATGCTAGGAGAAGTGTGCCCCCTAAGTGCATGAAAATGTATGCAATGAGGCTCATTTATTTATGCCCCTCAACAATTAAGAATGAATAGTAAATGAGAGTGTGTTATCAGAAAATGGTTTGAGAAATGTGTTACATGTTAGAAAGGAGTTGATGAATAGAGTGATATTTATGAGATGGTAATGCTTTGATGATATTGTATGTGATATGAGAAATGAGTGTTGTGTGATGATTTAGCCTAAAGTGTATATCACTAGATGGGTGACTAGGATGCTAGCAAGCGTGATGATGTAACACAAAGCGTATATCATGAAATGTATAAAGAAGGAACTGGCTAGTAATATCGTATGATAAGATGATCAAAGGATTGAACATGTGAGTGTGATGAGGTCCATTTGATTGGTAAACCCTCATTAGTTGAGTATGGACCGAGGGACTAAAGTGCGTCATCAGGTAGTGAATGTAGTGAGTAAAATTAGATGTAGCGTGAATGTGTATTGTGAGTAAGATGCAAAATGTGTGATAGATGATGTAATAAGAGAATGTTGAATGTGTAGAACATGTGTTGTGTGAGATGTGTAATGTGTAGTATGACTAAGAAATGCTAGAGATATGTGTGGTGAATGTGTTATTATGGTCAATTGTATGATATTGCGTGGTGTGTATAGTGTGCAGTGTGTGAGGTTCATGTGTGTAGTATGCCCTCAAAAATCGAGTGTGAACCATAGCACAAGAGTGTGTCATAGGGAGATGTTGATGTAAATGTGTGCATATATGCAAGATGAATGTAAAATACTAGATGTGATGTGTGTAAGATGTATGGTAATTGATAAGGAAAATAAGGTGTGGGGGAGATAATAGGCGTGATGCCCCCAAGTGTGTAATAGTAAAGGTGATCAAGTGAAGTCATCTAAAAGGTCATCATTGTCATGGTTAAAATTGTATGGTGAGGCATCTGAGACTTGATAAGCTATAGTGTCGGGTTGGTCATGTAAAGCACCATCTAAGTGTAATTTATACATGCCCATAACATATTCCTCGTTAGTGAAAGGAGGTAATGGACACCTATGTGCATACCACCGAGTCATATTAGGTGAATAACCAAGGAAGGAATCATTGCAAATGAATATGTGACCAAATAGCATAGGAAATGATATATCAGTGTGATCAGGGTGTAACGTGCCCCTGATGTAAGCAATCCAATATTGTCCTAATGTAAGTGGAGAAAGGTAGATGGTGAGATGGAAGACACGTAGACCATAAGTGACAGTGATAGTGATGAATCCATGATAGAGAAGAAGGTCATTAGTTGGAGGATAAATATCCTCAAGAGTAAAGCCAAGCTGAGTAAAAACATCATGTGAATATACAATGATATTGCAAGTAGGATAAAATGGAATGTGCTCCCAAAAAAAATCATTCATGAAAAGTGTACATGTAAAGGGAGGTGGTTTTGAAATTGATTGCATATGAGAATTTATGGAAGGTGGAATGATGTTCGATGTAGGAACATTCCCCTAAAAAATAACCATAGTAGTAGTAATAGCGAGTAGCAGGGGGAGGCGAAGATGTAGTTAGGACCGAATCTATCATGTAAATGACACCTTCAAGTGGTGGTAAATGTGGTAGCTCATCTATGGGTTGTGGGTAATCACTAGTGTCATCTCTTGGAATAGAATGTGCAATATTTGGATCTTGGTTGTAAAATTTTTATGGATGACGGTCACGAAGAATAGTATACTCAACACCCTCATGTGGAAATTTGACACAATGATGCACTGTAGAGGAAATAGATTGCATGGCATGGAGCCATGACCTACCAAGTAAACATATATACAAAACTGGAAAGCCAATAAAATGGAAGATTGTGTTGAGTGTTTTTGGCCCTATAGTAATAGGTAAAACAAATTGACCTATGCATGGATGAATAGAGCCATCATATGCATAAAGAGAGAGACATGATGAACTAACATTAGTAGCTAAAAGACCAATCTTTTCAAGGAATGACATGGGACATAGATTGAGCTCAAATCCATTATAGATTAAAGTACGCTTGATACCCATATTATAAATGTGAATCATGATATGCAAAGGTGGATCATTGTCAAAAATAGAAAGATCAACATGAGGATTAGATGGGAAAGCTATATGTTGAGAAAATGGATCGATAAAGGAGTTATATATAGAGTATAGATGCATATTAGCTGGAATGTGAGTAGTAGTAAGGAGATGTTATACTCTATGTATTAATTTAGGATTGGCCAACAATAACTCATTAATGGAGATACTCATGATGAGAAAATAAGAAATATACTAATAGTGTGTAGATCAAGTCAGGTTCACCAAAATGATTAAGCTAAAATGTAAAATCTAAGCCTAATCTGATGTTATCATAGTAGTAAATAAATGCAATAATGAAATATATAAATTAACCCAAATAACTAAGCAATTACATTATGAAACCCTAACTGTAAACAGGGTTAGAAGATCCTTAGCTGATTTGTAGATTTCACTGAATTATGTCGTAAGGAGAAGGGAGGAATAGATATGGAAAACCATCACATAGGAGCATAGAAAATTGCAGATATGGGTAGATAAATTGGACTGGGGCATTTGGAGAGGGATAGTGGCACCTACGAATGCCTGGGTACTGATTCTGGGCACATGGGTCTACAGAAATTCTTAGGATCCCTAATTCTCAAGGTTGCAATATGTTCATTAATGCTCACATTTTGTCATTATGGATTCGCACCATGATTGTTGGAGTCACCAAAAACCTATAATAAGAATATACCTATAAAACCCTAAAATAGACATCAAATACCAAAAAAATAAAGATTTAGAATGAGGGGTCAGACTGTCCCTAGCCACCAAAATGGTGTACTTACAACTGAGTGTTCCACTACATCTCATAACCAATGTAGTTTTGTGTGTGTGTGTGTGGAATTATGCCCTAGGTTGCTCTTGTACTAGTCACACTTGGATAACGAGGAAGTAGTTAGATGTAAATAAATGTAATAAATGTGTGCATGGAATAAAATAAAATTCCATCCTATGAAGTGTATACAGATGAACCAACCCTTGTGTCCCTTGTGATGGATCCAGATGGATGCAATGGAGCTCTTAGATTCCTTGAAGGATGCAACATTAGGTGCAGATAATATATGCTTAGTGTTTGGTCCTTCATTATGATCACATAACTTTATATTTATATGATTCCCTTACTTGAACTTTGTAATTAACCCCAAAAAATATAACCACCAAAAAGATAAGATGCCTAAATGGATAGAAAGGACCCAAAAAGTATGAGTAAAATAAAAAGAGGATAGGGATGCCCAAATTGGATGAGGGTGCCTGGCGTTGACATCCTAGTTTGGGCAATGGTGACTAGGATGAAAAATGCCGAAGATTGAAAAGGAAAACTGAGCAAGTAGAGGTGTAAGACCAAGAAAAGTGACAGAAAGGAAATAAAGGTGGCCAAAGACATGGGTTAATTAGTACCATTCTTACTTAGGAATCATATGAATAATAGTATGTAATCATGACTAGATAATAACCAAACGTTTGTGATTTTTTTCTCTGATACCCTAACTCGCCCATATCATCTAAAGCCCCAATCTGCCCTTTTTGGCCCATTTTTTCTCGAGTTGGGCATCCTTCTACTACCCAAGTGGATGGCTCTCCATAGTCACTATTGAACCTATAAATATGACCTTACCCCTCCCTTTATCGGGATGTAATTTTGATTTCATCTCTTATGTGCCTCTACAATTGCTATCACTATCTTAGGGCCATTCTTGGAGATCTTGTGCCATCTTTAGAGATTTGAAGTCCTCTTTCCATCTTGCATGTTTAGATCTACCATCTCCTTCCTCCCAACCATAATCATCAACTTTTTAGGCTCTACAATTATTAGAGAGCCTTTTTCTTGCATTCACCCATCTTTATAATCATTTGTAGACTGTAATTTTATCCATTTCCATCCACTTAGACTTCAGATCCATCTTGGTCCCCGTCAAACTTGTATCATTTATAATCATCATGAGATTGTAATTTTATCACTTTGCCACTTTCTAATCGACATCCATCATTTCATCTGTTTGAGTTTGGTGTTCTCAACTTCACATATATTTAGATCATGTCATTCTACCTTTCTATCATCTTTGATCTATTTTTCCAATCCTCAGTCATCACCAACTCATCCCGGTTGCCATCAACCGGATCCATATTTATTGTATTTATAATAACTTTTCATATTTTTCTTGCATCCTTTTTGTTATATCTAGATCCACATCATCTTGCAGTGTTTTGTCTTCAACTCAAATCCAATTTCATATCTAGATCAACTTTAGATCTATCTATAGGAGCCTTTGTAGGCATGTTTCTATACCTTCTTATCATCCTATCATGGTCACCATCGATCATGCTCTGTAGCCTCGAGTTGCCATTGACCCACCTAAGTCTAGTTTACTTTACATTCATTTACATCATATCTACATTTCTATCTTTTATCTAACATTTTAGTTTTTGTTTTGGATCAGATTTTGCTACATCCAATTTATCAATATCGATTTTATCTTATCTTTATCAAAATGAGGGTTGACATACATCCTAGGAAGTTTTCATTTATTGGGACTAAATTTGTCAGAAAACCCACCCATCTATCTACTAATTCAATATTTTTCTATCGAGTTCATTTTATTTTCAGGTCATCTATCTTGCTACTGAGAGAAGGATCTCTTATTTGCACCCGTACACGTCGTCATCCCATCTTTAGCTACCTTATACCATCACATACTTAGAGTTACTTATTTTCTTTAGTACTAGTTCACATAATGAGTTCAATGTGTTGGCCATTGTGTGGTTGTGTTACTATTGATGTCAACCTCCATTGATGGGAAATGGTGTCATGGTGTTGTATGAGTCTCCCTATGATGTTATTCAGATGTCAAGCATGTTGATTGTCAAGTTTAGTGAAGTCTTATGTAGTCCTGGTGCATGGTTGAGTGAGCTAAGTCACAGTTTGAGTTCTTGTGATTTTATAGGGTGATGTCATGATTTCAAACATGGTCCATATGATGTTTCATGAGTATACATGGGTCTTTATTGAGTCAAGTATGGTCAATTTATGGTTGAGTGAGGTCATTTCGGGCTTGTTTCTAGTAATGGAGCATGAAAAATGAGATAAAGGAGTAATATTTGGATTAAATAAGTCTTTATTAAGAATGATAACAATGTACCTAAGGTGTATGGTGAGTTTCAAATCAGAATTCAAAGGTTAGATGCATATTTGAGGTCCTTGGGATGCAAACAGTGAAAAACATTCATGCAAACAAAGGTAAGTCATTGTGGATGGAGAGTTTGAGGCATATCTAAGATAGATGATGAGTATGGACAGTTAGATCAGGTATTTTGGTGCTTCATGCCAAATTTTAGGTCATTCTGAAGAAGGAATTTGAAGATATGCAAGTTTTAGAAAAACTGGGTAAGTTTGAGTGTGTTTTTAGAGAAAAAGTTGACCTTCTGATGCTTGTTATGGAATGTGTGCTTTGCATGTGGACCTGAAATATTTTACATATAATATTAATTTAGTTATTAAGGTTTCAAAAAAATAATGAGGTGGTTTGATTGTCACATTTTTAGGAATGATCGTTAAGAAGATAAAGTGGTTTGAAACCCTTGCTAAACCCTAGCTAGGAGAAGCTTGTAGAAAAGTGCTTGTATCAGAAAAGTTTTGATTTTTTCCTCAAAAGTGATGATTTTATGATGTAGAGGACACTTCCAAGTTTCCATAAAGTTATGGTAGTGTATATGGCAGTATGTGGGTCCCACATGAATGTGCTTGTTTATGAAGATTTTTCCTTTAAGGAGAAGGTTTACAAAATAGGTATGACCTAAATTTCCATTTATGAAATCCTAGGAGTTGATATAGATGTCCATGAAGGGTTAAGGTCATGGTGATAGTGAAAAAGTACAAAGTATGTGCTATCTTTGTTGAATGGTTTTGGGGTAGTTTGGAGTAGTCAATGGTAAAATAGACATTGCAAGAGCTACAATGTGAGTTAGAAATCCATTAAAGTTTTTGTGTGAATATGATTCATATATATTTATAATGGTATATCAAACTTGAATATTGTATAAGGTATGCAGAAGTTATGACTTTTTCTTTGAGAGTAAATTTTGGAGGATGCTCATTTTAGTAGGGTGCAAGTAGCTACATAAGGTAAAATAGTGTTTTTAATTATTTAAAGATTGGTGAAGGTTTTTATGGCTCATACATCATGTTTAATTATGTTTCATGTTTTGGTTAAGTTTGGAAGTGAGTTTTGGTATGTTGGAGCAAGTTGGGCTAAGTGATAGTTCTCGAGTCCAAGAGGAAATAAAAAATAGTTTACAGAGATGGACCTATTTGAAGGCCTTACACTTGGATTTGGAAGGCATTACACTATTTTCTAGAAATTTAATTCATATATATTTCTAATGAGGTATGTATTGAGTCTTGGTGAGGTCATTTGATGTGTCATTCAATTCTTTTTGTGAAGATGTTTGTAGTAGCAGTTTTAGGATAAGGTTGTTCTTGTTGAAGTATTGAGTTGGTTGAAGAATAAAATGGTTGATTTAATGATTTATATCACCTGGAAAGTGAATATGGGTGAAATTTTCACCTATTGAATGCATTTGGAGGTCTTGGAATTTACATAAAGAGTGTTTATCAGCTCATTTTGAAAAATAGGTATTTGGGCAACTTTATTTGGTGAAGACAAAAGTGGTTGTGGAGTGACAAGGTGATTATTTCATGACTTATAAATTACTTAGAAGTGTTATACATATTCTTAAATTTCCATTGAGTTGTCACATGATATATTTTGGATGTTTTGAAGTGATCTTGTGGAAAAAATATGTTGACAAGGTCCTAAAGGGTGCTGGAAACAACTATTTTGAGAAGGTAAAGAGCCAGTGGACCCATTAAACAAGATAATTTCATTTGTTTATGTAAATTTAGACCATGTATGGTGGTTAATTTTTTTTAAGCATGTATGGTGAATATGGGATCCTGACTAAGCATGGTTTTGGAATGAGGGGACTTTTGTCATTATAATGCAAGGTTTTTAGGATTTTTGGTGCATGAAATGTTGTTTTTGGATGGGCTGACATATATGGGTCATACGTGACTATTGTAATGATTTTATTTGAATGTAATTAATGTTTATGGGTATAATATATCATGAGGGGCCTAACTCCTTTGGGTTGGAGAGAAGAAAAACATATAAAGGTCAAGTTTAAGCTCATTTTGAGAGCTAGTCTTGCATGGGGAGAAGTGCGATATGGAGGATATTGTTTTGAAGGTATGAAGGAATAAATTGAAGTCTGATCAGATGTTTTTATATTGAGAAAATTTTTATGGAACATGTTCAATATTTTAGAGGAAATACAAATTAAGAAATAAGAAGAAAGCGTGAGTTTGAATACCTAGGGTTTGTGAGATGAATAAGTTATCTCCATCAGTTGTGGTAGAAAAAATATCAGAGATAAAACATAATCAGGTGGCTGAGTTGTTTCTTGGTCATCCCAGGGGGTTGTATCCTCCTTGTGAAGTAGGTACTTCAATAAATCTATTTTTTTTAGTAATATAAGCAAAGATTTAATGGGTTTTCTTCTCCATGAGGGTTTCCCAATTACATATGGTGTTATTATGTTTTGTACTTTTTTTCTTGCTCTTGTGGTTAATGTTGCATATCTTAATAATAACACATGGTTATGAATATTGTAATAATAATATAATTGATGAATTTATGGTTTGGTAAAGGAAATAAAAATAATTTTAGGACTAATTCATCCCCCTCTCAGTCTCTTGTGCTCCAAAAATTGGTATCAGAGTAGTCCTTTTTGAAGCAAGTTTAGAAACTTGAAGGAGATACTTTGAAGCAAAATAAATGGGTAAGTATTTAGATATTGTAGTAGCATTGAGGATGAATAATGAAGTATCTTATTCATGTATTGAGGCCTATCAAAATTAGGTTAAAAGAATGGAAGAAGAGCATGATCAAGCCATCAAGGGTTTGAAATATCAAGTGGAAAGTTTTTCAAATTCCATAAAGGATAAAGAGGATGCTTGTTATAGGTATGAATAAAAATTTAAGGCCCTTGAATTAGATTTGTGGAATGTGCCAAGTAGGTTGAGGATGTATTAGAATCTTGAGAAGAGCTCAAAATATCTTGACGGGGTTATTGAAGTTTAAAGAGACATGGATGAAAAAACAAGCCTAGGGTTTAAATGTGAACATATGAAGCATGATGATGAAGTGGGTACAAGTACCAAATCATATGTGAAGGTGACTAAGATGAATGATTTGAGAAGGTAAAAATCAGTTAGACAACCTAATTTTATGAGGTATGGTTTTTCTTCAACGAATATTGCTTTGTTTGTCATGTTGTTTCTCATAGAGCTAGAGATTGCACGAAAATTCCATTTGGAAATGAAGTAGGTTTTTAAAGGGTGAATTCCATTCATGTCGTGAGTATGGTCATAGGGCCAAGGATTATGGATGAAATTTAAGAGTGTTTAAACAAATAAGAAATAATAATGGTGTTGTATGTTTTAAGTGTCACAAACAAGGACATGTTCCTAGATTTTGTCTTCAAGGTGGAATTACCAGAGTTATTAGTAGGTTTCAAGCATCCAATGGAAGAATTTTCAAGAGAAATATCTTCTCCAAGAATGAATCAAAGAGTTCCATATCATATTTAAAGGTCAAGAATGAGGTTTCTCATACCAAGGAGGTTAAGAAAACTGATTCTCAGTATGAATTGAAGCCTAATCCAATGAGAATTGTCAAAGACATTTTTTTGGCATAAAGGAAGGGTCAAAGTAAGGTCAAGGAGGCTTGTTTTCTCTTGTTGAGGGGCTTAGACTTGAAGAAGATCATTTATTCCTATATTTTATGCATTCCCCTATTCATGAGAAGCTAAGGAATCTTGGAGTTTGGAACACTTCAAGTGTTATTAGGTATGTGAAGTAAAATATTCTTGTGTCTTTGAGTTCTTGACTTTGAAAGGTGTCTGAGTTTGTAAGTCTATCTCATTCATTTTTGTTCTTGAATTCTATTTTTCATGTTGACATAAAATGAAAGGTCATGTTTTTCATGATCTTACGACACATAACAGTGAGTCAAGGTGTTATCTATGTCTCTATATTATATGAATGTGTCTCTCGAGAAAAAGGTGTTCTTATGAGTCATCATTGGTTATAAGGTTAAGGTAAAAATGTGTCAATGCTAAATTCTAAAGGTCAACAGGTCACTCGTGTGTGGAGTATAGTCATGAAGTCAAGTTAATCAAAAGCGAGTACAAGGTCTATAGTACTCCTTATTGTGTTATGAAATGGTGTATAATTTATAAAAGCTTCAAAAAATGAATTTATGATGTCATCTATCATTCTAAGGTGTCTTTAAGTTGTGTCATGTTGATAAAATAATATCAAAGTGTTTTGTTCCACGAAATATTGGTTTAAAGTCATGTGCTCAAATATGGTGTATCATCACATGTGTCATCAATGTGTCTTGTTCTTCAAAGTGTTGAGGGTATGTGATCCATAAGGATCCAAAATGATTCTAATTTATCAAAACAACCAACACGAAGAAGAAAAAATGATACACGGAGGTTCTATATTTTAAGTAATAGATTGCTACCCTATATAGGGCAGCGGTTATAGAACCGCATTTGCCCAACCAGGCGGTGGTCCTAGGAACTCCGGTCTACACAGGCAGCGGTCCCGGCTCTCTTAGACAAAAAAATCCAAAAATGAAAATCCTCCGAATTTGAAAGGTTGTTCATTTCCTTTCTCCTCCATGACCTTTCCCATTCTCCAGTGCATGGGAGGACATGAGAAAGGCTATAAATGCATGTTATGGAAGAGAACAAAGATCATAAAAGAATGAAGCAAGTGAGTAAGAAGCTCTTAGTGTTGGAATTGTGATTTTTAGAAGCAAGGAGTAATTGAGTCAGAGAAAGAGTGTAAGGCGGGAGGAAGTGTGAGATATTATCTACTTCTCTTTCATACTTATTGTAATTTTAGTACTTATTATTGAATTGCCTAATAAAGCGGGAAGAAAGAGAAATTTCCCTTCCCAATTGGTTTTTCCTCCTCGGAGGTTTTCAAGATAAAATTATTGTTGTATGAGTCTATATTCTTTCCTTTCGCAAATTGTTGATTCTAAGCACAACTATAATTCATTCACTAGCTATATTTGTTATTTTCTAAAAGAAAGTAGAACGACAACGATTAATTTTGATTCTATGGATAATTCCAAAGTTGAAGAGTTTACAAATCATTTGGGTATCGAGAGATAAAAATTATCTACTATGGTATTCATTCTTGGATTTGTATGGTATCTCATTCTTGAAGAGGCTTTGTATGCGATCGGTGAAAACAAAGAAGTGGAAACAAAGGATTAGGGGGACAAATGAAAGAAGATAACTTGGTTTGTAGAATTGAGATCTTTGGAGACCATGATGGATAGTATGTTTAGAAGGACATAAGAGCTTGCTGATTTACAAAAGACAACTTCTATCAAACAAGACTCCATGGACTCAGTGGTTGAGGGCTTAGCTGAAAAGTTTGGCATAGGAAGGAGCCACTATGAGAAAAGTTATGGGGAAGAGCATGAAGAAGAGACATATAACACAATAGAAAAGGTAAAATCCAATCATACTCCTTTTAAAGTTAAAACAAAAGTTGATATTAAAAGCTTTGAAGGACAAGTAGATGTGGAGTTGTTTGATAAATAGTTAAAATAGTTAGAAGTCTACTTTAGTGTCCATAATGTCACTGAGGCATAGAGGATCACCTTTTCACATCTCAAAATGGAAGGACCCACTCTGGTTTGGTGGGAAACCCATCTAGCCACTTGTGAAAAGAAAAAGCATCCTATTGTGAAATATTGGCAAGAATTTAAAGAACTACTTAGAGCTGACTTCTATCCTATTGGCCATAAGAGTGACCAAATGATTAAATGGCAGTATTTTAGACAAGGTAGTGGTCAAAGTGTGTAGGAATATACTAAGAAGTTTCGAGAGGCAAGCCAGGTTACTTAACATGGACTTGGAGGATGAGGATATTCTAACCAAGTACTTGGGAGGAATTCACACTCACCTTCGAAGAAAAATCATCTCCACAAAACCTAAAGATCTCAACGAAGCATGCGTATAGGCGTACTATAGAGATAATTGAAAGAAGCAAGGATAAGCAGAGACAATGGTAAAGCGATCAACAAATCAGTAGAAGAAAGAGTTTGGGCAAACAAGTAACAAGTGTAAGTAGAAAGGGAAAGGTAAACAAAGCGCCACTACTTTGAATACTTGTAAAGATCCCAAGAATTTTTGCAAGAACTGTGATATCAATGGTCATATTGACGCTACATGTTGGAAGTTACATCTAGAGTTACATCAAATAATCAAACCAAGGACTCGAAGAAGTCCATGACAACTATGAAAATAGAAGGGGAGGTGGAAATTAAAGATGACTCTGATGTAGATGAGAGGCTTGGATACACAACCACCAATATGGATAGACAGGAAGAGGAGATGAGTAGACTATTCCAGATCAAGAGAACTAAGTTAAACACTTTGGTTGATACCGGTTCTCGGTCTAACTTGATTTTTGAAGTAGTTGTAAAGAAACTTGGTCTTGAGACCTACTGAGCATCCACACCCTTATCCTTTGGGTTGGGTGAAGAAGGGTGTTCAAATTAAGGTAACAAGAAGATGTAAGGTCATGTTTGTGATAAATTCCCAATATATTGATGTTTTTGAAGGTGACATTATTCCACTTGATGCTTTTTATGTTGTATTTGGGAGTCCTTACTTATATGTTAGGGATGCTATATTTATGAGGAGGAAAATTGGTGTAGATGAGTCAAGGATGGGATTAATTACAACATTCGGGCACACCAACGTAAGACATAGGTTACTATGGTAAGTGCTAACCAAGTAAAATGACTTATTCAAGAAAATCATAATCAGTTTTATTTACTTTTATTGAAGGATAAACAAGATGGGGTAGAAGTTACAGAGATTTCTAACTAGGGAAAGCATGATTTGGATATTATTATTCAATATTTTAAGGAATTTTTTAGGATCCTATTGGATTATCTCCAAAATAGAAAGTAGAGGATGAGATTCACTATTGGCGAGTCCCTCTACCAAAAATCGGGTTGTATAGGAAATCCTTGCTTTAGAGTACTGAAGTAAAGAAATAACTCTAGGAACTACAAGACCAAGGGGTGATACATCCAAGCACCTCACCATGTGATTCACCTATTGTGATAGTTCCAAGGAAGGATGGTTCTTAGAGAATGTGCATCGAATACCGCGCTTTGAACAAGATCACCATAAAGAACAAATATCCACTTCCTCACATAGATGATCTCTTGGAATAGCTTCAGCATGCCAAATTCTTCATGAATTTTGATCTCAAGTCCGGTTATCATCAAGTTAGGATGAAGGAGGAGGATATATGAAAGACTACCTTAAAAAAAAAATAGGGTTTGTATAAATGGTTAGTACTTCCTTTTGGATTATGCAATGCACCCACTACATTTATGAGATTGATGAATGATGTATTGTGGGATTTCATAGATTCATGTGTCATTGTATATCTAGATGATATCTTGATTTTTAGTGCCACTTGGGAAGAACATCTAATGCATTTGCAAAAAGTATTGCAAGTTCTCAGGGAGAAACAACTTCTTTGTAATATGAAGAAATGTGAATTTTCCAAATAGTCACTTGTCTATCTTGGGCACGTGGTTGGAGGAGGAGAGCTATGAGTGGATCCAAAGAAGGTAGAAGCCATCACTAATTAGCCAACACCAATAGGAGCCACAGAGACTAGGATTTTTGTGGGAGAAGTACAAGTACATGTGGAAGTTCATTATGGGATTCTCCACGATTGCAGAACCTCTACACACAGTGACCACAAAGAGTAAGGGTTTTGAATGGGGTAAGGAACAAGACAAATCCTTTGAATTATTGAAATACAAGATTAGTCATGCTCCAATACTTTCTCTTCCTAATTTGTAGCAGCCTTTTGAAGTAGAGACAAATTTCAGTGATTATGCCATGGGTGCAGTGTTTCTTCAAGGAGGTAAACCCGTATGTTATCATTTTAAAACTTCACTTCAGTAGTTAAAGGATATTCAATATATGATAAGGAAATGTATGCACTAGTTCAGGTAATTAAGAAATGGAAGAATTATTTGTTGGGTAAAGAAACTATTGTGCACACTGACCACAAACCTCTCCAGTATTTGTAAGCACAGTCTAAATTATAGTAGGCAAGGCACTAAAAATGGATGGGGTTCCTTCAACAGTTCCATTTGGTGATTAAATACAAGAAGGGTAGTACAAACTTGGTTGTAGACATGTTGTTTATGCCACCCACACAAAAGAAGTTTTCCTGTTTGGCCACTATCTCTCAGATCGATCCCTTCATGAAGGAATCTTACGAAGAGGCATATGCCTAGGACAAAGACTTTGGGGTGAAATTTCAGTAGTTGTAGTCCCAAGGGCTTGAAAGGACATGGATTGAAGATTGTTATCTCAAAGACGGGCTGCTCTATTGATGGGGGAAGCTTTGCATGCCAAAATAAGAGTGAATTCTATTGATGAGGGAAACACATACCTCGAAAGTAGAACACATTTCGAGTGTTGGTTAGACCCTAAAACACTTGAAAAGGTACATGTGTTGGCCCAACATGCAAGAAGAAGTATCAAAATTTATACGGGGATGTAAAATTTGTTGTACTAGTAAGCCTAAGACTAGGAAGGAAGGTTTGTATATGTTGTTGCCAGTACCTACTCATCTGTGGGAGGACATTTCTATGGATTTTGTAGGAGGATTACCTATGTATAAACATGGCCATGACTATCTCTATGTTGTTGTTAATATATTTAGTAAGATGTGTATTCTTATGGTATGTGAAAAGACAAGAAAAGAACGTGAGGTAGATCTTTTCTTTGCTAATGTATGGGTGCATTTTGGTTTACCAAAGTCTATTATTTCGACAGGATTCCAAGTTCTGGGGAAGATTTGGACTACTTTGTGGGACAAGATGGATACCAGTTACAAAGGAGCACGGATTTTCATCCACAGACATATGGACAAACAGAGGTGGTAAACAAGACTTTGGTACAATTGATCAGAGGGTATAAAAAAACCCAAGGACTTAGGATGAGTCCTTAGCCTACATTCAACATTCCTATAATCGAGTAGTACACACATCCACTATAAAGTCTCCGTTTGAAGCATACTTGGGATATCTACCTACAAATCTGCTAGACATAATAGTTGGACAACAGGATGAGAATAATACATGAGACACATAGGTGACTAAGCAAACAAATTCATTGAGAGGATCAAAAATCCATCTCAAAGTCAAGAAACAACTAGATAAATCTCGGGCCAAGTACAAAGCTAGGCAACATCAAAATAGAAGGGAACATAAGCTTCATGTTGGAGATAGATTTTGGCTTTACTTGAGCAAGGAGATACTACAAGTTCAAGAAGGGAAGCTCAAGCCACTATGATATGGACCCTTCACCATATTGGAGTAGGTTGGAGAAAATGCCTTTTGACTTGATTTACCATCATTCATGAGGATGTACTCTATAGTAAACTGCTGAGAACTTGCACCTATATGAGCCATCCATGCTAGATGAATATGAAGAACTATAGTTGCTACCTTCCATTGAGGATTGCGTCTTGGACTCACAAGGAAAATTGAAGGAGGATGTAGTAGATCCGCAGCAAAAGGTCGAGAGACTAGGAGAGTTCTGCAGGAGTCCTGGAAAATTGGACTAAAAGTAAAGACACCAAGGCAGACCCAGTGGTACCCGAAGGAGAAAGTGAGGGAATTATTTCCTCATCTACTCCCCCACTAAGATTTTGTGGGAAAAAAATCCTCCTAAGAAGGAGAGGTGTGATCCATAGGGATCCAAAATGACTCTACTTTATCAAATCAGCCAACACGAAGAAGAAAAAATGATACATGAAGGGTCTATCTTTTAATTAATAGGATTGCTGCCTTGTGCAAGGTGGTGGTTACAAAACCACCACCTAACCAAGCGTCGAGTCCTAGGACCACCGGTCTACATAGGGTGGCGGTCCTGGCTCTCTTGGACAAAAAATAAAATTTGAAAACAAACAGCCTAAGAATTTGAAAGGTTGTTCGTTTCCTTTCTCCTCCATGACCTTTCCCATTCTCCAGTGCACAGGAGGATATGAGAAAGGATATAAATGCATGTTATGGAAGAGAACAAAGATCATCAAAGAATGGATCAAGTGAGTAAGAAGCTCTTAGTGTTGTAATTTTGATTTGTAGAAGAAAGGAGTAATTGAGTCAGAGAAAGCAAGTAACTGGGAGGAAGTGTGAGATATTATCTACTTATCTTTCATACTTATTGCAATTTCTGTACTTATTATTGAATTGGCCAATAAAAGTGGGAAGAAAGAGTAATTTCCCTTCCCGACTGGTTTTTCCTCCTCTGGAGGTTTTCTAGGATAAAATTGTTGGTGTATGAGTATATATTCTTTCCCTTTCTGCAAATTTTTGATTCTAATCCCAAGTACAATTCATTTACTAGCTATCTCTTTTATTTTCTAATAGAAAGTAGAACAACAATGATTAATTGTGATTCTATGGATAACTCCAAAGTTGAAGAGTTTACATATCAGTATGTGTTGTCTTGTTCATGACCTTGAATCTGTATCTCAGTCAAATGAATTCATTATAAGGGTGATTGGTATCTATTATCTATCAAATCATGAAGATTGAATAAAAGGTGTGTGAACAAGGAAAATTTTCATAGGTCTATCTTTGAGACCACAAGAGAAATTGAGTGCAAAGTGACAATTATATCCTTATGAGAGGTAGGATATAGTCATAAAAGTAGAAAAGGAATGTTATAATGGTGCTTCTTGAGATGATGAGATTTTATATTTGTGTATCTACAAGAGTTTAGAGGTCAATATGTACAACCAATTGTGTAAGAGGTAAGACAATCTAAGATCTACTTGAATTGCATAATGTTGCTTGCAAGGCACAAGTAGAGCCAATTGTTTATCTATCTTATTATCATGAGGTAGAGGTATTCTGAGTTGTGTGGGTCCAAGTGTAGTGAAGGTCTAAAAGTGAAAGCTACAGTGTGTTCCTCTATGGAAAGGTATCTATGCTTATTCTAAAAGGAGTCAATATTGACTTGTCCTAGTTTTGAAGAATGCAAACCTCAATGTGATTCAGAAAGGATAGGTATGTCACATTTTTTTTCATACAATGTGGTTAAGTCTAGGTAAGAAGGAAATAAAGGCTTGAGTTGGTATATTTCTTGATGCAAAGTCTGAGTAGTGATTATTTTTCATTTAAACAAGTATGAGGAACTATGTGTAACCATGTCAAGGTCTGGTAAAGCTGTAAGTAGTCATGTCTTTGTACCACATCATGTGATTATATTATATCAAATGGACTTGTAAGGTGAAGGCATAGGTGGTTTGTTACTTCAAGATTGTGAAGTGTCTCATGACTCTCAACATGTTCAAATAATTGAAGGAGTTAGATCACGAGTCTTCTAGACTGTACTAAGTCTTTGTTGGATCTTGATAAGAATTTGAACTTGTGAAAAGTATGTATGTCTCAGTGTGTTCTCCTGAGTTTATACAAAAAGGTGAAAATAAATTGACATGAACAAAAGGTTTCAAGAAAGTAAAAACTAGTACATCATAGGGTTTATGGATATCTCTAGTTTGAAAGTAGTTGTATTCATTATCAACAGAGGTCAAGAAAATAAAAGAAGATGTTCTATGAGTTGATACATGCTCAAAAAATTGACTTTCCATATGAATTCAAAGATCCCATGAAAATTAGATAGAATAAGTGGAAAAATGATAGGTTATAGGTTCAAAAGTGTCAAAGAGGTCATCGGATGTAGAGGTTGTTTAGTATAAGTAAGGTTGATCACTATTATTCAAGTTCACATAATAAGAAATTGTAGGGTACAGAGGTACCAAAATGATGTACTATATGTTGCAAAAGTTCTAAGGTGTTGCTATAAGTAGTAGGTTACTAATGTGAAGTCTCAAAGCATGTTATGACTCAAAAGGTCAGAAATAGTATGGAACAATGGTTTAATATCTTTACCCAGTAGGTGGTAGAGTATGAGAAAGGTGTAACAAAGAATAAAGTTGTTTTCTTGCATTTCAAATAAAAGTACACTATGTTAAGAGCTTGTTGAGTTCTTTTCCTCTCTACAATGGTATGTTTAGTTGACAAGATGCTCTTTAGATTGGTTAAATGATGGATGCCTGTCTAAGATGAATATAAGGTATTTTAGTGGTTGATTCTCTCAAAGGTGAAATTAAAAATTTGGTAGCTATGCAGTGTTAAAGGTTTTTTCATCATACATCAATGGGATGTAGTTGTACATATGAGAGAGCATGTGCTATGTGAATGATTTTTTAAGGTCAAAAAAGGACAATTGTAGGTCTCTTAGTGATTGGAAAGAGGCTTCAAGTGGTCACTATTAGAATAAACTAGAAGGAAAAGTAAAATAAAATCACAACATGTAAAAGAAAGGTTGCCTTTCAAGAATTTATGAGATTGGTATAATAGGTGTATAAGATGATATGGCTATCTAAAATACCATAAAATACTTGAAACGTACATGACTAAAGATGTTATCAGAGCTTATGTGAGGATAAAATCAAAGTCAAAATATGACCCTACAGGTCTGAGTCAGCCATCTGAGGATTGGATGAAGTTCTGAAAGCTCTAAATTTGTATAGTTATGATGGTTAAAGACTAAACTACTGTGAAATTCTTTACAAAAGGAAATGTTAGTCTTTGAGGTATGTAGTAGGACTGTGAGAAGTACATAGTTTCTCCAAATGGAAGGTAAAGGTATGTAAGACCCTTGTGAGAAAGGGGGAGTTTGTAGACACTAAGAATGCATGAATTTTAAAACTAGTTCCTTGAAGATGTTCACAACCATGAGAGGGTCAAAATTTCTCAAGTGACTATGTTGTGGAATCAGGGGTACAAGATTGCATAACAAGTTTTCCATGGAAGTTAATGGTCCGAGAATGTATGACAAAGTAGGGGAAGCATTTTTGCCTAGTCCATTGATAGGTGATACTAAAATTCCTATGAAAGTTGGTATAAGACTTGTATAGGTGAGTAACTAGTGTTTTTAGGATGAATGGATTGAGGAATAAGTGGTTGGCCTAAAAGGAGTTATGTTTGCATGAATTACAAGAAAAAAATGCTGAAAGGTATCTTTAGGACATTAGTGATTTGGCCAAGTCATTCTTAATACATACAAGCAAGGTAAGAGTCCAAGATATTGTGATTTTAGCTAGAGATGGATGTAATGAACCAAGGGGGAGTTATAAGAAATATTTTCATGAGGTATATTTGTTTCTGGAACTTTCCAAAGTTTGTCAAAAAGGAACTGAGAATGATTTTTAGGTCCAAATTTCCTAAAGTGTGTTTTAAGAGTAATGAAGGAAAAAATGGCATTCTTAAGAATCATCCAGATCTAGAAATTTATGTAGAACATGAATGGAGGAGAATAAGGAGGGTACATGCTTAGGAGGTGTTAGTTTGAAGCTCTTATTAGGTCCAGGAGATCACTATATCTCTGTGTCAAAATCACATAAGGGAGATTTCAGTCCTAGGGGATCAAGTAAGTCATGTAAATCAATTTGTGTATTTTTTTCCTTTATATTGAGTCATGTGCTATCATTGTACATTCAGTAGAGTCTTTTTAGCCTTTGTCATAAATGGAAAAGGGGGATAGAAGCTCATAAACATGGAGTTGAGGTCATGTAGGTGTTGATCATGTTGGTTACGATCAAGGGGGATATTGTTGGCCATTGTGTGGTTGTGTTGTCATTGATCTCAATCCAAATTGATGGAAAATGGTGTGATGGTGTTGTATGATTCTCCCTATGTTGTTATTCAGATGTCAAGCATGTTAATTGTCAAGTTTGGTGAAGTCTTATGTAGTCCTGGTGCATGGTTGATTGAGATAAGTCACTGTTTTAGCTATTTTGAGGTGATTAGGTGATGTCATGATGTTAAACATGGTCCATATAATGTGTCATGAGTATGTATGGGTATGCATTGAGTCAGCATGGTCACTTCATGGTTGAGTCAAGTCATTCCAAGCTTATTTCTAGCCCTGGAACATGTAGAATGAGATAGAGGTGTAATATTTGAACCAAATAAGTCTGTTCAAAGTATGGAAGTAGTATGGTGGTAGTGTACCTGAGGTGTATGGTGATTTTTAGGTCAGAATTCAGAGGTTAGATGCATATTTGAGGTCATTGGGATGCAAATAGTGAGAAACATGCATGTAAACAAAGGTAAGTCACTATGGCTAGAGAGTTTTAGGAATATATGAGCTAGATGGTGAGTATGGATAGTTAGAGAAGGTTTTATTTGTGCTTCATTCCAAATTTTAGGTCATTATGATGAATGAATTTTAAGATATGTAAGTTTTACCAAAACTAGGTGAGTTTGAGTGTGTTTTTAGAGCAAAAGTTGACCTTTTGATGCTCGTTGTGGACTGTGTGCTTTGCATGGGGACCTGAGATATTTGGCATAGATTCTTAAGTCAGTTCTGAAGGTTTAAAAAAAAATTAGGTGGTTTTATTGTCATGTTTTTATGAACGATCGTTAAGAAGATAAAGTGGTTTGAAACCCTAAATAAACCCTAGCTATGAGAAGCTTGAAAAATAGTTCTTTTATCAGAACATTTTTTATTGGTTCCTAAAAATTTATGATTTTATTATTTTTAAGACTCTTCCATGTTTCCAAAAAGTTATGGTAGTGCATGTGGTAATATGTGGGTCCCACCTACATATGTTTGTTTCGAAGATCTTCCGTTTAAGGAGAAAGTTTCCAAAAGAGGTATGATCTAAATTAACATTCATGAAATCATAGGATTTTATATATATTTAAATGAAGGTTTAAGGTCATGGTGATAGATAAAAAGTGTAAATTATGACCTATCTTTGTTGACTAGTTTTTGGGGCAGTTTGGAATAGTGAGTGGTAAAATGGACATTATCGGAGCTACAAGTGAGTTAGGACCCCATTAAAGTTGTTTTGTGAATATGATTCATATATATTTATAATGGTATATCAAAGTTTAATATTGTACAAGGTATACAGAAGTTATGACCTATTCTTTTAGGGTCAAGTTTGGAGGATGCTCATTCTAGCAGAGTGCAAGCAACTACATAAGGTAAAATAATGTTTCTTATTAGTTAAATATTGATGAAGGTTTTTTATGGCTCATACATAATTTTAAAGTATTTTTTATGGTTTGGTTACTTTTGGAAGTGATTTTTGGTATGTTGGAGCAAGTTTGGCTAAGTGACAATTCTTGAGTCTAAGAGAATATAAAAAGTAGTTTTTCAGAGATGGACTTGTTTAAAGGCCTTACAATTTGAGTTGGAAGGAGTTACAATATTTTATGGAAAGTTAATTCAGATATATTTCCAATGAGGTATTTATTAAGTATTTATGAGTTTATTTGATGTGTCATTCATGTCTTTTTGTGAAGAAGTTTGTAGTGGCAGTTTCAGGACAAGGTTGTTCTTGTTGAAGTATTGAGTTGGTTGAAGAATCAAATGGTTGAGTTGATGATTTATATCACCTAGAAAGTTAAGGGGGTAAATTTTTAACCTATTTAATTAATTTTAGGTCTTGGAAGCTATAGAAAGAGTGTTTATCATCTAAATTTGGAAAATAGGTTTTTGGGCAGGTTGATTTGGTGAAGACAAAAGTGGTTGTGGTTTGAGAAGGTGATTATTTCATGAATTATAAATTTCTTACAAGTGTTCTAAATTTTCTGATATTTCCATTTAATCATCACATGCTATAGTTTGGATGTGTTGAAGTGATGTTGTGGCAAAAATATGTTGACATGGTCCTAGAAGGGTGTTGGAAACATTTGTTTTGAGAAGGTAAAGAGATAGTGGGCCCATTAAATGAAATAATTTTATTGGTTCATGTAAATTAAGACCATGTATGGATGTTAAATTTTATTTTAAGTATGTATGGTTAATATGGGAGCTTTAATAATCATGGTTTTGGAATGAGGGGATTTTTGTCATTCCAATGTAAGGGTTTTTAGGATTTTTGTGCATGAAATGTTTTTTTTGTCTATGGGCCGACCTATATGGGTCATATTTGACCATTGTAATGATTTTATTTGAATGTAATGAATTTTAATTTGTAAATTTATCATGAGGGGCCAACCTCCTTTGGGTTGGAGAGAAGAAAAACATATAAAAGTGAAGTTTAAGCTTATTTTGAGAGCTAGTCTTGCATGGGGAGAAGTGTGACCTAAAGGAAATTGTTTTGAAGGTATGAAGGCATGAATTAAAGGATGATAATATGTGTTTTATATTGAGGAATTTTTTAAATCATGTGTGAAAGAGTATAGAGGGCAATAAAAGTTGAGAAAAAAGAAGAAAGAGTGAGTTTGAAGACCTAGGTTTTGACCTAGGGTTTGGGAGTTGAATAAGTGATCTCCATCAGTTATGGCAGTGGAAATATCAGAGATAAAACATAATCAGGTTGCTAATTTTTTTCTTGGTCATCATATGGGGTTTTATCCTCCTTTTGGAGTGGGTGCTTCACTAAATTATGGATTGGTGGTCCTTGTGAAGTTGGTGCTACACAAAATATCTTTGATTTATGTAATATAAAAATATTTTCAGTGGGTTTTATTCCCCATGAGGGTTTCTCACTTACATATGGTGTTCTTGTGTTGATTAATTTTTTTCTTTCTCTTGTGGTTAATTTTGCATATATTAATAGGCACCCATGGTTATGAAGGTTGTAAGAACAATCTAATTGATGAATGTATGGTTTGGTAAATTAAATAAAAATAATTGTAGGACTAATTCACCCCCATCTCATTCCTTTGTTCTTCCAACACAACGTGTGAAAAAGGGTAATAAATGAGGCATGTATAGATTGACTAAGGCTAATAATGATATCTCTCAAATATTATAGTCTAGCCCATATGACCAAGTCAGATCATACCCTAATTCTGAAAGGCCCCTCAAGACACTCACTCGGGAGGAGAATACATTAGCAACCCCATCACAAAATAAATGTTTAACAAACATTAAAAAAATATGGTGTATACACAAGGAACCTTTAGAGTTATGGATCGTCGTGATTTGCAATATGCTCCTAGAGGAAGTTTTGGGAAAATATCTCATTTTGGAATTTCTCAATGTAGAAGATAATAATGAAGAATGGGTTATTCTTTAGAATATTCTTCATCCTTATATTCTCCTCTCTCTTCTCTCTCCTTTTTCTATAACTGAAAATAAATTCTTATTGTAAAAGATCCTCTCTTTAATGCAAAGTTTCCTTGCCCAAATGGGGGTTGAACATTTTGAGATGTAGACCTTTGTCTTGGACTTGTGAAATAAATCTAATGCCTTATAAATGGATGTAATAGATTAACTATATATTCCAAAATAATAATATCTTGTTGATTATGGCCCATATATTCCCTCTCGTTTGTATTATTTCCTTCTTATCTTTCTATTTTGTCATTTCATGATGTATATGGATTATATTTGCATAGTTTTGTTTCACTGTGTCAAATATGTAGGGAATTGGAGTTTGATTTGATGCAAGGTAGACCATGGATAGTACCTTTCCTATTTCCTTTGTATTTTTCCTATATTACTCATCTCAAGGACAAATATCCCTTATACTTTGGTGTATCAACATGTTTCTTTCAGTTTTATCCTTTCCCTTTTCCTTTTCATGGTTAGATTAGTTATATATTAGAGTAGCTTAGTGATTTAATTAGAGTGGTGTTTGTTAGGAGTTGGCCTTATAAAGAGGTCTATCCCAATGATCCAAGGTCCCACACCTTAAATAAATTCATATGTTTCGTTGAGATATAATATTTTTCCAATTTTTGGTGAATCTTTCATGCATGCACATTTTCAATGACAACATTCTATTTAGCATAAATGTAGTTATATTATTGAAGACTACAAAATGTTCCAAGAAAATATATTACTAACACCACAGTCTAATTGAGCTAATGCTTATTGAATCTAAAAATAGTTACATCAAAGATAAAATCTTAATGGAATGATTGAAACAACTAACATGAATATAATTAAAAACCTAGCTAAAGCATGCCTACTAGTATGTTAAATTGCTAACTAATATAGACCTAAATAGATCTAGGAGAAATAAAATTGGGGATTTATTGCTACCCAAGGAAGGTCGAGATGGTCTCTCCAACAATTACTACAAGATCACATTGGATATTGTACGATGGAAAATTGACATGCGAGCATGGGAATCTACAAGTACCTCTTCCTCATACCCGACCTCCCAAGGTCGTGTCGAGACAGCCGGTGAATGTTGAATGCAAATGGATATAGACAAGCTAATCGGGTAATCTTATATCCTCAATACGTAATAATGTAATCTGCGAATCTAAGGTGAAGAAGGCCCTCCTAACCTAAATTGGTGTAATAGTTCATTCAGATATAATGGTTGTTTGGAGGCTCCAATCAATGTCAAGCTCTGTCGAGATCCTGTTTCTTGGCTGTTGGATACGTGGGAAGTGACCTATGGGAGCTTCGTATATATCTCCAGACAAGGTCATGAAAATGATGATAGGTGGTTTAATGGATTTGTAGTGAACTATGGGTGATTTTCTGGGCTAGCCTAGAAAATGTTAGATTGATTGGCTTCTATGTTTAATATGGATAACTATACTATAATATCTGGCGGGAGTGGTGAGGATCTAAATACCAGAGTTCGTAAGCCGGTGTCAATACTTAACTAATTTTAGGCCCATTGGGTTGTGGGACTCGGGATCACAACCATGAGTTCGTGGTTATTGTGGACTGTTATGGTCATGTGAAGAATCAATCCCTTCTTCCGACTATCCATTAATCGTATGCCTTTTTAGCCTTTACGTTTAGAAATAGAAGTTGTATGATTTTCTTAGAGTACCTAACAGTGTTCTGGCAACTTGAATGCGTAGGCTAGTATCTATGTTAATGAGGAGGTCTCCTGCATTAGGATGTGGAACTAAAGGATCGCATGACCAAATTTTGTTCTCTTTCGAATCCTTGTGTAGTCATTCATGTATTTTATCAAGGAAGTCTATAATTAGGGTGGTTTGACCAAAATGTGTAAGCTTTTTAATCTTTGATGTTTAATCATCTTAGTTGCTCACTAATTACTTATAGGTTTTCTATTGCTCGAAGACTGTATCCTAAGGTCTGATCTATATCAGCTAATGTCATGGGTAGATTTGGTGAGGCATTATGGGTTCAAATATATACTCTATAGGCTCTCTAATTTCTGATTTTCATACAAAAATGATTCAACTTTTAACTAAACTTAATAAACTGATTACAAAATAAGTATTTACACTATGCAAGCATCCTTCTATTTTTGTATTTTTCAATGACGTATTTCAATGAAATTGAAGAGAAGCTACTCTAGTATATTTATAAAATGGAAAACTAATCTAGTAACAGAATAAAAACAAGCAAAGTAGCCTGGTATGGCTATTTGCCTGTGCAGTTGTGATTTTATCCTAAATATCTAAGTAACTAAATATATTAAATTGAAAGGCTCTCGATCCTACCTCAGAAGTGAGGAATGAATCACAGTTTCTCAGAAACTATCAATCCCCATAGCTTCCTCGATGATATCAAGAGTGAGATTTTAACTGAAATGAAATAATTCACTACTCTATTTGATATGTTGTAACTAGAACTTTGATAGCTCAAACCTGGCATTTACAGAACAATGGTAAATCTAGTTGTGTGTGATTTTTCCCCTCAGTGTGATCTCCTCATTCCTTCGTGTCCTCGTGAATCCAGAAAGTGTGTATATGATAGTATCAATAGAAGATGGCATTCAAACAATGACAACTTTGGATATAGACCAAATACAATGTGAGTAGGAGAGAGATAGTGCAAGTGAACAAAGCTTGACTATGCAATTCCTAGCGGGATTTATTGCGGGAATACAACACAAGTGTACCGAGAGTTTTAGAATCTATCCTTGTGACAAAACAAAACCTACAACTTTAATGGATTCTAGTCTAGAAATGAAGCTATTCTATGCTAAACTGATTGTATGGAGCAGCAATGGAACAAGACTAAAACAAGAAGATTGAATGACTTCTAAACAACAAAGGAAAACTAATAATTGATGCAAAACATGAAGCTAGTATAATTCTTAGCAAGAATTTGAAATACTAAATAAGATAATTGAGAAGATGAGGGGCCATTTGATTGAAAACAAGTGGCTATTTATAACCAATTCATTTACTGAGAGGGTAACTTCCATTTGAACTCCTTTACTATAAATAAAGGAAAAATACTATTACAGGGGACCAAAAACATTAATGCAAGCCAAATTTGTTGATGAAAGTGTGTAAAACTCAAGATTTACATTTGACGTGATCGTCGTAAGGATTTGGAAAATGTGTACAGGACCGCCGCCTTGTGCAGGGTGACGGTTATGGGACCATCGCCTGTCTGGGCAGTAGTCACGGGACCGCCACCCAGGCAAGGTGGTGGTTTTGTCACTGAAGCCAAAAAATTAAGAAAATAGGGGGAAACGGAAAAAAAACATGTGGAGGTTGAGCGGGGCATGTGGGCTATAATCGTATACATGGCCAACCTTTCTGGATTTTGAACACCTTACAAGGAAACTGTATCATCATTTGGGCATGTGTAACATCGTTCCGATGGTGCAGTACCCTACAATTTCAGGTACGTACATATTGCCCCCTTGGAGAAGCATCTTAGCCATGAAGAGGTGTAAAATGGTGGATCCAAGTATGGTGGTCCCGAAATGGGGAGTTAGGAGTTATACCTAACACGCCTGTGTGCTGGAAAGTCACCATCCAAGATCCTACTACCTACAAAATGGAAAAAAGAGGGACTCTAGTGCATATAGATAAAATAGATATGGAAATAAGGCTAAATTGACATGAAAAGAGGACTTACCATCTACGCGGGGTTTAGAACTTACCTTCATCGGTGCTCGACCCTGTGAAAGACATTCAAAATCAAATTAAGAGGGCTATTTATATAAAATGAAGTCATTTTACTATTCATTTGTGTGGATTGATTTGATATATTTTTGAGCTTTGGGACCCACGGTGATGGTTTTTGACGAGAATATAGTCAAAACATTTGTGGTGAGATATTGATCAAGCTTCCGAGAGTGGAACATCGACTGTGAAGTCTCAGGTTAGTTCTTCTTGATTTATTGTTTTTAAACCTAAAATGTGGAAATGATGAAATATTTCTCCTGGGGTCATTTTTGAAAATATTAGTTTTAAACATGTCTCTAGGGGGCCGCCCATAGGGTAGGTTTATTTTTTTGTTAAAATGGTCCTTTTGTTTGTTTTTAGGAATTTTTAGGGTATACGACCCGTTTGACTTTGCAGATAGGACCGCCGCCTTTGTGCGGGGGTGGTGGTTACGAGACTGCCACCTTATAAGGTGGTGGTTATGGAACCGCCACTCTACATAGGGCAGCGGTCCATGACAGAGGACCAAAACAATACAAAAATTAGCTTATTTTTGCATGTTCAACATTTTTATGTGTTTTTAATAGTTTTTCCAATTGGATTTTAGCACTAACTCCTTTTTGTGTTTTTGGGTGTATGCAGAAGGAGGAGGAGTATATTAGATGGAGCTGGAAGAGGGAGTGTGATTGGCCCTAAGTAGTGTTAGAGGCACTCTCTCAAGTAGAGCGAGATACCCTTTAGAGGGCTGGCATTTGGAGGATTGCACAGGTCCCTCACATTACACCTGCTAGTCACATTTTATGTGACTTATTTTCTTACTGGGATGCAGATCGAAACACCTTTAGATTGCCAGGAGTCGGGGAGAGTGGTCCATCACCCTGGAGGATGTTTACCATATACTAGGGGTTCTGATCCTTGGGTGGAAGCTATCTCTTAAGACAACAGATATCAAGATCATAGGTGGTTAGTGGGCCACCTACATGGGAGATGCAGTTGTATCGATGGGATCAAAGAAGGGAGTGAGGATCCGCTCTATCATTGAGTCAGACATTCCCATGCTCTGCAAGGCCATCATGGGCATCCTTGCATCTAGAATGATTGGGGATAAGGGAGGGGACACCCTCTTATATTGCTAGGCCCCCATTATTGCATAGATTGAGGGCCATGGACGTGTCTACGCTTGGGGAGCAGATATCCTCGGGACTACCTACCATGATTTATACAGGGTAGTCCAATTATAGGGATAGTCACTGAGCCACCGAATCTTGTCATGAGTTAGGTGTATGAGCATATCACCCCATATGGGAGAGGTGTAGAGGTAGAGGATCACAGGGTTTTCAAGTCGGTGAGGTGAAGCGGGGATGGCAATTCTTAGAGAACCCCACCAGCCAGTGGCCTCTTTGACCACTGCAGACATGGAGGCCACTCCTTATTAGGCCATGGCAAGGGTATGGGGAGAGGAGACCATTACACTGATTTCCTATCAAACTACCAACTAGTTGATAGATAGGGTGGGGAAGTTAGAGATCCACCCCTTTGATAGAGTGGGGGAGATGATAGTGATCCCAAGTGTCATGACACTTAGGAGATCCTACGGGCAAGAGGGAAGAGCAGAGACAGAGAAGGTGAATCTAGTCTCGGAGGAGCTACTATCTCGGGACTTAGGTGGAGATGGTAAGTCTTTTTACGAGGCCGTCACATTGCCCCAGATGTGGGAGAGGGACACTAGTTAGTGGTGGTGTCAGTGGCAGGCGCAGATCCTAGAGATCCTTCTTGGAGGCTCAGAGATCCGAGTGAGTTTTCATTCTTCTCTTGACATTTTTTTTAGTTAGAATTGTCTTAGTTTGTTATTTATTTTTGTTTTGTTTACTCTTGGTTCTATCTTTGATCATTTTCTAACTTTTTTTCTCCTTAACATGCAGCGACTTCTAATGAGTGGCGAGACTTGATTCGCTAAGTATGCACAGATACCTTACTTCTCCCCTCGAAGAAGACTCGTGTTGAGATTTCGTGGATGTGGGGAGCCTTGATGGTAGCCGGTAGGCATACTAAGGTTTTTTCCTCTGTCTGGCATGTAGTGAAGATCATGACTTCTCTCTGCGCAGAGGTAGTTGGATATAGGACAGCCGAGTGCTTGATGAGGTGGAGTCATTCTCATAGTGAGACGACGGCTACTTGGTCGTGACCACGAGCCCTCAATACATTTAGAGCACCGGCGTAGCTGGATTACGAGGCGTGGTCGTGCACCCTCCGAGGGATCCCATAGGCATTTAGAGATTTATTTTGGTAGCATTTTGTCAAATATCTATATGAGTGTTTTTGTACTTTTCAGGCTCATTGAGCATTTTGACCATGCCTAGTGCATGATGGAATTGTATATGAAACTTGGTATATATCTCTTTTTGGATCTAGACTCTTGGTGCCTAGAATTTTGTGACTTATTTCCACATGTGTACTTAGATGTTTTTAGAATATTGTTTTCATGTTTTTAGAATGTATGCAATGGATAAAAAATGATAGTAAATAGAATGTTTTACTTTGTATGTTTGTTGTAATGCTGATATGAGATGATACTAACATATGGTGGTAGTGCTGAACTTTTAAACTCTTTGGGAAATATTTGTAATTTCTTCTTATGTTGGAAAAACGTGATGAATGCATAGTGATAAAGAGATGAACTTGTCCCCAATCCCAATTCCACACAACTAGTAAGATGCAAGGGCTCAACACCAAGAGTTAGGAAGGGAACAAGTTGTATGAGTTTAAGCTGAATGGAATGATGGGAGACAGGAAAACTAGTAACAAAAATCAAATTTGGACCTACACACCTATCCTACTCGAACTACTACCATGCTTAGAAGGCCACTTGCTTTCCAATTTATCTAGACTTAGATTCATAAATGGCAACTTGGTTGACAAAATATGGTTTTGAGGATTTGATCTCTTTGGAATTTGGATATTTGTTTTCTTTTAATATAATTTGATTTGTGTTTTTAGCATACCAAGATTTGTTAATTTGTGTGACTGGACCCCCCACACCCTGCCTCATGCCACTAGTAAGAAGCACGGGTTTGTCACCAAAGGCAAGATATAGGTGAGTAAGGGCACCTCTTTCCTTTCCCAACCTCACACCACTAGTAAGAGATGTGGTATTATCACCGAAGGTTGATGGGGCAAAGAAGTGTCTAAAATAAAATATTTTGTTTGCTTGGTGCTTTTGATTTCATTTTATTTTGACATTTCGATATATGACTTTGGGATATCCTTTCATTCAAAGATATTTAAGAGGGATAGATGTGACACCAAGAATCTTCTAGAACATACCATAGGCAAGGACAACTTCACCTAGTAGAAATAAAGAGCAAAGTGAGTATGCGAGCCTTGGTATGGTTTTCATCAATGCTTGTTCGTCGAACTTGATGAAAATATTTGAAAATAGTTGATGATGTTTGAAGAGATGGGTTTTGAATGCTTTTGCCAATTTTTTGGAAATTTGTAAGCAGATTGCTTAAGAACAAGTTCTTGGCCTATCGGTTTTACAAAATGAGTGAAAAAAATGAAACTTGACTAAATGACTAATGTAATGTAGGTAGCTATAATGTATAAGTGGTGATTTTGATGTTTTATGTGTAAAACCATTTAAGATGCAAGGAATTGACTGTTTCACCAAATTCCTCACCTTCTACCTTCTAGTGTGCACAAGAGATATGCACCATTTCCATATTCCTTCATGACTCGGTATGGGCCTAACCACTTAGGCTTGAACTTTCTTCCTTTGTCGGTTTTCTTATCGATCCGGATGTCTAGTCTTAGAACTAGATCTCTCTCATATATTTCTTACTCATAGAATTTTTGTTGTCTTTGCGGTACATCCAATCGGAATAGGCTATATACCTTTGTTCGGTGTTTAGCATGACCTTATTAAGGCTTTCCGGTTGAGAGAGACATGCCTCCCTATACGCTTCTTCATCTAGAATCCCTTGTAATGAGATGTGGAGATCGGGTATTTCAACCTCAAGTGGGAGAACTACTTCTACCCCGAATACCAACGAGAAAGGAGTTACTCCTGTTGGTTTTCTTATTGAGGTTTGATAGGTCCACAAGGCCATATATAGTTTTAAATGCCAATCTTGCTTGTTCTCTTTGACCGTTTTGAGGAGAATATCTTTTAACATTTTGTTTGTCGCTTTGGCCTACCCATTGGTTTGAGGGTAGTAAAGAGAGGCCGTGTGATGGTTTATCTTGAGCTTTCTACATAACTCACGGACTTCATCATTTTTAAAGGACATGCCATTATCTGAGATAATGACTTATGGGACACCATACTTGCAGATTATTTGGTTTAGAATGAATTTGGCAATTATCAAACCCGATGCGGTAGTGAGAGGCATGGTGTCCACCCATTTGGTAAAATATTCCTTGGCTGTAATAATAAAATTATGGCCATCGGTTGATGAGGAGAGAACTTCCTATCAATTATAGACCCCATGTGGAGAAGGGCTACGAAGTCCTTTGTTGGTTGCGGGGATTGTCTTGGCATGTGAATCTCGTGAGAGAATTCTTGGCATTTGTGGCACTTACGTACAAATTCCACTATGTCATGATTGAGAGTGGGCCGAAAATAGCCCATCCGATGTATTTTGTGAGTGGTGGCATGACCACCGAAGTGGCCTCCACATATCCAGCTGCCGGATTCATGAATAATCTTCTTGGATTCTTCCATGTCGAGCGCATCTTAGAAGCATACCATCGAAGGCTTTACGATAGAGTACCTATTCTAAGACAACATATTTAGTGGTAATAATACATAGCTTTGCCTTCTTTGTTGTGATGTGGCACCTTACAGGTATGTGTTGTTATGTTTGTGGAGCCTATTTTCATGTTAGATTTTGATACACCTTCCATGTGTTGCACTCGAATATTTTTACGGTGGTTTATTAACCCATGGGTAATGGGTAACCGTTATGGGTTGTTTTTGGGCCCATGGTTTTTTGATACCCATTGTTTGTAAAACTGCCTCTTCGGCTACCTATTGATGTACTTATAAATAGATGGACATACAATAGGATTGATATAAGTGTGTTTTGAGAAGGTGAATAGTGTGTATGGATTCAAGTGCGAATTCAAGAGGTTTGTTGAGTGCAGCTCCAAACAAGATCTAATTATTATGCTGTGAAGGCTGTTGGCTTGTAATAAAATCTGAGGAAGTGTTCTTGATGGATGTAGCCCACATTGGGTGAACCACGTTAAATATTGTCTTCGTGTTGTGAATTTTTCATTTCGTAATTATATTCATATTTCTTATTATTTTGATTCGAGGAATTATTCTACATTAGATTCTATTAATCCCTAACAATTGGTATCGAGCCTAGTTTCATTTGCTAAAGTGTTGAATCATATGGAAAGTTTTTAAGCTTGAGTGGGAGCTATGGCAGATGATGGAAGATATAGGGTTGATGAATTAAATGGGTAGAATTTCAGTCTTTGGAAGATGCAGATGGAAGATTGCCTTTATCGAAGGATCTTTATACTCCGTTTTACGAGAAGGTGAACAAACCCTCGAGCATGACAGGATGCGAGAATGGGATTTGCTAGATAGGAAGGAACTTGGGACAATTTGGCTATGTCTTGTATATTCGGTATTATTTAATGTTTCAAAGGAAAAGACTAAAAATATCTAATTGATGCATTAGGAAGTTATATGAAAAACCCTTTACCTCTAACAATATATTTTTAATGAAAAAGTTGTTTAATATGAAGATGTCGAGAATAGTTCGTGTGAGATCATTTAAATGATTTCAATATGGTTGTGATTATGCTAGCTTGATTACAATAGAATTTGATGAAGAAGTTAGGGCTTTATTAATTCTGTGCTCTTTACCTGAAAGTTGGAATAGCCTAGTAATGGCGGTATGCAACTCGGTTCCAGCTAATTCAAAGTTGAAGTTTGAGGATGTTGTAGGGGTGATTCTAAGTGAGGAAATGTGAAGAAAAATCTCTGGGGAATCTTCTACTTTAGGGAATGCTTTGATAGTGGAAACTAGAGGGAGACAGAAGAATAGAGGAAATTGTGGAAAATAAAAAGATCGGGCAAGGTCAAAATCTAAAAGAAAGATTGTATGTTGGAATTGTGGAAAGTCTGGGCACACAAAGAAGGACTGTTGGGAGCTTCAGGATAAGAAGAAACAACAGGAAGAAAACAAGGAGGAAAATGTGGCATCGGGTAATGTATGCCAGGATGCTTTGATTCTTTCTTTACATAATATTACTGAATCTTGGGTTTTAGATTCAGGGGCTTCTTTTCATGCTACTCCACATAGGCATTATTTTGTTGATTATGTTCAAGGGGATTTTGGGCATGTTTTTCTTGGTGATGATGAGCCTTGCAGTATAGTTGGAAAAGGTTCTATTCAGGTTAAGATGCAAAATGGGAATACATGGCTATTGAAGGATGTCATACATGTGCCTACATTAAGGAGAAATTTGATATCAATAGGGCAATTGGGAAGTGATGGTTGTACTGTGATATTTACAGCTGACTCTTGGAAGGTTACCAAGGGTGCTCTTATGGTGGCAAGAGGTAAGAAGGTTGGAACCTTGTATTTATCCACTGATAGTACTAATGATTGTAATCTTATGGCTTCAGATGCAGATACAACATTATGGCACTATAGGCTCGGTCATATGAGCCATAAGGGCATGGACATCATAAAAAAGAATTTTCTTGGATATACAGAAATAAGTTTGGATTTTTTTGAGAACTGCATATATGGGAAAATAGAAGCGAGTAAGGTTTCTCAAGGTTGGACCTATGAAGAAAGAGAGTAAGTTAGAGCTGGTACATTCTGATGTGTGGGGGCCGGCTCAGGTATCATCTCTTGGGGGTTCAAGTTATTATGTTACTTTTATTGATGATGCAACAAGGAAAGTTTGGGTTTATTGTATTAGAAACAAATCTGATGTATTTGATACTTTTGTTAAATGGAAAGCCTTGGTAGAGAATGAAACAGGTCTTAAGTTAAAATGTCTCAGGTCAGATAATGGAGGGGAGTATTGCAACAATGAATTTGATGATTATTGTTCTAAGAATGGAATCCACAGGTAAAAGATGGTTCCAGGAACCCCGTAGTAGAATGGGGTGTCAGAAAGGATGAACAAAACAATAATGGAACATGCTAGGAGCATGAGGATACATGCAAGACTGCCTCTTTATTTTTGGGCGAGCGGTGAGCACACTTGTGTACCGATAAATAGAGGACCCTCAAGTGCCTTGGATGGAGGCATACCTAAGGAGGCTTGGTACGGTAAGAAAGTTGATTACTCATTTCTTAGAGTCTTTGGATGTGAGGTGTTTGTTCATATTGACAAGGATGATAGGACCAAGATAGAGGCTAAATCAGAAAAATGCACTTTTATTGGTTATGGTGGTGATGAATTTGGCTTTAAATGTTGGAGTATTAAGGACAAGAAAATCATTCGGTCTATTTATGTGGTCTTTAATGAGAAAGTCATGTATAAGAAACAGTTATAGGAAAACAGGGAAGAATCTAAGAAAGAATATGCAGTGGTAGAGGATCTTCCGGATGGGACAGTGACCCATGAATCAGTTCAAGAACCTACTCAATAGGAACCCCAAACTCCTACAGTGAGGAGGTCTTCTAGGGTAAGAAAAGAACTTGAATTTTTCTCTCCTTATCTTTATTATTTATTACTCACCGATAGTGGAGAGATAGAGAGCTTTGATGAAGCAATGCAGGTAGATGCCGGTAAGAAGTGGGATCAAGCCATGGATAAGAAGCATAAGTCTCTCATGGAGAACCGGACTTGGGATTTGGTGAAGCTACCGAAAGGCAAAAATAATTGCAGAAAAAGTGGGTGTAAAGAGTTAAAGATGAAGGAGGAAAGAAAAGATATAAAGCCCGGTTGGTGGTCAAGGGTTTGCATAGAAATATGGTCTAGATTTTGATGAGATTTTGTCTCTGTAGTAAAAATGAATTCTATCATAATTGTTCTTGGAATAGTGGCAGCAGAAGACTTGCACTTAGAACAGGTTAGATGTAAAGACTATATTTCTATATGGTGATTTGGAGGAGGAGCTATATATGCATCAGCCGTAGAAGGATATGAAGTCAAAGGTAAAGAGGAGATGGTGTGAAAGCGAAGAAGAGCTTATATGGCCTAAAACAAGCTCCACGTCAATGGTATAAGAAGTTTGTTAGCTTTATGATGGAGCAAGGTTATATTAGATGTCATTCGACCATTGCGTGTATATAAAGAAATTTGAGGATGGAATTTATATTATCCTATGTTTGTATGTTGATGATATGTTGGTTGCGAGGTAAAAACATGCGGGAAATATAACTAAGTGAATCCTTTGATACGAAGGATTTGGGAGAAGCAGAAAAATCCTTGGTATGAGGATAACTTGGGATAGGAAGGAACAAAAGTTGACTTTATCTTAGGAAGAGTACATTAAGAAGGTATTAGATAGGTTTAACATGCGGGATGTTAAACCTGTTGGAACTCCTTTGGTAGGCTATTTTAATTTATCAAAGGAGTAGTGTCCCAAGACAGAGCAAGAAAGAAACCAGATGTCCAAGGTAACTTACTCATTAGCGGTTGGCAGTTTGAGGTATGCTATGGTGTGCACTAGGCCTAATATTTCCCATGCAGTGGGAGTTGTGAGTAGATTTATGAGTGATCCAGGTAAAGAGCATTGACAAGCAGTAAAGTGGATCCTTTGGTATTTGAGAGGACCATGGCAACGATTTTGTGCTCAATGGATCGAGACACCACTTTACGTGGTTATGTAGATTCAGACATGGCTGGAGATGTTGACAGTAGGAGGAGCATGATAGGTTATATTTACACTGTAGGTGGGACAACAGTGAGCTGGATTTCACAACTATAGAAGCTGGTGGCTTTGTCAACCATGGAGGCTGAGTATGTTGCTGCCACAGAGGCAAGCAAAGAGATGATTTAGTTACAAAAATTTCTTAAGGAGTTGGGACATAAGTAGGAGGAATGTAAGCTGCATAATGATAGTCAGAGTGTTATACACCTAGCTAAGAACTCTACTTTCCACTCCAGGATGAAGCATATACAATTGAGATATCACTTCATCAGAACAACTTTGGAGGAAGATAAGTTGAAGTTGGAGAAGATTCATACCAGTCAGAATCCTATAGACATGATGACCAAGGTAGTCACAAGGGATAAAATAAAGCTATGTTCAGCTTTGGTTGGCCTTCGCGGATGACAGTGAAGGGTTGAGAAGCTTGCTCAGTGGAAATCAGTCTCCAAGTGGGAGATTGTTATGTTTGTGGAGCCTATTTTCATGTTAGAGTTTGGTACACCTTCCATGTGTTACACTCGGATATTTTACGATGGTCCCGCTCACCGGTGAGCGGGTCGAGGGTTCGGGGTGAAGCCCCGAAGCAAATTTTCATGGGTGGTTTATTAACCCATGGGTAATGGGTAACCATTATGGGTTGTTTTTGGGCCCATGGTTTTTTGGTACCCATTGTTTTGTAAAACCACCTCTTGAGCTACTTATTGATGTACTTATAAATAGAAGGACATACAATATGATTGATATAAGTGTGTTTTGAGAAGGTGAATAGTGTGTGTGGATTCAAGTGTGAATTTGAGAGGGTTTGTTGAGCACGGCTCCAAACAAGATCGATTATTATAATCGTGAAGAATGTTGGCTTGTAATAAAATCGAGCAAGTGTTCAGGTGGATGTAGCCCACATTGGGTGAACCACATTAAATATTGTCTTCATGTTGTGCATTTTTATTTCGTAATTCTATTTGTACTTCTTATTATTGTGATTATGAGGAATCAATCTGCATTAGATTCTATTAATCCCAAACATGTGTGGTTTATGATGAAATTGATGATATCAGTATACCAGGGACATGTAGAGATGGGAGGCCTGGTTTCGATGAAGTATATACACTCATCAGGAAAGTCCAGATTTACCAGATCGCCTCCATCTAGTGGATTGTCAGCTAGCCAATCTGTAATGATTTTTCCCTTAACAGATTTTTGGTTTACGAATGTCAACTTGAATTCACCCATTAAGGTTATGAAATGTCCAACCTTTTTAGACAAAGACCCTTGCATAAGGAATGTTTGTAAATGATCTATTTTTACAATGACCCTCGTTTCTTGGTTTAACATGTAATGTCTTAAACATTTTTTACAAATACTATGGCAAGGCATTCTCTCTCTGCTTGTGTGTATCATGTTTCATAATTGAGCAAAATTTGGCTAATGAAATAGACCACACGTTCCCATTTATCATTGTCTTCTTGAGCTAGCATGCAGGCCAGTGATAAATGAGTGTCTCATGAGTATAGAATCAAAGGGTGGCCTGGTTTGGCAGGCATTAGCATGGGTGGAGACAACAAGAAGTGTTTAACTACTTTGAAGGACTCGTTGCATTATTTAGTACAATCAATGCTATAATATTTCTTTAATAGATTGTTGATTGGATGAATGGAAAAACTTAGATCTGGGATGAACTTGCGGATTGCACCGAGTTTCCAAAGAAATGACCAGATTCCAGACTCGTCCGATGGTGGGATCATTTCGAGAACATCCCGTATTTTGGCTGGATCAACATCAATCCCTTGTGAAGATATAATGTAGCCCAGAAGTTTTCCTCCTATCACACCAAACACACACTTTTCTAGATTTAATGTGATGCCATATTCAATTAAACGTGAGAGGATGATACGAAGCAATTGCAGGTGATCACGGTGTTTCTTGACCTTGGCCAACAAGTCATCCACATATGATTCCACGATTTTATGTATAAGATCGTGGAATATATTTTTCATTGCCAACCGATACGTAGTTACGATGTTCTTAAGACCAAATGGCATGACAACATAGCAATAAGTTCCCTAGGGATTTATGAATGTAGTTTTGGCTTGACCTTATTCAGATATTTTAATTTGATTATACCCGAGAACCCATCCATGAGGGAAAACAATTTGAATCTAGTTGTTACATCAACGATAACGTCAATGGATGGTAATGGGAAGTCATCCTTGGGACAAGCTTTGTTAATATCCCGAAAATCTATAAAAATGCGTATCTTCCCATTATTTTTAGGATAGGAAAATATTAGATACCCATTGTGAATAGTCAATGAGCTTGATGAATCCTACTTGGAGAATTTTTATTACTTCCTCTTTTACCATGAGAGCCACTTTTGGCTTCATTGGTCTTTACTTATTTAATTGGCTTTGCATTTGGTTTAGTGACAAAATTATGCAATGCGACATGTGGTGTAATGCCCATCATTTCTTTATAGTTAAATGCAAAATCCTTTTAATGTTCTTTGAGGATTTGGGTGTGTATTTCTATCTCCTCTTGAGTTAATGAGGATCCCATCTTTAAAATTTTTGGTTCTTCCTCTGTTCCAATGTTTATGTCAATGGTTTCTTCTATCAAAGAAGCGTTACCTTCTTCAAATTCAGGTGGGGTGGAGGTAGTTCCAAGCTTTCTCCATTTTCTATCTCATATATATTGAGATCCTTCTATGGAGGATACTTTACTATGGGATTTCCAAAGTAGGAAGAGGAATGTGGTATTAAGGAAAGATCAATTATACGATGAGAAAGGTGTAGCTCCATATAGGTGTTTAGATATTCGAGAGTGACTCTATCATCGTCAAAGTGATCCATGATATAAAAATCATCCTCATCTTCTCTATGAGCCAGGAGTGATTTTGTAGGTATTTTACACACTAATGGTTTAGTACGAAGTGATATTGTGAAATTCATATCTTCCAACTCGCTGTTTGGATGGAAACGGGAAGTTGAGGTTGTTATCAAGTCTGCGAGAAGGTTTTGCTCTCATTGGATTTCTTCAATTGATATGAATTTAAATCCCTTACTTAGATCTAATACTACTATTTTATAGAGTTGTAAGTGCTCAGCTCTAGTCTCATATACCTCAGAGACTTGGTTTGCAACCAATTGTGAGTCTCCTAGTACTCTAATGTTGTCGACACCCATTCTTTTAGCTAGAATGAGGCCAAGGAGGAGAGCTTCGTACTCGGCCCCATTATTTGTACATTCAAAGTTTAATTTAAAGGTGAAAGGTAGGATCTTTCCCTTGGTTGAAGTAAAGATTACTCCTGCCCTAGCTCTAAAGTGACATCTAGCTCCATCGAAGTGGAGAGTCTAATACTTGTTTGGAAAAATGGATGTTGGGATATCTCGTCGATGTCTGTTTCTTTTGCTTTGGTTACCTCTACCATAAAAACTTCATCGATGGAAGAGAAGAAATTCCTAGGGTGTGTCCCATACCCATGAAATCAAAATGGTAGGATAATAGGTAAGTCTTTGTCCAACAACTCAAAAAATTTTGTGGTAGTCCCTAGTGACACTATTTTTATAACATTGGTTTCACTTTTGAAAATTGGAATGTCCTCGATTTGGATTCGTAACTTATAAACTCGTGGTGGGTATCAACTCTTCTTTTGGTTTTGAATTAATTGGTTTGATGAGTTGATTTGTTGGGAGTTCAAACTTGGAGTGAATGCCTGGTCTTTTCTTTAAATCAGCTAGGTGTATATTGAAGGGTTTTGGGTCACCTTGTGCCATGAATATTTTCCCTAAGTGTAGAAATCTTATTTCTTGGAATAGCATGGAAGGGATTGCCTTCATGCGGTGTATCCATGGCTGACCAAGGATCATATTATAATTGGTTTCCTAATCTATAATATAAAACTCGGTGAGGACCGTCTTGGGTCCTAAAGTGACTAGTAAAACTATGGTTCCAATCAAAGTGGCTTTGAGGCTATCATAACCTCTTAGCGTATTTCACGTCGTGGAACAGTTTATCTCTCCATATCCTAAATTTTGAAGAAAAGCGAAGGGGACTATATTAACTACTGCCCCATCATCAACCATTGCACATTTAACATAATTATTATAGACCCAAACTTGTAAATGAAAAATTGGGTCACCTCTTCATGCAACTTCAAAGATCTATCTGTTGGCATTTTGCTTATATCGAATATAAATTCCATATCCCTATCTGGCTGCCCTAGAGGATAAATGTCAAAGTCCACATGGTTTACTTGCATTTCTGGAGGAGGAGTGATATTGATTAAATGACCAAGGACTAACACTTCTAAGAGGGTATCTCTGTGGGCGGGAGAGTTCTTTAATAAATCCAAAAAGGAGATGTGAGAGAAGGTTTTAGTTAAATCATTAATTAAATCATAGGCACCTATGGGTTTTACCAATGTTTGTTGATTGTTGTCTGGTTCCAATGGATAGCTTGGAGTAGGTTTGGATGAATAATCCCGTGTTCTTGTTATGGTTTCTACGGGTAGGTCGGTGTCTAACTCCACTAAACCAGCTATCTTAGTTTGAGGTCGAGTTCCTAATTGGGGTGTGACTGGTGGATTTAATGAAGTTGAAGCTTCATGATCATTGTTTCCTATTATGAAACCTTTGTTTGTTCCATTAGGATCTAGCTTTATGTTATTTTTAGATCAGTTTGGGAGCAGATTATTAAAGATCTTGAGGGTGCATTTTGAGGGGAAACTTCCCCTGCATAGGTGTTTGGCATGGGTACTACAAAATTTGCTAAAAGATATCTATACAAAGTTTCTTTTGATCTTATGGCAAATGTTGCATGATATTATTTTATTCACGACAAGTCCTAGTATCATGGCCTTGAATCTTGTGGAAGCCACAATATAAATTGGGATTATAATTTCGAGGCTGTTGATTTATAACCTGTTGTGGCCCAAAATTCTAATAAGGTTGCTAGTTGTTAGAGTTAAAATTTTGAGGATGTTGCCTTTGGTTTTGACTTTGATATCCAGCTGAGTTTTGATTTGGACTTTGTGTTTGGATTTGTCATTGTTTTTGTTGTTGTTGTTGTGGTCGCGGTGGACGATTAAAATCAACTACGTTGATTGTTGGAGTAAAATTGTTATTTCACCGATTATTATTAGCGGTGGCGAATTGTTTACAACGTTTTCCCTTTTAACTTGGTCAGCTACTTCATCTGTTGTAACTATGTGGTTCTTGTTAATGAACTTAGGTCCTTGATTAGCATTCCCGGTATTCGGATAGGCCATAGTGTTTTGATTAGGAGTGGTTAATTTCCCATTTTTCCCATATGTCTTACGACCACTATCTATCGCTGCTTGGTTGATTCGGAGAGCACTCTCAAGTACTTCTTCATAAGTTCCTAGTGGGAACTTCGAACTTCTCCCTTTATCTCTCTATTGAGAGAATTAAGGAATAAATCGCATAGTTCCATTTGATCCATGTTTGGAGCACTTGCTGATGAGTAGAGGACCGTACACCATATTTGAATAAAATGAGCAGCGGATTCATTATGTTCTTGTTTGATATGCAAGAACTCCCTGATTCTGTTCTTAACAATTTGTTCATGTCAAAAGCTTTGATAAATTCGACACGATTTATTTAAATGAGTGTATCGAGACTTACGGTATTCTATAATACCAATCAAGGGAAATACCTTCTAAGTTCTTAGGGTATATTTTAGCAACAACCCTATCCCAAGGAGTAACTCCCATATGGTTGTGGCATAGGCCTTAATGTGTGCGTTTGGGTCCCCTTCCCTTTATATTTGGGTAAATCGGAAAAGGTCTTGGAAGCATAACATTTCACATGGTGAAATCTAGGGGCTCTTTTAAATACTCTGTATAAGTCCTCTATGTGTAGTCCTCAACCATCGATGGGGCTTCTTTGAGGGGGTGGAGGTGGAATGGGTTGTTGATATGGCATAGCATATGTGTTTGTAGGGACATAAGGGAATACTTGTGGTTGAACAAACATCCCGGGAGAAGAGAACATGTCTCCTTGTGGTGAATTTGAATAAATATTTAAGTAAGGAGGAGCATTTCTCGGTATGGGTTGTTTGGTGCCAATCCAGGAGGTGTCATGTTTTCAACTGGAACGACATTTGAAAACGTGGTCCTAGTTAGTGTTTGTTGTGGGTAACTATAAGGATTTTGAGGAGGCATTCCTAACGTGCCTGCTTCTGTAAGGAGGTCGACATGACTAGGATAATGCGAGAGGGTTGGGGATTCTCGCTTGCCCAAAATATGAATTTTGGTTTGTTTGAGCAAGTTCCAGCCCTCTAACCTTTCAAACTAAGGTGAAAATGACCTCCATTGGCAAAGACGTAGTGCTTTGCCTTAGGGGTGTTTGTTGTATAGCTTGATGTTTTAAGGGGGTATAATACCTGCTATGAATTGATCTTTACCCCGCCAAGATTCACCGAGGTAATTTCCCATAGGTAGAGGAATGGGGTGTTTTCTTGGAATAGGGTATAAGATTGTATTTGGAAACTTCCTATATGTGGATACATGTTTTGGAAACATTGTTCACTTTTAGTGAATCGTGATAAGTATTCCTCATCCAAAAAGGAGAGTGGGTCTAATTGTCTCTTGATCCGTGGTCTAAACAAGACCCAAGGAGATGAAGCAGATTCCCAAGAACGCGTCATCTTATTAGAGCCTAATGGCTCGTTGTTATGTTTGTGCAAACCGATCAAACTCCTGAATTCAGAATGAAGAACTTGAGCTAGTTATTTAAGGGGAGTTTGTGATGACAATTAATTACTTGAATAGTTATCAGCCCACGCAGAAAGTGAGGGTGATGGTTTCCTATTTGTTTGGCCATAACTTGCTTCAAGACCTGAGAGAGGTCTGCCATATGCATCGTATCCCGACATATTTGGGGGTATATGAATACCCGCAGAATAATGGGAAAGAGAGAAGGTGGATGAGAGAAATGAAAAATAATAAAAGGAAGAACTCTTTGTTCACGTTGGGTTCACCAATTTTGTATGATGGAAAAGTGACATACCAGCATGGGAATCTACAAGTACCTCTTCCTCGTACCCGACCTCCCGAGGTAGTGTCGAGATAGCCGATGAATGTTGAATGTGAATGGATATAGACAAGCTAATCAAGTAATCTTATATCCTCAATACGTAATAATGGAATGTGAATCTAAGGTGAAGAAGGCCCTCCTAACCTAAATTGGTGTAATAGTTCGTTTGGATATAATGGTTATTCGGAGGCTCCAATCAATGTTGAGCTCTACCGAGATCCTATTTCTTGGCTGTTGGATACGTGGGAAGTGACATGTGGGAGCTTCGTATATATCTCCAAACAAGGTCATGAAAATGGTGATAGGTGGTTTAATGGATTTGTAGTGAACTATGGGTGATTTTCTGGTCTAGCCCAAAAAATATTAGATTGATTGGCTTCTATGTTTAATATGGAGAACTATACTATAATATCTAGTGAGAGTGGTGAGGATCTAAATACCAAAGTGTTCATAAGCTGATGTCAATACTTAAGCGATTTGCAGCCCGTTGGGTTGTGGGACTTTGGGATCACAATCATGAGTTTGTGGTTGTTGTGGACTGTTATGGTCATGTGAAGAATCAATCCCTTCTTCCGACTATCTAGTAATCATATGCCTTTAGAACTATAAGTTGTATGATTTTCTCAAAGTACCTAACAGGTGTTTTGGAAACTTGAATGCATAGGCTAGTATCTATGATTATCCTCTACAAGTACCTCTTCATCTAGAATCTACAATTATCTCTTCCTCATACCCGACCTCCCGAGGTCGTGTCGAGACAGCTGATGGTTTGTAATGCGAGTGACTTAGATGAAGCCACAGCTGAGATTATGTCCAATTTTCTATGATAGAAAAATCTATAGGCGAGGATGAGAATCAGCAAGTAACCTTCCTATAGCTAACTGTAGGAGGATCAGTGACTAAGATCTGGTAGTGTGATCTCCTAATAGCTAAATGACAAAGGGGAGATTTAGAGGCTATGAATGGGTAGCATAAATTCCCTAGTGGTTTATCCTAAGATCTAAGTGTTAATCTAGTTTTGAAGTCTCGAATTAACTTAAACTGAAAATAACAATTTATACTACTGCTGAAAAGGAAACTACTCTAAACAAAATATATGATTGAAACGTTATAATTACGAACAACAATTAAACTACTTTTATACTAAAACTAAACAAGTGAGATAACCCGGTGTGGTTATTCACTTGTGCAAATGTGTGAATCTAGATAAAATACAACAAATTAACCTAATTGAAAACCTTCAATCCTACCTCGAAGTGAGGAATAAATCATAGTTTCTCGGAACCTTTCAATCCCCACTGACTTCCACAAAGTGATATCGAGAGAGATTTTAACCGAAATGAAATAATTCACTACTCTATTTGATATGTTATAACTAGAACTTTGATAGCTCAAACACCAAGGGCGGTTACTGAGAATATGGTAAATCTAGTTGTGTGTGATTTCATCCCCTTAGTGTGATCTCCTTGTTCCTTCATGTCCTCGTGAATCCAAAAAGTGTGTATATGATAGTATCAATAGAAGATGGCATTCGAACAATGACCTCTTTAGATATAGACCGAATACAATGCGAGTAGGAGAGGGATAGTACAAGTGAAAAAGCTTGACTATGAAATTCCTAGTGGGATTTATCTGCAGAATACAACATAAGTGTACCAAGAGTTTTAGAATATATCCTTGTGACAAAACAAACCCTGTAACTTTAATGGATTCTATTCTAGAAATAAAGCTATTATATGCTAAACTCGATTGTATGGAGCAGCAATGGAACAAGATCGAAACAAGAAAATTGAATGACTTCTAAACAAAAAAGAAAACTAATAAGCGATGCAAAACATGAAGCTAGTAGAATCCTAAGCAATAAATTGAAAGACTGAATAAGAGAATTGAGAAGGCGAGGGCCATTTGCTTGAAAACAAGTCTGCTATTTATAACCAATGCATTTACCAGAGGGTAACTTCCATTTGAACTCCTTTACTATAAACAAAGGAAAAACACTATTACCAGGGGACCAAAAACATTAATGCAAGACAAATTTGTTGAAGAAAGCGTGTAAAACTCAAGATTTACGTTTGACGTAATCGTTGAAAGGATCTAGAAAATGTGTACAAGACCACCGCCTTGAGCGGGTGGTGGCGGTTACGAGACCGCCGCCCTATCTTGGGCAGAAGTCATAGGACCACCACCCAAGAAGGGCAGCGGTTTCGTCACTAAATCCAAAAATCAAGAAAATAAGGGGGAAATGGGAAAAACAAAACATGCGGAGGCTAAGTGGGGCATGCGGGATACAAGCGTATACATGGCAAGCCTTTCTGGATTCCAAACACCTTACAAGGAGACTTGTATCATCATTGGGGCATGTGTAACATCATTTCGGCAGTGCAATACCCTACAATTTTGGATACATATAGATACCCATCTACTAACCCCATTGAAGACTTGAGGAAAGGATTGAGCTTGGCTATTAATCATATTTCTTATATGATATGCAAATCAAAGCATGGTGTAAAGTTTAAAGGTATGTGGTTAGTCCTTTTTATAGTTTTTACTTTGAGGAAAAATAGCATCTTGGTGCATGTGGGACTAAAAGGAAAAACTAGATTAAGAATTTCTAATCATGATTAAGGTTTGTTAATCACAATTAGTGAATTATCAAGTGATTAAGATGTGAGGAGCATTAATCAACCATTAGGGTTAATTAGGAGGCTAGGATAAGCTTTTGAAGCTTGTTGAGATATTGTGGAAGGAAATGGGGTGATTTTGAGTGGTTGGAAGATGGGTTTGAGCCAATAATAGAGTATATTTACCAAAATAAGGGTAAAATAGTCTTAATTAGATAGTAACCATTAATTGTCTATTTGGAAGAGGATTTTGTCTTATAATTCTTTGTAAAGTGGAATGATGAATGTGAAAGAGAATAGGTAATAAAAAAGCAATCGTTGACTGAACAAAATGGTAAGAAACATTAGTTAATTAGTGGAAACTATTAAGTATAATGGAAATGGTAAGAATGAGAGTGATTTGTGTGCGTTTGGCAATAAGATTGCAAAAGTGGAAATTAGGTGTCTACATTTTCCCCTGTTTGAGGTGAAGTAAGTAACTTCAATTCAAATATAGTAGACAAGCATAAGCAAGTAAATTTTTGAAGAAAAATATTAGGATGAAGGATGCCCCCTCGAGTGTCGATGGGGTGATAGAAGAAGTCAATCGATGATCAAAATGGATAGAAGAAATAGGAAAGGAATAAACATGATAGTTTATTGCCCCAAGTGATTTGGAAGAAAAATTAATAGTGATAAGAAATGATAAAGGAGAATGGGAATAGCTCTATATTTTCCTACAATCTATAAATAAGAACTTTGTTGTATCATTTTTCCCTAGGTGTCTACATTATGTAGATTGTTAAAAATATGCAACTCCATGCAACATACATAATGCAAAGTAATACAAGAAAGTAAAATGACTCTTAACTCCTTGAAATACACATAATAAAATATAATACAAGAAATTAAACCAGATAACCTAACAGAGAAACAAGTACAATCACACATACTCAAGCAAACAACGTTCAAGACAGTTATATCAATGTTTTTGATATTAAGTAGCAATTCCGAATGGACGTGTTGTAACAAAAAGGGTTAAAATGGTGCCCCAAGAAATGATACATGCGAGGGGAATAATGGAGGACACAAGCAGTCCCATGGAAAGTATTTAGGCACTATGACACAGTCTCTAGAAACTCACTGTTGCATGGGAGTATGGAAATAGTAAGCAAGCCAACTTTGTTATGGAGGTAAATCACGGTGATCCGCAAGTCGTTTGAGACAAGAACAAATAAGAACCTAAGAAAGATGATTTTTAGGACAAATTCGATGTTCGAGGAAAATGCATTTTATACAGGTTTCATCTGTGTACATGTCGTTTACCAATTTTTGAAAAATTTAAATTTTTGTAGTTTTTGGATTTTTAATGATTTTACCAATTTTTTGGGTTTTTGAAAAAAAAATATATTTTTTTTTTTTTGAAATTTCAAGAAAAAAATATTTTAGAAGAAATAACGAAGTCATGGGACATCGCCAAAACTCACCGTGAGGCAAGAATATGCCCCAGGTAGTAGAAAAGGTTGTCGGGAAGCAAAAACATGCCCCAACGTAGTAAAAATAGGTGCAAAAATAATTATTTATTTAAAATAATCATCACGGTTAGTGCTAGAGGAATTTAGAAGAACCACAATGGCTCCAGGGTGCCTCAAGGGTGAGAGACACGTCACGGGGGGTAAAAATGGGTATATAAACCATCGCGACCAATTCATTTACCACATTCACATACCTTTTTACTATTGATTGAGTTCTGACCTATAGGAGAAGATGGTGAGAGTGAAGAACCAGAGACACCATACGGATCACGTGAGATACTACACGAGACTTCCCCAAGATGACCCATGACTACATAAATCTAAAACCTTCACATTTGTTATTTTATAGCATTTTTTTGTAAAACATATTTATCAGGCCATAAAAAGTTAGAAAAAGGTTAACAAATGCGTCAACATGGCCCTGGGGCACGCCTATGCTCAAGGAGTCATGTCTATGCTTGTGCATGTGTGGGCACATATGCATCATTACATTAAGAGGGGTGCCTATGCAAAATTATCCAAGTGACATGAGTGTGCACGCGCATGTACAAGGAGAAATGTGCCTATGTAAATGGTAGGTATTTTTAAGAAAAATGAATACAACTATGCATGGATGGGGGTGTGACATGATGAAGGGTGTGTTGACACCTCCAAGGGGGAGCTAGTGCTAGGAAGTCATTTTTAGAATGATTTTTAGAAGAAATGAAGGTTTTCGGAAAACCTAGATGGTAGAGATAGATGAGTAATATGATAAAATAGAAGAATAACATGATAGAATAGAAAAAATGGATTTATAATAGAACAATAAGATCATAATAAATGAATTGATTAACCCTGCATATGGATTTAGAGGTATTAGAGATGTAGGTGTGACATGTGTAGCTCTGGGCCTATGTGGTGACATTTAGACATTCGAACCATATTTTCTTGGAAATCACACTAGAGGTGACTAGTTTATCTCATGTGGCTCACATGCCACAGATTACCTTAGATCACAACCTGTTCACAACCTTAGATAAGAGATGGCAGAGAAAGAGCCAGACATTTCATACTCCTACCAGCGAGATGAGCATTACTCTAGAGGATGTGTGGTGGATATTATGAGTTCCTACTCAGGGTCACTTGATCACATATGACAGTCACTAGGACTGTCTTGAGTGATGCATAATTGAGTTGTTATGAGTGGTAGACATACCACGTTAGGGTATGATGGTCTTCATTAGGAGGTGTATGGCCAATCAATGGCTGATATGGGTCCCTGTATTTTTTTTAGCCCTTATCAGCGGCATATTGTTTCCTGATAAGACTGTTGCTTGGTTCCTCTGGGTCTCATTGGAGTGATTCACAACCTTCTTCAGGGAGAGGTTTACTACTGGGGTTAATATATACTGACTCACTTATATGTAGACTTACATTTAATAGCTTACCATGGATAGAGGTCTGTGGGTCTTGCCACTTTGTTACAGATATGGGCCTATGATCATATTGCGATAGGATGCACTATTGGAGCATTGAGAGCTTGAGCCCTTGGATATCCTTCCATCATGGGATGGGTTCTAGAAGAAGATGAAATTCATGGTCATGTGAGGGATATAGACTATTACAGGCTAGCATTTGACAAGGTACAACCTCACATGATCAAATGACAGCCATATAGGTTGTACCATTGGCCTTAAGATGCAGTTGAGTTGAGCACTACTACAACTGATCATTTTATCCTTGGGAGCATGAGTCATATCATGGAGTGGTATAGAGTGGGCCAGGTCCAAAAAAATTTTGGTCTTATCTAGGGGATACCTAGTGATGAGATGTGGTATGCACACATATATAGAGAGAAATTTCACATGGGGCCCCAGATCAGGCTGCGACGAGCTCATACTAGATTTTTACATGTGGTTCCATAGCCTTGGGTGCAGATAGTGGATCCATGTACAACTCTAGATTATGTAGCGTGGTATGTGATAGTGTTGCCTTGATGTTTGAACATTCCACGGGAGGTATTAGACGTAGCAGTGCAGGGATTACAGGCTCGAGGCACATGAAGGTCCACAGATAGGACCGTAGATAGGAGTACCGATAGAGTAGGTGCTAGTCCAGTATTCATTTTAGTGCATCAATAGGTAGTGGTGCAGCCACATGCATTAGCACCACAGATGCCCCTTCAAGTTCCATTATGGGTACCATTACAGGAACTTCCATCACCCCCTCACATGATTCCACCACATAGTCCACCAGGAGGTGGAGGAGATGGCAGGGTGGAGAGGATATGGAGGAGGATATACAGGTTGGTGGGCATGTGGTTGGATTGTAGTAGAAGCTATAACATGTAGTATCCCTACAACTTTAGCTCATAGTTGAGAGGGACAAAGAAATTACACAAAGAGATTAGGTGATCGCAAAGAGGGATAAATTCATTACTGAGAGAAGATCACGCCATGGCCAAAAGAGCTGAGACCATGGAAAAGTGATATCAAGTGACCGTAGAGAGGCTATAATTGTAGGATGAGAGGGATCAACTAGTGGCCGAGTAGGTTCAATGGATGACAAAACATACACAGGTTTGGGCCGATATAGCTAGATTGACATGAGAACGTGATGTTCTACTGGGCATCTTAAGCATCCGGGATGCCAAACATATTAGCAGATACGATGAGAGATATTGGAGAGGCCTCCCACTAAAAGGCATTATACCACCAGGTCATCTCAGAGGGACAAAGGGCTACCCCATTTGATCAGTTTGACTTTATTAGGTCTATATCTAGATCCCAGAGGACCTCACAATCAGCCAGATTAGTTCAGCAGCCTATAGTGTAGTAGAGCGTAGCGGGCTCTGCAGGACCATCACATAAGTAATTTCCTCCCTATGACCCTAGGCCAGGAAGTCCCAAAGAGGGTGAGAGTCGACATTGACTCTCTTATTAACATATTAGATGTATATTTTTGGTGTATTTCCTTGATATGAAGGCATAATTTTGTATGAATGTATATGTATTATTATTTATCATGCCTCATAACGAAGGAACATTTTTATACAAATGTACATTATGTATTATATTTTATCATGCCTCGTGATGAAGGAACATTTTTGACCCATGCCCATGATGGATTTTTGTATCTGATATGTATCGAGACACATTGATTATGTACACGGACATTTGACATTATGATGATGTATGCTGATTTGATGGATTACTGATGTATCATATTGTGTTTATGAGATATCATGCTTAATCTATCTATTTATGTTTGTATCACATGTTGTTATATGTATGAGATAGCCTTAGCTGATGTCATATTTCATGTTGATGAGATACTTTAAGTAAAACATGTTTTTATTTTTGATATTGGTGTGGGAGGGATATATTTTGATCATGCGCGACCCTTCTTGCCCTATTGATGATATAATATTTGATGATTAGCTTTAGCATACATGTGTGATGCAAACATATCTTTTATTAATATATGATGTATAGATGTGATGGTTTATTTGATACGATGATGAAATGATAACAAAATGTACAAGTAAAATATCAATCACGATTTAAACAAATCTAATCAAAGAAACACAATTATCTACATGTATGTAAGATAAAATGAACTCAATGCAATGTACCACAAATTAAAGTAACATTCAATCTAAGTAAGAAAGTGAATCCAAATTAAAGTACAAAACATAGAAAATAAATGCAAATAAAACCATACAAACCAACTAAAAGTAAGCAAGCTACTACTTTGTTTTGTGGGACAATTTTAGGATGTTTTTCACTATTTTTGGGTATTACCTTGAGATAATTTTCTATTGTTTTGGAATTTTCTACGAAATGTATTTGAATATTTTTTATGTTTTCTAAGATAGTTTTCCAAAGTGAACTTACAAAGAAATGAAGAAACATGGATGCCCCCAACATTAAATGGGATGTATAAGGAAGAATGCCACATGCTATTTGCGAGAAGGTGATAACGTGAAGTTTTTTTTATTAAGGGAAAATAGTTTTGAAGGGACTATACCCTGTATACAAAAGGGCTCAAAAGCCAGATAGTAAAGATGAGAAAAACAGCCCAAAGAAGGGAAAAACAGTCAACCAAGGAAGGCTCAACAGCCAAATATTACAATATATGTGAAAAAAGGATCAAAACGTACAAAGATCCAGAGAAAAGAAGGCAAATTCAAAAATAAACCAAAAGAGAGACAACATAAAGAGCTCCAACAAAAAACATCTCCAGAACCACCCAATGACAACCACATCGCAGCCAAAAAATAGCATCACAACAGCCTGTTACTTGATGGCTCTGTCAATTTTGGTTTTGATAACTGCTTGATGACATGAAGAAGGCAATGGCAGTGGCCTGAGAGGAGTCTTGCAAATCTGCTTGGGCAATTGCAATGTCCCTTTTCTCTTTAGGGCCCCATATGTCCTCATTAATCCCACTTAAACTGCAAACACTATGGACATGTTGTTCAATGAAATTATAAATGCTTTTGAGGGCAGACAATATGCGAGTCATTGCAGTTTTTAACATTCCCAATCTGCCATCTAAGGAATGAATTTTCTTGAAGACTTCACCAATAACCCCTTCTTCCTCCTCACTTTGAAGGATCCTTTTACCCTTTGCTCTTTCCATGTTTTTATAGCCTCTTTGAGCTCTTATATCTCCTTCTCTAATCTTTCCACCCTATCTAGCAATGATAATGTGAAGTTACCCCATCTTTAGTTGAGAATATTCAAAGTCGGACTTTCCACATTGAAAATTAGGATCGAGACAATTAGGGCAAAGAGGGGTAGGCTCGTAAGGGATTTAGATGAAGGAAAAGACCAACTTAGGAAAAAGCTATCATACTCCTATACCTGAAATGCTTGTGAACAAAAAACCTCTACAATGGTGCCGAAAACTGTTTTCACCAAAGGACTTGTCCAAAGTACCATCATTGCATAGTTTTCACTATTGGACACACTGTTTATTTCTCTTTTTATTTTTTAATTTTTATTTTTATACTTATTTTAAAAAATATTTTAGGGACCCCACATCTAAGCATAGAAATGCTTAAGATGCATTGCATTCATGGGTTCCCGAAGCTCTTGGCGATCTGAATAGAAAAGTTTATAGGCACTTGAACCGAACTTGGCCACCACAACATATAGCCCTAGCCAATTAGGTTCAAATTTCCCTTTTTTTCTATTAATTTTTTTCGATTCTATTTTAACACTAAGTCTCCTACCTCAAACCGATGAGGTATTACTCTTTTATTGTAGCTTCACCACACTCGATCCTGATACATTTTAAGGTGATTGAGGGTGTAAATGTGTTTCTCATCTAATAGCTCCAACTCTTCCAGTTGAGCTACTTTGTAGTCCTCCTCTTCATTTAGGTAGTCCCTTAGCTCAATATAAAAATAAGGGATCTTGATCTCTAAAGGTAGTATGGATTTCGTGTTGAATACTAAGGAGTATGGAGTGACACCTATAGGGGTGGAGATATATGTTCGGAATTCCTAAAGGATAGGATGAATATGTATATGCTAGTTATGCCCTATTGTATTCACCATATTCTCCATAATGAGAATGAGGGTTTTATTAGAAGCTATGACTTTCCCATTACCTTGATGGTAATAGGGTGTTGAGAACTTGAGGGATATTTGGAAACGCTTGTAGAGTGCTTTCATAGTTTTATTTTTAAATGGCTTACCATTGTCATTGATAATGGCAGAAGGGATATTGTATCGACATATTATATGGTTCATTATAAATTTAGATATTTGGGGACCTTCTACATAGGTAAGAGGAAAAAATCTACCCATTTTATAAATTATTCAATAGTCGTGATGATGAACTTATGACCATGCGAGGAGACATGGTTAAGTTTTCCTATAAGATCGAGACCCCTCTTTGAGAATGGACAAGGTGTCATGATTGGTTGCAAAGATTGCACCGATGCATGTATCAAATTTCCATACTTCATGGATAATTTTAGTGGTGAATATTCGTAATATGGAAAAAAAATCATTTTAGGAAAAATTGAAAAGGTGATTTTTTCAAGCGGTTCGGTGTCCTGTTCGCCTAAAATTTATAGTATATATTTTTGGGGGTCGACTTCGCCTTCATTTGAAAACATCTCCTATAAAAACCTAGGTGATTCACCGGGTAGTATACTACAGTACTACCATAAGTAGCTTACCAAATTACCAATACCATGAAGTTTGAACTCACATACTCTTAAGCACCAGAGATTATTGTTAGCCTATTAGGGTTAGTTGTTGACATGTGACAAGGATATAGTTAGCACATGAAAAAGAGGTATTACAGACGCATGGAAAGGGGATATTGTAGACACGTGACAAGGGGGTAAGTAGTTGACACGTGAGAGGAATAGATTTGATGTGCGACAGAGACAGTGATGCCTTGTTGACATGTGATAGAGAGAGTTGGCACGTGACAAGGGCGTAAGTAGTTTACACATGACAGGGACAAAGTTGATGCACAACAGAGCTAGTTGACACCTTGGTGATGCGTGATAGAGATAGTTGATGCCTTGTTGACATGTGATAGGGATTACCATGGTTGACATGTGACAGTAATTTTGACTCTGACTCGTTGAGTCGCTACTTGGTTCTTTTGTTGATGCAGGACTCTATTCAGAATAATGGAAGGTGCTAGTCCTAAGAATGCAAAGACCCTAAAAGTAACTAAGAAATCTCAGAAATTGTTATTCAAGTATTTTGGAAACTCTACTAATATAGATATTGAAACTACCAACAACCATATAGCTGCCACCAAAAAGAATTAGAATACTAATTATGTGGAAGGTATTATTGAGGTGGACATGCATTATGCACAATATCAAACAAATGACACCTATGATAATATGCCGATCTTGAAGATATTCTTCCTATTGGGGTGTAACCAAAAGTGCATCAAGATATCACACATATAAATACTCAGCAAAATGGAACACAAAAATCAAATTCAAATTCGGTTCATGAAAGAGGAAACCAAGTGATTGTGATATTGCTCAAAATTCTACTCAAAAAAGTAAAACATTGAAAATGAACAAGAATATGTGGACCATTGGTAGGTCATACAAGTTTGATTGGGTAGCTAAATTTCTGTTTATCAAACCTGTACAATCATCTAATTTTGAAGATATCCCATCTGAATGTACATGTACAATATGTACGTGGAAATTGGGAAAGCAACAAAAAATGCAAATGAAGCTAGATACTATAGAAAAACATTATGGAAAACAATATTTGACTGTAACAGGGGTGGATGGCCAAAAATCAAAACACATAGGTGGAAAACTAAAAAATAATGCATGCATGTTAGATATACAATAGATTATGAGGCAGAGCAGAAAAATGCAGACATCTCGTGGAAAAGAGAGGAACGATCACATCACAAATTGGTAAGATGAATCAAACAAATCTACATGCAAAACTCATACAATTCTCTACTTTATTTCACATACTAAAGAAATGAAGACCGATTTTGGATTTCCTCGATTTCAAAGTTTTGTATCAATATAATGGAATGATGAATGTACCTCGAGTCTCATTGGTGTCAGAAAGTAGTGGATGGGAAATGGAAAAATGGTCATCGATGATAGAGAAGGAAGATTTGAAAGAGAATGTAAGAAAATAAAAGTTTATCTCTCTTTCAATTGATGAAGTGACAGCAGTTGACAACACTGCATGGGTATGTATCCACATCTATACTTTAGAAAATCATTTAAGGACACCTCATCTGTTGGGTGTTATGAAAATGGTTTAAAAGCGTAATGTCGAAAACCTACATAAAATAGTTGTTTCTCCTTTGAAAGATATTGCTGGAATGACTGATTATGAAATTGCTACGAAGTTGGTATGCGTTGGAGCATATGGTGCATTTGTCATGTAGGGTCACCAAACAGGGCTGTGTGTTAGATTACAAACAATAGTGTCCCCATATATGCTACCAATTCATTGTATGGCTCACAAAATGAATTTAGCGTATAAAATGGTAATCAACCATGAAAATGTTGCTAAATTAGAATACCTTATAAGAGAAATTCATGCCTATATGGCAAGCAGCCCAAAGGGATTTCTTGAGTTCCATAAATTTATAATTCGAATTACAGATGGCAAAAACTTCGAAATATGTTGAGACTAGATGGATCTCTTTGTATGAACCTCGCATGTAGAGTTCATGAGGAGTATCCTTCGTTGGTTGGTTTCATACAAAAATATCGTCATGAAGTTGATAGGGTGATGGACTTGTTCCGTTTAACGATTTGGAGACATTTCTTACATTGGTTGGTATTCTACCAATGTGCTAGAGAGATCAATACAATTGATGAAGCATGAACATGGGAGATTAATCTATATTGTGGATTTTATACGGATGAGAAAAATGGTATGTAAAAGTCTTGATATCTTGTACTATTCCCAAGATAGTTTTTATACACCTATTTTTGAGAATTGGAAATCTTTATTAGATCTTAAAAATATGAGTAACTATTTGAGATTTAATATCCACAATCAGCTCTGCATCACTACCAATGGGAGGAACATACCACTGCGCATTTTACAAAAACTTCAAGATATTATACGATTAGAATGAGAAGATGTTCCCATGACATGTAATCTATTTGAGTCTATTATAGTTGAAACAAGAATAAACTTTAAAAAAATTTAGAATCCTTATCATCAGAAATTAGAGAACATTTCTCCAAAGATAAAATTCTTGAAGCCATGGGTGTGATGAATCCTAATTTTTGGAATACTGAAGGTGGTCATGCTGAATTTGTAAGAAAGCATTTCCATAAATCCATGGGTACAATAATGGAACATTTCACAAAGACTTCAGAGTTCAAGGGTATGGAAATCAAAGGTATACTAAATGTTGATTTATTAAAATTTTAATCAACAAATTTTGCAACAACAATGAGGAACCAATATAAAAATTTAGACGAACCTTCTAAAAGTGGTGTTATTACAAGGATGTGGCAAGGAATATATCAAAGTTCTATCTTACAAGAAGATATCAGTGAATATTTCAGATAATATGAGTTATGCTAAAAAATGATTTTAGGGTTTGTGGAGGACGAAAGGGTTTTCAGTGCATTATCATTTATAAAATAAAAGCGAGAAACAAGTTGGATAGATATCTAGAAAGTTGCATGAGGTGTTATGTATCTCGATACTCCATGGAAACCTTTCCTTTTGAAAGAAATAGCGCATTGGAATTCCCTTTGTGAAAGAAGAGGTGTGAATAATACAACTATAAGTATAACCATTACCCCACATCGTCGTTGAGAAGAGAACAGAGTGGAATGGATTGTTTCAACTTTAAATAGGTATCTTCTTCACCTTAATCTTATTGTTTGTCACTTTAACTTTTTTCAGCCCTTGTTATCATTAAAGATGTTACAGGTATATATATTTACATTTATTTATATGCAATTTTTTATTTTTTTGAAAATGTGGGTTGACATCACTCCGAGGAAGTCTGGTACTTCTCGGGACTTACAATTTCAGGCAGCTCACCCATCTATCTACTAATCCATCTCTCGTGTTGATTTTTCTTAAAGCAAATATCTAGCACATTACCGGTGATGATTTCACAACTATTTAAAACACTAGAGGTAAGTTAAACCCTATCATATCATCTTTTTGATTTCTTACAATTATGTTTAATTTATTTTTTATATTTACAAAATTCTTCGATATATTTTTTAAACTTTGTGGGATAAAATGACATAATCAAATTTTACAGAGGAAGATTTTTCCATATTATACAATTCATAATCCACGATCCATTATACAATTCATCATCCATGATCGTGCTAGAAGCTAAATATACATCCACATAAAATTCATCATCATCCATATATATCATATCATCATCATATCATTATCATAATCCTGACACTACAATTATTATTAAAACAATTATTCATCTATTTTAAATTTAAAGAAATGTCTCTGTCCTAACACATTCCATTTTTAAAAAAATTATCCATTATCATCATTCATCATCATCTATATCCATTCTAATGTCATCATGATCATACCATTACAATTATAGAGAAGAAGAATTATCTTAAAACAGGTTTAAATGTCTAGAGAAGAAGAATTATCGTGCTTGAAGCTAAATCTATGTCCACATACAATTCATGATAATCCAAGTAAAAAAGAAACATACGTCATCATCCCTATCTAACGCAATCATCATTACAAGTAAACCAAAAAACACAAACTCCATATACAATCTAGAAATTCTATACATAATATATAGGAAGTTATAAAATTAAAGATTATATAGTATTTCAAATTTTCAAAGGCTATCAAATCCAGATAATAAAATTCAATATTTCAAGTTTCCACACTCAATAATAAAAATTTTAACCCTCTTTTTCTATATCCATTTCAACTCTTGTGCTCCTTTCCCCAATGGTTTCTTTGCCTGTGGCTGTACCCCTTTCCCCAACGATAGAAATAACCCCAGAACTTATGAGATCTTCCGCAACATTGTCTAGATTTTTAAAATTCTTTCTTCTTGCTTTGTCACATCTCCATGGGACAAAAAATTTGGATCAGCTGCTGCCTTAGCTTTGAATAATATTTCAGGGTTGAAGCCGTGCTCTTTAATTATCCGCTTCAGTGTATTGTTTTGTTTGTTAACCAAAACAATATTTTCCTTCAAATTATTCGCTGTGGATAAACTATTCTTCGTTGTTTCCAAGTGAACTTGGAAAACCTTTGCTTGACTCTTCAAATTTTCATATTTCAACTGCACAAAAAAATTAATGTCAATTCAACATATTACTAAAATAAGAAAACTTTAAATTAACAAAAAATATTGTTTGAAAGTGATAATACTTACAACCCTCTATCTCTCAAAGCATTTACAACTACCAGATCCTTGTCCTTAGACCATTTGTTAAAATATGCCTAGGCCTTAGCACTAATATTTTCCAATTTTTTAAGGTATTATCCAAAATTTCATCTTTATAGTTGTTGTTATAAGTGACAGTCGCACTTCTTACTAGGGTAAGTAAGGAATCCATTTTCACAAGTTGATTCTAAATCGCAGCGTATAAACTATCCCTTTACCAATAGTTTTCATAATGAATAATAATCTCATTGATAAGTACTTTAGACCTTATCTCCCATTCTATGAGCTGACTGATATGAGGTAGAATAAACTCATTGACATGGGATTGACAATCATAACCAATTAAGTTCTCCAAAGGAAAAGGTAGCAATTGTTCACCATCTGTATCTGATGAAGATGATCTCAGCTGGAGAGGTATGGGGGCTTTCGGGTTGATCAACTGCTACTTGTTTCTACCTTTGGGTGGCCTGATCCTGTTTGTGATAAAATTAATCAAGATTCAGACAAATAAATCTAAAGCGAAATGTAATTCAATATGGTAAAGTATGTTGAAATTGAAGTATACCTGCTGGCCTTGAATCATCTCATGGGTATTGAAAAATCCAGTTGGGTCATTGCTATCAATGCCCAAGTAATCTTCATCTAAATTTATATTATTCAAAACTAATATGCCTATTGCACTAGGCAAGCCACCAAGTGAGAGGGTTGGAATTTGAAAGGAGGAGGAAATGTTTAGTGTCCCACTAGGGGCTAGAGTAATTGGCATGCGTTTACCAATGTTCTTTTTCCTAATCCTCTAGTTGGAATTTTAAATATTATTGGTTGAGGGGGCGGTGCTGCTTTTTTAACGGGAGGAATGCAATGTGCTGAAAAGTTCAAGAAAAAACATATGAAAAACTAGAAAACAATGCAAAAACTATGAAATTAAATGAAGTAGTATTCAAAACTTATACCTTGTTGTTGAGGGGTAGCTTGTCGCGGTGCTAAGGGTGGTCATGTTGGAGTAGTAATTGGTGGTTGTTGAGAAGATACAAATGCATGTGACTATACTGAGTGAGTTGGGGAAGATGGTTGAGTTTTCAAAACATGCGTATGGTCCAAAGTCCCTGCAATGTCATCAACATTGAATTGTATGTCAATTCAATTGGGTAAAATTTAAATTGGAAAATGAAAATACAAATTTGGAATTTGTAAATAATACATGAAAAGGTATTACTTCTCTAGCATTTAACGAATTCAAACTATTGGGGGTTCGGAGAGGAGTGAGCTTCTATTTTAGATTGGGAATCTCTCAAAGCCTCAGTGTGTTGTTGGCCTCTTCCTCTTGATAACACCTTTTTTGGGGAAGGGCTTCCATAAATATTCTCTCTGCAAACTAGTAAATTGTTAATACACATGCAGGCACAAAGTGTAATGTCAAAATACAAACTTAATAGTTTATACATGTTGTTCTTCAAATGGAATTGAAAAATTCATCAACGCATCGTTAGTGCAAGTGGGAATTGGTTTATCTTTTAAATTTAAAAGAGCCTCATAATAAAGGCCAAGGATATAGTTTGTGGAGTAAATGACGAGTTTTTCTAAAAGTTTTACATTTGTTATGTCGGTTCTTATTTTTTTATAAAAAGGTGCACCAATCAAATTTTTGTTTTGCAATAGTTGCAATAACAATGTATGCAATGGCCCGATTTGGTATATCTGTTTGTCAACCTTGCAAAACTATCACGGATTGAAAAAGGAAACCATTGTAGCAATAAAGTGGTGTGCAATTGCTTGTGTATACACACCACACTGGATTTATTGACATGAGTGTAAATGCCAAAAATAGTGGGAATTAATATAACATTAAATTATATCACAATCAAAAACTAAATAAAAAATGACGAATGAAAACGAATTATACTTACAATCAACATGGAAACCAAACGTCAATTTGAGATATTTATTATCATCTTCGACAAGTGTTGCCTTCATTGTAACAAAGGGTAAATTTATGAATGGAAGGCCCATAAACCGATGAATTTCAGTTGGGTCGATACCGAATTGAAACAATCGGCTATCATTCATAGTAACATAAAATAGGTCGTCCTCTGTATTGTAAGATGAGAGAAGGTAGCTCAAAATATCTTAGTTTGTTTTGAAATGGGGCATCTTAATGAGCCCACTAAAATCACATGCATCGATTAAATCCTTGTATTTGGAAGTCATCTGTAAAACAGTCTGGATGTGGGGGCACAAAGGATTCCTGTAGATGATCTTGCCTATGGATAGGACTAGATTTTCCTCTTGATTTTTGTCTTGAGCTTGCAGTTGGGATGCACTTGTAGTCACCATTGTAGTTGTGCTTGAGTCTTTGAGAATGATGGATTCCTATATAAAAAAATTGAGAGTCGAAAAGTGTAAATGTGAAAATGACCAACAGGAGGGTATTTATAGGACAAATCTAGGGTCAATGACATTTATTGATGCATGTCAAAAAATTTCACTGACACACGTCAACAAGGGCCATTGACGCATGTCAATAAGGGCTATTAACTTGCGTCAACAACCCTTGTTGACACACATCAATGGCCCTTGTTGATGTGCGTCAACGACTCCTCTTGATGTGTGTCAACAAGGGCCATTGACGACGTTAACAAGGGTTTCTGATTAGTGTTAATGGCCCTTGTTGACGTGCATCAAGAGGAGTCATTGACACACATCAACAAGGGCCATTAACGCGCATCAACAAGGGTCGTTGATGTGCATCAATAGCCCTTATTGACATGTGTCAATGGCCCTTATTTACGTGCATCAACATGACATTAGTGAGCTCTTTTTGACGTGTGTCAATGAGGTGTCAGTGTCTAAAAATCTGTAGTCTCTCTGGCTTGAAAAATTGGTGAAAATTTGGTTATGGAAAACTGTCAAATTTTTCATTCATTTGAAAAGCTTGATTATGGGGATATTTTCAGGTATTTTCCACCTCCAATTTTCTAGAGGTGTCTTAAAATGAACCCTGTCATACTTCTAACAATCCACACATTTCTTCACAATGTTACAACAATCATGTTCCATGGTAGGCCAACAATATCCTACCATGAGTATTTTCTTTACTAGGAAAATCCCATTAGTATGATCCTGTAGATGCCTTTGTGCACCTCTTTCATCACTTGGATGGATTCATTTGAATTTAAACAGTGTAACAGATTCCCATCATAGCCTCGGTGGAAGAGGGTGCCCCCAAGTAGGGTATAATGGGCTATATGCTGGATGAGGTTCATTTTTTTCAAGTATGGGAAATTTTTGTGGGAAAGGTTCCATCATGGAGGTAATTAAATATTTCATAGTACCACAAGGAAAAGGGACCAACAAATTCACACACCAAACATGACTTTGGTATGTCATATGCTGGTGTTCATAAGTGCTCCACAAAAAATTACATATCATCGTTTATCAGATAGAATACTTAACATGGATCCTACTATAGCCATAACATCTGCTGCTCTATTTTGTGCTCTTAGTATTCAATCAAATGTTATATACTTGAAGAAATCCTTTAAAGAATCAACCATTATTCTGTATGGAATAATTTTCTCATCTTTGACGTTGTATTCATCTGTGACCTATTTTATAATGAGCATTGAATCACCAATGTAATTGAATTTTGATATCCCATTAAATAGATAGTTTCATCCCTGTGATGAGAGCTTCATACTCCACTATATTATTCATGCATTGGAACCTGATTCAGAAGGTCAGGGAATCAAGTCTCCCATAGGATTAATCAACACAACTCCAACACCTGAACCGTGAAAGGTAAAGGATCCATCAAAGTATAGTTGTCATATGATAGATTCCTCAAGGTACATTATGGATGCATATATTAGTTCGGACTCAAAGGTTTGGTACCTGGTAGTGGATCTTCTGCTAGCTAATATGCTAGAACATGTCCTTTCACTGAATTTTGATGTACATACTCAATTTTTAACATGCTTAATAAGATGATCGAATCAGCTATGTTTCCTGTGAGTGTGGGTTTTGACAACAAGTATTTTAGTGGATCAACCTTCGAAATGAGTTTGACATTATTTTTGAGAAAATAGTGGCATAGTTTCTAGAAGGAAAAAACTACGTCTAGGAAATCTTTCTCGATCTGTGGATAGTTGAGCTCATAAGCTATCAATGTCCTGTTAAGGTAGTACACAACTTTTTCCTTCTACTCTTTATCATATTGGGCCAACAGTGCCCCAATTGCAAAATGTGTAGCATAAATGTAGAGTAGTAAGGGTTATCCTATCGTGGGAGGCATTAAAACATGGGGTTTAGCTAAATATATTTTGAGCAAAGAAAATAGTTGCTGGTGCTATGGTCCCCAGTGAAAACTAACATCTTTCTTGAGAAGATGCGTGAATGTATGACACTTGTCTGCCAGTTGAGAGATAAACCTTATGATGGCCGGAATTTCATTGTAAGCTCCACAATTGTCTGATATTGGTAGGAGGAGGAATTTATGTTATAGTGACAACATTTTCCGGATCTACTTCTATTCCTCTCCTTGAAACAATGAATCCTAGTAATTTTCCGATAACACACCAAAGACACACTTCTTCAGGTTTAATTGGACCTTTTAGTCCCTTAGACGCTAAAAAATACATCACAGAATATCTAGGTGCTCTTCTCGAGTCCTAGACTTTTCCAATATATCATCTATGTAATCTTCCATTATGTCACTAATCATGTCGTGAAATATTATAGTCATTGGCCATTGATATGTAGTGCCTGCATTCTTGAGGCAAAAGGGCATGACTTGGTAGCAGAATGTCCCCCATGGGGTTATAAAGGTTGTCTTATGTTGATCTTCCTCTGCAATCTTGATCTGATTATAACTTGAGAAGCCATCCATGAGTGATAGCATCTCATAACTAGTTGTCGAATCAACAATCATGTCGATGTTGGGAAGAGGAAAGTCATCCTTACGAAAAGATTTATTAATATCTCAGAAATCGGTACACACTCTGATACTAACTAGATTTTTCTAATTTGGTACCATATTATAAATTCACTTTGAGTAGTCGATAGGCATGATGAATCCTACTTCAAATAACCTTTATAGCTCAACCTTAACCAATAGGTCGATGTGAGGATGCATCTTCTAGAGTTTTTACTTTATGGGCTTGGTGTCTAGGTGTACAACAAGATTGTGCACCACTAATGCATGATCAAGTTCTGACATGTCTATGTAAGACCAAATGAGGATATCTACATATTATCTCAAAAGTCTAGTAAATGTTTTTAGTTCTTGAGCTGAGAGTAAATCTTCCAACTTAACCATTTTAGACAGCTCCTTTGTGCCAATGCTAACATCTATTGTCTCCTCCATCAGTAACTTGGATTCATCTTCCATGCACATAGGATCGGGAGGGAGATTGAGATCCTCCTCTACCAAAGGTGGTTTAGGGAGATCCTCATCTTTAGGTGGGTACACTATTTTTTCCATAGGTTGTTTTGATTGTTTTTTCACAAGCACCTCAAATAGGTTTTTGCTATATGACTTGGGATTTTTATTTCTCCAAGGCTTTTCTATAGGAATTTTTCCCTTGCTTATTTTCTTACTTAAGTGACCACACAACTCTACCTCCTCTCTGAAGTACGCACATGCATTGAGATGAATGTGGAATCATTTCTTGTGGTCATTTCTTGGAATTTTATATCTAATGCCAAGGAACTCACCAATAGCATCATCTTTCTGAAAGACGTTGATGGGCACGTGCTGATGTTGGTCCCAATTCACAAGTTTTAGGTAAATGAGGTCCAATTTTGGAATGGTAAGGGGTATAATAGGGGTTATGGTAAAGATAGCCATGTTAGAGAATACATTCGTGGGGTGAGGTATTCATAAATACTACACCGGCAATTTTTTTCACTTTCATTTTTGGAAAAACTATCCTCACACTCAAAAGAGGCATACTCGTCATCTGAAGGGTGAGACTCATACAAATGGATGCCGATACCAAATTTACCCATTATACAACGAGGGATTGGAAGAGATTCCAATGAACCTTGTTCTTGATGACCGCGACCATGTCCTTTATACATCATAGTAAGAATTATTTGGTTAGGAATAACATACCTAGGTGACTTGTAACATATATCCATTTCATCATCTTGAGAATGAAATACAATATTGTTGAGTATCCTCTCATCTTCTAGTAAGACACCGAAGTGAAATTGTCAAAGGGGCAGTTCTCCCTTGATATTTGGAATTTTTAGCATGGTTTACCACATGCTTGGGCTGATAGCGAGAATTTTTTAACCATAAGGGCTTGCTGAAGATTATACTCTCCATAGTCGTTGTCTTTTAATTTCATCTCCCATGTAGAAAAAGGAGATTTCACTGTAGACACACTATTATCACTAGGATTTAAGGTGTTTAGATCCACTCGTGAAGTGAGGGCCTTAGACTGAATAGGAACAACAATCTCCATAGAAGGAGACTCATAGATGGTGGGAAAATAGCCTAAAAATGTTCAACAATGAGACAATGGTTGGGGATCTCCTTGTATAGTATATGTGTGTCTTTCATGTTACAACTTTAAACCCTGGTGATACATTGATGGCACAGATTGCATGGTATGAATCCATGGGGGACTGAGAAATATGTTTTAGGGTAGCTCCAACTCTAAGACATGGAACTTCATGTCATGGTTTGTGGGACCAAATTCTAATGAGAAAGTGATCATCCCAACTAATTGTCACTCTTCATCGTCATACATGTTTATGGTGATGAAATTTGTTTCCAAGTTAGCTTTTGTGCACCATACTTGATGAACTAAATTAAGATTACAAATATTTAGACTTGATCCTCCATCCATAAGCACTCTCTTGACCTTCTTATGCTTGATTATTACTTCAATGTGTAAGGGAATGTTATGGGAGGGATTTTATATTAAGGCGTCTTTGGGGTTGAAGGTTATGTGTTCTGAAGGAGTAATTTGTACTACCATGGCTTGTAGATGCATTGGGTCAATATAAATAGACACTCCTGATACTTGTAAGGTTTTGTAAAGGATATCCTTATGAACATTAGAAATATTGAGAAGGTCCAAGATAAAAAATTTGGCTGTGGTTTTCTACAATTGATCTAACACATCATAATGACTCTCTTCAAGAGGAGGGGGAGTAGGTTCTGAGATAATTAGGTGAGCTCTTCATGTTGCCATAGTGCACTCTCTTTCTCTAATTTTTACCATGTAGGTGGAGATCCCTTTATAAGCTTCAAAAGAGTGTCACTTTGAACGACTTGTACTCATTTAGAGTCTAGTATCCCATAACCAATGATGTTTTTATTCTTATTATGAACAAAATTTGGTTTATCATTAGATTTGAAATCCTTATGATTATGGGAGAAGGGTTTTAGAGTCACCCTAGCTAATAATACTTTTTCAGTTTGACTCCCTTTTTATTACCTATTCAAATGTGTTACAACAATGTATTTATAAGTGGAACGTAATGTCAAGGTAGAGGTTAGGAAAAATATACTTATCAACTATTTTTGGGTATAGAGAAAGAGAACCGGCTAGCTAACCCTCTCCATCTTTGAAGGAAAGTAGAAAAGTTTTTGTTGTTTTGCCATGGTAACATCACTCTCTATATTAAAATAAAAGTGACATACAAATTTTTTGGATAATTCTGGCCATGTAGATATAGATCCCTTGGGGATGTGTAAAAACCACTCTAATGTCGGTCCTCCTAAACTTCATGGGAAGAGGCGAATAAGATAGTTGTCACTATATGAGACCACTTGACATGCCATATAAAAATATTTGATATGGTCATGAGGGTCACCTTTTCCCTTGTATTTATCAAACTTTGTAAAATCAAAGTGTCATGGGAAAGGTACTTGTAACATGGATCTATCAAATGGATAAGGGAATAATTCATCGACCTGGTATTTCTTTTATTTGTTACCAGTTTTACCTTCTTACAATGCTAGAAGGACATTCTTCATAGTGGACCACTCTTGATTGAAGAGTGGATCTTGTGTGGGTGGTGTAGGTCAATATGAAGGGTTAAATATAGGTGTATTCCCACCTCTATTCTCTGTGAGAAATTATTCGTAAGGGTATTTTCATGTCTCCCATCAAGGAGTATTTTTTGGGAACTCATGAAACAAAGCTTTAGGTTTTGCCTTTGGTATAGCTTGTTTCAAAACTTTTGGGTGTTCCTTATGTATATGTGAAGCCAAACTTTCCAATTGGTGAGTGAGGGCTTGTATATATTGTTCTAATGTTACTTCTCGAGTAGGTACTTCGTTAGGAGGAGGTTGCTCATGATGAGCATGTTCCTCACAATATTTACAATGTATTGTAATCATAGGTATATGATAGTCTCTGTCATTTTCAAAAGGTACCTCCTCAATATTTTTTCATCTAGAAGTAGAGTCATGGCCTAGGTTTAATATATCATTAATAGTGTGATGAGGTTGGTCTACTTCTTTGTCTCCCCAAACTATGTTGACAGTAAGAGAGGTGTCAACTGTGGAAGGTAACTTAGCTCTTAGTTCCATAACACACATAAGAACTTCACGCTTGTTTTGAAAAAATTAATCATTAAAATGGGTGGGATGGAGCTCTACATCCATATGAGGAGAATTCTCCTCTCCACCACTATGGTCAATCATGACATTATCCTCTAAAAGAGGGTTATCACCTCCAAAGAGACCAACTTATAACTTTTGGGACCCCATTCTCATAGTAGACATACTTGAAATATGGGGTAGAAAATGAAAGGTTTCCACTGAGGTTTACTAAAAATGAACCCTAGTAAAATTTTCGCAGCGTAACGGCGCCAAGTCATCACAAAAATGGTTACTATCAAATAGCCACAAATTCAATAGGTCTTTAGGAGCCCTAGGATAAATAATAAAGAATGATCTACCTTAGCAAGGTAATATCTAACATGATACTTCTATGATAATGAAATAATGTGTAAAACTCAAATCCAGTCATAACAAAAGTTTACTCCCTATGATTTTTTGAGATAGGTTTGAAACCAATAGTGAAAACTCAATATCACCGGTTAGGTCAAGTTTGAAACAAACAAGACCTAAATGATAAGATATCTTGTTGACATGATCCTCTAACAAGGTATACTAAAAACCAATTTATAGATTATAACAAAGTCTAAGTTTTGTAAAATGGATGATACAACCATGAGCAAGAGTAACAATGCTATTTTGACACGTTAATCAAAATTTGCAAGAAAGAAATATTTTAGTATCAAAATGGCATTATAGCTATGCTAAAAAAGTAACCTCAACACTCAAAAAACTCAAGACAAGGCTAGGATGTAAAAACTATGCCTAAGTATATCAAGGAATTACTATGCGTGTGAGCAACGTAACAATACAATCTAGAGATTTAGGCCAAGTTTCACAATGAAAAAATATGTAAATATCATAATTATATGGCTATAATGTGGGAAATGTAAAAACTCAAAAGAATTCAAAGTGATAAGACAACATAACTATAATTATAGTAAGTCTCAATATGGGTTTTGAGACAAGAGGGTATACCATAACTTGATGACGTACCATTCACACTTTCAACACTTGCATTCTAACATTGTAACCTAGTCATGTAAGTAGACTACAAAAGTGGTGGACACGATTATTTCTAGTAGGTATTCATATATGTTTGTTCTTCTTTTGTCTCAAAATGAGCAACAATAAAACAAAGGAATAGACCAAGTGGTGATGAAAAAAATACTTGGTGTAAGTTTGGCAGAGTTTCACCTTGTCTTAGGACAAGTGAAAAACTAGGACAAAGATTAAATAGATTTCATGATGAAATGTCACGTGGTTTCAAATTTAAGAGATTATTTCCCTTGTTCGAAAAAAAATAGTTTGAATCTAAAAAAGTTTTCACTTTGTTAGAGCTCTCAAGTATAATATCTAAGAAAAAATTGGCTCCAAGCCAACAAACTTTCCTAGGGGTTTCTCTCTTTATGTGTCACAAGATATCTCTCGTGAGCTTGATTTATTATGAGGATCGTCAATCCTCTTCATTAATAATGTCAATCCATGGTTGGTATCCGAAGGCTATATGCATTAAGAGAAGAAGATATTTGGAAAACATCTCCTTTAAACACAAACCAAACTTGCATAAAATAAATCACACTTGTAGAAATTCAAAGGAACACTTGCAGAAATAAAGGCACACTTGCATAAATTAAGGCATACTTGTAGAAATAAATTTTGCATGAAATAAATCAAACTTTCACACAGATAATCACACTTGTAAGAAAAAATACACTTGTATAAATTTAAATTGCTGAATTGGAAATAAACATAATTAAACGAAACACTTGCAGGTTCATAACTGACTAAATTTTCACAATACAAAGAGAAAAACAATACAACAGAATGAATTACAGACAAATGAAAAATATAAACATAAATACACAGATCCATGTTCCTTGAAATGATTGGCCAGCTCATTCCTTGGAAGAGGATTTAAATCATACTTCTGAGATCTTAAAACTACGAAATATTTGAGAGGAAAGAACAAATCTTTATTTCTTGGGAGAAAAATTACATATCTTAGTGTGGAAGGTTACATTTATAATTCATGCATCCAACTAACTCCTTATTTTAGGAAATACAATATGAACTTATCTTTATTCCAATCCTAACAACTAAGATATCCATCTCCACAAAATATGGAGAGAGATATAATATTGGAGTCAAAGTCTTATCTCGATGTTTTAGGAAGATTTGCTCCCAAATTTTCTCCTTGCTTTTTGGTAACAAAAATCACAATAATTTTATTTTCCTACATTATTGGAAGGATGTTGTTACTCAAAAGATGATTTTAACCAAATACCTTTACCAAATTTTTCATTTGACTTTGTTTTTTTTGATTGTGGAACTTTTGACTCTTGTCTGATACACTTTTTCCTTAGAATGTAGTTCACTAAAAGTTATATTTATCTTTATTGGTAAAACCTGTAGAAAATATGAATGAGGTTTTTGTTAAACACATTTCTATAAAAAAACTCTCCAATATTTACTGTTTGAATTTTCTGTTTCTATTTGTGGAAATTTTGATGCTCAACTGATACATTTTTTCCTCATATTGTAGTTCACTAAAAGTTAGATTTATCTTTATTGGTAAAATATGTAGAAAATATGAATGAGGTTTTTGTTAAAAACATTTCTATGAACAAAAATCTCTCTCAAATTTTCCATTTGACTTTTCTATTTTTGTTTGTAGAACTTTTGATGCTCAACTGATACGCTTTTTCCTTAGACTGCAGCTCACTAAAAGTTATATTTCTCTTTATTGGTAAAACTCTGTAGAAAATATGAATGAGGTTTATATTAAAAAATTCTATGAACAAAAAACTCTCTCAGAGTTTCCATTGGATTCTCTGATTATTCACAATTCCTCAAAACTATCATTCCATTTATGCAGGTTCAAGCTAACTCCAATGGTTCTGGAGCTAACGTTACTTTTTGATGCAGGTTGCGGAGCTAACTCCAATGGTTATGGAGCTAACGTTACTTTTTTATGCAGGTTCTAAAGCTAACTCCAATGGTTTGGAAGATAATGTTACTCTGTTGATGTAGGTTTCAGAGCTAACTCCAGTGGTTTCGGATCTAACTCCAATGGTTCCGGAGCTAACATTACTCTACTTATGCAAGTTCCATAGCTAACTCCAATTTAATTGAACTAAATCTACAAGTTCTGGAACTAAATCTATAAGTTCTAGAACTAAATCTTTAAGTTCAAACTAAAACTACAAGTTCTGGAGCTAACTCCAATTATTCTGGAGCTAACTAAAAATAGATATAACTTTTGCACATGATCTCAGATTGAGATGATTATTTTTGAAATTACATAATTTTTCAAGAGGAATCTAAATATGAAATCATATTTGAGTTTATATATACCATCCATGATCAATTCCACTTTTACCATAACTAGCATTATCTTTCCTTTATGGCCTGTGTGTACAAGACTTTGCATCTTTCCTAAATAATCAATAGGATTAGTCAACAAAAAAGATAACAAAATAATTATAAAGAATGAAAAAGATATATATCCTATATTCTATCTTAAGAAAACTATAAGTTCTTAGATTACATTTAAATCCACTTTCAAACGTAACTTGGAAGGACAAAATAATGGTAATTTATGGCCAATTTATGGTCTCATCAATTTACCAAGAAAGTGGCACTGACTAATCTTGGAGTATCTAGGATTTAATTTGCCCCCTTCAATGCAATGAGCATAAAAATGTGTTCAGTTGTACTTTTAATGGGGTCAGAATGGAAATAACTTTGACTCTAATCTCACCAAGACATACTAATCAATTGGGTAGTTAGATCACTTTCCCATTTCGTTCACAAGGTTCCCTCTTGCGTGAACTACTTTGGGGTTCCTAGGAGCATTCCTCTTTTTGTCTTAAGGATTATGCCAAAGGAAGTTTCTCCTAGTTAAGTGGATGAGCTGTAGCTCTTAACCAAAACCTGCAATACGGTGTTTTGAATGGTGTGTTGGTGTATTTTCTTATCTTTTGGATTAAGCAATTTGGTTTAGACCATCGTTGACAGCCTACAATATATGTGAATGCTAGAATTTGGTTTGAAGAGAGCACTCCTTTCTTTGACTAGTGTTAGGTCCTTCACATAAATAGTTAGGAGTTCAAAAAGATCTACAATATTATAGAAAGAGGATTAAATGTTGCTTTTGATTCTCAAGATCAAACTAGGTGTAAAAGAAGAGCATACACAACAAGTAACCCAACTAGATGAAAATATTTTAAATCAATTAACTACCATAAAAATTTACAAATCAAGGTTTATTATCAATTAATCCAAGTTCTTCTTAATGAAAGACTAAAATTTCTTTTGATTCCCAAGATCACACTAGGTGCAAGGAAAGAGCATACACAAATTTTAGCCTTGGTTATTTATCAAGTGAGAAAAATCTTAAACTAAAAGATCATGTACATGCCAAAATGAAATTTTATTCCCTTAAGCATAGAAACGAGTGATAATTTTTTTACTTACTCTAAATTAGCAAAAATGGTTTAGAGGTTCTTTTGATTCTCAAGATCACACAAAGTGCAAGAGAAGAGAATACAAAACCCTATTCCAAACTCATAAAAAAACATGAAAACAAAATGATTCATCAAAACCTAAGTCAACTTTAACAAAAATCACTTATCAAAACCTAAGGCAATTTGGTTAGAAATCCTGTTCTAAAATCAGAAAATTGACAATAACAACTAATAAACCTTCTAGAAATGATAGAAACCGTAAAAACTAGAAGTTGAAATTTGGAACTTTGATCAAAATTTACCTGAGTTTGCTAGCATGTATCTTTATGTAGGATCATATCCTATAGAGCATGATTGCATCCCTTGAAGCACATGAACATACATTTATGCCTGGGAATGCCTATGTCGATTTACACTGTCATTTATGCACGAGATGCAACTGAGAGAGTGTGGGGAAAACTTGCAAGCACAAGCACAAGTCACACACAGAGGTGAAAATATAGTGATGCACAAGCACGGCTAGATAAGCGTGGATGTACACTTTGAAGCACATGTGCATCCAGTAGAGCACATGTGCGGAATTTAGAGCATGGGCACACCCTTTTGAGCATAGGCATGGACCTTCCTGTAGGTGATCAAAATACAAATTTTGACAAGAAATTTTTGAAAAATATCAAATCTTTGGCCTTTTGAGGGAATTTCGAAAACACTTCACCTCCTTATATCCTGAAAAGAACATGAAAATGCAACATCTACTATTGATATAGTTGAAACAACTATCTCGCTTGAAAATTGATCTACAAAAATTTGAAAATTACTCTAAAAACTTGAAAGTAATCTAAAAAGCTTGAAAGTAATCTAGAAAAATTGAAAATAATCTAGAAAAATTGATACTAAGCTAGCAAGATTGAAATTAATAACTTTGACACTAAGTTAAAAAAGCTTTAAAATGAATGCAATGGGGCATGCTCACACCGAGTGTGCAAATGAAGACTACTAAAATTTCCAAGCAAATATAAGACTAACACCACATAGTCTAATTGAGCTAATAATTGAATCTAACAATACTTATATCAAAGCTAAAAGCTTAATGGAATGATTGAAATAATTAACATGAATATAATTCAAAACCGAGCTAAAGCATGCTTACTAGTATGTTTAATTGGTAACTAACATAGACCTAAATAGATCTAGGAGCAATAAAATTGGGTTTTTTTTGCTACTCCAACGAAGGTGAGATGGTCTCTCCAAAAATGGCTATAATATCATATTGGATGCCCATCTACTAACCCCATTGAAGACTTGAGGCAAGGATTGAGCTTGACTATTAATCATATTTCTTATATGATATTTAAATCAAATCATGGTGTAAAGTTTAAAGGTATGTGGTTAGTAATTTTTTTATAGTTTTTCCTTTGAGGGAAGTTAATATCTTGGTGCATGTGGGGCTAAAATCAAAAATTAGATTAAGAATTTATAATCATGATTAAGGTTTGCTAATCACAATTAGTGAATTATCAAGTGATTAAGATGTGAGGAGCCTTAATCAACCACTTATGGTCAATTAGGAGGCTAGGATAAGATTTTGAAACTTGTTGAGATGTTGTGGAGGGAAATGAGGTGATTTTGAGTGGTTCGAAGAGGTTTTTGAGCCAATAATAGGGTATATTGACCAAAACAAGGGTAAAATAGGCTTAATTAGCTAATAATCGCTAATTATCTATTTGGAAGAGGATTGTATTTTATGATTCATCGTAAAGTGGCATGTTGAATGTGAAATAGGATATGTAATCAACAAATCATTGTTGATTGACCAAAATGGTAAGAAATGTTAGTTAATTAGCAGAAATTACTAATTATAACAGAAATGGTAAGAATGAGAGTGATTTGTGTACTTTTGGAAATAAGATTACAAAAGTGTAATTTAGGTGTCTACAATTACTATAAAATACAACCTCTAAGTTAGGAGATAACTCCAATTTTTGATGGGCATCCTACCTATGTTTCCTCTAACCTCCATTAGAATGCTTCTTACTCAAAAAATGAATCTTGTAACTTAAGTACTTGTCATTTTTATAACCAAACCCCTCTATAAGACTAACACATTTTTGGATTTTGGGTTCACCCGATAATAAATCTAAAAGAGGAATATTTTTACTTTTAATCTTTCAACATATATTGAATTTATTGAAAAGTGAATGATTTATTTGGATTAATAGAAAAAATGAATCGAGATATAACTACAAATTTGCATCGACCACTTATTAAATATTTAAAAACTATACTTTACCCCTATATAATAAATCACACTACAATATAAAAAACTATAAATAATGACATGGAACAATTTGGCACAAAGTTTCCACATGTGTTATGCCCTGGACCTAGAGTTTCACCTATGGCTAACATAATCTCTTATCATTTCATATCACATCTATTTATGCTTTCATATGCTTATTAAGTCGTCCTTGGTGCTTTACATACACACACACACACACACACACACACACACACACACACACACACACACACACACACACACACACACACACACACACACACAGGAGTTAGTAATGAGTAGATGAGCATTGTATTGTGCACTTGGATATTATTGTATGGTTTGGATTTTGGCCCCTCAAAGTGGATAGGTCATTCTACTTGCATATTGTGATCTTTTATCTCCATTTTGGTTATCTTTGGTGTTCTATTATTGCTGATATTTAGATCTAAGTAATTTCATTCGAACATGGCTGATGTGAACCTTGAAGGTCCTTTGTAGAGGTTTCATTGTGTGCTATATATCAAGATATAACATGATTGGTTGAGGTTACATTGAGGTTGTACATATTCCATTACATAATATAATATATCATTATCTAATCTTGTGAGCACCGTAGTATTATATTGGATATGTAATGTTGTGATTACACCACAAACTAGTGATACACAATACTACGAGCACAACAATGTGGTGTGTTTTGGTGTTGTATTTTGAGTTGTGAAACATGTTCCTTGGTTTTTCACCATAATAACATGATGAAAAAAATTTGAGATGATATTTGAAGCAAAACATTTTTCAAAAAATTCCTTTGAACTATGATGGAATTACATGATAAAAGGTGTTGTATAGATTCACATTGTTGGTGCTCAATCCAGGCCCTTGGATTGAGCAGGTCATTTTCCTAGATTTATTATGAATATAAATGATTATGTGTGCATCATATTGTTCCTAGTGCTTCAAATATATGTCTCATTATCCATTTTTTCACCCCTTGCAAAATTAGAAAACTTGAGAAATTCACACTTGGGAAGTTTCATGGCACATTGAAGGAGAATCTGAAAGAATCAGGTATTTTTCATGTTTTGGGCACTTAAAATTATATTAGATGCATTTAAATCCTTTCTAAAAGCTTAAGGATCACCAAAATCACCTTCATTAGATTGGAAATTTCTCCCTCTTTCTGAAAATTAAAAATAAATCCTTCTAACTCTGCATATTTTTTGAATTATGGGCATTAAGAGGTTTTTGCAGTTGTGCAATGGTGCAGTTTCAATTTTCAGATCGCAGGAGTAACTTTACAAAGTTTTTTTCAACATGTAAATTGAAAATAGAACTCTGACCTCCGTAACCAATGAAAGGATATCACGTGTAAAAGGGAAAAGGTGAACACGTAGAAAGAGTTTGGGCCACAGGAAAAGTTTTGTAGTTTTTAGATATCCAAAGTGGCAAATCAACATACCAAATACAAAGAAATATCCACCCCACACATCCAATGAGGGGCGGATATGTGGAAAATATTTATCCCTAAGGGACATTTTACATTATGAATTTCACAAAATTACATTGTCGATGCGTAAACCGCAATGGAAGCCCTGTTCCCCACCCGCCAATGAGGGGCGGACATGTGGAAAAATTTTGGGCCTTGAGGCCACTCTTGCAGTTTTGCATTTCGCAACATTGTATTACCAACATTCATAATGCAAATGAATCCCCTCCCATTTCCGTGAATGGAGGAATGACATGTGGAAAGGTCAAAGCAAATTTTCGAGGCCAATCAAATGTTGCCACATGTCACATTCTTGTGATCCATGACAGGAAAATATTCAAATGCTCATAACTTTCGATCCAATGTTATAAATTTGACAAAATTTATATCGTTGGAAAGGTATCGACATTATCTACATAATGAAACTAAAAATATTGGTTTTGTTTGAATTTGGTGGATAAAAATGGGAAAAACTATATGGGCATTGAAGATATATTTACAGGTAACTCAACCACTAAAATTGATGAGGTATGGTGCCCATATCTTCCTTTGCAAGGAAAAATACATTGGGGAATGATATTACAGGGTTTCCCACAATTATTTCCATATCATTAATGCATCTTGTTGGTGGTTGAAGGAGGAAATCAAATTTTTCTCTTTTTCTCTCTCTCTCTCTCTCATATTCTATGTATTTTAAAAGTCTTTCATTTTGAGTGGAGGAAGAAAAGGGGTAGTTGTAGAATTTTGGTGATAAAGTTTTAAGTTCTAGTTTCTAGTTTTATTTGCAAAACATTTTGTGTGTATCTAATTTTGTGAGGAAGAGCTAATGTGGTTGCGTTGTACAACCATTAACAAGTTTTGAAGGCATTTTTTTATGTCTCTTTGCAAAACTTACATGAATAGATTCTCTCTATTTTGATGAAACTATACTTTCCTATTTCTCATGTTTTAAAAGAATGAATGAGGAGATATAATTTATATTACAATATTGCATTGATTTTATTTTGTTGAGTATGCAAGGGTCCTTCTTCATTGTTGCATTCTTCTAGTCACTGTGAGAATATTGTAGAGTAGTGTATACTTTACAATAGTTCAGTCTGGTTGTAAAATCCTAAGGGAAACATCACTTTTGAAGGGATATTGTTATCCCTTAAGGGTATTTTGGGTGTATGAAACAAATATAACAATTTATTTATCTAAATTCTAACTCAAGGATTTGTAGTTAGGATTTTCGAGGTCATTGATAACATTTGTGCAAATTGAGTATCAATGAATGCAAATGTTATTTTACAGATTATGTTAAATTGATTTTTATTTTCAAGCATCACTATTAAGGATGGATTCTTTCCATGGGAACATTAATATACAAAGGTCATAAAATAAATTAACCCCCTTCAAATATCAATTAAAAACATCCAGTTATCTTCATACCTACTAAGCATATCATACATGTATACCATACATATGCTTATTCTACAAAGTTGTGTTAAAATTTATTTATTACCAAGTAAGATTTGTTGAGAATCCCACCAAGTATGTGATCCAATATCATTTAAATAACCCTTGGTTGATACTATTATGAAAATGTAATATATGAAGTTGTTCATTATTTGTCTGTTTGATTTGTATTTGATGTGTCAAGTGTGTACAATAATCAAGTGACAACTCTTTTGAGTGAGTATTGTATCTGTGGTTGCACTTGCTTCAAATTAAGTTACACCAATCATAAAAGAAACCAAGCCATGAAATATTTTCCCTTTATTTATATCCTATAAATAGGTCCTCTCACCTTGGTCGAGGAAGATCCATAAGTAGAAGGGTTAATCCATCACCTTTGAGGAGGTGCCTCTTGATCACCTCTTAGATTTGATTCAGTAGGTTGAGTGTTGAACAAATCCTCATCTATCAACGACAAAGAAATTTTTATTTTTCATCACTCCCACAAAGCTAACCCACTTAGGTTAGCTACTCATCTCCTCGGGGTGCTATTTTGGGAGCCATCACACACAACTAATTAGGGAACTCAAGGAAAGAGCATAATGTGACATGATTTAATATGGATCATTCAGCCTTCCCTGAAAATAAATCATCATGAAATTATTATGTTTATATAATGAGGGGTGCAATATTATCAAGATTTATCATGACATTGTTGAAGAAAATAATAAATTCAAGAATCTAGTCCAAAATAAGGATAGATGGTTGCGTCCTCAATGTATTTAGTGAATGTGACATTCTAAGGATTGGATGTGTACACATAATGGTTTTTATTAATATATTACCCAAGTATTATATCATATGGATTAATTGGTTCTACATCAAAAATAGTTCATATTTCAAAGGATGGATAGTATATGTGAAGTTAAATTTTTATCATATATGTATACCCCAAGTGTATTAGGAATTGATCTATCCCAAAAAATATGGACGTGGATGAGGCACGATTGATATATTAAATCTCTTAACAATTTCTTTATAGATGAGATTCTTCATTTGTCATCAAATAAAAAATATAGTAAAAATTGCACTCATAGATGGTAATGAAATAGGTGTTCTACTTCAATTTAGGTGTTTCTAGTGCAGTTGTTTCACTTGCCTTCAATTCTATAGATATATTGGCTCTAGGATTCTCTACTTATGTGTACACAAGAAATTTGTATGTACATGACACTCTATTTTGGAGTGGCTATATATTTTAGATTTTTTCACCATTTACATGTCCTGGATGGTTCCTATTTGAAGAAGTTATCTTGTTCAACACAAACATTATGCCCCACTTTATTTTCATCCTTTACTCTACCTCATCTATCACGATACAATGTAGACACTAAATCACGAACTTGGGTACACTTCTAGTTCCTAATCACATACTACTATTCATATGATTCCTAAGTGAGAAAAATAATAATTGACATCTATCTTTGGCCTCTCTTCTATCTTTCATATTTCCTCTTTGGTATTGCACACCCCACTGCCCAATCTAATCTTCACTACTTTATATTTTTTGACTCTGGACACCAGCGCTCAATCAAGACGTTAGCGACTAGGCACCCTTGTCCCCTCTGGGCACCTTGACCTCTTTGTATCTTGCTTGCCCCTTTTGGGCCTCTTTTATCTTTTGGGCATCTTGTTTTCTTATGGGTAATAATTTTAGTTTTCATTTATGAAATTTGAATAAGGTAATCATATAAATACAAAGTTATGTGACCATAATAAAGCACCAAGCTCTAAGCATCTACTATCACCACCTAAGGTTACATCCAAAGGCATTCTAAGAGAATAAAAGAATACGTCTAGCTATCATTCAAGGAACAAGGGACTGTATTTTTCTTCATACACTTCATAGGAGGGTAATTTCATTTTAACATCCACACATCTACTTACATTTCTACATTTAGCCATTGCTCACTATCAAGTGCATCTTGCACAAGATCTTCCTAGGGCATGATTCTACACACACGTACACAAAAATACATGGATTATAAGATGTAGTGAAGCAATCGATTGTAAGTTCCTCTATTGGGTGACCGCCAGGGTCAGTCTAACTCCCTATTTGCATATTTTTTATTTTTAGGATTTGATGTGTTTTGGGGTTTTGTAGGGGATCATTTGTTTTGCAGGCTATAGGTGAATTCTGTAGACATAGTGTGATACACATGTGATCAACAAAAAAGGTTAGCGAAATTGGTGTGGCATAAGAAGAATTATTTTCTGACCATTTTTGTAGTCACGAATGCCTAATAGAGGTCTCTAGTGCCTAGGTGCCATTGACCTAGCCTAGGTGCCCTGGTCCAAACTTATTTTGATAGTTCCAATATTTCTTGTGTTTGGTTACAATGATTTCCTCCTCTCATTCATCAGTCTTCCAGTCTTGAATACTCTCCAGACAAATTTTTAAAGCAACTAAGTATTCTATTCCCTCTCTTACACCTAGTGTTTCATTTTTATCTAGCTTATTACTTAGGTCATATATGTACTTTAGTGTTTTATTTATCACACGTGACTTTGCAATTAGGGTTTTACAAATTATATATATTTGTTGAATTATTTGGTCAACTCATCGATCGATCAAAATCTTGCTTCTAGGTATTTTTTCATATTTTTATCATGGCTCAATCTTCTCGACCATTTACTAAAGTCCACATTCAAGAGCTCAGTGGTCATCTCGTTGAACATCCCCAAGGTCTAGATCTTCTCTTATTCGGTGCTTGTGATGAGGCCACCAATATTGATGAGATTAATGTTCCTACATCCATTCATAATTCTCTTCCTATTGCTTCACAACCCCCTACTTCCACCCTTAAATGCACTTCTATTATTTTTGCATTTGTTCTTACCCCCACCAACCACTTCACTCCACTTATTGTTTCTCACACACAACAAGTATCTTCCACTGGCACTAAAGATCTATCAAGATCTCCAAGTTCAAATGTTTTAACTACAACATGATACTTCTTGTGCATCTTGATCTCTTGATTTCAATTTTCTACTTCATACTCCTTTTGCACCCACAATTTCCACTTATGTACTTCCTCCAAAATTATTCACTCCCAAGCTTCCCACCTTCGATGGTCATGGTGACCCTCAAGAGAATCTTAGAGTATTTCATGTGTCATGTCTAGATTATGCGGATGATCATACTTTAGTAGAAAATATCTTTCCTAGAAGTTTTTAAGATTATACAATGTGTTGGTTCTATGATCTACCTATCCATTTGGTAATATCATTTATGCATTTGGTGATGCTTTTATCACTCATTTTTCAATCAATATTGGTTCTAAGATATCATATGCTCAACTGGCACAAATTAAACATGGATCTAATGAGAATCTAGCATATTATGTCTTATGATATAAGAACAACTTAGATAAGATTTCTAATGTACTCGTGGACTCTAAATTGTGATATCTATTTGTCCAAATTCTCTTACCACCTCTACAAGAGAGTTTCATCTTTGATACATCTCCTTCATTTAATTAGTTATTCCATACTCTTAAGTTACACAAAAACAAACTACTATCTATGGGTAAGCTTAAATATCATGATCAAGCTTCATCTTCTACTCGGTTTCAAATAAAATTAACTTTTAAGCCATCTGTTAAGCCCAATGAAGAAAAAGTTACTATAGACATGGTTTCCACTATTGAAAAGATTCAATGGAAACCTCGAAGCATAAATTTACTAAATTACCTTATGCTCTACATATTCTATTGCCACAACTTATTGAGAGAAATCTTATTACGCTTCCTCCTCCATTTACTTTGGATCCATCTCACCCTAAAGGCTGAAATTACAACAAAAAATTTATATGCGACTATCATCAATGCATTGGGCATTCTATTGATTGATGTTTCAAACTTAGACATCTAATTCAAGATCTTATTAACAACAAAAAAAATCAATATTTCTAAGCCTTAGACATTTGCAATGGTTAATGAAAATACAAAGATCAAAATCTCAAATGATCCTCTTCCTAAGCATGACAAGAAAGATAAATATTTGGCTAATCATACATATCGTGGAGTACCTTATCCTTCATCAAGGGCTCTTGATTTTCTAGTGGCTCAAGATGATGCATCTCCACCATTCATTGTGTTATTTGATCATGATTACCATGCTACATTATCTTCAGACACATTACATATTAATGCTTCTATCATACCTCATGCCATCGATTCATATGGGTGTGTGATCTATTGCACTTCTTGTTGCTATCAACTATCCACTCTCACATATTTTGTATCCAATTCCTAAATCTTATGGTTATGTTAAGCCTATACTTATAGTTGGTCCTCTTACCATACTTGTGTCATTCCTTGTGACACCTTCAATTATAGGGTGTGACATGCTCTTAGGTCTTCCTTGGCTCCGTTCTACACAAGCCATCATTTCCATGAATTTTATGTGTCTAAAATTTATCCACAACAAGAAAATCATCACCATAGAGGGTGTTCCTCCATGCACACCGTGGTCATAACCTCCTATTGAGGTGTCCATTACATTTACTAGAGCATGTAGGTCCCATGAAAATCTCACATCTAAAGCACAATATTCTCCTAGCTCTCATATTTGTACTTGACCTACTCAGTCTCAGTGGTCCACTAGTCCAACTCATTAGCCTAGTTCCACTTCTTAGATGCCTCCTTCATATATGTAATATCACCTCCTTGGTATCCTTCACATAGATACACATCACCTCCTTGGTATCCTTCACATAGGTGCACATCACCTTCTCAGTTTCCTTCGCATAGGTACTCATCACATCCTAGGTCTCATGCACATAGGTCTCATTCACCGACACATCATTTATCTCATACATCACCGATATCAAAGCATGGTCACATTCCTTTATCTCTACACACATCGGGTGGAGGACCCTTACCCTTCACTTTTTACAAATAAATTCTTAATCATTGCACACTTGGGGGCATCATGCTTACTATCTCCCCTTCTAGCACTATCATGTGTCTCACACTTCTACTATTTTGCATCATGTTTCTCCTCTAGTATTTCTCATTCATCATACACACATTGATGCACACAACTTGTATCGTCATTATCCGATGAAAAACTCTTTTTCTATGGTTCAAACTTTACTATTGAGGGCATACTACATCCATGAACCTCACATCATACAAACAACACATTTTATACTTTGTGCATTCAAGAAACATCTCTCTAGCATCACATTATCAATCATCACGTTAGCCTATGACACACTCTAGTTCCATGGTTCATACTTGACTGTTGAGGGTCTAAATCTGAAATGAAACTCACCACATTCACACTCTTTATGATATCATTGATATATCTTTATAGGGCATAGTTCAAACCATTTCATGATGACGTACTCTTGTTTTATGGTTCATTCTTGACTGGTAAGGGGAATTTATAAATGAACCTCATATCATCTACATTCATACACATCCACTCGAGGGGATGCTACTCTTATCACATTAACTTTGCATTCTATTCCATTCTCACTCACAACATAAGACATAGCTTGGTTGCACATTGTTCTTTCTTATACTCATATGTACACTTTGATTACTATGCTAGTTATATCTTTTGTATGTTATTTTCTTTTCTATTTACACATGCACATTCACTTTTTCTCTAGTTGTGAATGAAAAATTTACACATATATTTACATGCGAGAATGGATTCTTGGCATTGTACCTCTTACCAATCCCATTGAGGCTCCTGGGGGCATCTAATTTTGTACACACTACAAGTGTTATTGTTTCATTTTATACTATTTCCTATTCTTCCTAACACACTAATCTATTGATATATACATGTCTTGACATACTTTTTATCTTTCTAACATACTAATGGGTGCTTCATGGGCATCATTTTCTTTGAAGGAACTATTTTCAACCATGGTTATCTGATACTTTATTTTCTACTATTTGAATTATATGCCATTGTTTGTTGGTTATGCCCTATGTCTTGCATGTCCATTTCTTGTATGCTTTTGGATGCTTCAGCCCTTATTATATTTCAACATTATGAGAGATGTCCCATGTTTGAAACCCACTTTTCCCAGTCTACATTGTCTTCTTTCTTGTTTGATTACACATTGTATTCTATATGTGTATTTGTCTTGTTTGCACTAACACATGTCCTAGCTACTTTGTTTGCATGTGACTTGGTTTCTCCCCGTAGGGTATCCGATCAGTTTTCAGTCCTCTCCTTTTGCAAAGCATCCTCAGTAGCAACGTCACATGCACCCCAAACAAGGGGAGGCATACATTGGGTGTGTTGGTGCTTGATTTAAATCTCACCCTTTTTATCCAAAGTATGCCTTCGAAAAAAATTTCTTTGACTGATTTTCCCATATTTTAAAATGTATGCTCAAATATAGGACCATGATGGATGCAAATGTGAGTCTTACGTTTAGGGTGTGAATCCTCTTTTTGGTCGAGGAACATAATAGTTATGTTTCCCTTGAAAATCCATGTGAAAATTGGCCCCTTTTTTCCTTCTGGTGTTCTTTTGTGTTTTGTGGGGCTTAATTTTACCTAAGGGCGGAGCTAGACATAGAAGGTATCCACGTGTCCCTTTAGTGCATCTTTGGAAAGGTGAAAATAATTAGAGACTCTCAAGAAGTAAGGATTGACCATGTGGAAAAAGCGCAACAAGGAAGCCCAAGCAGGCTGAAAATTCAAAGTAAAGAAGAAGGGCTCATAGGCCTCCACGTGTTGCCTAGGCACAAATTCGAAGAGAGAGAGAGAGAGAGGGAAGTCCCAAAGATGTGCAAGGTCTCCATATGTCATGAAAATCAGCTACCACCATCAGAATAACCAGAAAAAGAAGAAGAAGATCCGATGCTTGGAGGATTGAATGTGGTTTTGGGTCTGAGGCATGCAATTGAAGACGTGGCTAAAATATCGAGTTGAGGCTCTTAAATGAAGATAGAAAAGTGGTGGGTTAACAAAATCATGGGCACCATTGATATGAGACTATAGGGATTATAGAGTTACAATCAAAGCCACAAGAACATAAAAAAGATGGGTTAGTGCGGGGTACTTTGAATAGGAAAACCTCAATTTTTCAACACCATACAGACTCATATGAAGGAAGACAAAGATGCAGATATAAAAACTGATGAGCAGGCTTAGGCTTGTTTTTCTTTGAAACTTTCTTTTCATCTTATCTTGATTATTACTCTTGTCTCATAAAAATTGAATATCATTTTGAAATTATTGTTATCAAACATGGATGTAGTTTGATGTGACACATTAGACTTTTATATGGCTTTGATAGAATTATAAAATCCATTATCAAGCATGTGTATTGATGTAACAATTTGAGTTTCCTATGTTGTGGATAAAAGATAAGAAGGGGATTCTATAGGGGCCCCTTCCTAGAAAAGGTTACATACATTCTAGAAATTATGTCAAAAGGACACAAGAAGAGAAACAATGCTCAGTTATCCTCTGCTTTTACCTTAAAATATCCTCTAAATGGGGGATCTTGTTCAACAAATTGTTCTTCCTAGGTATGAATTCAATTGAACCTTGAGATGTTTGAGAAAAAAACTAACCCCATCAAGTTTCAAGACATCCCCATGTCCCTCAATGATTCAACGGTCATCCTAGGGCCATCTAAGATATTCATCAGCTCAATCTTCTTCTGATAAGAAGACACCAAGTCCATAAGATCTAAAACACCAACAGGAAATGCCTTTTTCTCCTTTTCCTTATAGGGAACATAACTAGTTGGAGCAGGATGAGAAGGAACATATAGAGTGGTTTGAAGAGAAAGTACTACATTCTAGGGACCTGATTGAGCAAGGGATTTGGAACTAGACCCACCCTTTTGCATCCTTGTAAATGGTGGATGCTCTCTTGGCAGAGGAACATGTCAAGGTCCTAATAATGTTTGCTCCATCAAAGAATCCTGCTACATTGGAATAGAAGGTTGGAGAGTATATTTTACCTTACCCTCCCGAGTGGCAGATAATGATGTTTTGGAATGATGGGGAGATGAAGGCCCTACTTCTTCCTCATCCAAAATAATGATTGGGGTTTGAGAGCTTGATTCCCCCCTTTTCCTTCTTGGGGATGGTGTTGGTATGGTGGATGGTTGGGATGGTTTAGGTCTTGCCTGACCCTTTTCTAGAGAAGTGATTATCTGCTCTAATTCATCCACCTTATGAGAAATGATGGGCATAGTATCAATGGAAGATTTTTGTAAAGTACATAAGACTCCTTGGGAACCTCTTTAGCATAAATTCTTCATTGCACAGAAAGGGACACTTGTATTTAGCCATGCCTATCACAGCAGGCCTCCTCTCAATCCAAAAATTCTTCAACTCTTCTGGATTTTTTTGGTGTTCCCACCGGAAGAGATGGTAATACATGACTAGAAGGAAGAGAAAACAAGATTGATTTTGATCAATCTCAAGATGAGGGAAATCTGAACTTATCGATATGTCAGGGGCCTTTGCTTACCCCCGGGTTAGAAATTTCAAATAGAGCCCTAAAAATGCTTCATTTGGGTCTGTTAAGTCGAAGATTTGGTTCAAATATTCGAAGATATTTCCTTCAAGATATTCACTACATATTCTCTCGCTATTATACGAATAAGGAGCTCTCTAGTAGTTTTTCAAGTTCAAGACTAGAAAATGATGCATATGGGGGAGGAAATAAGAGTGAAAATTATAGTAAAAATGGTGCAAGTGAATTGAATCGAATGAAATCATTTCCATCAAATGGATAGAGATTTATTCTCATCTCGCACGAAGGAAATAATGATGAAGTGATTGACTATCGATTGGAAGAAGAGATGATTAAGAGTGAAAAAATGTTGTACACAGGAACTACTAAAATCAGGAGACTTGGTGATCATTACACATGTTCCAAAACTGATGTTCAATAATTGGAGGCTGGAAATGGTCACATCATAGCCATTTGAGGAGTTTGAGGATATTCTATAAAGGAGCATACATGTTCTACCAAATGTGAAGATAGAAAAGGTGACTTGGCATCCTATTCATTCGAGAAAATAAGAGAACGTGAGTCACTAGTAATACTTCCACCTGGAAACATAAGAATGGAATATTTGCAAAGGAACAAGAATGGATCAGATTGTGAGCCATAAAGGAGAATATTCCTTGGAAAATTCAAGCTTTTTTGGGGGAAAAATGAAAAGTGAGTGAGCAATTGAGATTGTATAAATGTAATGAGAATACTCTTGCATAAAGGGGGTTAAAATTTTCTAAGATTTAGAAAAGAAAGGAGAGAACCAGTTTATACCAAGCCAAAAAACTGAACCAATTTGAGATACCCAAATGTTATTCATTTGTTCCCATGCCTTCTTGCCAAGATGATTGCATTGTATAGTCATTGGCAACTATTAACGTCATAATTGTTGTGTCCCCTTATTGAAGAATTGGTGTTTCTTGAATCAATTTGTGTGTAGTTTCACAAGCATTGTTACTTTGTTCAAGATGAATTGTTTTGAATCAATTGTTTACATTTCATTGCAATCTTATGCTAATTAATCTCTCTGAATTACATAAATCCTTAGTTAAAATAGTGAAATTTTGGTAGCTGCAATTACATGATTGATGGAGCTTTCCTTCATAATGTGGTAAATGGTTTTAAAATCAATTTTTATCTATTTGATCTGAGATCTTTGTAAGTTCCTAAGTGTATTTGGAATGTATTTGATCTAGAGATTGTTAGCATTTTGTTGAGAGTTTTTCATGAGCTTTTGTGTTTGAATTCTCAAAGTTTGTGTGAAATCCTATGTTCTTGGGCTTCCATGAACACAAAACTTCTGGTTAAAGGAATGCTTTAGACTGTGTGATCCATACTTTTCCATTAAGAACAATTGTCTACAATATTTGTAAGGTTCATTTGAGGTTTTTGTATAATCAACTTTATCTTGTTTAACTTTCCAACAATGCATCAAAATCACAACTAATAACCATCAGATCCACCTGAATTACCCATGCTTGCACTATCTATGAATAAACACTAAGGATATTTGTTAAATTTACCCATCCTTTATCCAAAATATGCAGATGTAAGTTGGAATTATGACTATCTTTAGTAACCTGAGCCTCCTTTAGAAGATATCTGCATTTTCTAGTGTGACAACTCATGAGAGTTAGATAATGTTTGTAATGACCATGTCTTCTTGAGGACATTTTCACTCATTGAGAAAAGAGTCCAAATATTGTTGTTCCATCCATAGATTTTCACAAATACAACTTACAAAACAAGTCCTCTCACCCTAGTTACAAAGAACCTAAAGTAGCATGGTAGATCATACCCTTAGTGAGGTGCTAGCCAACATTTCCCAAGTTTAAGTGACAAAAATATAGTTAGATCCTTCCCGGTTACAAAACGATTCAAATTATGATCTATATTTCTTTAAGCATCATGTTCAACCTATTAGTGCCATTTTTGAGCTTGCACCATTTTGCCCTAAATTTTTCCTTCATTCTGCATGCTCTGAAACATTTTTCTCTCAAATTGGTGGTCTAAAAATTTTCCCTCTAGTTGAATGCCTTGAAATGCTCACAAACTTGTTGTTTTGCCCCAATTTGAAAGAAATCTGCATGTGTGCCCTATTTTGTGCCTTAAATTTTCCAAAATCAGCGGGCTCTGTCATTTTTCCTTTTTGCCCAATTGTGGAAATTTAAAATTGATTGATTTGCACTTGTATGCCATTGAAAATCCAATTCCATGATCAAAAATGCTTTGAAAACATGTTTTAGTTGGTTTAATTTTGAGAAATTTGTCGTCCTTAGTGAAAAAATCAAATTCTAGGGCATCCCTGGCATTTTTTGTGTTTTTGACGGTTAGACAAGAATCATTTTCTCATCAATTTCTTCTTCAACATTCATCAGCAACATGGCTTGTTCTAATTGGCCAAGGGACGGTGAAAAATTGTTTTAACTTATCACTTTTTGCTTTTTTGGCAAAAGGGTGAATTTGGTCCCATGGCTCGCTTTACTCTGATTGGTTCTAATGTTGCTGACATGTCCTCTTTTGATTGGATGAGAAGCAACGGGTCTTTTTGTGCCTTAAGGCATTTTGGAAAAAGAGTTAAAGTGCAAAGAAAATTCCTAGGGCCCGCAATGAATCAGAATGGAACACATGGCGGCTTCAGAGCCAAGGACGGAATTGCGGGTGGTCGGGTTCTTTTGAAGTTTTTTGACTTTATTTGGTTAAAATATTAAAGTCACAAAACAATCAAACTCCAGTGAATCACAGGTGGACACGTGTCACATTTGCATCGAGGTGGAACTTCGGGCCTCGGGGAAAAATTGAGATTTTTTCCCATTTTTTGGCATAAAGGCATAAAATTAAAAGGAGGAACACAAGCCCGTAGTGAATCAGCAATCACCACATGTCAGGGACAGAATCGGAGGTGGTCATGGGGATAATTTGGAAAATTTTCCTTTTTCCAAAAAGGTGGAAATGTGTAGAATTGGTTCGTGATTCCAATGGGGCCCACTTTGGGACACGTGTCAAGCCCATTTTCATGAGGTGGAGGTGTGGGGAAAAATATCAAAATTTTCCAATTTTTCCCGAAAATTTTAAAAGGTAAAATGAAGCTCCTAGGTCTCCGCATCCAATGGAATGGTGCCACGTGGCTGCTCAAAATAAAAGGGTCAAAAAGTTAAAAATGTGAAACCCGTGCCCGTTGCCGAATCAAATCTCACCACATGGCCATTTCTTTTTAAAAATGCAAAATGGAAAAGGCACCTCCAAAGCCCATCTCCAATGGTTTTTCTCCATGTGGAGGGCATAGATTAAAAGTTGAATGTCAAATCAATGGTAGTTGTGCATCATTTTTTACTCTGCCGCCATTTTTGCCCTAGAATGCTCTAGGAAGTTTGGAGATGTGTTTTTGTATCAATTTTCATTGAATTTTTGACAAATTTATGTCATTTGTGCCTGCAAGGACCAATGCAATAATTTTTTAGGATCAATTTGAAGATCAAAGATGTTTTTGAAATGAATTTTTCGCTAACTGTCCAAAAACGTGAAATATCAGATCCAAAAGTTGCAGAGTCAAATTTTGGAGGGATAAGGATGAAATAATGAAAGGAAGGGGGTCTGCATGCTTTGAAGATGAAAAACGTGCCTCCACAATGGATAATGATGTAAATTTTGCAATGATTCATCTCTTTTTGAGACAACTGGAAACTTTTTGGACGTGTTCTATTAAACGTCCCTGTCTACAAATCATGAGGAATTTTTGTAACAAATTTGATCCTTTGGCATATTATTTTCTTGGGAAAGAAGGCTCGAAGGAGATTGAAGCTATATATTACATGAATTTTTCATGCAAAGGGTTGGAAGAGTTTTAAAAACTATTGGAAAACTAAAATTTCACAGGAAAATATGGGAAGAAGCCCATTCTCTGAGTGACCACTTGACAAACTCATGTAACTCTCTCTGTATTAGATTTCAAATCATGTTAAGTTGGTTGCACATGTATAGCCATTAACAAGCTCTGAGATTATTTTTCAAAACATTCCCCTACTGATAAATCTGATCATTTTTGAGTTATTCTGTGTTGTCTTTGGGAAAAATCTTTGAATGCTTACATTTTAGAATGCATTTCAAATTTGTGTTTCTTATTTCTTGTTATAGTCTTGTGTTTAAAATATCTCTTGATCATACATGGTCTCATTTCTTGTGATAGTTTAGTGGAATTTGCAATCTCACATTTAGAAGAGCTTTCATCTGATAAAGAGATAAACAAATTTAAAATCACTTTACCTTCCTTGATTTAGAGATTGTTTGTAAACCTTTGGGTGCACCTTAGGTCATGATTAAATAGTGATTGCTAAATGCTTCATTGGTTCATTCTAACTCAAGATTTTATGATAGATGATCAAAGATTGTGTGGAAAAGTGTAGATTTGGGCCTCCATTTGATGCACATATCCTAGTTGAAGGGATGATTAACCATTTTGATACTTTCTATTATTAAGTTTCTCCATATTTTTTGAAATCCTCAAAGAGTCTGGTAGACCTTGGTTTGTATTATCTAAACTCCCACCCAAAAATCATTCAAAATAACTAATCCTACCCTATTTTACCCTTGTTTTGACTTGTATACCCACAGAAGATCACAAGTCAGTTGCTAAAGTATGCAGAACATATCAGGATTTCAAAATGTCTTCAATAACCCTTGTCTTGCATTGAAAGTATCTCCATAATCTGGAAGTGACAACTTGTGAAAGTTAGATTTGGAGTGTTGATCATATTTTCCCAAGGCCCTTTTCATACAATTTGTAAAAATTGAGGGATATATTCATCTCCTTCACCATTTAAGGGTTACAAAATAGGTTGTATTACCTTGGTTGAAAGGCACAACCTAAAATAGTTAGGAAAAGATCAAGTCCTATTTGAGTGTTATCCATCTCTCCACAAATCTGAGTGCCAGTTAGATCATATCCCCGGCTACAAAATGACACACACCATGATCCATCTATCTTCAAGCTTCATGTCATATATTTGATGCTACTCAAACTGAAAAGGAGAAAAATTGGGCACTAACACCAGTGGCACCTACGCTCGTGATGAAGAATGTAATATCAAGACCAATTTGTTAATATGCTTCCAGTTCATATTATTTTGAGCCCGTCACACCCTAGTGGCACCATTTCTGGGCACATTCTTAGTTCAATATAATCCATGTTCATACATATTTGAAATATTTGAATGCATATCAAACCATGGTAATGTCTCTTGTAAGTTTTGTCTGCAAATATATTGTTAAAGCATCATTCTATACTCATATTTGTAAGGTGTATGCAAAGGTTTCAAGTTCTATCTACAATTTTATCAGTTTCTAGTAGTAGTTGCACTTCATTTGCATTTGTGGTTGATAGATTCAAGAAAAGGAAGATCTAATCTATAAATTTTGGCAAGATTTTCAGTGTTGATAGGTATTTGATAGAGTATTTTAGTGCATTTTCACAACTAGGGTGAAATTCCTTAGTGGCAAATCCATGTTGTTTTGATCTTGATAAATACCAGTGTCTTAGCTTTCTATCATTTTTTTTTGGTGTTGCTAATCTTTGCAAAATGGAAGGAAGAATATCTCTCTTCATTAGAGACTTTGCTAAGAAGTTGTTTTCAGATTCAAGGAACTCAGAGTTAGAAGGGAGAAGATTTTGGAAGGTGGTTGGAGAGAAGAGCTCAAGGAAGGAGGTTACCTTTGTTGAACTTGAGATTAATTAGCTTGTCATTGAGGACTGCAGTTCTTCTTCAGGTAAATCTGAATTAGATAGTCCTCCTGAAAATTTTGCATTCTCCATCTGGAGAGGGACCTTCATTTGTCTTTGAAAATCTTGCTCCTCATTTACCCCTATTTTTTCCAAATCTGCTAGAGTTTATCAAGAAGCTGATCCTATAGGGGATATCCATTTTGAAGATTACATTTCTATTCCCCAAAACCTCTCACTCCTCATCATTTTGTTTCTCCTCCAAGATCACCACCTCAAAACAATATGGCTCAGCCTAGACCTCCATTTTTTGTTAACACCTTTGGTCCTATAAACTTTAGAGGAATGGATGGTTACCCAAATGTTGTCCCACAAGATGTAAGGAATAGGTTGCCAAAGTTCCAAGGTAACAATGCAATAACTAGTGATCAACACCTAAAACATTTTGTTAACATGATGGAGGAATTTGAGATTGAGCATGAAGATGTGTATGTTAAATTTGTTCATTCATACACTAGAAGAGGATGCAAGGGATTGGTACAAGGCTCTTCCTAATAATTTTATTGACTCTTAGACTAAAATGAACAATGCATTTAGGTTGTAATATGGTGATAAGACTGATCCTAGGTTTCTCTTGTTTGAGTTTGAAAATATCAAGAAGAACCCCAATGAATCAGTTCATGACTTCAACACAAGGTTTAACAAAACTTTGAGAAGGATGCCTATTAATTTGAGGCCATGTGATGAGTCATGCTTGATCAAATATGTAGATGCATTTGATAAGAAGGCAACCTACTACTTAAGAGACAAAAACCCTACTAATTTGAGGCAGGCCTTCACCATGGCACTGCTGATTGAAAACAATATCAAAGAATTTGGGAAACCTCTCAAGAGAGATGGTGTAAAGCTGATAAACCATGAAAAACCTCAAGCTAGAAAGGGTGCTGATTTGGAGGAGGTTGTGAAAACTTTGGTAGGGTGTCAAAGAAATCTCATACAAGTTATCCTGGGTAGAGAAGGAATTGGACAGACTTCACAAGGTCAACAAAAAGCACAAAACCATGATAGATTTTCCAATCATCCTAGGGGTGATCAAAGATCTGATGATAGAGGGAAAGGACCCATGGGGTCTGTAAATAGACATCCTCAAACACATGAAGGAAGAGTGTTACCGATCCCTTAGCTACTAGTGTTTTTGTTGTTGAGGAAGTTGTTGATATTGATTGGTGTGATAGGTGTTTTTATGCCCCATCCTCCATGTGAAGTGGACCAGAAAGATGGTGAAGCTAATAATGATGATGGTATTGATGATGATATTTGCATGGTGGGTTGTTCTTCAAGCTCACAAGAAGGAGCAACATCAATTGAGGTAATAAGTGCAAGGATAGCTGCAACCTTTTGGGATTGCATCAAATGGGTACAAGTCCTTCTTCCCTCTCATACTCTTGAGGTAGATGTAGTGCAAGCTTTTGAGATTCCTAATAATGACTTTGAATACTTAAGATATTTTATGATTAAGAAGTATGATGGTGGTATCCCTTCAAAGGAAGATAGACAATTGTTAATAAATGATGTTGTGGCTCAAGAGAAAGGGTATAACACTAGGAGAAAGGTTGTTAAGGGAGTTGGGCCTCAATCCAAACCTAAAACACCCTTGTTTACAAGTATTCCCAAAGAAGATCCTAGAAGAGAAACACCTGCCAAAAGCTCTATTGTCCCAGAAAAAATTCAGTCCTCCTCATGCCCAAGCTGCTAAGAATCCCATGCCATCTAATGAATCTTCTTGTCTCCATTCCAATGTTACCTTGCCAAAGAGTGTTCCATATGACATAGCCTAGGTATTGAGCCAAATCAAAGTGAGTGTTCCAATCATTGAGTTGTTTAGGATTCCTGAGCACAAGAAGAGAGCATTTGAGTACTTGGGATTGAAATAGGAGAAGAATACCCCAAGTAGAAATTTAAACGTTGTTAAAACTCCTCCTCAAATCATTGCAAACCTTGAAATTCCACCAACATTAGAGGATCTTGGAGAAACACCTGAGGTATACTTGGGGACATCCTTGGTTGATTCCCAATTGAATGTTGATCCATTCTTCACAACTTTGATCATAAAGGATATACTACTTCACAATTATATGTTTTGATTCTCGGTGCATCATGCAATGTCATGCCTATAGAAGTCATGAATGAGTTGGATATCAAAGTGATAGAGCCTATGGAAATTTTTGATACCATGGACTCAAGAGAAGTGTTGGTAGTTAGTTGTTTGAAGGGTTTGGTGGTACAACTTGCAGCCTATCGGGTAAGAATTTGAAATTTGGATGTTTTGATTGTTTATTTCCCTACCAAATGGGGTATGTTATTGTGAAGAAAGTGGGCTGCAAGTGTTGGTGGGACTATTCAAATGGACATGTCTTTTTCCACTATTCCATTGAAGGCATCCTTGTTAATCTATATGGAGAAAAGAAGATGTTACACCTTATTGAAGATCCCAACAATGCTTCTTATGAGGTGTTGTTTGCTAATGTAGATGACGATAACTTTGTTGGGTTTGTTGATGGCAAAGAACACAAGATGGATCGGTCAAAGTGCCTTGAACAAAGTAGGTTCCACTTGGAATTTTCTATTTGATGAAGCTTGCTTCAAATTTGGAAATGGATTTGGTATAATTCTGATTTATCCTAGCTTGGAAGAGTTTTTTTTTCTTCAAGCTTAATTTTGAAATGTACTAACAAAATTGTTGAATATGAAGCCTTGTTGTTGGGTATAAGAATTGCATGGAAGTATGGTTTCAAGGACATCATTGCAAAAGGAGATTCAGAGCTAGTTGTCAAACAAATAAGAAAACTATATACTACAAAAAATTAGTGGATGAAATAGTACAAACATGCAATTTGGGATCTAATTGAGATGTTTGATTCCTTCAACATTATGCATCATGATAGGATTTTCAATGTTGCTACTAAAAATTTGGTAGTGTTGGGGTCAAGATTTGGAAATTGCACCGTTTAACCTTATTGTGAGTACAATATTGAAGTGTTAACTAGGCCAGTTGTCCCTGACAAAATCAAGCATTGGCAAGTGTTTAATGATGATTCTCAAGTATAAAGGTTCTTAAAAATCAAGGTGAGTTTGTAGATTAGAATATTGATTGGGAACCAATGGTGTGTGTGACTAAAGGAAGAGATACTTTTTTGGAAAGGATATTATCCAATTGAAAACTAACACCATTCCTAGAGGTCTTGTTAAACTTGAGTCAAATTTTTACTATGTTGATTGCATCATCAATAGAAACATGTCTGCCTCAAGGGATGTGGAAGAGCATAACTTGGGCACTAATGATAAACCAAGAATTTTTTTTTGGGAGAAATCTAAACAAAGAGGAAAAATAGTCCTATGTTCAACTATTGAAGAAATATCATGACTATCTTGCTTGGTCTTATTCAGAGCTGAAAGCATACAGAGAGGACTTGTTTCAGCATGAGATTCCTCTTGAAAAAAATGCCAAGCCCTTCAGAAAAAAGAAAAGGACAATTAATCCACTCCTCTCAATGAAGATGCAAGATGAATTGAAGAAACTGAAGGAGGGAGGGATCATTCAGCCCACAAGGTATTCATCTTGGGTTGTAAACCTTGTGCCAGTTAGAAAGAAAAATGGAGATATTAGACTTTGTGTAGACTTCAGAAATCTAAATAGAGCTTCATTGAAAGACAATTATCCTTTTCAAACATGGAAAACATGTTGCAGTTAGTGACTAGATCTGAATTGTTGTCCACCTTGGATGGTTTCTCTAGCTACAACCAAGTTGTTGTCAAGGAGTCAGAAATATTTAAAACTTCCTTTACCACTCCTTGGGGAACATATGTCTATGTAAGAATGCCTTTTGGTCTTATGAATGTTGGAGCTACTTTCCAAAGAGAAATGGATGTTGCTTTTGTTGGTTACATAAATGACTTCATTGTAGTTTATCAGGATGATGTGACTATGTTTTCAAGGAGCAGAAAATATCACTTGCAAGCACTTGGAAAGAATGTTGATCAGATGTAGAGAATATGGAATTTCTCTCAATCTAAAGAAGTGTCATTTTGGGGTGCAAAAGGCCAAGTTGCTTGGTCATATTGTTTCAAAGGCTGGTGTCATGATTGACCCTAAGAGGGTAGAAGCAATCAAGCAAGGTTCCAATTCTAAGAACAAAGAAGGGCATCCAATCCTTCTTTGGGAAAATCAATTTCATTAGAAGGTTTGTGTCTAATTTTGCTGAATTGACTCTTCCTATTACATGCATGTTAAAGAAAGAACAAGTTATCAAATGGGAGGAGGCTGATATTCAAGATTTTGAAGGAATCAAAGAAGCATTGAAACATGCACCTATCTTGGTAGCTCCAAATTACAAGAAGCCTTTCCAAATCTTCTCCTTTTCTTCTAAAAATACCATTGCATATTTTTTCGTAGAAGGATGAAGATGGGGCTGAGAGGCCTATTGCCTTCTTTAGCAAGGCTTTACAAGCTACTTGAGTTAAAATACACAATCATGGAAAAACAAGCATTTGCCTTGGTGAAAACAACAAATGTTTTCAGGCCTTATATCTTAATTCCAAAAGTTGTTGCTTATGTTCCCCACACCATGGTGAAAGACATCTTATCAAAGATGGAGATCTCAAGAAAAAGATGTATATGGGTGAACAAACTACAGGAATATGACATGGATATCCAAACCACAAAGTTGGTGAGAGGTTTGGGTCTTGTTAAGCTCATGGCTGAGAGCAACTTGTAGATTGTGGAAGTGAATGAAGTAGAGGAAGAAAGGGTAGATGTTCTTGAGAAGTTGGTAAGTTATGAGTGGTAAAAGGATGTAATATTTTACCTCAGACACCTATACTTCCCTGATCATTTGAATAAAAATCAAGAAAGATCCCTCATATTGGCTTCTCAAAATACATCATCACCGACTTTGGGTTGGGTTGGAAGAACCTGAAGGTGTCCTCTTGAAATGTATAATCTGAAGATGAAGCTCCCAAAGTAGTTTCTTATTTCCATGGGGGATTTTGTGGAGGACACTTTCTGGAAGGGTTATAACACAAAAATTTTGAGAGCTGGTTATTTTAGGCCTACTCTCTTCAAAGATGGAACCCTGCTTTGGTTAGAAAATGTAAAAGCTGTCAGTGTTTCTCTGGAAGAATGAAAGCTTTAGGCTCCCTTCCTTTACAGCCTGTATCAATTGAAATTCCTTTCAAACAATGGGGAATAGACTTCATTGGTGATATTTCAGACCCTTCTAGTCCTAGACATAAGTGGATCCTTGTAGCCATAGATTACTTCACCAAGTGGGTAGAAGAAATCCCCACAAAGAAAGCAACACACCAAGTTTTTATGGACTTCTTGTTGAATCACATCATATGTAGATTTGGTGTGCCAGTAAAGATTGTTGCTGATAATGCCATGTGTTTTAGATCTAATCCCTTGATGGTAATGTGCAAGGAGTATGGAACCAATATGACTTATGCTTCAAACTATAACCCCAAGGAATGGACAAGTTGAGTCTAGCAATAAGAAATTTTGGAAGATCATTAGGAGAACCTTGGAGTTGAAAAAGAGAAAATGTGGTGAATTGAAATTTGCAATTTGGGTTGATAGAATCACTGCCAAAAGAGCTATTAGTAAGAGCCCATTTGAGTTGGTTTATGGAACTCAAGCTCTATTTCCCTTACATCTACAATTATCTTCATTTCAGTTTTTTAACAACTTGAAGATCAAGAGGTCAGTCCATATGAAGTAAGGATTAATCATATTGTTGAGTTGGATGAAGAAAGAAGAGCATCCCACCAAAGGCATGTCATATTTAGAGAGAAGTTGAAGAGGTTGTTTGACAAGAAGGTCACTCCTAGGGCTTTCAATGTTGGATATTTGGTTTTGTTATGGGATAACAGGCATGAAGATAAGGGAAAACATGGTAAATTTGATGCATTGTGGATGGGCCCTTACTCCATTGATATTAGAATTGGTGAAAATACATTTTTTCTCAAGGAATTAGATGGGGAATTGCTTGAACTTCCTGTTAATGGTAGGCATATGAAGAATTTATTCGATTAATCCCAAAATTTGAGATATGCACCACTTGTATAGTGTATAGTCTTTGTTTTTGGCTCTGTTTTTGTTGTTTTGTTGGTTTGTGGTTTGCCCTGTTCTTGGTAGCCATTTTTTGTCGATTGGGTCTAGTTTTTCTGCCCTACATTTTTGAATCCATTTCCCAATGGTTGTTTTTGCACTTGGTCTGCTTCTTTTGTTCTTGTGGCACTCATTGGGAGTGCCCATCCCCGAGCAAGAGCTGATGTTGGTGCCATTTTTGAGATTGCACCATTTTGCCCTAATTTTTCCTTCATTTTGCGTGCTCTGAAACATTTTTCTCTCAAATTGGTGGTCTGCAACTTTTCCCTCCAGTCAAATGCCTTGAAATTCTCAAAAACTTGTTATTTTTCCCCAATTTGAAAGAAATCTGCATGTGTTCCCTATTTTGTGCCTTAATTTTTCCAAAATCTGCGGGCTCTACCATTTTTCCCTTTTTTCCCGATCATGGAAGTTTAAAATTGATTGATTTTCACTTGTATGCCATTGAAAATCAAATTCCATGATCAAAAATAGTTTGAACACATGTTTTAGTTGGTTCAATTTAGAAATTTTTCATCCTTAGTGAAAAAATTGAGTTATAGGGCATCCCTAGCATTTTATGTGTTTTGATGGTCAAACAAGCATCATTTGCCCATTAATTTCTTCTTCAACATTCATTAGCAATGTGGTTTGTTCTAATTGGCTTAGGGACAGCAGAAAATTGTTTTAACTTATCACTTCTTTTTTTTTTGGCAAAAGGGCAAATTTGATCCCATGGCTCCGCTTTACTCTGATTGGTTATAATTTGCTAACGTGTCCTCTTTTGATTGGATGAGAAGCAGTGAGTTTTTGTGCCTTAAGGCATTTTGGAAAAAGAGTTAAAGTGCAAAGAAAATGACTAGGGCCCGCAACGAATCAGAATGGAACACGTGGCAACTTCAGAGCCAAGGAAAAAATTGTGGGTGGTCGGGTTGTTTTGAAGTTTTTTGACTTTATTTGGTTAAAAGATTAAAGTCACAAAATAATCCGGAACTCCACAATGAATCACAGGTGGACACGTGTCACATTTGCATTAGAGGCAAAACTTCAAGCCTCGGGGAAAAATTTGATCCTTTGGCATATTATTTTCTTGGGAAAGAAGGCTCGAAGGAGATTGAAAGCTATATATTGGATGAATTTTTCATGCAAATGGTTGGAAGAGTTTAAAAATCCTAGAAAAATAAAAATTTCATGGGAAAATCTGGGAAGAAGCCCATTCTTTGAGTGACCACTTGAGAAACTCATGTAACTCTCTCTGTATCAGATTTCAAATCATGTTAAGTTGTTTGCACATGTATAGCCATTAACAAGCTCTGAGATTATTTTTCAAAACATTCCCCTACTAATAAATCTGATCATTTTTGAGTTATTCTGTGTTGTCTTTGGGAAAAATCTGTGAATGCTTACATTTTGAATGCATTTCAAATTTTTGTTTCTTTTTTCTGTTGCAATCTTGTGTTTAAAATCTCTCTTGATCATACATGGTCTCATTTCTTGTGATAGTTTAGTGGCATTTGCAATCTCACATTTAGAAGAGATTTCATTTGATAAAGAGATAAACAAATTTAAAATCACTTTACCTTCCTTGATTTTAGAGATTGTTTGTAAACCTTTGGGTGCACCTTAGGTCATGATTAAATAGTGATTGCTAAATGCTTCATTGGTTCATTCTAACTCAAGATTTTGTGATAGATGATCAAATATTGTGTGGAAAAGTGTAGATTTGGGCCTCCATTTGATGCACATATCCTGGTTGAAGGGATGATTAACCATTTTGATACTTTCTACTGTTAAGTTTCTCCATATTTTGCTGAAATCCTCAAAGAGTCTGGTGGACCTTGGTTTTTCTTATCTAAACTCCCACCCAAAAATCATTCAAAACAACTAATCCTACCCTATTTTACCCCTGTTTTGACCTGTATACCCACAGAAGATCAAAATCTAGTTTCTAAAGTATGCAGAATATATCAGGATTTCAAAATATCTTCAGTAACCCTTGTCTTGCATTGAAAGTATCTCCATGATCTAGAAGTGACAACTTGTGAAAGTTAGATTTGGAGTGTTGATCATATTTTCCCAAGGCCCTTTTATACGATTTGTACAAATTGAGGGATATCTTCATCTCCTTCACCATTTGAGGGTTACAAAATAGGTTCTCTTACCTTGGTTGAAAGGTACAACCTAAAACAATTAAGACAATATCAAGTATTATTTGAGTGCTATCCATATCTCCAAAATCGAGAGTCCCGGTTAGATCATATCCCTGGCTAAAAATGACACACACCATGATCCATCTGTCTTCAATATTCATGCCATATCTTTGATGTTACTCAGACTGAAAAGGAGAACAAATTTGGGTACCAACACAACTGTTGATGTTGCTTGAATTCAAAAGGAGAACTATTTTGGGTACCAACAGGGTGAATCAGTCACCCCATTCAAAGAACAAATAGTCACAATTCATACCTACACAATGTATAGAACATAGCAGTCATACAATCCCAGAATGACACAAAATATGACTTGGGTCCTTAGGACAACATAGATGCTTGTTGGGGTTAACACACACTTGTTTTACAGATCTAGAATCAGAATTAAGCATTCAAGCAATAAAACATGGAAATATACCAAAAGATAAATACACAAGATATAACATGGTTCACCTAGTGTGGGCTATGTCCACCAAGAAATAACCAATCTATTAATATTTGCTTTACAAAGGAAATACAATGAAGATCTGCAATCTTCCACACCTTATTTAGATGTATAGTACTTTTCCTTCTCTCAGATTCTCCAAGAATTCCTTCTTACAATTATGATCAACCTTTTACAATCTAAGCTTTCTAACCCTAAATTTCAAGCTTATATAAACATATACAAACTTAGGGAAACATAGCTATGTAATTACAACCATTAGATCACCTTTTAATAAAAGGTTCGATCTAATCCGTGACTTAAATAAAAACATTTTTCACATAGGAGATCGACACTGACTACCCCAACTGATGTCGGTTCCTACTAGCTGACCGACACCAATCATCCAACCGATGTTGATTACTGTGTAAACTTGTAAGTTGTAAAACATGCTATTTGTGAAGCAATTAAGCTCCACAACTCAACAATATCCCACTTAGATATAAATTGTTGAACGATACCATAAAGCTCCATCCTTGGATCCTTTCCTTGGCTTGTTTCTCCCTCTTCAAGTATCAAACTTGAAGACCAATAGAAGTGGAGTGTAGCTCCAAATATCCTTTGCCAACGGATTCATTATCATATCCGTAGGGTTCTTATTTATATGAATTTTCTCTAGTTTCAGCTGCCCATCCTCAAACACTTGTTGTATGAAGTGATATCTCAATTGAATGTGTTTCATTCTTGAATGAAACGCTTTGAGTTCTTTGCCAGATGAATCACACTTTGACTATCATTGTAAAATCTACAATCCTCTTTCTCCTTTCCCAACTCTTCCATGAACCTTCTCATCCATATCATCTCTTTGCTAGCCTTTGTAGTAGAAAAGGCCACAAACTTCTGTAATCTTGAAATCCAACTAATTGTCGTGCCACCTACTATGAATACATATCCAGTGGTGCTTCTCCTACTATCCAAATATCCACCATATTTGAATCAACATAGTTGTATAAAGAAGTATCTAACCCTCCATAGCATAAATGCATGTTGAATGTGCCTCTCAAATATATGTGTATCCATTGGATTGCTTTCCAATGCTCTTTACCTGGATTGACCATAAATCTTCTCATAACTCCCACTACCTATGAAATGTCTGGTCTGGTAAAAACAATAGCCTACATAAGACTTCCAACTGCTAAAGTATATGGAACCCATGCCATGTAATCAACCTCCTCATGTGATCTAGGACACTGATCTATTCTTAATTTGAAGTGTCTAGCCATAGGTGTACTTCCAGGTTTTGAATACTACATATTAAACATTTCCAACAAATTATTGATATAATGTTCTTGAGATAAATATAACTACGTGTTCTTCCTATCTCTGTGAATTTTCATGCCAAGGATTTTTTTGAAGCTCCTAAATACTTCATTATAAATGTATGAGACAACTTTTCTTTAAGCTCAACAATGTTCTACATACTAGATCCTACAATAAGCATATCATCTACATACAATAACAAAATAATATAGCTTCCATTTTCAAGTTTCTTGAAATAAACACAATGGTCATATTCACATCTCATATAACCATGCTCATGCATAAAACTGTCAAACCTCATATACCATTGCCTTGGGGCTTGTTTGAGCCCATACAAGCTCTTTTTCAACCTACACACAAGTTTCTCCTTACCTTGACTTCATAGCCAAACGACTTTGCATATATATCTCTTCCTCCAAATCACCATGAAGGAAAGCCATCTTAACATCAAGTTGTTCTAAGTGTAAATATTCTACTACAACTAAACTCAAAACAATACGTATGGAAGTCATTTTTACTACAAGAGAAAATATATCACCAAATTCAATAAATTATTTTTAGTGTAACCCTTTTACCACAAGCCTTGCGTTCTATATTTTTTTCCCACCATCTTCTTCCTTAATCCTGTAAACTCATTTGTTTTACAATATCCTTGTACCTTGGCAACTTGACCAAATCCCATGTCTGGTTCTATTCCAAGGAGTCCATCTCCTCATCCATGTCATGCTTCCACTACTTGTGGGTCTCATTCTACATTGATTCTTCAAAAAATTCTTGTTCACCACTATCCATCAATAATAGATAAAATAAGGAAGGTGTAAATATTTATGGAGTTTTACTTACCTTTTGTGACCTTCTTATTGAGATATGGGGTGTCGAGGCTCAATCTATACATCTTTTACATTAGTAACCACCTTTGATGGATCGACACCAAGTCATCAGTATGACGTCGGTCCAACCGAATGTCACCAGTTTGGCTCTTTTGTAGCCGACGTTGGTTTTGGTTGTCAATGTTGGTCATGTGTCTACTAACACCAGTTTCCCTGACCGATGTTGGTACCTATAGATGACTATTCTAAATCCGAGAATGCATTTTCTTCCACAAAATCTTCCACTGGTTCATCCTTGGGCATCAAAATTTGATCCTTGTACATTCTCTTTTCATTCCATTTAATGTTACAATCCTAAAATCTTAGAATCTTCTAAATCCTAGAAATAGAATTTGAAATCACTAGAGCCATAACCAATAAAAGTGCATCTCCTGGATTTAGCATCTAACCTTTTTCTATTTTCTTTATCAACATGCACAAAATATTCTAAACCAAATGTAGACACTAAAATTAGGTCATACTCCCCTTGGTCCCTCGTCAAATAAACACCTTGAACACATTCACCTAACCATGGCCCCTTTCATCCCACTCTAATATTAATTTAATTAATTTAATTCATTATCCTCACAATATTTATTATTTAAATATCCTAATTGGGATAATGCCCACATATCCACCTCATCTAGCCACCTCACCCTAAGACCTATTCTTAGTAAGTTGCCATAACTAACTAAGACCTACCTAAACCCTAAAAATCAATGCCTACATTCCCTCTAACCACATTCTCACCCATTAGAAGGAAGATTCCATGCTAATCCGTGGAGTAAATGAAACGAGATCCCAGAAAATCAAGGGGATCTACCTAGTTTAGTAAACCTAGGAAATCCCACCCTAATTGACACCCGGTTACCCTAAACCACCACCGGTTAAGTCGAACCACCGTCGGTTACCATTTAACCCCAAAAATAACCTTATTTCAAGGTTGGCACATTTCAAAGAGATTAACACATCTTTTGAGAGTAAGTGACAAAACCAAAGCTACATGCAAGTAGGACCAGTGTTAGTACACACATCAGAGCATCCATAGCCAGCACCGGAAGTAATCACACAACCATCTACCTTCACGAGATCATCTGGGGAAGCGCCAACACCATATCAAGTTCATTCCATTTGATCACCTACCATTACCAACCATACGTCAAGCTCGTAAAAGTGGTAAGTGTTTTTGGTAACCAGCATTTGTCCATTTATCATTGGGTAGATCCTTTTGCTGTTGTTACTAGTTTCTACCCTCATTTTCATTCCACCACCATTTTACCTCCATGCAAGCTTGACCATCCTTTTACCCATACCCCCTGAATTGCCCATATCCAGATCTTAATCATTCCTATGCACACCTAATACCCACACGTGTAGTGCCCACTTCCCTTTGACACCTTTTGATGCTTATGTTGATACTGTTGATTACATTATAGACATTATTATGTTTTGATTTAGTATGATGTTAGACATTGATCATGGATTATTGTTGATCTTGATTTGATTTTGATGCATGATGATTATTAGAGATACCTTATATGTGGATGATGATATAATATTGACATGGATATTTTATGGATGTTGTTTAGACATGTGATTGGATATTATGAGTTGATCTAGAAAATGGATATTATTTTGATGATGATATAGTTGTGATTAAAAATGCAAATGATGTAGTTGTTGCTTTGATGTTGTTGTGATTCATTTATATAGTTGGTTTTGTGATTTCATTTATATCATGTTGGATGTTCTGATATGGCCATGAGGCCAAAGGAGGTATTTACATTTTTAGTTAAAAATATCACAACAAAACATCGGGGGATCGGAGACCAACCATAATGGAATTCTAGGTGAATTCGACAAGGTCACCATGGGAACTCATTTTATTGTGTTGTGTGTTGTTTTGTTAGGATTCCCATGGGGGGATTATCTTTACATGTGACCATGGGTATTATGTATTTTATTGATGTGTTAATTTTTATTATTGTTGTATGTATTTTATTAGTAATGTGTTCCCTTCTTTTAATTAATTAAATTGTGATAGAATTAATGTGAGAATCATATGATTAAAATTTTAATAAATTAAATTGGGATATGGGAAAGTAATTATAAGAGTTGTTGGCTGATTTCATTTAATTTGTAAGGGATGTGTAAGTTGTGTAAGAGCTTGTGTAAGTCATATTTTGGAGTAAGAAATACTCCACCTCCATGGAAATTCGAATTTGTCCTTGGGGGCTGTTTTTGGAGGCTTGTGGGACAAGTAAAACTTGTCCCATGCCTCTAAATTTAATCTACCAACCATACTTATGGATGGAGATGTGATTTGTGACTTTTATAATGAATTTTGTTAAGCATGTTGCTTGTTTTGGATTGCACTTTCTTACATTTTAATTAATTTGTTGTCCCTTGAGGTGTGGGCTTTTAGAGTGTGCAAGTAACTTGTCATATTTTTCACCCACCTCTTTATTGTGCTTGGGAGAATGGAGTTTGTCTTTTGTGTTGAATTGGAGGATGTGTGATGTGGCATCCTACATGGATCCACATCATCCTCTTCTCTCCCTCTTCTATTTAATCCAAACTCTTGCCTTGTTTTTGGGTTGTTGAACCTTTTTGCATTCTTCCTTGGGGGCACATTTTTCTTGTGTGGAGCTCTTGTTTTTGGAGGAAGTTGGAGAAATATTTGCATGCTTGGAGTTTTCTATTTTGGACTGTGTTTTGGCATTTGAAGCTTGTTGTTTGGAGACAAAAGTAACCATGGAGAGGTAGGAATTTAACTCTCTTTTTATATGTTGTCATTTGCTTGTTGTGTTGTGTGGATAGTGCATGCTTTGTTTTATTTGTTGGCTGGTTGGGTAGACTACCATAGGGATGGTGTAGGAGAAGGCTATGGGGAATCCATGTGGGGGGCATAAGGGAATGCCATTGGCATCAAAATTTTGTGGAGGGAGTTTGGGTTTGGGATCCACCATGGAAAAGAAATAGCTTGCATTTCTTACTTTGTGGGGGCATAAGGAAATTTGTGGGGGGACATAAGGAGGGATTTGTGGGGGCATAAGGAAATGTGTGTGATGAATTATTTTGGTGGTTTGTTATTGGTGGATGCCCAAATTCCAATTGGGAGGCATAAGTAGCTTCCCCCATAGACCTTGCTCCTTTGGCTTGCATGATCAAGCCTGAGTTCTATTTTGAAATGATTTTAAATGTAGTTGTGAACTGTTGTTTTTTGTGTTGAATTGTGTTTTTAAAAAGAAAAAGAAAAAAGAAATGTGTATGTGAAAGAATGTTGTGTTGTGGAAGCCAGTTGTTTCCATGGTTGAATTACACCTTTGATTGTATTTTGGTTGGGGCTCAGGGGCCAATGATGAAGGAAGGATTCTCCTTTCATTGGATGTCTTGGTTGGGTGGAGAGAATTGCCTTTCCCCCTCTTTTGTTGTGATCAACTTGGAGAAAAAGATAATGTGCATGTTGTTGTCTGGAGCAAAGGAAAAATGTATTTTTGATAGTCCCTTGTGGAAACACATTCATTGTAATCCTTTCCCACTTGTTGTGGATGAAATTGTATCATGTATTTGTGAAGGAAATGATGTATATAATTTGATTATGGAGTTAGGATATTTTAAATTGAAAAGACATTTAAATTTTGATTTTGTTTATTGGAAAGAAATAAAAATTTTGTTAATTGCATTCAAGGAATGAAAGATGTAAAGATGTTTTTTTTGAAGTCAATAAAGAATTGCAAGTTTATTTCTGAATTGCATTGTTGTGATGAAATGGGAATATCAAATTGTGATTTGAAGCTCTGTTTATTTGCAAAAAAAAAATGCGTATGAAGGAAGGTTGTTGCTTGTTTCTTTTGGGAAATATATAAAATTGAAAGTTAGACCTTATCATTTAGCTTTGGAAATGAATTGTTGTAAACAACTAAATGCATTAGATTAGTTTAGAAACTATATACCACACTTAAATGATAAAATTGATATACAAATTTAAAAGAAATAGATCTCTGTTATAAAATTTTTACTGGCAATTAATTTTAATAAAAATATAGATTCGGATCTGCACACATTAATCAACTTGGAAATGTTAAAATTTAGTATGTTGTATCTTAAATGAACTCAATTCGACAAAGAAAACTTAAGAAAACAATCTAACCATTGCAAAATCGAATCAAATCCCTTCCTCAAATTTTTTTCTATCTATTGTTGGAAAAATACAATTTTGAATCAATTGAACAAATCAACTTCTCTAAACACTTTAAATCCTCCTAGATCAATTATCCATGTCTTTTTGACATGTTGAGTGAAGGAGGAGATCCAATTTAATCAAATTGAAAAGTTGGAAATTGTCAGTTTGCTAATTAAAATCTTGCAGATCATTTTACAAAATTTACCCTTTAAACTTCATCAAAATATAAATTTTATGTTTTCTATGCAAAGAGGGCATTAAGAGATTTCCAAAAGTCCTCATTTTCCCAAAAATGAGCTTCCTAGCTCAAGTTATGGCACTTTGAATTTTTTGTGCCTTGGAGGGAAAATTTGGGAAAATTTTCCCTAGTGGGCCCGCAACCCAAAAAATTTCCCGTCGAATTGCCTTAGAAATTTTTTTGAAAATTTTGGTCCAGGAAAAATTTTAACTTTTCCTCCACCGGCCCGCAACCAATCAGAGGCTGCCATGTGTCCTCATGGGGCAAGTGGCGAGGCGTGACATTTTTTTTTGCCCTTGACTTTTTGAAAATTTTGGAAAAAAATTTTTCCTTTTAGCCCCGCCGGCCCGCGGCCAATCGTAGGTTGCCACGTGGCAGCTTTGGGTGCTAGTGGAGAGGGGACAAACCCTTTGTTTTTTTTGGTTTTTGGCCTTGGAAAATTTTGGAAAATTTCTCCATGGCCCACATCCCCACCCTCACCTTGGGATTTTCAACTCCTCGTGGGCATGGACCACGCACCTAATATTTCCCTTTCTCCCCGTTGGTGAAGTTATTCCAAAAACCCCACCACTACGCCTATCCCTCTCCCTTCTCCCCACGTTGGTTCACTGAACACCATGTGTCTTCTAGAAAAGTAGCAGAGGTGGGTAAAAAGGGGAAACTTTTCCCCGCACAGGGAAAAATGTCAAACTCCGTCCCGCCCTTCCCTCACCCTCTCCCGCTTCAACAAGATTTGACACGTGTCCACTAGGGACCCATGGAGGTGCGGGAGGAAATTTTATTTTGCCCACCCATGCAAGGAAAAAAATTTCTAAGGCCACCCTGCGACCCGCCAACCCACCAAAGGGGTTTTTACCCATGTTTGACATGTGTCCCCTTGGGGAAAATTTGACCCCAAAACTCCGCTCGCTCATATCTTGAGTTTTTGAAGGAGTTAGGAGGACTTATTTATATCACCAGAAAGGTGAGAAAATTTCCTATCCAATGGGAATGATTTAGGGAAATTTTGGAATCATTAAGTATGAGAAAATCAAGTTTAAACTCTGAGCCTTTAGAGAGAGTGGGTATGGGGTAAATTACTCCTCGAACCTAATCGAGACTTCTAACCCTATAAGTTGAACCATGTGACCTTGATAATTATTAATAAATGTAAAGTATGATCTAGTAATTTAGATTTTTTACGGAACCTAATGGGGTCATTGTTGTCTTGCAACTTGATCGTAAACACTTCTAATAAAAAAATTATTCCATAATTTCTAACTAACCCTAGGTTGTTTCTTGGGTCTCAAGTGGGTTGATTTAAACGGGTATCTTGAGTGGTTTTAAGGAGTTAGGAGGACTTATTTATATCACCTAGAAAGGTGAGAAAATTTCCTATCCAATAGAAATGATTTAGGTAAAATTGGATGTGTTAAAAGTATGAGAAGAATAAATTTGAAACTTTGAGTCCGCTAGAGAGTGGGTATGGGGGTAAATTACTCCTCGAACCTGGGACTCGAGACTTCTAACCCTATAATTTGAAGCATGTGACCTTGATAATTGTTAATAAATGTAAAGTATGATCTAGTAATTTTATTTTTGTTCTAGAACCTAATGGGGTCACTATTGTCTTGCAACTTGATTGTAAACACTTCTAATCCAAAAAAAAATATTCCATAATTTTCTAACCCTAGGTTGTTTCTTGGGTCTCAAGTGGGTTGTTTTAAATGGGTATCTTGAGTTTTTGAAGGAGTTAGGAGGACTTATTTATATCACCAAAAAGGTGAGAAAATTTACTATCCAATGGGAATGATTTAGGGAAATTTTGGAAGTGTTAAGTATGAGAAGAATCAAGTTGAAACTCTAAGCATTGGCTTAGAGAGTGGGTATGGGGTAAATTACTCCTAAACCTAACTTAGAATTATAACCCTATAAGTTGAGCCATGTGACTTTGATAATTGTTAATAAATGTAAAGTGTGATCTAGTAATTTTAGTTTTGTTCGGAACCTTATGGGGTCATTGTTGTCTTACAACTTGATTGCAAACACTTCTAATAAAAAAATTTATTCCATAATTTTCTAACTAACCCTAGGTTGTTTCTTGGGTCTCAAGTGGGTTGTTTTAAATGGGCATCACACTTGGTATCAGAGCAGTGGTTCAGAAGCTTGGACCATTGGGCACACTAGAAAACTTGAGACATGAAACTATAAATCTAGTACACTTTTAAACCTAGAAAACAACTTAGCTAGAAATTGTATATTTTAGTAAACATGGAAGTTGTGTAAAACTTAGAAAAATAAACTAACTCTCTCTTTGGTCTATGCAGGAGGCTTAGATGGAGTGAGAGGAACATTCATAGAGACTCAGACTCACCACCACCACCACTGGATTAGGGTGTAGTAGCTATCCTACCTCGATTCTGCACAGGACCCTTCGGGACCCTTGGGGTGTTAATGTCACTTACGTGGAGGATTAGGAGGAGGACATGCATCTAGTCATGACAGAGCCCCTTCTATCGAGGGTCAAGTATCTCCTCAAATTTGAGGAGCATAGAGGAGAGAACTCCCATACGAGTCAGCCAGAGAAGAGTCACCACCTAGAAGATAGGGTGACATGAGTTTCAGAGCAGAGAGAGGTCTCGAGATCCCTAGGCTTAGGGATAAGTGTGTAGAGAGACCTAGAGGCTATCGAGACCAAAGCAAGGATCACATCGGGGAGATCCTAAAGCTTCAGCCATCGCATTACTCAGGTGAAATGGGTGGATTTTAGGCAGAGGCCTGGCTAGTGAGCTTGAGCAGTTGTTTCAAGCTTTGTCCTTGTTCTAGAAACATGAAGGCTTGTGTTGTGATCCATCTACTGAGGGATGGAGTAGAAGTATGGTGGAGGACAGAGGAGCATAAGCTCCATGTAGATTTAGATATAGTGACCTGGGAGACTTTTGAGGAGAGATTTAGGAGTAGGTATTTATCATGAGAGGTTCATACAAGTAGAGGATTGATGAGTTCCATGACCTTCGACAGGCTTCTCTTTCAGTAGCAGAGTATGAGAGTAGATTTTGGATCTACTCCAATATGTAGAGTATATGTAGGATGAGTAGGTGTGGATTCACATGTTCATCCGGGGCCTAAATTTAGATATTGAGGTGTGTTGTGTAGATCCACCGCCCATGGAAATTTAGTAGAGGCCATCGAGAAGGCCTATATTACAGAGGAGACTCAGGGGAAAGACCCAACATGATAGAGACCGAGTCAGGAGCCACATATAGTAGATGTAGGATGGTAGATCGAGGGGGTTAGTACCCCTTCCTCATGGTGGCCAGGGTATAACACAGTCATCCTTTAGGCCACAAGCAGAAAGCAATAGTCCCACCCACCTCATAAACCTCCACTGAGAGCCGATGCATGGAGAGGTCGAGATTATGGGGCCTCCTCCTATGATTCCCATCGGGACACAGGGTGGACCTAGAGTCAGTCAGCAGGAGCTCACAATTAGAGACCTCACTAGACTATAGCTAGATCATCAGGATCCACACCACAGAATTCTAGGGAACCTACTAGAAGGTGCTACTCATTGGGGAGGATCAGAGGATGTTTTGGTTGTGGAGTTACTAGACACTTTTGGAGAGATTGCCCATAGAACCCTAACAACAAGGGTAAGGCACATATTTTAGAGTCAAATTGTTGGTGACATGGGACGTAGCCATAGGATTTATGTAGTGGTTGAGAACCACCAGAAGAGCATCAAAGCACATTCATTGAGACCACATGTAGCATTGGTGGTATTCCTACCTCTGTATTGTTTGATTCTGGTTCTTTTGATTCTTTCATTGCACCATCTTTAGTAGAGTGATGCAGGCTAGTGGTAGTTAGGTAGGGTCTTAGTTGGGATGTCGAGATGGATTTTGGAGCCAAGATCTCTATAGAATCCTTAGTTAAGGAGTGTGTAGTGGATTTGGGACCTTTCACCACTACCTTAGATCTCCATATCCTTCCTTTGGGCTCGTATGGAGTCATTTTGGGTATGGATTGGTTGTCTACACATAGGGCAGGATGGAATTATCACAAGACTATATCTTGTGTAGATGATTTGGGAGTTGAGTCGGTGATTTTAGGGGTCAGGAGACCCATTTCTATTCGCACCATCTCTACTATGCATGTAGCTTAAGTGGTGTGTGTGATGGGGTTGTCAGATGTATGCTGTTACAGTTAGTGACAAGATCAGAGGATGGGTCTAGTGGACCATCGCTAGATGATCATCCCATTTTGAGAGAGTTTTCTGATGTCTTTAGGGGAGCTACTGGGGTTACCACCCCCACGTGAGATTGATTTTCATATAGATCTAGTTCTGGAGTAGAGCCTATCTCACGGGCACCTTATCGGATGACCACCCCAAAGCTCTGTGAGCTCAAGTTGCAACTTGAGGGTATTTTGGAGAAGGGCCTTATCCATCCTAGTGTATCCCCTTGGGGTGCACCGGTGATCTTTGTGAAGAAGAAGGATGGATCCTTGTGGTTGTGTATTGATTACCGCCAATTTGAACAAGGTAATGATCAAGAATCATTATCCTCTTCCTCGTATCAATGACTTGTTTGATCAGATGAAGGGAGCCACAATTTTCTCTAAGATTGATCTCAAGTCAGGGTACCATCAGTTGAGGATTTCAGAGGTGGACATTCATAAGACCACCTTTCACATGAGATATGGGCACTATGAGTTCACAGTGGTGCCTTTTGTTTGACTAATGCCCCCGCAATGTTCATGAGATTTGATGAATGGGGTATTCAAGACCTTCTTAGATTACTTCATGCTCATCTTCCTAGATGACATTTTGATATACTCATGTACACGTGAGGAGCATGAGGGGCACCTTCAACAGGTTCTTCAATGTCTTTGTGAGTAGTAACTTTATGGGAACTTGGAGAAGTGTGCTTTCTTTCAGAAAGAGGTGTAGTATTTGGGTCATATCATTTCTGGGGAAGGTATCATCATCGATCCTTCTAAGATTAGAGCCATTATGGATTGGCCAACACCCACTATAGTGACCGAGGTGCGTAGCTTCATGGGATTAGTAGGTTACTACTAGAGATTTGTTCAGGACTTCTCTCGGATTACACCCTATCACTTCCCTTCAGAGGAAAGGGAAGAAGTTTGTTTGGTTAGACAGATGTGAGCAAGCCTTTAGGACACTGAAGGAATGCCTCACCACAACACCTATTCTTGCAGTGTTGGATCCACAAGGTGAGTTCTTTGTTTGCACGGATGCTTCATTGGTAGGCCTTGGAGGTGTGTTGATGCAAGAGGGCAGAGTAGTAGCTTTTGAGTCTCGCAAACTCAAATATCACGAGCTTAATTATCCGACCCATGATCTTGAGCTTATGGCATTTGTGCATGCTTTGGTTAGATGGAGACATTTTCTTCTTGGTAGGAGATTCACACTCAGGACAGATCACTTGAGTCTTCACCACCTCTTCACATAACCCAATCTCAACACTCATCAAAGCGGCATTAGATGGAGTTGATTTGTGAGTATGACATGGAGATAGAGCATGTGAAGGGGAAGGAGAATGTGGTAGTAGATGCTCTCAATAGACAAAGACATGTGGCTATGGCCACTTCAGTGAGCATAGATTTGTGGAGCAGGATTCTTCAACAGCTTCCTCTTGACAGCTTCTACATTGTAGTTCAAGTAGAGATCGAGTCATAGAGACCCTTGAGGGAATTTTGATGGATTTACCTTAGAGGTAGATGGTCTTCTCAGGCACAGAGGCCAGATATATGTTCCCTAGAGATGGAGGCTTGAGGCAGGACATCTTGGTGGAGGCACATCGTGCACCCTATTTAGCCCATCCCGGGGTGAAGAAGATGCACGCCACCTTACGAAAATTGTACCATTGGAGAGGACTTCATCGAGATGTGGCTCAATTTGTGTCATGATGTTTAGAGTTCCAGAGGGTTAAGGCCAAGCATCAACATCCAAGCTGGCCTTCTTTATCCTCATGCTATACTCGGAATGGAAATGGGACACCATTTCCATGGATTTCATTATTGGGCTACCGATGTCGAGATATCACCATGACGCCATTATGGTCACGATTGATAAATTGACAAAAGTGGCTCACTTTTCTCCGGTGAAGACCACTTATACAAGCTAGAGTAGTGGCATGAGTATATTTGGATGAGATTGTCAAGTTGCATGAGATTCCGTGGAAGATCATTTGTGACCATGATCCTTTATACACTTCACATTTCTGGACTACCATGTAGTATGTCCTCGGGACGAGGATCAACTTTAGCACAACATATCACCCTGAGACAGATGGACAGACCGAGTGGGTGAATTAGATTTTAGAGGACATGCTCATGATGTATGTGATGGATCAGCAGACTAAGTGGGAGGAGTACCTGTACTTAGTGGAGTTTGCCTACAATAATAGTTTTAGAGTTCCATAGGCATGGATCCTTTTCAAGCTTTGTATGGTAGAGAGTGTAGGACACCTCTTAGCTGGGACAAGTTAGAGGACAGAGTATCTCTTGGACCAGCTCTTCTACAGGACATGGAGCAGCAGGTGGTGTTGATCAGGAAGAGATTGTAGGAGGCACAGGATAGGTAGAAGAAGTATGCGGATCAACATAGGATTGACCATAGTTTTGATGTGGAAATGAAGGTGTTCCTTAGAGTTAGGCCACACAAGAGCCATATCCATTATGGAAAAGGTTCTAATTTGACTCCTAGATTCATTGGACATTTTGAGATATTAGAGCGTATTGGCCTTTGGCCTACCGTCTAACATTGCCACCCAGCTTGTCTCATATACATGATGTTTTTCATGTTTCAGTTCTCACGAGATATATTGTAGATCCTGTCTCATGTGTTATATTGGACATCATTACAGTGCAAGGATCGGGGGCAAGTGACGGTGGTGCCCATTTGCATCTTAGATCGTAAGACTCGGGGCCTTCGAGGAAGAAAGGTTGATCGGGTTTGGGTATAGTGGGACAGATATGATGAGACTACGCAGCTACTACATGGGAGGATGCTACTTCATTACGAGTTCGGTTTCCACATTTGTTCTAGTGACATCCAGGAGGAATTTGAGTCTAAGGGGAGGGGATGTAGTGCCCACTTTCCTTTGACACCTTTTAATGCTTATGCCGATACATCGTTGATTACATTATAGACATTATTATGTTTTGATTTAGTATGATGTTAGACATTGATCATGGATTATTGTTGATCTTTATTTGATTTTGATGCATGATGATTATTAGAGATACCTTATATGTGGATGATGATATAATATTGACATGGCTATTTTATGGATATTGTTCAAACATGTGATTGGATATTATGAGTTGTTCTAGAAAATGGATATTATTTTGATGATGATATAGTTGTGGATTAAAAAAATGCAAATGATGTAGTTGTTCCTTCGATGTTGTTGTGATTCATTTATATAGTTGGTTTTGAGATTTCATTTATATCATGTTGGATGTTCTGATATGGCCACGAGGCCAAAGGAGGTATTTGCATTTTGTAGGTTAAAAATATCACAACAAAGCATCAGGGATCGAAACTAACCATAATGGAATTCTAGGTCAATTCGACAAGGTCACCATGGGAACTCATTTTATTGTGTTGTGTGTTGTTTTGTTAGAGATTCCCATGGGGGTTATCTTTACATGTGACCATGGGTATTATGTATTTTATTTATGTGTTTATTTTTATTATTGTTGTATGTATTTTATTAGTAATGTGTTCCCTTCTTTTAATTAATTAAATTGTGATAGAATTAATGTGAGAATCATATGATTAAAATTTAAATAAATTAAATTGGGATGTGGGAAAGTAATACAAGAATTGTTGGCTGATTTCATTTAATTTGTAAGGGATGTGTAAGTTGTGTAAGAGCTTGTGTAAGTCAGATTTTGGAGTATTAAATACTCCACCTCCATGGAAATTCGAATTTGTCCTTAGGGGCTATTTTTGGAGGCTTGTGGGATAAGTAAAACTTGTCCCATGCCTCTAAATTTAATTTACCAACCATACTTATGGATGGAGATGTGATTTGTGAATTTTATATTGAATTTTGTTAAGCATGTAGCTTGTTTTGGATTGCACTTTCTTAAATTTTAATTATTTTGCTTTCCTTGAGGTGTGGGATTTTTAGAGTGCACAAGTAACTTGTCATATTTTTCACCCAGCTCTTTATTGTGCTTGGGAGAATGGTGTTTGTCCTTTGTGTTAAATTGGAGGATGTGTGATGTGGCATCCTACATGGATCCACATCATCATCTTCTCTCCCTCTTCTATTTAATCCAAACTCTTGCCTTGTTTTTGGGTTGTTGAAATTTTTTGCATTCTTCCTCGGGGGCGCATTTTTCTTGTGTGGACCTTTGTTTTTGGAGGAAGTTGGAGAAAGATTTTTGCATGCATGGAGTTTGCTATTTTGGACTATGTTTTGGCATTTGAAGATTGATTTTGGAGACAAAAGTAACCATGGAGAGGTAGGAATTTAACTCTATTTTTATATGTTGTCATTTTCTAGTTGTGTTGTGTGGATAGTGCATGCTTTGTTTTATTTTTGTTGGTTGTTGGGTAGACCGCCATAGGGATGGTGTAGGACAAGGCTATGGGGAATTCATGTGGGGGCATAAGGGAATGCCATTGGCCTCAAAATTTTGGGAGGGAGTTTGGGTTTGGGATCCACCATGGAAAATAAATAGCTTACATTTCTTACTTTGTGGGGGCATAATGTGGGGGAGGGGATTTGTGGGGGCATAAGGAAATGTGTGTGATGAATTATTTTGGCAGTTTGTTATTGGTGGATGCCCAAATTCCAATTGGGAGGCATAAGTAGCTTTCCCCATAGACCTAGCCTCTTTGGCTTGCATGATCAAGCCTGAGTTCTATTTTGAAATGATTTTAAATGTAGTTTATGTACTATTGTTTTTGTGTTGAATTGTGTTTTTTTTTAAAGAAAAAAATAAATGTGTATGTGAAAGAATTTTGTGTTGTAGAAGCTGGTTGTTTCCATGGTTGAATTACACCTTTGATTATATTTTGGTTGGGGCTCAGGGGCCAATGATGAAGGAAGGATTCTCCTTTCATTGGATGTCTTGGTTGGGTGGAGAGTGTTTCCTTTCCCCCTCTTTTGTTGTGATCAACTTGGGAAAAAAATAATGTGCATGTTGCTATCCTAGAGCAAAGGAAAAATGCAGTTTTGATAGTCCCTTGTGGAAACACATTCATTGTAATCCTTTCCCACTTGTTGTGGATGAAATTGTATCATGTATTTGTGAAGGAAATATGTATATAATTTTATTATGGAGTTAATATTTCAAATTGTAAAAGACATTTAAATTTTGATTCTGTTTATTGGAAAGAAATAAAAATTCTATTAATTGCATTCAAGGAATGAAAGAGTGTAAAGATATTTTTTTAAGTCAATAAAGAATTGCAAGTTTATTTCTGAATTACATTGTTGTGATGAAATCGGAATATCAAATTGTGATTTAAAGCTTTGTTTATTTGTAAAAATAAAAAGAAAATGCGTATGAAGGAAGGTTGTTGCTTGTTTCTTTGGGAAATATATAAAATTGAAAGTTAGACCTTATCATTTAGATTTGGAAATGAATTTTTGTAAATAATTAATTGCATTATATTAGTTTAGAAACTATATACCACACTTGAAATGATAGAATTGATATAGAAATTTAAAATAAATAGATCTTTGTTATAATTTTTTTACTGGCAATTAATTTTAATAAAGAAGTTTGGGTCTGCACACATTAAACAACTTGGAGATGTTAAAATTTAGTACGTTGTATCTTAAATGAACTCAATTCGACAAATAAAACTTAAGAAAGCAATCTAACCATTGCAAAATCAAATCAATTCCGTTCCTCAGTCATTTTTCTGTCTATTGTTGGAAAAATACAATTTTGAATCAATTGAACAAATCAACTTCTATGTAACACTTTAAACCCTCCCTAGATAAATTCTCCATGTCTTTTTGACATGTTGAGTGAAGGAGGAGATCTAATTTAATCAAATTGAAAAGTTGGAAATTGCCAGTTTGCTAATTAAAAGCCTGCAGATCATTTTTGCAAAATTGACCCTTTAAAATTTATCAAAATATAAATTTTATGTTTTTTGTGCAAAGAGGGCATCGAGATATTTCCAAAAAGTCCCCATTTTCCCAAAATCGAGCTTCCTAGATCAAGTTATGGCACTTGAAGTTTTTGTGCCTTAGCGGGAAAAATTGGGAAAACATTTTCTGCGGTCTGCAACCCAAAAAAAAATCCCATCGAATTGCCTTAGAATTTTTTTTTTTTTTTTAAAAATTGGTCCAGAAAATTTAAAATTTTCCTCTACCAACCTGCAAACAAATGAGAGGTGGCACATGTCCTCACGGGGCAATGGCAGAGGTGTGGCTCTTTCTTTGTCATTAGATTTTTAAAAATTTGGAAAATTTTTCCTTTTAGCCCCATCGGCCCCGCGATCAATCGTAGGCTACCACGTAGCATATTTGGGTGCTTAGGAGGGGGAAAACCCTTTGTTTTCTTTTGGTTTTTTTCCTTTGGAAATTTTGGAAAAATATCCCCACAGCCCACATCTCGCTCTCGCTTGGGATTTTCACCTCCACGGACTCGCGGACCTGCGCGCCTAATATTTCACTTTCTCCCCGTTGGCGAAGTTGTTCCAAAAACCCCGCCACTAAACCTATCCCTCTCCCTTCTCCCTACATTGGTTAAATAAATTCCACGTGTCTCTAGCAGAGTAGCGGATGTGCTGAAAAAAATGGGAAACTTTTCCCCGCAGGAAAAATGTCAAACTCTATCCCGCCCTTCCCTCACCCTCTCTCGCTTGAACTGGGATTTGACACGTGTCCACCGAGGACCCACAAGAGAAAATTTTCTTTTACACCTTCACGGGAGGAAATTATTTTTTCTAAGGCCACCCCGCGACCTGCCAACCCACCAAATGTGTTTTTACCCCTGTTTGACACGTGTCCCCTTTGGGAAAATTTGACCTCGTAACTCCGCTCACTCATATCTTGAGTTTTTGAAGGATTTAGGAGGAATTCTACATATCACCGGAAAGGTGAGAAAATTTCGTATCCAATGGGAAGGTTTTAGGGAAATTTTGGAAGTGTTAAGTATGAGAAAATCAATTTGAGACACTGAGCTTTAGAGAGTGGGTATGGGGGTAAATTACTCCTCGAACCTAATCGAGACTTGTAACCCTATAAGTTTAACCATGTGACCTTGATAATTGTTAATAAATGTAAAGTATGGTCTAGTAATTTTAGTTTAGTTCGAACTTTATGGGGTCACTTTGTTGTCTTGCAACTTGATTGTAAACACTTCTAATCAAAAATAATTATTCCATAATTTTCTAACTAACCCTAGGTTTTTCTTGGGTCTCAAGTGGGTTGTTTTAAATGGGCATTATAGCACGAATCTTGACATCACCCGTCCATCTTCATCTAGCCTTAGATCTACCCTCACCTCGAGTTTTATTGAATTTCCTATACCATGACCATACCGACATCGGTTACCCACAACCGACATCGGTTGACCTAAACGACACACGGTCATTCTAAATCGACATCGGCCTCTATGTATTTTTACCAAAAACCCAGTTAGAGCTTAAAACCTCCTTCAAATACACAAAACAAACCAAAACTTTACCCCGGCTAATACCAATATCCTAAAAGAGACCTTTACCTTCAAATTCGGTCATAGCTTAGCATGTCGTGAACAAATTTGCTTATTGTAGATGAATGAGATGCCTAAATCATTTTAACTACAACATGATTTCCTTTATTGTTAGCATTAAGTTGTTTTAAAGTGTGGATAGATAATCATCAAGGAATTATCATGCTTCCCAGATCTAGCACACGCTAGGAGTCCATCGCATATATTGTTTAACTTTTTTTTTGGTGATATTGTTTTCCATTTCGGTAGTTCCTCCAGTGCAAAAAGGAAGATCTCATGATCAGCTATGGATAAGAAATCATACACGCACAACAACCTACAACCAACATCTCAATGGGTATTCCTCCTAGCCCTTTACCCTTATTTGTTTTATCAACATTTAAAGAAACACATCTAGAATCAAGTGAAACATTTTGGCATACCCACGAGGTCCATGCTATTTTCAAGTGATACACTCGTTGTTGCCCAATTACCTCGTATTCCTTCCATCAAGGAAATCCTAGCCCAAATTCCTCCACTTGCACTTTAATCCACCTCACCTATTCCTCCACCCAAAGAGGAACATCTTTCACCTCCTTCCTCACCCATGGAGGAGCCTTCCGTTAATATCAAAACTATTTCACCTTTGAACCGTCACCCCTGAGTACTTCTTCAAGCCATAAAGGATAGTTGTTTATCTCCTCCACCCACAAAGAAACACCCATCATCTCCTCCACCTATAAAGGAGCACCCATTTTCTCCTCCACCTATCAAGGATTCAGTAGAGATACCTTTTCCTCTAGGTGATCCTTCTCCATCAGCTACCCAAGATCCTGCAGACTTAGTTTTAGCTCTCTTACCCACGAAAGCCAAAGTTAACAAATTCCCTGTCTCTAAGAAAAATTTCATGGGAATTTCCATTAGGTTCTCATCAACCTCACCTACAGATGTGTCGTTCTCATGCTTATTCGATCGCTTAGATTATGTGGATAGAGATTTACTTTGGGGGTGTCTTCTCGCTTCATGTATCAATCTAAATGCAGATGTCACTTGCGACACTTCCACTATCTACCCAAAAATATTTCAACCAATTGAACCAAGCACAACTACCTCTATCACAACTTCTTCCATGATACCCCTCATGGCTCAAACCACACTCCTACACATAACCCAATGCACATCTACACCCAATCCTACACTTACATCATCTTCTTTGCCTAAACCCAACACTACCTTAGGGGTCATCCCAATCGCTGCTAGCCTTACTCATCCACCCATCAAATTAGATTTAGCTACATCCTCCAAGGCCAATAAAAACCTAATCCAACACCCAAACGGAAGAACTAACCCCATAAATATCATACTCCAACCTCACCGATCACACCCTCATCACCTTCACCCTTTTCATCCGTCTTATAACCTCGCCCTTCTAACACAATTACAAACCTCCACCCGCCGGTAAACTAAAAACACATCAACCCATTCCACCATTGCAAACCTCAAACATACCCAAGCACCCACCATGAATTCCACCCACATCTACAACATCTTTACCACCCATACCTCTAATACCATTGATCACCCCTTCACTACCCACGATGCTTCAGCCTATTTCCCTCACACCTCGACATAACCTATAATATCTACCTTCACAACACCTTCGTTATCCCCATGGGTAGCGTGCCCTCTTCAACCATCTACCTTTCCCTCTAGATCTCATGTGCCCGTATCACTTTTACCCAAGAAGGTACAACCTAAGGACAAAAATCCCCTGCCCTCCAATAAGATAATTGAAACAACCATACACTCTCCTTCTAGTTCATATACCATACCCCTACCTAAACAAACACGACTAATTCCTAAGATCACACCAACACCTAAAACTATAGCTCGACCTACTCCCCTCGTGCAAAGACCGTTCCTCTACAGTCCTTTGTGCCTACACCCAAACCCACCTTCACTTCCCATTACAATCCACTAGCGGGGTCCTACGCTAAAATTTTAACCAACCTCCTTGAAAATTCTGTCATCACATTACCGCCTCTCAGACCTTATGACCTTATCAAACCAAAACCAAAGGGGTTTGATGAAACCAAAATTTGTGCCTACCATCGTGTGCCAAGGCACGATGTAGAGAACTACAAAGCTTTAGAAACTATTCTTTTCTAGTTGTGTCCTCCCAAAGAAAACTTTGACGATGATGACTGTACGTACCCAAAATTGTATGTATGTACTGTCGGATGGGAAATTGGTTCATGAAAACCCCAATGATGATTAAGATCTCTTCGCAAGGTGTTCGGAATCCAGAAAGCTTGTTGAGTATACATTTGCATCCCAAAAATCCTTGTCTAGCCTCTACATGTTTTGTCCTAGCCTTTTCTCTCTTTTTCCTTGTTGTTTTGTTGTTATTTACAAGACCGCCTCCTTGCCAGGGCGGCGGTCCTGTAACCGTCACCCAAGCCTGTGGTGGCGGTCTCAGAATCGTCACCCGGCCTGGGCGGCGGTCTCAGAATCGCCACCTGTGCCGGTGGTGGTGATCTCAGAACCATCACCTGCGCGCAGGTGGCGGTCTGTACGTGCTTTCCGAATGTTCGAAGATCGCGAAATGCGAGTGAAAATTCAATTTTCACTCGCATTTCTCAACCACTAAAGCTTGTATTTATGTTTTTTCCGACTGAACAGTGATTTATCTTTGTTTAATGGTGGGAGAGTTCAATTTGAACTTGCCTTCTACTCATTGCAAATGCTATAAATATGTAGCTTGTTTACAAGTAAATGGTCTTGGTTCTTTGGTCTGGAGTCTTCATTCTTGAGCTTTAGTCTTCAATACTCAGTCCTAGATTTATTTTATGAATCATTTTATTTTAGCATGGATTAGAATTCTGAGTATTTAGTTATGCCTCACTGTACACCGACAATGATCCTGCTAGGAATCGTATAGGCCAAGCTCTGTTCTCTTGTGCCATCCCTCTCTTACTTGTACTTCATTGTATTTCTCTGAAGATGCTATTATTCATTGTTTGAGTACCTGTTGTTTATCATTTTGTTTTATCATTGAACAACCCTGCTAGGAATCGCATAGGCCAAGCTAGTTCACTTGCGCCATCCCTCTCCTACTTGTGATTTGTGCCATTTTTACTTCAAAGTAATTGTCATCCCAAAGTGCCTTCCCTTGCCAATTTTGCTATACTCCTACTCTTTCTCGGATTCACGTGAACATGCAAGAACGAAGAGATCACTCGAGGGGACAAGTTACAACACAACCGGATTTTCCTCCGCTCAGTAAACTCCATGTTTAAATCGTCGAAGTTATTATCAAATAGATTAGCGAATCATTTTATTTCAGTTAAGCTCGCTTTCAATATTGCCAGGGAAGCTGTGGGGAATGATAGTTTCTGAGAAACTATGATTTGTTCCTCACTTCTGAGGTAGGATTGAAGGTTTTCAATTAAGTTAATTAGTTGTCTTTTATTTAGATTCACACATCTGCACAGGTGAATAACCACACCGGGTTATCTCACTTGTTTAGTTTTAGTATAAAAGTAGTTTAATAAGTCGTTTGCAATTATAATATTTCAATCGTGTATTTTGTTTAGATTAGTTTCCCTTTCAGCAGTAGTATAAATTGTTATTTTCAGTTTAAGTTAATTTGGAGACTTCATAACTAGATTAACACTGAGATCCTCATTAGGAGATAAAACCATAGGGAACTTATGCTACCCGCTCATAGCCTCTAAATCTCCCCTTTGTCATTTCAGCTACCAGGAGATCACACTACCATATCTTAGTCACTGATCCTCCCATGGTTAGCCATAGGAAAGTTGCTTGCCAATTCTCATCCTTGCCTGCAGCTTTGTTTATCTAGAAAATTGGCCATAATCCCGGCTGTGACTTCATCTAAGTCACCCGCATTACAAATCACCGGCTGTCTCGGCACGACCTCGAGAGGTCGGGTACGGGGAAGGTCACTTGCTGATTATCATCCTCACATGTCACTTTTCCATCGTACAATGACCTTCTTGATGAGGACCCCATTTCACCAACACCCATTCCCACAACTCTTCCCTCACTACCTACTCAACGACCCAAACCTTTACCCCCATAGCTCTTAGAACCACCTCTGAGATTTGAAATTAACATGGTTTACATCAACGACCTCACCAAACCTCCACCCAAATGTCAATGTGCCCAGCTCATCCCACAAAGTTCCTTCCCACCACTGGGATTTTTCCCTTCATATCACTATACCTTTCATGGCTCACCTACCTCGCCTACCTCCCCACCTCATATCAACATGATCCATGTTGCTACCCATGCTCAGAAGGACAAAGGCAAGGAAAAGGAAATTGACTCACCAAACAATCCTATACTCAACATACCATCTGCACCCACACCTAAAATCACTATCCGCAGCCCGATATATCTTATTTCTAATGGTTTCACACACCTTACAATGCTAAAAGAACTACACCAATCAACCCTCAAAATGTCCTTATATGACATCATCTAAACCTCAAAATCCCATCGCCAAGCTCTCATGGAGATCTTACAATCTATTGAGGTTTTACCCAATGACCCTACACCCGTAGCCTCCATTATCACACCCCATCATGTAGCCTCTCTCACCAAATTTCCACCTTTATCCACACCTCAACCTACTCACCAATTAGCCTCCCTTAGCTTCTCGAGGAAGAGATCGCACCGCACCAAACAGATGACCTGGACTCCAACTCTCTTCATCTCTGTCCACAACGATGATATACGTGTATGACATGTTATGATTGATGGGGGTGCTAACATTAATATCATTTCATCCCATGCATTCGCTCAAATGTACGTACATGAAAATTACATGCATAAACATCTTATCATGTTATGTTCATTCAATGATGCTATCACCTCTACACTAGGCACCTTTGTCATCCTCCACATTTTCATTGGCACCCGCACTATTCCATATTTATTTTATGTCTTGGAGGGGGAATTTCAATATAACCTATTGCTTGGCTGACTCTAGATTCATGTCATGGGTTGTGTCCCTTCCACTTTTCATCATTGTGTGAAGTTTGAGCATGAAAGACACACCTATACCATTCCATCTGACCCCTCACCTTTCAAAACTTGTAACATGCTTTACCGACCCAATGACGTGCTCATACCCATCAAATCATCTACCTCCACAACCATTTCCACGTCACCTACACCTCCCCTCACTAGTGCAGCTACTACCTTAACCATACCTACATCCTCCATTCCTACCGCTGCCACAACCTCCATAGCCAAACCATCGGCGTCCTAATTCGTTAGTTCCACCCCCAATCTGACCTCTACCACATCATCTATTCTAGCTACCCACATATAAACCACTGATCCCTTGGAGGGAATTTTTCAATGCCTCACTCTGGGGGAGTATTGCCTATATAGTGTCAACACATTCCTTACTCCACTAGAATACAGAAGGCTTCACCAACAACCTCGTTATGATCACCATATAGGAGAACGCCTCCTTTATTGTCCTCCCCACCTTCATACCAATCTCACATATGGGGGACTTGATACTACAACTTACACATCTGAACCACCATCACAAACCTGCCCATTTTCCGTCAACCTCCAGTCACTCACCAATCACCATTTCACCCACACCTTCCTGCAACGATGTGCATGGAAGGGTTTTGGTTTTGGATTTTACAAACAATGCTGCCATAGTGTTATTCCATGTACTACTCACAATGGCCATAGTGGTACTGGATTTGTTGAAAGACCTACCAAGAAGGCCCACATTGAGCTCATTGAAGATATCATCCCCTTTTCACCTTCGTCACCCCCATCACCATCTTCACCGATGGAGTCAATGGATCCATAATCCATCCCTCCTATAAAAAAATTCATAAACACCATCTCCTTGGGGCCTCTGGCTTATCAACGTGAGGGCGATGCTCCCTTCTCTCTTCCCTTCTGCACTCGAAATGATCGATGATGATACACCTTTGATTAACATCAATCAATGTCGGGATGATGAATCTTTACTCATCTACCTTGCAGTACAGAAGACTCGTATATTCATCGATTGCTACCATCGAGATGCAAACCATGTTAAACGAATCAACTATTGAGATCAACATTCATACTCGGGATGACCCGCACATCCTAAAGATCGGTCAATCTTTAGATGTTGTCGAACAGAATCCATCACTTATTTTCTCAAAGATCATAACCATGTTTTTGCTTGGTCTTATGAAGACATGCTCGGTATTGACCCCACCATAGTGCTCCACAATATTGTAACCGTCCTCGATGCCAAACCCATCAAACAAAAGTTGAGGAAAATGCACCCTCGCATTTTCCTTCTCATTAAATAAGAACTTCATCACCTTCTTTCTGTTTCCTTCATCTTACCCATTGATTATCCTCGATGGATTTCTAACATTATCCCTATTACTAAGGTGATAGGGGACTCGTATTTGCATGGATTTCTATGACCTCAATCTAGCATGCCTAAAAGATGACTTTCTCTACCTACGATATTAACCAACCTGGTTGACCTTACCACCGATCACGAGATGCTATCACTCATGGATGGATTCTTGGGTTATAACCAAATCTTTCTTTCATGCGCCACCAAATCAACACAATTGCATTCATCACCCCTTGGGGGACCTTCTACTATTGAGTCATGCCTTTTGGCCTTCAAAATTTTGGTGCCTCATATCAGCGGGCTATGACTTATATCTTCCATGAAATCATGAATTGTATATTGGAAGATTACATGGATGATATCCTGGCCAAATATAAACGCCGCTCTAAGCACCTCACCATCCTAAAAACCATCTTTAACTACCTTATTAAATATTACGTCCACCTTCAACCCAAGAAGTGTGTCTTCACGGTTCTCTCAGGAAAGCTCCTAGGATTTATCATTTCCTTACGTGGTATAGAAGTTGAACCTACTAAATTCAAGGCCATTCTTGAAATTCCTCCACCCACCAACCTTAGGCAACTCCGTAGCCCTGCAAGGTAATTTGAGGTCTATTCAATTTTTCATTTCACAATTATCTGATCGGTGTCAACCATTTCATCATCTACTCAAGAAGGATGTCTCCTTTAAATGGGATGATGACTGCCATAAAGCTTTTGAGGCCTTAAAACAATACCTTCTTCAACCACCCATGCTCATTCCACCTAAAGACAATCAACCCTTCTACCTATACATCTCAGCTATTGACCACTCCTTGGGGGCCATGCTCACTCATTGTGATGAACAACATAGAGAGCAGGTGGTTTATTACATAATCCGTACTCTTTTGGAATGCAAAACCTGATACACACATCCCAAAAAAATTCTTATCCTTAGTTTTCATTACCACAAAACTCCTCCATTACCTACTCAATCACAAAACCTATGTTGTGACCAACATTGACCCCTTACACTTCATGTATGCTAAACCTTACCAAAATCAATGTGCCACACATTGTCTTATGCTTCTAGATGACTTCGACCTCGAATTCATCCATCAAAATTCCATCAAGGGCCAAGCTATCGCCGACCAATTTGCCGCCGCACCTATTTCCTGGGACCATCCCTCTAACTTTGACTTTTCTAATGAGTCAATCACTACCCTTTCCTTGGATGAACCCGCTTACCAAATGACACTCTTCTTTGATGGTTCCAAGTGTTAGTGTGGGGGTGGGGCTGGTGTTATCCTCATTCCACTTGATGGTGAACCCATGCCTTTGTCTTTCAAACTAGATTTTGATTGTATAAACAATATTGCTGAATACGAAGCACTCGTATTAGGTCTCCAAGCTGCCTATGCCTTGGATGTCAAATCCATCGACATCTTTGGTGATTCCCAATTTGTCATAAACCAAGTCACGGTATATACCAATGTCATAATGAGACACTTAAAAATTACAAACATCACGTAGACATACTTTTGACCACCTTTGACCGCTATGCCCTTCAAATTGTCCCACGTTCAACCAACAAATTTACTGATACCATGGCCTGCTTGGCTTCTCAAATACCCGTTTTTCCTACCGATTCTAAAATATTTATCACCATATAATGACTCCAATCACCCTCTTATTTACCTTGCGATGTTTACTCCTTTGGAACCGCTACCCCTGACCTGAGTGACCTTTGGTATAAACAATACTCTGACTATCTTTCTCTCTCCGTCTTACCTCCCGACCTCACTCGTAATGGAAAACGTGCTTTTCTTAAAAAGGTCTCTCATTATGTCATCATGGGGGCCTCCTCTATAAGCATGGCTTTGATGGTATTCTCTTACGATGCCTCACGATTTCTAAAATTCCTTATACCATTAAGGAAGTTCATGATGGCATATGTGGAGGTCACTTCAGTGGCCTTGTTGTTGCTAAGTGTATTCTTTGCCTAGGCTATTACTAGCTAACCCTCAACCATGATTGTTGTGACTACATCAAACGTTGTGTAAAATTCCAACAACATGCCAACCTTCATCATACACCTAGTCATGCCTTATAGGTCACCCATGACCTTTGGCCCTTCTCTCAATGGGGTTTGGATCTTGTTAGAGAGATCAATCCCCATTCTTCCCAATGCCATCAATGGATCATCACTACTACCTGAATACTACACAAAATGGGTTAAAGCCATACCACTCATCTCCACGAAAGTCAAGAAAATATGTGAGTTCATCAATCATCACATCATTTGTCACTTTGGTGTTCCTCATCACATTATCACTGATAATGGAAAGTAATTCAAAAATAAAACATTGCGAAAACTTTACGACACCTTCAACATTCAACTAAGTTTCTCGTCACCTTATTACCCACAGACCAATGGCCAAGCGAGAACCCAACAAAACCCGAAATAAATTATCATGAAAGTGGTTAACGATATTGGGAAGGACTGGTATACACACATTCCTTTTTCTCTATGGGCATATTGCACTAGTATCCGTACTTCCACTGCTACCACACCCTTTTCGCTGGTCTACGGTACAGAGGTTGTTCTACCTCTCGATGTCTAGATTCCCTCACTCCACATTTCTCTCCATGACATGCTCAATGATGATGAATTTTATCATGACCGTTTAGCACAACTTGAGTTATTAGATGAACATCATCTTAATGCTCTTGACCACCTTCAAGTTTACCAAAAACGTATCAAACATGCCTATGATAAACATGTCCATGAGCGAACCTTCCGAGTTAGTGACCTTGTCCTGAAATAAAATCAACATGTAACTAAAGCAGAAAAAAGTAAACAGGGCAAATTTTCTCCTAATTGGCTTGGACCATACATCGTGACCCATACTTATGGATCAAGTTCTTATCGTTTATCTTCACTCGATGGTAAACCCAAACCTGAGCCCCTTAATGCCTTGCATCTTTGACCATTCTACTGTTGAATTTTAGTCCTACCTCACTTTTTACCTCTTTCCATGCTCATCCCTTGAGCGTTATCCACTTCCTACGCCATTACTAACAATTAAATAAGAATCATGTGCGTACCATTCACTTTTTATCTTTCTTAAATATGTGTACCACGGCATTGCACATAGTATGATTATCATGGATACTTTTCATCTATTTTTAGATAAGATCCCATGGTCGTTTCACCCTACTTTCTGAACAAGAATCTTATTCTTCACCTTAGTATTTTCCATGACTTAAAGGCCCTCACATGGGATCCAACTCCTTGAGTCACACTTCAAATAAAAATATGACTCCCTCAAAAGGACATCTTTATCTCTACAATCACTGCTATAAATAGACTTCTCCCTCGAAGGAGAGCTACATAAAGTTATTTCAAAAAAAAAAAAAAAAAAAAAAAGAGAGAGAATCTGAAGCTTCCTGCATCAATCAGCTTCACGAAGAACTCAAGGAGTTAATTTCTTCATCCCATATGGACTTCTCGCATCGATCAGTCTATCTCAAACATCAGTTAAAACAAGAAACCTTTTAGTCATGGACTTGCCCATTGTGACCTTGGATCTCTTGCTACAAAGGCATGCTACCTCGTACCATATAAAAATTAACCACCTTTCATCCCTCTCACCATTCACACTCCCATTTCCTACCACCTCAAGGGACCTCTTGGAACTATGACATTTGGTGATCATGTGACTATTATTCACCTTTAGGAAAATCACTCATGCAAATTATTTAGGGTCTTATGTTTCTAGCCAACCTACGGTATGGTCCACTAGTTATGATCCTCACCAATCAGGTGGATTTCTTGGCCCCTCTTATCTTTTAACCTTCTTTATTACGTATTTATTACCTTATATAGGACTTGGTCCTCAACGCTTACCTTTGTGTAATCTTCTTCTTCTACCACAATCGAAAACACCTATACCAAGTTGCCCACAACTCACCCAAACCTAATAAACCTAAACCAAAACCATGCTTTAAACCTACCAAATCATTCTCATACCTCCTCATATTCTTCCCTAGCTTATGGGAGAACTACATTGGCCTAAGGTCCCTTTTCGCTGGGACTATGTAGGCAGCACTCCGTGGGGCATGGGGCCCTTGGAGGTTAGCTTGGCCACTCTCTACCCTAACCAATTCATCTTTTATTTTTATAAACCACATTCTACCCTACTTTGTCTCCTTTTTATATCAAAAATTGGAAATTAAACCAAACAAACGACAAATTACTTCACATTTTTCTCATCATCAAAACATACATTTATTTTGATTACCATTTCTTTACCAATGTCATGCATGTCTTATAAAACATCTTAAACATGACCCATATCATCATTCATTGCAAAAATTAATGAATTACAACCTCCACAACCAACCTACTCAATCCATGCCTAAAACCACGACCTAACTCAATCCATGCCTAAATCCATGACCTGACTCAATCCATGCCTAAACCAAAACCTAACTCAATCCATGCCTAAAACCACGACCTAACTCCATCATGCCTAAATCCATGACCTGACTCAATCCATGCCTAAAACCATGACCTAACTCAATCCATGCCTAAATCCATGACCTGACTCAATCCATGCCTAAACCAAAACCTAACTCAATCCATGCCTAAAACCATGACCTGACTCCATCATGCCTAAATCCATGACCTGACTCAATCCATGCCTAACACACCTACCATAAGTCCATCTATGCATAATAATAAAATGTTATCAACACAAACACATAATGCCCATAATCATCATCATCTATATAAATACAATATCCAAACATGTGTATCCATATACATAACTATCAAATGTCTTCACACACGCAGGTCAATGTATATAATCCAGTCTCTCAAAACTCTCATATACAACCTCACCATTTTCAACACGCAAGCCAGGATATGATAAAAATATACAAAACTCTAGTAAATCCTCACCATCTTCGGCACGTAGGCCGGTATATATTAAAAAATGACTACAATACATCCAAATACAGGAATAGGCATCAAGCCTCATCCTACCAGAAATCCTCTATGTTAGTCTCTCTAGTCTCTCCTCGACTCCTACCCGATGGCTGGTGTCATCTCACCGCACCCCGCCTGGCACATCACCTAGAGCTAGTCTCCGTGAGCTGGTGGCCTCTCCCTAATCCTATCTTAGAGCTCGATGGCCCCTGTGCTCTCACAATGTGAGTCTGGGATCTATTCCTCTCACTTGAGGCCTGTTGTGCCATGTACTCTCCATAGGATAGAAAATCTATCCCACACCATCAATTGATCTTGGTAGTATCTGGCCTCACCTAGGGCATCCTGTAACGTAGATATGGGAACAATTTGTGGTGGCCCCATAAGCCTTAGCCCCTGTACCTATCTTGTGGGACCCTATCTCACCCCTTCTTGTGAACTTGGCCCCTATCCCGGTGCCTATGGAGGTGTCATCAGCCTCGCACCCTATGTCTCTACTTGCGCCTATAATGCCTGAATTTGTGCCTTTGTCATGACCAATCGGCCCCTGTGGCCCTATAACTCTGTGCCTATAGGTCAGCTACTTGACCATCATCACCATCCCCATCTCCACCTAGGCCATCTGGACTCAAGACTCGGCCACACTGTACATGAAACTCATCCGCCTCTACCTCTAAAACTAGCTAACTGCCCCTGCACCATCCCCAACTAGATAATCAAGGTCACCACCTACCCCCTTGTAAGGTGTCTCTCTACACCTTTGTGATAGTGGTTAAATGCTCTCTATCCAAGTCTAGGTGGTACTTGCTCATAAATGAGCCACCCACCACTATCTATATCTATCTGTCACTCTAGCATCATCGATCCGTTTCGGTCTACCACCTGCTCCTCCTACCCTATGGGCACTATCGGTATGGTAGAGGCAATGGCCTCTCCACGTCATCTCTCTTGTACTACAATAAGGGTGGAGGTATGTCCTGTAGCATCCCAAACTGTCGCCTAACCCTATCAACTGGGATCATCTCATGCTCCCCACATGGTGCCCCTCTATCCATCTTAGTAGCTGAAGGCCATCTAGCTCATCATGCATCCATCTGTATGAGGGATAACCCACATATGGTCTCCATATGATGTCCACCCTGGACAACCCCTCCAATAGATGCCTGTAATACGCTACATCATGTGTAGCCATGTCTGATCGATGCTCTCCAATCACGGGCACCCATCACCTATACCCCACCTAAACCAATCTTGGTGGAAATGCATCTTCTCGGGGCATACCCACTAGCTACACACAAACTATGTGCTCATAGGCCCAGCAGTGTAGAACAAATGTGTAACATAAATTGAACATGCAGAGACACCCATACACCCACAAATCTCTATATAACTACACCAGAATGCTAATGCCGGGTAAAGTGGGTCCGATCCATCACCATGTCGTGTAAAACCACCATTAATGAGCGGGAAATCTCTCACCTTCGCATCTGGCAAGTGTAAACATCACACTACTGCCACCATCAATAAAACAACTAGTCTCATCTCCTCTGGACGGGCTAGGTACATCCCCTCGTAACTCAAGTTGTTACTATGGAGCATCATGTCGCCACTCCCTCCCCAAACACTCAATCAACATCAACTCCTCCAAGGCCTCGAGAAGATCGAGTACATCTCGCATCCCTAATATCGGTGACCGTAGGATCCTAAACACGTCCTCCGTGGTGACTATCATCTAACCCATTGGTAGGTGAAATGTGTTGGTTGTTGAATCCCCATCTATCGATGAGGGTGACCATCGACTCGATGCCAAGATGCATTTTGATAGCATCAGAACCCAATCAGGCCCACCTCCTCCATGTGTCACCACTTCTCAACTATCATTGCACCTCACACTCTAGAGAAGGGGTGGCACTTTGTCTCTCATCGCAGCTAATCTCTCCCCGCATCCAACACAAACATCAAATTAATCTACCTTCATCATATCCACACTCAACACCTCACCTATACCTACTTCCTCATCTTGTTCATTCTTCCCTAACCTACCTCGTATCACATTTCTATCTACCCACCCCCACTCTTACCCAATATCATCTACCCATTCCCATTCCCCCCTCTCACCCATCGACTTGGGGCCCTTTTGCCCCTTTTTCTCAAAACCTGATTGGTCGGTGAAACCCGCGACACCCCAAACCCTCCCCTCTCGATGCCGATCACGGTCACTTTATCAAAAAACTGACCCCAAAACCCTCTCCTAACCCTTCTACCTACCAACCCATTCTCCCTACACTTCCCCTCAACCCCGTCCCACCCCTCATTCACCCACTTACCTCTCTCCTCGTTCCTATTCTACCCAATTTACCCTCCCACATTTCAAATTTCATTTTCCCCCCACACACCCAATATTTCAAAACCCAACCTATCACCTAATCTATCTCACAAAACATGGAAAGGGTTTGATGCTTACCTCATCATGCTACCATCGCCATGGTGGCACATCTATTTGATGCACTAGTGGCTCACCCGATCATTCTCCGGCCTCTTCCATCACCAATCGATCACCTCACCTCCAACCACCCGAATCCAACAATCTGATCTCATGGACCTACCTCTCAACTACCAATCACCCACCGTTTGGCTTGCCAACTCAGCTTTCCATTCCATCTAGACACTTTCCAACTTTCCCTCTCTCTCGTGTCATTTTCCTCTATTTTGCATGAGACAAATGATTCCAAAAAGTGCAGAATTTTTCTTTTTTATAACATCCCCGACCTAACCGATGCCAATTTTACCTTCACCGGCATCGGTCACACACCCTACCTTACCATGGTCGATTACCCTATATCGGCATCAGTTACCCTTGATCGAATCGGAATCGGTCACCCTCTCTTCCACATTGCCCACAATTTCACCCTATTACCCTGCCTCGTCACTCTTTTTTCCCTCACCCAATGCTTACCCTGACCATTCACCTCACCCTCCTCACCTCATCATTCATCATTTGCTCTTACCACCGGTGGGGCATATTTTTGCCTCTCCCATGGCTTTACCTACGTCATACCCATCTACCCACACCAGCCCCCTTGGGGTGACAATCTACCTTACGCACTCGCTCTACCTTGCGATGATGTTACCACGATGATTAGCCTTATAACCTTACCTTGCCTTTGGTTGTGACCTTTACCCAAAAAACCTTATCATTTACCTTATCATTTACTACCTCCCCTCGTCCTCTTTCGGGACTCATTATTTTACCCATACCTCAGCCCTACCCATGCCGTGACCTAGATATTTGGACCTGGACCATCACTAGTGACCTTTGACCCCATGTGCCCACTATACCTTGTGACACTATTACCTACATGGTTGACCTAATGACATTACCTTGCCTCTTGCCATGACCATTTATCCTGACCCAACCCTTGGTGTACCGGAACATACCTAAACATTCTTACACCTAACATGCATCATGTTTCCTGACCATATCCTATACCTTGGATACCATAATCACTTCAACCTTGTTTAGATAAACCTATTGACCTTAAACAATGTTGATTTTTCCTACTCTTCAACCAGATGGTCTACATGTGTCACAGTTTATATGTGTGTGTGTGTGTGTGTTTGACTGTCACTACCTTTGACCCTAACCCATTACCTAGATTACCCGAGTGGACCTTTTTCCCTTTTTTACCCGTTACCCACCTTCTTCTTCATCACATTCACCTTTTATCAAACCACTCACTAATTTTTCCTTTTGTTTCATCATTTCCTAGTTTGAGGGGGATCACCTTCACCCACACATGGGGCAACCACATCTTATTTTTGTCATCGCTTACAGATACAAGCTACACAACAAAAGGGGCAAAATGTAGACACTAAAATTAGGTCATACTCCCCTTGGTCCCCTATCAAATAAACACCTTGAACACATTCACCTAACCATGGCCCCTTTCATCCCACTCTAATATTAATTTAATTAATTTAATTCATTATCCTCACAATATTTATTATTTAAATATCCTAATTGGGATAATGCCCACATATCCACCTCATTTAGCCACCTCACCCTAAGACCTATTCTTAGTAAGTTGCCATAACTAACTAAGACCTACCCAAACCCTAAAAATCAATGCCTACATTCCCTCTAACCACATTCCCACCCGTTAGAAGGAAGCTTCCATGTTAGTCCGGGGAGTAAATGAAACGAGATCCCAAAAAATCAAGGGGATTTGCCTAGTTTAGTAAACCTAGGAAATCCTACCCTAACGACACTGGTTACCCTAAAGCACTTCCGGTTTAGCCAGAAATGCCATTGGTTACCATTTAACCCCCAAAACAACCTTATTTTAAGGTTGGCACATTTCAAAGAGATTAACACATATTTTGAGAGCAAGTGACAAAAACCAGAGCTACATGCAAGCATGACCAAGCGTTAGTACACACATCAAAGCATCCATAGCTAGCACGAAGTAATCACATAGCCATCTACCTTCACGAGCATCCGGGAAGCGCTAGCACCATATCAGGTTCATTCCATTTGATCACCTACCATTACCAACCAGATGTCAAGCTCATATAAGTGGTAAGTGCTTTTGGTACCAACATTTTTCCATTTATCATTGGGTAGATCCTTTTACTAGTGTTACTAGTTTCTTCCCTCATTTTCATTCCACCATCATTTTACCTTCATGCAAGCTTAACCATCCTTTTACCCATACCCCCTAAATTTCCCATATCTAGATCTTAATCATTCATGTGCACACCTAATACCCACACGAATCTTTCCATCACCCTTCCATCTTCATCTAGCCTTAGATCTACCCTTGCCTCGAGTTTTATTGAATTTCCTGTACCACAACCATACCGACATCGGTTACCCACAACCGCCATCGGTTAACCTAAACCAACACCAGTCATACTAAACCAACGTCGGTCTCTGTGTCTTTTACCAAAAACCTAGATCAGAGCTTAAAACCTCCATCAAATACCCAAAACAGACCAGAACTTTACCTTGACCAATACCAATATCCTAAAAGAGACCTTGACCTTTAGATTCAGTCATAGCTTAGCCTATTGTGAACAAATTTTCTTATTGTAGACGAATGAGATACCTAAATCATTTTAACTACAGTAGGATTTTCTTTATTGTTAGCATTAAGTTGTTTTAAATAGTGGGTTGACAGCCATCTAGGAAGTATCACGCTTCTTGGATCTAGCACACGCTAGGCAGTCCACTACATATATTGTTTAACTTTTATTTGGTGGTATTGTTTTCCATTTTAGGTAGTTCCTCCAAGCAAAAAGGAAGCTCTCACGATCAGCTATGGATTCAGAAGTCATACACACACAACAACCTACAACCAACATCTCAACAAGTATTCCTCCTAGCCCTTTACCCTTATCTATTTCATCAACATTCAAAGAAACGCATCTAAAATCAGGTGAAATACCAAATACTCTAAGAAAGAAATGTATACCTCTTTTCAGGCCAAGCTTCTTCTAGTATTCCACCATCTAGTACAATTGAAGGCCCAAAGTTGATTAAATAAACCATTGTATATATTACTTATGCCCAAAAATGTAAGGGTAATCCAACATGTATCATCATGCTTTGTACGTTCCATGATATTCCTGTTCATTCTTTTAACAACACCATTCTTCGATGATGTTATAGAACTGTTCTTTCTCTTTGTATTCCATTAATCTGAACAATAATCATTGAAATCCTTGTTATAATACTCACCACCATTATCAGATCTAAGGAATTTTAAATTTTATTCATTTTCTACAAGGACTTTCCATATTTTAAAAGTCTCAAAAACATCAAATTTATGCTTTATATAATAAACACATAACTTTCTTGTGGCATCATCAATAAAAGTCACATAATATTGGTATCCTCCATGAGAAGCTACTTGGGATGGTCTCCACACATCGAGTGCACAAGCTCCAATTTTTACTCCTTCTTTGTTGACCCAAATTTGAGAAATCTCACTCTCTTTTTCATTCCAAATCTTATAACTTACCCTTATAACTTACCCTTTTCCTTTAATATCTTTATTCCTTTTTGACTCATATGGCCTAGCCAATTATCTTACATGTTTGCATCTGAATATGAATTAGATAGCATAGAAAAGGAATAAGTAATATAAGTGGAAAAACACAATGTTCCTACCTTATTTCCTCTTACTACAACAAGGGATACCTTGGTAACTTTCCAAGAGTCAGCTGAGAATGTAACCATGTAACCAGATTCACCTAGTTGTCCTGCAGAAATTAGATTTCTCTCGAGGCTTGGAACATGCCTCACATCTTTCAATATCCATGAATTTCCATTCTACAATTTAAGATCAACTTCCCCTTTACCAGTAATATTGCATGGTTCATCATATCCTAAATAAACATGCCAAAAATTACCCTGGACATAATTTCTAAAATAACCCTTATTAGGGGTAGCATGGAAAGAAGCTCCTGAATCTAAAACCCATGATTCAATTTTATCATCCAAGGAGAGAATAAGAACATCTTTCATTACCTCAGAAGATGAAACATTTTCCTCTTTAACTTTCTATGGTACATTCTCTTTTTTCTCCTTGAACAAACAATCCTTCTTTGCATGTCCTTTCTTTCCACAATTCCAATAGGTTATTCCTCTACCCCTAGATTTAGATCTACCATTCTTTGAATTTGATTTCCCATTATTCTTACTCTTAGATCACTCCTTCTTCCTCCCCCTACTTTATGCATTCAAATCATTTCTAGATGATGACTCTCCTATACTTTTCATGTGTATTTCTTCATTCAAGATTATACTAACCACATCATCAAACTTTAAAATATAAGTAGCAGACATTGTATTACTAAAAACCACAATTGAGTTATCCCAACTATCTCTGGAAAAGAGTATAAGAATAAAAGTTCTTTCACTTCATCCTCAAATGGAATATTAATTGATTTACAATAGACTATAAATCATTTAAATGGTTTGATATAGATCCACCTTCTTGTATTTTTGAATTTAATAATTTATTCATCAAATAAAATTTATTTGAAGCACTTGGTTTTTCATACAGATTAGCTAAATATTTCATCAAACATGTCATAGTTTCTTCTTCAATAATATTAGAAGCTACAGATGCTGTCAGGCTCAATCTTATAGATCCCAGAGCCTTTCTGTCAAGAATCTTCCATTCTTCATCAGTCATCTTCATAGGCTTCACACTTGCATCCAATGGTAAATATAAATCTCTCTGATATAGATAATCTTCCACTTGCATCTTCCATACTTGATAATTACGGCCGTAAAATTTCTCCACTTTGTATTTACTATATTTTTCCATTATTGACTCCCACTTAATTAGAAATCCCTCTCGTGAGTAAATTTGTCAACATAAAAACCTTCAAACAAAAATCGACACTAGTTGTTGGGATCAACACACACTTGTTGTACATATCTATAATCATACTTAAGCATTCAAGCAATAAAACACAGAAATATACTAGAAGATAAATACACAAAATATAACATGGTTCACCCAGTCTGGACTACATCCACCAAGAAACATCCAATCTATTAATATTTTATTTGTAGAGGAAATATAATGAATACCTACAATCCTCCAAACCTTATTTGGTTCAGACAAGTAATTTTCCTTCTCTAATAATTCCTTCTTACAATTATGATCAATATTTTACAATCTAACCTTTCTAACCCTAGCTTTCAAGCTTATATAAGCATATACAAACTTAGGGAAACATAGCTATGCAATTAAAACCATTAGATCAACTTTTAATAAAAGGTTAGATCTAATCTTGTGACTTAAATAAAAACATTTCATGCATAGGATACTAACATCGGTTACCCTAACCGATGTCGGTTCCAACTAGCTGGTCGATGTTGGTTACTGTGTAAACCTGCAAGTTGTAAAACATGATATTTGTGAAGCAATTAAGCTCCACAACTCAACAATGCCAATGCCCAGATACATACATGAGCACCTGGGCGCTCCTGACCTTTCCAGGGTGCCTATGACTAGGGGTCGATTACAAATTGTTTCTCAGATCAACACATTTTTTAGAATTTCACAGTAGAGGCACAGTCCTCCAACAATTAGAATGAATTTTACCTCCTTTTTTTCTTTTTCTACTTGGATCTAACATGATCAAATTGAATAAATCAGGATCACACCATCTGTAGTGGTGTATAAATTTTGGGAAGCATTCAAGGATGGAGAATAACACTAGACCTTTCTCCCCAATACTTCTTTTGTTGTGGTATGATATTTCCTGAAAAAATCACTCTTCTACAACATTTTCAGAAACTTTCTATCCTTTTCACTCGTCACATATTAGGTACGCATGTTCCTTTTACTACTTTTTTTTTGATTTTTTACACATTTTCTACATATTTGGATCACAATTTTCATCTACAAATATTTGACTACTTTTTTTCTCTTCTTTTTGTAGGTCCATCCTTATGAGAAGCAATAGTCACATCAGCAAACACATCAAACACAAGAAACAATGACAATAGGTACAACATGACACAACACATACACTTCACCCCTAGGGTCACTTCCTCTTCCTTAGCTTCCACCCTAAATTTTTATCGCTCTACACTTTTTATTGTCTCCTCGACACACTTTCACCATCAATCTACATGGTTGTTAGATACACATATCTTCTCTAATTTATGTTATTGAGTATTCACTCAACAACATAAAGTGGGGCAAATGTAGACACTAAATCACGCACTTGGGTACATTTCTAGGTCCTAATCACATACTACTATTCATATGATTCCTAAGTGAGAAAACTAGTAATTGACATATATCTTTTGCCTCTTTTCTATCTTTCTGCTTTCCTCTTTGGTCTTGCATACACCACCGCCCGATCTAATCAATATGTTATAGCAAATCAAGTAGAACCCCGGATGTTGATCATATTTCTAGTTTGATCATCCTAAGCATCCAGTGTGATTGCACAACATTGAATCCTTTCCCCAAGTGTGGGACTTGTAAAATGGGAAAGGAATCTCCAGGTTAGAGGCTGGTTCCTCAACTCCTCTGATCAAATATATCACTTGCACAGTTGCAGAGGTTTAAAACTCAAAATCCTACTCTAAATTTCAAAAGGGGAAAGAGATAGAGAATGCAAAAACTAAAACTAATGCTAATGGGTGATGCACCAAAGGAGTGGTGAGCATTTCTCACTTCTGCAGATTGACACAGTTCACAAAATGCAACAAAACTTCATGCACAAACTGATAACTATAATGGAGGATCAGAAATTAGTCAAACAACACAAGCAGAGGATAGAAACTTAATCACAGGGCTGTATTGTTATTTTAACATCAAAAATCACTTGCATTACAACACCTGAGAGGAAAAATAGGTTGCAGTCTTGAAAAAGGTCTGATATTCCACCAAAATCACTTTAAGTGATAAAGGGAGCCTGCAATACATGGAAAAAATGTTCAACCCTTTGAGAATGAGCCAAATCTGGCTTTTACAGTGCAAGGGACGAACCCAGGAGAGAGAAATGTGGGAAAACGTGGAAGGGATTCAACCATTGACCAAAATTCCATCAAAACAGCATGGGCATCCTTACAGATCCATTCCTTGACATTTTTAACCATGCTAGGAGACAATGCAAGCCATTCTTAATTAAAAATGGTGGTTGAAATGTCATTTCTGTCCATGACCACGTACTAGAGCCATTTTTTGATTTTATCCCTCCAAAATCCATCAAAATGAAAAAATGACAATGGAATATTGTAGATAATTTTACCATCTTTCCATTGATATAAAGAACGTGAAAAACCGAGCTCTGGATCGAAAGATATGGCCATTTGAAATTTTAGGGCAAAACAGGGCCAAATCGGGTTGGCGGGCAAAAATTTTGAATTTTTACCTTTTTGGTCATTTGGAAAATTTTCCAAAATTTCCCCATGCCCCACCATTCCAGGTGCCATGTGGCACGTTTTTATTGGGCACGGGCCCTCTGCTCCATTTTCCTTCATTTTTGCCTTTGGAAAAATTCCCAAAATTTCCCCATTGGGCCGGCGAGTTTGGGACACGTGGCAAGCACTGATTAGATGCGGGCCTGTCTTTCCTGAATTTTCCGTGGGTCACTTTGAAATTTTTCGACCTAGACACATGTCAAAACTCCATTGGATGCGGGTTTGGCCCTCCAAAATTCCCTACGGGCTTGACTTGAGTTTTTGGTGCCACCTAGACACATGGCGAGGTCCCATTGGTCCGCATTTAGGGGCGGACTTTTCCCTGTAAAATTTCCTTTGTTTTTCCCCTTGGGAAAAATTCCCAATTTACCTCCACCCTCCGCTGGTCCGAGACACGTGGCGGTGTATCATTGGTCGCGGGCCCTCTACAAGCATTTTCACTTTTGCGCAAACACTTTGGGAAAAATCCCAATTTCCTCCCGCACTTTGCAGATCCGACTCTAGGAGACACATGGCCTTGTTTTATTGGGCACGGGCTTTCCTTCAAAACTTTCCATGCACAACACTTAGCCAATTTTTTCAAATTTCTCTCTCAGTGACACGTGGCATTACCTGATTCGTCGGCGGGCTGATGGGGAAAATATTTCCTCTTGAAAAATTTGCCAAAATGCTTGGTAAAAAATCAAGTTATCCTCCGACCCCCACCACTTCTCTGGACACATGGCAGCATCTCATTGGTTGCGGGCCCTTCAAGGGAAATTTTCCCACAAAATCTCCGCTGATCCATAACTTCAAAAATACATGGAGTTAGGAGGAAAACTTTACCTTTCTGGAAAGATGAGAAAGAGATCTATCCAATGGTGTCATCTCCGTAAGGTTTTGAGTACCTGAAAAGCAAAAATTTATGATTGAGGCACAAGAGGGGGAAAATGGAAGGAGTTAGCCACAAAATAAGCAGGGGGCACATTTTTGATAACAATTTTGGTGACTCAGAGGGGTCATCTCGCCCGCTGGATGAAGTTACCTGGGGTTGCCTAAAGCAATCCATTGGGCATGGATTCATCTAATTCTCTACCCGATACCCCAACCGACTAGAACACCGCAAGGAGGAAGATGGAATATCACCTGATGGAGCAAGGCCTGCAAACACATTCCTAGGAACAACAAGCTTGTTCCAAAGTACTTAGGGAAAGCAAACCTAACCTACAACAAAATAATGTGCACAGTAGCACTTAGAGGAATGAAAAAACCTAAACTAATATATACAAGGTGAAGAATTCCTTTTAATAGCAATGCTTTAGATGGATTCCATTGACTAGAATATGTAGTTCTTCGCCATCCAATGAAGACAATTGGAAAGCATTGTTGTCCTTACGGTTTGTTACCATGTATGGGCCACTCCAAATGGCATCAAATTTTGAATGCTTTCCTTGTTTTGCTCTATCTCGCATCCCATTTTAACGCTAGATCTCCAACTTGGAAAGATCTATTCTTGGCCTTTCTATCAAAGGTCTTTTTTATCAAAGCCTGATCTTTCTCCATTGCTAGGGATGCCTCGATTTCGATCTCTTGGAGTTCCATCAATTCTATATATCTAACTTCCATGGGCTCAAACTCCAACAACTCCAATGTTTCATGAGTTCCAATGTTGGCAACTCAAGTGACATGGGAAAAATTGCCTCTCTTCCATAAATAAGCTTGAATGGAGAGTTTCGTAGATATTTTGGGAGTTATCCTATCAACCCATAAGGCTGATTTCAATTTAGTATGACAAGACCTCTGATTTTCATCAAGAGTCCTCTTAATGATCCTCAACAAGTTCTTGTTCATAGACATAGCCTGGGCATTACCCTGAGGGTAATAGTTTGATGAAGTACTTAGGTAGATCCCATTCTTGATAGCCCATTCAGTCACCTTGGACCCAATGAATGCCAATGCATTATTTGATATTATTGTAGTAGGTATGTCGAATATAGAAATATAGGATGCTAGATTCATTTGCTTCCTTGAGTGCTCTGCTTGATCCACTTGGTGAAGTAATCTGTGGTGTTAAAATCCATTTGTGCCCTTGGCTTGAATTGGGATTAATGAATTCAATGAAGTCTAAACCCCATTGCATGAATGGCTGGTCAACTGAAATTGGATGCAATGGAAGGGCAGCTAGCCTCTCTTTACCCGTGAAGAATGCACAATCCTTGCACCTCTTAATCCATGCATAACAATCATTAAAAATCTTGGGCCAATAGTAGTCAGCCCTCATGATCTTTAGAGTTGTCACTCTTAGTGCAAGATGACCACCACCTGGTCCACCATGGAACTCTTCCAACACCCTATGAATCTGATTTGTACCAATGCATCTCAGTAGTACTCCATTCACATCCCTCTTGAATAGAACACCATCAACAAGGGCATATGGGACAGCCTACAATCTGAAGTGTCTTCTTTTGGTCTTGTTCATCTCTGGAGGGCATAGGCTCGTGCTTAGGAAGTGCATTATACCTTGGGTCCAGCAAGGAGTGGGAACACCATTATTTTCTTCTTAGGTGCTTCCTTGCTCATGGCTGTCTTGCAATGGAAAAACAACCTCCTTCTCATTGCATGCTTCCTCTTGTTTGCCCAAAATCAGCTGCTCACACAATCCTTTTCCTCTTACCAACTTGGTGAATTTTATCTCAATGTCATACTCCATTACATGAGTAATCCAACCTGCCCTCTTTTCATTCAAGTCTTTGTTGAGGAGGAAGTTTGTAACTCCCACATGAGAAACCATCAATTGGACCTTATTGTTTGAAACTAGATGCTTGAATTTCTTCAAGCTCCCGACATTCTTGCAAGAAAATGCTTCTCAATGAAGTAATATCTCACCTCATAGTCCTCCAGTGCTTTGGCTGAAGAAAAAAATTGGCTGCTCATCATTGCCTTTTTCTCATTGTACCAAAATTACGAAATAGTATCATCACCCCCAAATGCATAGAGGATGAAATCCTTGGAGAAATTCGGGTTAGTGAGAGTTGGGGCTTGAGAGATGGCTTCTTTGATTGCTTCAAAACTTTCCTTGCCCTCTGTTGTCCATTTGAAAGCCATGCTTTTCTTTAACACCTTGGGGATAGGCTTGACTAGGGCTGAAAAATTCGGGACAAACCTCCGAACAAAATTTATTCTTCCCAAGAAACTTTGAAGGGCCTTCTTGTGGCTTTGCGCAATGGCAAAGATCTCTTATGGCTTCAACTCTTTATGGATCAATTGCTAATCCTTCTTTAGAGACAATGTGGCCAAGGATTTTTCCTTCATGGGCTAGAAAAACACACTTTTTAGGATTCAAAGAGACTCCAAACCTTCTTCACCTTGTGAATGTTAGGATTAATATTATTGTTTAACATTATTAATCATTATTATTAATTGTTAGGTTTGTTATTATATTTGTTTATATGTGAAGTTGTTAATAAACAACTTACGTATATAGGAAATGTGAGATATTTGTGGGTTGGGTAGTTTAAGCAGTTTCCTATATTCTAGGGATGTAAAATCCTATTTATATGGGTTAAATAATATATTGAATATACTGTGAGAAGATTGTTTTTGTGTTTAATTAATTGCATATTGCTTGAACCTTTCATCTGGTATCAGAGCGACTGTGATTCTTGTAGGTTTTCAGTATGGGCTGTTAATGTGTTAGGGGCACCATTCAAAGAAATTGCCCCTTTGGATGAGAATATCTTGATTTGTAAATGATTTCTTGAGTGCCCTCTGACTTCTAATTGCACAGTTCATATTCCATCGATTAAACGTTCCAATAGATATTATGTGTTTTCACAATTGGAGTTTATTTTATTGAGATCATATTCTTACCTGTGAAACGTGCCTCGCCAGTCACTATTTATGCGGGATGTCTCTGCAAGATCAGTATTAAACACATATTTATAAGATTTGCAAGCTTGGACTAGGTATATCTTTCACATACTACGTGATCACAAGGAGATTCGTGTCAAGATCGTGTTATTTCCAGCATCGATCTCTTCAAATTGTTTTAAGTGACGTTGAGAAAGGAAATGTGGTGCATTTGAAATAATATCCCGAACTTGTTGATCAACTCAGTTCCTTTTTCAATCTGTGTGGCGATAGAGTCCAACAGGCTCTCAATCCTTTAGCGTGAGTTCCTCTAAGCGTGTATTGACATCTCCTCTCATCCTGCGCGTGGTTGATCAAGTATTTAGCTTCAGTTGGCTCACAGGAATCTGCGTATTTTCTGCACCAATATTTTTAGGATCTACTATGCAAATATCACGTGGATATTGTCAAAATTTAAATTAGTCACGACATCAGTTATTCATTTCCAGCTGACTTCAAGCTGTCATCGACTCCATTGACATTTACTCCAAAACAGGGAGTAAACTGTGTATGCACAGCCGTGACACCGTGGAGCGAATCGTGACAAGTTTAGCAAGGGTCTTCACGACATTGACATTTGGTATTTCATGTTTATATATTTATAGTGAGTCATGCCATGTATGTTTATTTATATGTTTAATGGCATGTCAATGAAGAGAAATAATGTGGCATAGTGTCTTTTATGTGAAGTAGTGTTTGTCGTTAAAAGTTGTGGTTGTATACAAGTCAAATGTCATTTGTGAATCACTATCAAAAATTTGTCAAAGTTTATATTGTCAGTCAATGCCATCATCCAAAGTTTGAAAAATAAAATAAAAATTGCCTGATTTCAATTTTGGACGCATTTTCGCTTGTACGTGACGTCCAAATTATTGAAGGTATTTTGAGCTTCATGATCACATCCAGCTGAACTAGCAGCATGAAACTGGAGGATGGAGGCACAGGAGGATGGAGGACAAGCAGCGTCCTCTCGTCAGTCGCCAATGATGGGGCCGCATACTGATCTGGTGGCATGTGTGCAGTGTGGTTTTTCATTTTCAGTGTTCTTGTTTTACAGAGTGATGGTTTTCTGAATAAACCCTTTTCAGAAATTTTTGGAGGATTCATGTTTTCAGAATACTCATTTTTGGGGAGCAGGAGAAGATTTTGAGGTAGACTCAAGGGATGGTTATCCAGCTAGTGTGAAGCTTATGGATCTTGGAGATTCAGAATTCGGGCACCCAGAGAGGAAGGGAAAGTCCCACAGGAACCCAAAGAGGAAGGGAGCATTCCTGCATAATTCAGCTCGACACTACACCTTTACGAGGGTAAAGAGATAATCTATGGAGTCTGTACCTGGTCTAAGAAGTGCTTTCAGGAGGTGGTTCAATTTCTTTGAATATGGTTCTTCGCCGTGTTCACATTAAGGGGGTGAAGATTAGTGATTAATAATGTTCACACTAAGGGGGTGAATGTTAGGATTAATATTATTGTTTAACATTATTAATCATTATTATTTGTTAGGTTTGTTATTATATTTGTTTATATGTGAAGTTGTTAATAAACAACTTACGTATATAGGAAATGTGAGATATTTGTGGGCCATGTCCTTAGACTTTGAAATCAGTCATGGGGAACATGATCCAAGTAGAAACCCTTTGTTACGTAGCGTGCGCTCCATAAGAATGTGTCTTCTTATTGTAATATTTGCACATCCACTACTCACGATATGAAGGACAATCGATTGATAGACTAAATTCATGATGCCATTGATATTGGTGTGCATCAAACTAGCATTGGGAGTAGTTATAAGGGCAAAGGTCATCAGTGTGAAGGGTGTTCAGAAGGAGAAGGACGAGGAAAAGGATTTCATGGAGGATTCAGAGCTCGTAGAAGTCACGAAGGAAGGAGTGACTTCCCCCGAGGGACTTGTGTTGGCTAGATTTTCTACACAGCCAAAAACCTAGGTAGTCATGAGATAAATCTCCCTCATTTACCATTGAGACTCTCATGTGATATTTATGTCAATTATGGATCTTAATAATTGTCTATGGGTTTTACTTTAATTGTAAATCTCATGAACCATAGCTAGGCAATTCTGTAACAAGTAAGTAGTTGTTAATGAAGTATTTTCAACCAAGGGGGAATATAGGATTTGGGAAAGATGTGTGATCCAACCAATAGTTTACAGAGTTGGTCTCATACACATAGACAAAACAAATAGATCTCATAATACAAAATTAAAGGAAAAGGAAAGGAAAAGATTCTAATATAAATCTTAGATAACACAAATTTTATCTAAAAATCCACACAAAAGTAAGAAGCAATGCACCATTGACACAAATTTCTCTAGAAATCCACTTCTATTCAATTCCTCAAGTTTCACAGAAAAGACATCAAAGGTTACAACACAAAGTCTGGAACTCAAGAATATTGATTATAAATTTTTCTCATCCTTTAACCCATAGGCTCTTCCTTTATTTATAGTGTATAGAGGGCAATTACAAATAGGAAAATTTTAATGAATTGCCACATGTGAAAGCTATGAAAAAGGGAAGTAGTTGATAATATTCCTCCTAGAATTCCTCTTTGCATGACATGCATGATTTATAACTAAAAATAAAAACCTTCTATTTTGCATGTCTACAACCTATTTCCAAGTAATTGAATTCTTCCAATAACTTGAAGTAACTACTTTTAAACAAATCCCTTAAGTTTTACAATTTACTTGATTACTCAATTACTTTGTCAGAGAAAATAAGAGAAAGAAGAAAGAGAAGAAAATTATTGCAATACTCCCTGAGTCTTGTTCTTCTTCCATACTTTGCATGTTGATCGAACATGTATTGCACCTCTACCCGATGAATGATCCGAATGATATCTCTACGCCTTAAATCGAGATGATTTTTCTTTTTCATATGTTGTTGAATATTTTCCTTTAAATCTCACCAAACTAGATCTAGAAGCAGTTGAGTGGTATTTTCTTATGGTTGTTGCACATGACATGTCTACCCTCTTATCCTTGAAGCTTTTACATTTCTTCTCCAAGACATTCATCGCTGTAATGTTTGTCATAAATAATTTAGACAAAACTCGTCACCTTTTATTTTTAATTGCATATGAGCAATTTTAAATTCTAGAAAGCACTCTGGGTGAAGTAAAATACAATTAAATTCAATGAAGGCTTCTTCTAGAAGATTGGGAGAACATGCACAAGTTCTCGAAAGGAAATTTCCATGTAATGACTTCCACATGGACTGCATTAGAAATAAGAGGATGAATTTATGTCAGAAGCCTTTGCAATTATGAAAGTTGGATCTATTTCTTCCTTTGATTATAAAGATATATTCAATTTATCAAATATTGACTTCTTCCTTCTTCACCAATATGGGCATAAATGAATTTTTACAACAATTAATTCAGACAAGTATGTAGTCCATAGCATGAATATCTAATTTCTTCACCGAGATTTGATTATAAAGCATGTTGCCCTCTATTTTTAGACTTTGTTTGCATGCCAAGCAAGCTAAAAATATTATTTTATTCACTTGTGCACTCACATCAACATGTAAATAGCCAAAATAATAAAAAGGAAGCCTTTCCAACCCTAGGTACCAAAATTGGATGCTTCCGGCAATTAATTAAAAAAAGTCATCTTTTAGGCATTTAGCTATGCCAGAATGGGTTGCACTTTTTGGCTAGAAGTCATGTTAAAAATAAGAAGGAAAAGCAATGAAAATTTTTACCCTTCAAGGAAACTCCAAAAATCCCATCCTTCACTTAAGTGATTTGTCTTTAATGATGGGAAAAAACAACCTTCTAGGAAGGCATAAAATTCTCACCTTCCTGCCACTACCAAAATTCCCATCGATAGATTAAAGTATGTCTTCCAAAAAGTGTGACTTGCATAAAAATATCTTCTTTCTTAAAAATGTGACTTGCATGGGTGAATAAAACTTCCTTGATGGTAATTCTTACCCTGCCTAGCAGCTCTAAAATTCCCATTGGTACTTTAAGTGATTTACCTTTCATAATGGGAAAAAATAACCTTCCAAGCAGGCATAAAATTCTCACTTGCCTCCTACCACCAAAATTCCCATTGCCAGCTTAAGTGATTTGACTTTAATGATGGGAAAAAACAACCTTCCAGGAAAGCATAAAATTCCCACATGTCTGCCACTATCAAAATTTCCATTGGAAGCTTAAGTGATTTGACTTCCATTATGGGAATTTTCACCTTCTAGGTAGGCATAAAATTCCAACCTTCCAGGAAGCACCAATATTCCCACTGGCACTTAAAAACCATCCTTCTAAAAATGTGACTTGCATGGAAGAAAACTTCTTTCCAAAAGTGCGACTTGCATGACTTCTTCTTTTAAACTTGTGTGAAAACTCATTACTAGCATTTTATTTTCATTTTTGGATTTTCTTGAAGAAAACACAAGTATAGAATAAAAGTTTCCATTTTGGAAAGGTTTTATAAGATGTAGCAACAAAAATTGCAAGTTTCATAACTTTCACTCCGTGGCTTTGGTTTAGGTGTCGTTTTCTCTAAAAGTGCATATTTTCTCAAGCTCTACGCATTAATGGAAATATTTTTCTTATTTTCATAAAATCCAGTTTTTTTGCACTTTTTGGACCAAGTGACTTCTTAAAATCTCATGAAAGAATCCTACACTCTGATCACCTTTAGATAGATTAGTAACTAAAAATATTGGATAGCTTTTCAAAACCCTAGGCTTGGGAAAAGATCCAACAGGAAGAATGAATAGGCTATGGGAATTTCCACATAAAACAAACCAAAACACAAAGATAAAGAAATAAAACAAAACAAAAGAAGTTGCAGGTAATTGCTCAAAAAAAATCTCTAATTAGTTGATCTACAAAATTTCTTCCCCCCGAGGTGAATGTTATGTGGTAATAATAATGGGGTGAAGTGATTTATATAACCTAAATCCTCCAATTTTAGCTCAATCTATTTTTAAAAGAACCTTATTTATTTAATAAATAAAATGCTTGCAGACAAGGTCTGGCGAAGGAATTTAGTGAGCTTTGGTATGTGGTTACTAGGTGAATTTGTATTTTATGACTCTCTAGGGATACCTTAGAGAAATGCAAGCAACTGCAGGAAAAACAAACACAAAACGACCTATTTCTTTGAAAACAACAAAAAAATTAAAAGGGGTAGTCCTAGATTTCAGGGTCAAATCTCGGGGACACCATTCGGTTTGTCTATGGATATTTTTACCTCTGTCAAAATGGAAGGAGTGAAGATGAGATCCCAACATCTCTAGTTTTGTTTCTTGTTCATTGGGTTTAGGATCAGGCCACAAATTCAAAACAAAAATAAAATAAAGCAACAAAAGTTTTATTTATATACAAACAGGTTTTACCCGGTATCTCAGTTTTTGAATGGCCTCATATGGTGTCTGTTGAAAGGAAGTGGTAACTCAATTCCATCCTAGTAGGAAAGGAATAAATTATCCATTCCACCAGCTCTTTTAATCATGAGGGGTCCTTTCTAGAGTGAATCAGATTTTTGTGCATGCCCTTCGGTTCACATCTCTTGTCCCACTAGAGTACCCAGTCTCTGACCTCAAACTTCCTTTCTCTGGCCTTATTTTCAAATACCTTGGGAAATTCCTTATCAACTATATCTTGTGGTGACTCATCCTTTCTTCTCTCTATGGAAAATAATTCTTCATCAACTTCCTTCGTACCTAGATTTACGAGTTGCATTCCTGAGGAGGAACTATCACCATATTCTTTGTTCTTCTTTAAGTATTGATCATGTTTGTTGAAATTCTCCACTAAGGAAACTAAACCCTTGGGGATTTTGTTACCTTTTTTGGATTATTCCACTACTGTCATCATAACATGGATTAGTTTTTCAGTGATTGTTTGTCATGGTGGTGATTTACTCCCTTCAACATACAACCTGCCAAAGTTGTCATGTTCTAGACATGCAAATGTTTGTTTATCATCATAGAAATTTTGCCACTATTCAACACTATCAGGGACTTTAGGGTGGTAGACCATCTCCACTTTATAGTTTTCTTGTCTAAATATAGTCGGTGGTCTATCCAAATTCAATTGTGTAATTGTGACTGCCAAAGATTTTTCCTTGGAATTTTGATTTGTTGGAATAAAATTGATAGAGAAGGCTGAAAAATCTAGTGTGGTAGAAAGAACTCTATATCTATAATGTTTCATCTTATCTCCTTTAATTTGATCTTTTTAAACTTGCTTTACTATAAGCTCAACATCTCCTTGGGATTTGAGGATTTTTACTCCTTTCTTTCTAGCTTGCTCCATTCTTAGCAGCAATTCTTCATGTTGGTGTTCTCAAACATCAACTCATGAGAGTATGGGAATATCTCATGATCTATAGATATTAATAGAACATCTAATCCTAATCCAAAATAATAACATGTGCTTTTAAAATCCAACATCCAAAAAATTTCTCCTTCATTTTTTGCGTCTAGCTCTAGTCAAATTTCCAGTTCGGGTACATTTTTATCCATTTCTAAGAAATAGACCCCATGGTCAAATTTCTGAAAAAGAATCTGAGATATAGTATCCTCATATTTTTTAACCGTGTACTTAGACTTATTTTTCAGCTCTAGCTTATGATTTATTCCTTTAATAGGAATATTAGCATAGGACCAATCCATATTTACTTCTCCTCCCAACTCTTTGTAGAAGTTTCTACTCAGCAACATCCCGTAGGAGACAAGAATATCTCAGAACTAATGTTGTCATAATTAATCTTTTATCGGGAAAAATTTCGAAGAGGAGTATGCGTCTTTGATTTTTCCAATTAAAGGGGCTTGTCTCACCATGGAATAACACCTTTTTATGGTCTTTTTCAAGGTAAGCCCAAGATCATCTGTAACTTTAGTTGGCATGACATTTTTAGAAGCACCCGAATCTAGAATGAAGTTACTTAACTTGAAACCATTAAGAAATAAGGACACGTAGAAAGGTTCTACTCTTTCAGAAGATAATGAGGGATTAAGAACTACAACATTATTCTGGGGAGGGGTATATTTGGGTTTAGGAAAAAGGCCTTTTTATGGAATGAATTTCCCTAGTGACTGCACATACTTAACTAGCCTATTTAGCTACTCAGGAAAGGCTCTCAGGTATTCATCTTCTGACATTTGAATCATATTTTTTTTGACATGATCAACAATGTCAAAGGAAGGTATAGATTCAAATACCTGAGTTGCTTCCTATGGTTGATATGAATAACTCACATTCTTATTTCTGGGAGCTAAGGAAGAAGGTAAAGGGATGCCCTTTTTTTTCATCGCCTAATGCCTCACTTGGTGAGTTTGTGATTGTGTAAATATTGCATATGCATGATCATGATCGTCTACAAGAAGCTCCTCCTAGTCATGTTTAGATTTGTATTTTAGTTAATTAATGTTGGATTTACCAAAAATCTACAAAATCATCATTCTCGAGTGATCAAAGTGACAACTTCTTGGTCTTATTCATTCATCTCCATGTTATTTTCGGGAGCAACTTAAATTTCTCATCTTTGGTAACCAATAATGTGGTTCTAGTTGTTGTTGTTAAAATTATGAGTAGGGGAAGTGTTGTTTCCCTGAGCCATTTAAGCCATTTGTTTCTTCATCTATGACATCTCATTTTCCAAATTTTACAATAGTGAATCGGAAGTACTAGCAGAGGATGAACTTTCAGCTCTAGAATTGTTGCTCTTTATCTTTCTAGCCATGATGAGGTCATCTTCAATTTCAACCACCATGTTTTGGGATGCTAACAAGTCAGCAGGACATGCTCTTCACAATTGATAAGTAAAGCATTGATGAAGAATATATTTTGATTCCCATCATTTAGAGAAACAGAAGCTAAAATTTTGTAAATTAATATTTGGAATTTTGCAATAAAATCCTACATGTGATCATGTGGCTCCTTCTTCAACTAAGTCAACGGAGTTACCAAGGTGCTAGAATCTTTATCTGGTTTGAATATTTTTAGGAATCCATCTCGCATTATATCCCGCTTGGTTATTGTGCCATTAGCTAACCGGTAGAACCATTCTCGGCCAAGTCATGTAGAGTCTCAATGAAGAGTGTAACCGACACATCTTCATGCTCATTGAAAGCACCCCATAGGATATAAATAATGTTGTAACATTCCCATTTTAAGACTTTAGAAACAAGGGAAAAAAATTTGAAACATAATGTTCTCTGTTCTAAATAAAACATCATTTAGAACACACATTCCATGCCAATCAATCTCATAACAGATAACCATATGTAGTTGTAATGACTTGGTATACTACCGATCTCTCATTCCATGACTCAGTTACCAACCGATCTCTCATGTTAACTTAAAGTATAGAATACTTTATGTATACTACGTATACTTGGTTCTCCTACCCTATTCCAAGTACTGAGTGATCTATTTAAAGAACCTATTTGAATATTTGTTACCAATATTCATCTAACATCATGTTGCTTTAAACTAGGTGACATAGGACAATGCAACCAAAGAACTTGCGATACTTTGGCCAAATATTTTCAACATATTGTTCATGTTACTATTCCTAGACGGCATACTCGTCATTTTGGAATACATCCTTCACCTCACTCTTATGTTATCTAGAATGGTCTTTACTGACTACCATTAGTCCACTTGCCCAAGGTTTGACCCTAGCCTAGGTTAGCAACATAATTTATTATAGGAGATGCTCATGATGACTTAGGGTATATGGGCATACTGGTTGACCTAAGTCAACTAGATGTGCCAAGGTACCTTGATTCATTGAAAGCTACTACCTATCCTAAACATGCTACTAACTTAGACCTAGAGAGAAACTAAGTTCAAGTCCAGATGTGCGTAGATCTAGATGAATAAATACGGAAGGGTGTTGCCACATGTCAACTACAACACTGTATCCTTGAGAAGTCTAGGGACTTCTCGAGGGTATAGTCCTGCAGTTGGCGTGTGCCAACATCCGTTAGAACTGATTCATCAAGATGTACATACCCCCTTAGTGGTCATTAATCATAATTAAATTGGATTAAGATTAGATTACAGCAACCATGCCTAACCCTAATTCCAACATTCCTTAATTTCTTTATCCAACACTATCCTGATTAGATATGGAGAACTTCATTAATTCATGTTTGCATTATTATTTGTTAATGTGGCATAACAAAGTTATCCCAAAAATAGGACAACAAACATCAAACATTTAATTCTTAATGTAACCTAGCTATCCAAATCAAGTGTGTCATCCACCTAGATTTAGCTAGTGTTTACTTTATAAACTTAGTATAAAGATTAAAGATCATAACCACTATTCCTTTTATCTTTCATTCCATGAGAGAGGAAGAGTCTTCCTCTACATGGTTAGATGTTAGGTTTAACATAACCTTTTTATCATTCATTACTCATATAGTTTAATTATATGTCCCAAGCATATTTCATTATTAAACTATAGTTGTGTAGTTAGAGAACGACATCTTTTGCAAATTAACAAGTTCATTATAATAAGGGAGATTATATACTATCTCCTTAATCCAACTTATCATCTTATAACAACAATAGTATACAACAAATATAAAGAATACCACAAAGATATCACTATTATTTCGTCATACAAGTACAAAAGTATTCACATCACAAATTGGAGTCCAACACAAAACCTTTCAATTCATGATGATAAATATACATTTACAAGACTATGCATTTCATACATTCTACATGTCAATCAAAATTAAGATCTTAAAATAACATCACTTTTCTTTTCCAATACAACTCAAGAATGATTCAAAACTCTTTACATAAGATCAAAATTAAATAAGCCAATGCATCATAAAATTTCTTGCCTTCTTTTATCACTTACGATGTCCATCTGCAAAAATTGCTAGCACGGGTCAGTTCAATGAACTGAGCATGATAAGCACTAAGCATTAAAGTAAAGTGCATTCCACTAATTATTCCATTAAAACAACTCTGCTTTAATGAAACAATTAATATATCATACAAATAATCATAAGTAATAACATCTAGAAAAGAAGTACAATAAAAGAGTCTGAATTTACTTTTAAGAAAAGAACTTAATATAATCCGCAACATCTAAATTATATCACAAGGTTTAATTGATCCTATCAATTACTTTAAAACAATCAACAGGTCTTGTCATCCAATTGTTTCATAGTTCTATAAGAATAGAAATACACATTTATCTTTACTAAGCAACAAAAGAAGTTAATTACAACATAGCTCATATTAGGATGCTTCATCTTTCCATATAGCAAAAGAAGAAGAATCAATACATACTTATTCCCCATACTCTAATCATCTAAAAGACAAATACAAGTTTAGAACACATGAATCTGCCTCAGTTCAAAGATAACAATATAAGGATTCAACATTAAAGGAAAAACATCTAACAAGAATCCCAAATCAATCCAAGTAGGGGTAGAGAGTCAAACAGTCCTCCTGCAAGTCTAAACTAACCTCCACATGTTAGAAGATATAATTCAAATATCTGAAACCAAACGTTCCACAACCCAAGCTAGACTCACATAGAGTTAATCTCTTATCTAGTCCATCTAAGAAGGGTTCATAATAAAAAGAGTGCAAAAAGAGACAACCTTCCAATATCAATCCAAATGGAGTATGACTCAATCAAGCAAAACAAATCGGTCTAAGCATGATATTATTTTCTTTCCAACCTACCGACTCAGCTAATCTCTTTACAAAACATTACAACAAATGACTTAAGCAAAGTAGACTAAACATTCCACAAGAAATTTCCATCTCAAAGGAGAATCGAATACAGAGAAGTTCAATCAAATGAACTTATAATTAATAGTAAGAAGGGATCTCCATTGGAAAAGGTCCAATCCATAATTCATTTCATTTATACTATGAAATGAATTCCCATTTCTATTTCAACTTAGAAATTCTTTAACTAGTTCCCAAAAGAGAACACAAAACTGAATGCACAGTTAAAGAAAGCACACTTCTAATTTTCCATTACAAATCTAACAAACTAGTTTACCTATTTCCATTCATCAAGCACAAGTTCAAATTCAATTCTCATAATGAAGTACACAGTACAGTCCCTAAAACAATATACTGTCCCCAAGAGAACATATTCATTTCTCTTTTTAAAACCCAGAGATTCGTTCAATGAATCCAACAAGGAATAGAAATCCACAAACAGTGTAAGATATACAAGGTTCAATACAACTCACGAACTCAAAAGACTGAAATCCCATTACAAGGCTTCAACAACTTAATGCAACAGAGTAAATAGTTTGTGATCCCAAATAAGAACAATAATACAAAGCATTCTGAACAGAGATATGTATCCTTCCATACAAAATTCAGTATACTAGGTTTTAAATTCAACCTTCTAATAAAACCCAAGAAATCAATTAAGAAGATCATAAGAGAGTAAGAAAACCCAACATGTTTTTAGTCAAGAGATGTTCCAATCTTACTTCTAACTCGACTAAAACAGAATCACCACAAGACTCTTGAGTTCCATCTAAAAATCTTGCGATAGGAAGGTATTCATTTCAACATTGTTCACAAGAAGGAAAATGCATACTATATTTCCATAAACCTCTTAAACTGTTAACGACCATTCCAAATGAAACTCTATATCAAACCAAACCCACAACAAGGTACAATTATAGTCTAATAATCCTTCAACAAAATAGTCACGCTTTCAACAAGACATGGGATTTCTCAGAGTAGAGAAGGGAAGAATATCCCCAAACTCATATGCCCTTACCAGTTCAAGAACGTGGTACAATCTAAAAGATAGAAGTATTACAACCATTCCCACTCAAGAAGCTACAGAGGAGATCTCAAAAAGAGATTACCGGTCTACTTCAAACCAAAACAAATCTCTCAAGAACCTTTCGAGCAGACAATCCATAAATGAGTTTAAATCTTTTCAAATCCTTAATACGAGTAAATCTCCAACTCATAAATACCAGTATAGAATCAAACACATCGATTCCAACACAAGTTTAGAACACACAAGTATGGAATACTAGTACAATGTCAAACATGAAGCTTCGAACAGAGGTTCAAAAATACAAGCTCTAGTACCAGCTCAAACAAAACACAAGACTACAATACAAGCTCAGAACAACCATGAAGCTCCACTACAAGCTCAACGAAACACAAGACTACAATAAAGGTTTAGAACCATACAAGCAACAAATGCCAGATTAGAACAACCAAGAAGCTCCACTACAAGCTCAGAACAAGCATAATGCTCCAATACAAGTAAAAACAAAACACAAGCTCCAAATAATAGTTCAGAATGAAACATAAGGCAAACGAATTCCCATTCAGTCAATGCCAAACCCGAATACCAGTTTCATAATGAAATACAAAGCTTCAAATACAAGTTTTGCATGCATGTCACCATTAAACTAGCACAGAGAAATTTTCCCAAGAACTATCATTACTTTGCAATGGATTTACATCCCAAAAACCCTAGAGATTCATAAAAACATGTAAGTAAATAACCAGACAAATCAAACAAACAATTATCTCATGAGAGTAGAGTTGTTTTAATGAATCACTTAGAAGAAAGCAAGAAATCTTAATGGGTAGGGCCTATCATGCCTGATAGTGCTTCTGCCAATTGAAGGAGACTTCTAGCTGAGCTTCCAACTCTTTTTCTTCTCCATGAAAGATCAACAACCAAAAAATTTTCTTCCAATGCCTCATATACATTCCCTTGATCGAAAATAGACTAGAGAAACCAAAAATAGCCAAGAAGAAGAAGAAGAAGAAGGTGAAATGTTTGTTCAAAGAACCAAATAGCTCCATGCAGAGCAAAATTCACGAGACATGCAAAACCAAAAACCTCTCACAAATCTATCTCCCTTGTTTCCAAGATAGTTTACACACAAAAACCGAGATCCATTAATGCCATAACTCCCAAATTTCCCACTTATCTCTCCTTGCCACCGCCTCCCAAAACTGGCGAATGCCATTTTTAATTTCACATGTAATTCCATATTTAGTGAAGCCTCCATGTATGCCTCCACTAGAGTTAACTAGCCTTTTCCAAAACTGGCAGTACCTCATGCATTAAACCCAATCAAATCACTTAAATGCCATTGGAACCATCGCCTTAGTGCCATGCGACCCTTAGGTTCCTTTTAAATAGTTTAGGCTAGATTTCCCAAGACTTAGGTTAGTCTAACAATAAATCACCTTAGGTCTTAAAACATTTCCATAAGTAGTTTCCACCTTAGGTTAGATTAAATTCACAACCATTAGTATTAGGCATTAGGTTAACATAGTCTAACATTACTATAGTAATCTCCCCTCCCTTATTCATTTAGCACAAGAGCTTAGGTTAGGTCACCCCCAACAAAATAGAATAAGAAGCTTAGGTTAGATTATAACCCAATTAAATAGACGTAGCTAGGAAGTAGGTGCTCTTACCTCATTTAGGATACCGTTAGGATAGTCCTTAAGTTTTAGGATTCTGAGCCCCTTCATAGTCATGAAGCAGACTATATTTGTTACGCCTTTAATGTCCTATAGAGATCAATCCCAAAGACCCAAGCACAAACATACAACCGAATGAAGGTACGTTCACTCAAGACCAAAGAGTTTGTAACATACAAAGTTCATTCCGCTATGTCTCTCAAACTAATGAATGTCAATTTACCATTCAGTTCATTAAGAAGATTTAAAACATTCCTTGGATCACTGAAATTGATCCAAGGATGAGTTAGTAAAAGAGATAAGTTTGCAACTCTCAAAATCAGATTGTAGCTTATCAATAAGAAGTGAAAATGGATTCTTGCAAGCCATATCATTTTGTTCTAAAGAATCCAAGAGCAGAAATAATTTATCCATAACAAGCATGATTTTCAATCAAGGAAACACACCTCATTCCAGAAAATCACATGTCAACGCTTGTAATGCAAAGAGAAATATAACAGTTTGCCCAAGGTGTTACATCCAGTCAGGTGATCAACCGGATTATTCTTACCATTTCCAAAAAAAATTGGAAAATTATTTCTCTTCCCTTTAGGAAGATCATGCATAGGAGGAGACAAGTTCAAAGGTCCAAATGTTTCACCTCGTGGAACATGTTCTGCAGGGGCAAGTGGTTGATTCTGCATCATGAAAGGAGTGCATCTTCTTTGAGAATAGACTTGGTGAATAATCCCAACTACTAGATTGTGCTGGACACAATCTAGATCTAGAGGAGTTTGCACTCTTCTTCCTAGTGAAAGACTAGATCGGCAACTTCTAACTTGAGGAGGATGATTGAAATTTAATTGCTCCTATAATATATAAAAATGATCATTCCTTCTTTGAGCTCTGCTAGACTACGTGAATGGACATTCTACCAAGTTGAACTTATAATATAAAAGGGAAGTGGCAAGAGAAATCTCTGGTATGTTAATTTTTGTTGTTCCCCAGCGGAGTCACCAAAAATTGTTGGTTAGATTTTCTATAGCCAAAATCCTAGGCAGTCATGAAATAAATCTCCCTCATTTAATGGTGAGGCTCCCATGTAATATTTATGTCAATTATGGATCTTAATAACTGTCTGTGGGTTTTACTTTAATTGCAAAGCTCATGAACCATAGCTAGACAATTCTATAGCAAGTAAACAGATGTTAATGAAGTATTTTCAACCAAGGGGAAAAGATAGGATTTGGGAAAGAAGAAAAGAAGATGTGTGATCCAACCAATAGTTTACAGAGTTGGTCTCATACACATAGACAAAAAAAATAGATCTCACAAGATATAAGTAAAGGAAAAGGAAAGGAAAAGATTCTAATATAAATCTTAGATAACACAAAGTTTATCTAAAAATCCACACAAAGTTCTCTGGAAATCCACTTCTATTCAATTCCTCATCTTTCACAGAAAATACATCAAAGGTTACAACACAAATTTTAGAACTCAAGAATGTTAATTATAAAAAAATTCATCCTTTAACCCATAGGCTCTTCCTCTATTTACAGTGTATAGAGAGAAATTACAAATAGGAATTTTTTTAATGAATTGCCACATGTGGAAGCTATGAAAAAGGGAAGTAGCTGAGAATCTTCCTCCTAGAATTCCTCTTTGCATGACATGCATGATTTATAACTAAAAATAGAACCTTCTATTTTACATGTCTATCACCTATTTCCAAGTAACTGACTTCTTCCAGTAACTTGAAGTAATGGCTTTTAAACCAATCACTTTACTCAATTACTTTTTCAAATAAAATAAGAGAAAGAAGAAAGAGAATAAATTAGAAGAAAGACAAGAAATCAGAAGAAAGCTTCTACAACACTCACAGTCTTGTTCTTCTTCCATACTCTACATGTTGATCCAACTTGTATTGCACCTCTTCCTCATGAATGATTTGAATGATATCTATGTTTTGAATCTGAGATGTTTTTTTCTTTTTCATATGTTGTTGAATCCTTTCCTTTGATTCTCACCAAACTGGATCTGGAAGAAATTGAGTGTGATTTTCTTGTGGTTTTTTCCTCTGACCTGTATTCCCTCTTATCCTTGAAGCTTTCACAGTTCTTCTCCAGTACGTGAACCAATGTAATGTTTTTTGTAAATAATTTAGAGAAAACTCATCACCTTTTATTTTTAATTACATAAGAGTAATTTTAAATTCTAGAAATCACTCCGGATGAAGGAAAATACAAGTAAATTCAATGAAGGCTTCTACTAGAAGATTGGGAGCACATGTACAAGCTCCTAAAAGGAACTTTACATGCAATTAATTACACATGGGCTACATTAGAAACAAGAGGATGAATTTTTGTCAGAAGCCTTTTCAATTATGAAAGTTAGATCTATTTCTTCCTATGATTCTAAAGATATATTCAATGTATTAGATATTGACTTCTTCTTTCTTCACCAATATGGGCATAAATGAATTATTACTACAATTAATTCAGACAAGTATGTAGTCCATAGCATGAATATCTAATTTCTTCACCGAGATCTGATTATAAAGCATGTTGCCCTCTATTTTAGGCTTTGTTTGCATGACAAGCAAGCTAAAAATATTATTTTATTCACTTATGTTCTCACATTGACATGTAAATAGCCAGAATAATAAAAAGGAAGCCTTTCCAACCCTAGGTGCAAAAATTAGATGCTTCTCGGAAATTAATTTAAAAAAATCAGCTTTTAGGCATTTAGTTGTGCAAGAATGGGTCGCACTTTTTGGCTAGAATTCATGTTAAAAATAAGAAGGAAAAGCAATGGGAATTTTTACCCTTCCAGGAAGCTCCAAAAATCCCATCCTTCACTTAAGTGATTTATCTTTAATGATGGGAAAAAAACCTTCCAGGAAGGCATAAAATTCTCACCTGCTTTCCACTACCAAAGTTACCATCGGCAACTTAAAGCCTTCCTTCAAAAAAGTGTGACTTGCATAAAAAGAGATTCTTTCTTAAAAATTTGACTTGCATGGGTGAATAAAAATTCCTTGATGGGAATTCCTACTTTCAATTTAAGAAATTGCATTCTAGATTCGGGTGCTTCTGAAAATGTCATGCCAACTAAAGTTACAAATTCTCTTGGGCTTACCTTGATAAAGACCATAAAAAAGGTGTTATTCCATGGAGAGACAAGCCCCTTTAATTGGACAAATCAAAGATGCACAAGCTGTTCTGGAAGTTTTTCCTTATAAAAGATTAAAGATGAAAATCTTAGTTACATATATTCTTGTCTCCTACGGGATGTTGCTAAGCAAAAACTTCTTCAAAGAGTTGAGAGGAGAAGTAAAAATGGATTGGTCCTATGCTCATATTCCTATTAAAGTAATAAATCAGAAGCTAGCACCAGAAAATAAGTCCAAGTACATGGTTAAAAAATATGAGGATCCTAGATCTCATATTCTTTTTCAGGAATCTGACTGTGGGGTCTATTTCTTGGAAATGGATAAAAATGTACCAGAACTAGAACTTTGAATAGAGCTAGAGCCAATAAAAGAAGGAGAAAAATTTTGGATGTTGGAGTTTAAAGGCACCTGTTATTCTTTTGGATTAGGATTCGATGTTCTATTAATATCTATAGATCATGAGATATTCCCATACTCTTACAAGATGGTGTTCGAGAACACTAACAATACGACGGAGTATGAAGCATTGTTGCTAGGAATGGAGCAAGCTAGAAAGAAAGGAGTAAAAATCCTCAAATCCTAAGGAGATGTTGAACTTATAGTAAATAAAATTTGAGGGAAAGATCAAATTAAAGGAGATAAGATGACACATTACAGAGATAGAGTGCTTTCTGCCACACTAGATTTTTCATCCTTCTCTATCGATTTCATTCCAACAAATCACAATTCCAAGGAAGACTCTTTGGCGGTCACAACTGCACTATTGAATCTAGATAGACCACCGACTATATTTAGACAAGAAAAATATAAAGTGGAGATATTCTACTGCCCTAAATTACCTAATAGTGTTGAATAATGGCAGAATTTCTATGATGAAAAACAAACATTTGCATGTCTGGAACATGACAACTTTGGCAGGTTGTATGTTGAAGGGAGTAAATCAGCACCATGACAAACAAGTTAGTGACAAAACTAATCTAGGTTATGATGAAAGTAGTGGAATAATCTAAACAAAAGGTAACAAAATTCCCAAGGGTTTAGTTTCCTTAGTAGAGACTTTCAACAAACATGATCAGTACCTAAAGAAGAACAAAGAATATGGTGATAGTTCATCCTCAAGAATGCAACTAGTAAATCTAGGTACGGAGGAAGTTGATGAAGAATTATTTTCCATAGAGAGAAGAAAGGATGAGCCACCATAAGATAAATTTGATAAGGAATTTCCCAAGGTATTTGATAATAAGGGTAGAGAAAGGAAGTTCGAGGTTAGAGACTGGGTACTTTAGTGGGACAAGAGACGTGAATTGAAGGGCATGCACAAAAAATATGATTCACTTAGGAAATGACCCTTCATGATTAAAAGAGTTGGTGGAATGGACACTTTCTTCCTTGCCTACTAGGATGGAATTGAGTTACCACTTCCTTTCGATGGGCACCATCTAAGGCCATTCAAAACTGAGATACTGGGTAAAACCTGTTTGTACATAAATAAAACTTTTGTTTCTTTATTTTATTTTATTTTTGTTTTGTTTTGTTTTGTGGTTTGACCCTAAACCCAATGAACAAGAAACAAAACCAGAGATGTTGGGATCTCATCTTCACTCCTTCCATTTTTATAGAGGTAAAGATTTCCATAGATGGAGCCGACTGGTGTCCCGAGAATTGACCTTGAAATCTGGGAATACCCCTTTTTTTTAAAAATCATTCTTTTCAAAGTAATGGGTCATTTTGTGTTTATTTTTCCTATAGTTACTTGCATTTCTCTAAGGTATCCCCAAAGACTCATAAAATCCAAAATTTCCAAGCACCCACATGTCAAAGCTCACTAAATTCCTTCTCCAAATCTTGTTTGCAAGCATTTTATTTATTTATTTATTAAATAAATAAGGTTATTTTAAAAATAAATTGAGCTAAAATTGGAGGATTTATGTTATATAAAGCACTTCACCCCATCATTATTACCACATAACATTCACTGGGGAAGAATTTTTGTAGATCAACTAATTGGAGAATTTTTTTGAGAAATTGCTTGCAACTTCTTTTGTTTTGTTTTATTTCTTTTTGTCTTTGTTTTGGTTTGTTTTCTTTGGAAATTATCGTAGCCTATTCATTCTTCTTGTTGGATCTTTTCCTAGGCCTAGGGTTTTTGAAAAGCTATCCAATATTTTTAATTACTAATCTGTCTAAAGGTGATTAGAGGTCAGGATTCTTTCAAGGTATTTCAAGAAGTCACTTGGTCCAAAAAGGTGCAAAATTGGATTTTATGAAAATAAGAAAAATATTTCCATCAATGCGTAGAGCTTGAGAAAATATGCACTTTTAGAGAAAATGACACCTAAACCGAAGCCATAGAGTGAAAGTTATGACACTTGAAATTTTTTACTACTACATCATCCCAAACCCTTTCCAAAAATGGAAATTTTATTCTATACTTGTTTTTTCTTCAGTGAAAATCTAAAAATGAAAATAAAATGTTGCTGATGAGTTTTCACACAAATTTAAAAGAAGAATTCATGCAAGTCGCACTTTTTAGGAAGAGCGGTTTCTTCATGCAAGTCACACTTTTGGAAAGAAATTTTCTTCCATGCAAGTCACATTTTTTGGAAGGATGGTTTTTAAGTTCCAATGGAAATTTTGGCATTGCCTGGAAGGTGGGAATTTTATGACTACCTAGAAGATGAAAATTTCTCATAATGGAAGTCAAATCACTTAAACTACCAATGGGAATTTTGGTAGTGGTAGATAGGTGGGAATTTAATGCTTGCCTGGAAGGTTATTTTTCCCATCATTAAAGTCAAAACACTTAAGCTACCAATGGAAATTTTTGTGGTAGCAGGTAGGTGGGAATTTTATACCTGCCTGGAAGGTTATTTTTTCCCATTATGAAAGGTAAATCACTTAAAGTACCAATGGGAATTTTAGAGTTGTCAGGAAGGGTAATAATTCCCACCAAGAAAGTTTTATTCACCCATGCAAGTCACATTTTTAAGAAAGAATATTTTTTTATTCAATTCAAAATTTTTGGAAGACAGACTTTAAGATATCAATGGGAATTTTTGTAGTGGCACGAAGGTGGGAATTTTATGCCTACCTAGAAGGTTTTTTTCCCATCATTAAAGACAAATCACTTAAGTGAAGGATGGGATTTTTGGAGTTTCCTGGAAGGGTAAAAATTCCCATTACTTTTCCTTCTTATTTTTAACATGACTTCTAGCCAAAAAGTGTGACCCATTTTGGCATAGCTAAATGCCTAAAAGCTACTTTTTTAATTAATTGTGGGAAGCATCTAGTTTTAGCACCTAGGGTTGTAAAGGCTTCCTTTTATTATTCTGGCTATTTACATGTTGATGTGAGTGCACAAGTGAATAAAATAATATTTTTAGCTTTCTTGGTATCCAAAAAAGTCTAAAAATAGAGGGCAACATGCTTTATAATCATATCTCGGTGAAGAAATTAGATATTCATGCTATGGACCGCATACTTGTTTAAATTAATTGTTTTAATACTTCATTTATGCCCATATTGGTGAAGAAAGAAGAAGTCAATATCTGATACATTGAATATATCTTTAGAATCAGAGGAAGAAATAGATCTAACTTTCATAATTGCAAAGGCTTCCAACAAAAATTCATCCTCTTGTTTCTAATGCAGCCCATGTGGAAGTCATTACATGGAAATTTCCTTTCAGAACTTGTGCATGTGCTCCCAATCTTCTAGTAGAAGCCTTTATTGAATTTAATTGTATTTTCCTTCACCCAGAGTGCTTTCTAGAATTTAAAATTGCTCATATGCAATTAAAAATAAAGGTGATGAGTTTTGTCTAAATTATTTACGACAAACATTACACTGATGCATGTCTAGAGAAGAAGCGTAAAATCTTCAAGGATAAGAGGGTAGACATGTCAGAGGCAACAACCATAAGAAAATCCCACTCAACTGCTTCTAGATCCAGTTTGGTGAGAATCAAAGGAAAGGATTCAACAACATATGAAAAAGAAAAAGCATCTCGGATTCAAGGTAGAGATATCATTCAGATCATTCATGAGGTAGAGGTGTAATACATGTTGGATCAGCATGCAAAGTATGGAAGAAGAAAAATACTAGGAGTGTTGCAACAATTTTCTTCTAATTTCTTCTCTTTCTTCTTTCTCTTATTTTCTCTAACAAAGTAATTGAGTAATCAATTAAATTGTAAAACTTAAGTGATTGGTTTAAAAGCGCATTACTTCAAGTTACTGGAAGAATTCAATTACTTGGAAATAGGTGGCAGACATGCAAAATAGAAGTTTTATTTTTAGTTATAAATCATTAATATCATGCAAAGAGGAATTCCAGGAGGAATATTGTCAGCCGCTTCCCTTTTTCATAGCTTCCACATGTGGAAATTCATTAAAAACTTCCTATTTGTAATTGCCCTCTATACACTATAAATAGAGGAAGAGCCTATGGGTTAAAGGATGAGAAAAATTTATAATCAACATTCTTGATTTCCATACTTTTTGTTGTAAGATTTGATGTCTTTTCTATGAAAGCTAGGGAATTTAATAGATGTGGGTTTATAGAGAAATTTGTGTGAATGGTGCACTGCTTATTACTTTTATGTGGATTTTTAGTTCAACTTTATGTTATCTAAGATTTATATTAGAATCTTTTCCTTTCCTTTTCGTTTACTTCTGTATTGTGAGATGAATTTGTTTTTTCTTTGTATGAGACCAAATCTGTAAAATATTGTTCATATCACACATATTCCATTCTTCTTTCCCAAATCCTATCTTTTCCCCCTTGGTTGAAAATACTTCATTAACAACTACTTACTTATTGCATAATTGCTTAGTTATGGTTCATGAGCTTTGCAATTAAAGTAAAACCCACAGATAGTTATTAAGATCCATAATTGACAAAAATCTTACATGGGAGCCTCAGTGGTAAATGAGATAGATTTATCTCATGACTGCCTAGGTTTTTGGCTATGCAGAAAATCTAGCCAACACAATTCCCTCGAGGAAGTCACCCCTTCCTTCGTGATCTGCTACGACCTCTCGAATCCTCTATGAAATACTCTTCCTCATCCTCCACCTTCTATACACCCTTCACATTGATGACCTTCTCCCTTATAACTACTCTCAATTCCAGTTTGACACACACCAATATCAATGGCATCATGAATTTGGTCTATCAATAAATTGTCCTTCATATCGTGAGTAGTGGATGTGCAAATCTTACAATAAGAATACACATTCTTATGGATAACACGTTGTAACAAAGGGTATCTACTTGGATCATGTTCCCCTTCACTGATTTCACAATATAAGGACATTGTGCACACTGACCTTCCAGGGAAACTATCCTTTGTGTGTCCTTCCACTTCACAATCTATGCACCAAATTCCATTGCATGTTTCATGAGCTAAATTCACAGATACTTTTTCAAGATGTTTTTCCATGACAACAATTAGTGCTTCTAAAAATGGGATTACCCTAGTGTCAATGCTTCTAATCCTAATCCAAAAGAATAACATGTTCCACGTCCAAACATTTTCTCCTTCTTTTTTTTGGCTCTAGCTCGGTCAAAGTTCCAGTTCTAGTAAATTTTTATTCTTTTCCAAGAAATAGACCCCACGATTAGATTCTTGAAAAAGAATCTGAGATCTAGGATCCTCATATTTTGTAACCATGTACTTGGACTTCTTTTCTAGCTCTAGCTTCTAATTTATTCCTTTGATAGGAATATGAGCACAGGACTAATCCATCTTTACTTCTCCTCCCAACTCTTTGTAGAAGTTTCTACTCAACAACATCCCATAGGAGACAGGAATATCTGTAACTAAGATTGTCATCTTTAATTTTTATCAGGAAAAATTTCCAAAACAACTTGTGCATCTTTGATTTTTCCAATTAAAGGGGCTTGTCTCTCCATGGAATAATACCTTTTTATGGTCTTTTTCAAGGTAAGCCCAAGAGCATCTACAACTTTAGTTGGCATGACATTGTCAGAAGCACCCGAATCTAGAATGTAGTTTCTTAACTTGAAACCATTGAGCAATAAGGAGACATAGAAAGGTTCTACTCTTTTAAAATATAATGAGGGGTGTCTTTGGGTTTAGTAAAAAGGCCTTTTGATGGAATGAATTTCCCTGGTGACTGCACATACTTAACTAGTCTATTTAGCTTTTTAGGAAAGGCTCTCAGGTATTCATCTTCTGACATTTGAATCCTAGTTTTTTTACATGATCAACAATTTCAAAGGAAGATATATATTCAAATACTTGGGTTGCTTCTCGTGGTTGAGATGAAGAAATAACATTCTTATTTATTGGAGCTAAGGAAGAAGGTAAAGGGCTTCCCCTTCTTTGTTCATCAGCTAATGCCTCAGCTTTGTGAGTTTTTGATTGTGTAAATATTACATATGCATGATCATGATCATCTTCAAGAAGCTCCTCCTAGTCATGTTTAGATTTGTAGTTTAGGTAATTAATGTTGGATTTACCAAAGTAGGATCTACATAATCATCATTCTTGAGTTTATCGGTGACAGCTTTCTGGTCTTCTTCATTCATCTCCACATTATTTCTGGGAGAAAATTCAATTGCTAATATTTGGGAACCAGTAATTTGGTTCTAGTTGTTGTCAAAATTCCGAGAAAGGGCAGTGTTGTTTCCCTGAGCCATTTCAGCCATTTGTTTCTACATCTCGTGACATCTCATTTTCCAAATTTTACAATAGTGAATCAGAAGTAGTAGTATAAGATGAACTTTCAGCTCTAGAAGTGTTGCTCTTTATCTTTCCAGCCATGATGAGGTCATCTTCAATTGCAACCACCATATTTTGGGCTGCTAACAAGTCACAGGACATGCTCTTTGCAATTAATAAGTAAAGCATTGTTGAAGAATATATTTTGATTCCCATCATTCAGAGAAGTAGAATCCAAAATTTTGTAAATTAATCTTTAGAATTTTGTAATTAAATCCTGCATGTGTTCATGTGGCTCCTTCTTCAACTGAGTCAGCTAAGATATCAATGTGCTAGAATCTTCATCTAGTTTGAATCTTTTGAGGAATTTATCTCACATTATATCCCAGTTGGCTATGTTGCTAAGAGCTAATCTAGTAGAACCATTCTCTGGCCAAGTCATGTAGAGTCTCAATGAAGATTTTGATCGACACATCTTCATGCTCAACGGAAAGCACCCTACAGGATATAAGGAATGCATTCAGGTGATCATCTGGATTCTACTTACCATTTCCAAAACATGTTCTTGGTGCAAGTGGTTAATTCTACATCATGAAAGGATCGTGTCTTCTTTGAGAAGAGACTTGGTTAATAATCCCAACTTCTAGATTATGCTGGACACGATCTAGATCTGGAGGAGTTTTCACTCTTCTTCCTAGTGAAAGACTGGATCTATAGTTTCTAACTTGAGGAGGATTATTGAAATTGAATTTCTCCTACAATCTATTAAAATGATCATTCCTTCCTTGAGCTCTGCTAGACCATGTGAATGGATGTTCTTCCAGGTTGAACTTATAATATAAAAGGGAAGTGGCAAGAGAAAGCTCTGGTTTACTAATTTGTGTTTTTCCCCAGAGGATTCGCCAAAAATTGTTTACTATATTTTCTACATAGCCGAAAACCTTAGCAGTCATGAGATAAATGTCCGTCATTTACCGGTGAGGCTCCCATGTAATATTTATGTCAATTATGGATCTTAATAACTATCGTGGGTTTTACTTTAATTGTAAAGCTCATGAACCATAGCTAGAGCAATTCTACAGCAAGTAAACAACTGTTAATGAAGTATTTTCAACCAAGGGGGAAATGATAGGATTTGGGAAAGAAGAAAGGAAGATGTGTGATCCAACCAATAGTTTACAGAGTTGGTCTCATACACATAGACAAAACAAATAGATCTCACAAGACAGAAGTAAAGGAAAAGGAAAGGAAAAGATTTTAATATAAATCTTAGATAACACAAAGTTTATCTAAAAATCCACACAAAAGTAAGAAGCAATGCACCATTGACACAAAGTTCTCCAGAAATCCACTTCTATTCAATTCCTCAACTTTCACAGAAAATACATCAAAGGTTACATCACAAAGTCTGGAACTCAAGAATGTTAATTATAAATTCTGGTCATCCTTTTTGGGCCCCTAAAATATTGACTAAGTACACAAAGGCACATGAGCACACAATTCCTAAGTTAAAGAGTGGGCGCGCAAAGAGAAGGCATGCAAGGAAGGGTTCTAGGAGGGTTTAGAATAACTTTGTGTTATGTGTCGAAGACAAGGTCTCGGGACTTATCCATATTTGGTGTATCGGGTAGAACACGAGAAAAGTGTGGCCCAACTGCGCATGCAGAGTGGATAAGGTGCCATCCTAGAGACAAGTTGGCTTAGGAAGGAATATGCCCTGTGATGTAGGCTTCTAGAAGGCCATCATGGAAAAGAGTGGAGAGCTCAGACCTGGAAGAGCATGTGCCCATGGAGGACCACATTCAGACACTTGGTGTCAGATCTGAATCCTTAGAAAGGTGGTTTGGTAGTTCAAGGGGCCTATAAATACAAGTTCCCATAGAAGAATAAAGAGGGAGATCAATAGAGAGGAGAGCTCGAAAAAATTCCATAAGGAGTTATATTGGATTAGGTAGATAAACTATAGGAGATGGATGTATCAAGGGATTGGGGTTATAAAATTTCTTTATGAGAGCTAAGGAATGTAGATCCAGTTATGATGTATGACTTCAGTCTTCCATACTGTGATGTTTTGTAATGAATATAATGAATGTAATGAGGTTACCAAGTTATCTGAATATGATCCTTCTTGGTTCAGATTCATGCATGATTCTTCATAGTTCTTTTTCATGTATGTTTATAAAATGAATATGAATCCCTATGCATTTTCCTTTCTATTTTGATTTAGTTCTTTAAGTCTATTAAAGTATCTTTGTCTGTAATGACTGCAATGGTCTAGATCTGTTCTGATCTCTATTATGTTTACATGTCTCATTCCCACTCACTTTCTTTAAAGTTTAGATCATAGATGATGTTTCCCACTAAACTCACATAAAGGAGGGACTCGGCACCCGCGCATGCCTCGAGTTATCACCCAATGCCCACCTTTGGGTGATAGGACGACGCGTATGGGATTCCTTTTTCTTTGGTGGTAGGTTTGAAAATGACTACATCTTGGTTCCATTGCCGGGACCTCTTTTTGAAGTTGTAGTGGGAAATAACATACATCATGATCTGTGTAATGAGTGATGACAGATCATTTAACCTTGGAAAGTGTTGAATCATGGTTTAAGAGCACGAAGGATGAATTTTCTCAGAGATTCTGCACTAGACCTGAGTTTGATGCACGTAGATGGGTAGAAGAGAACTTCTACCATGATTTGTATAAAAAAAAATTTTGTTTCTTCCCAGTGGAGCTGTATGAATGGCTCTTAGGATATGCATCCAGATCAAGTTGGTATTATAGATCATGCACGTGGACCCAAGATGAATTCCAGAGGTTAAAAGATACAGATCTAACATGGACTCATGTTATGGATCATTGGTGGAAAGGAGTACTAGCTAGCTACACTCTGGAGTACACTATTTCCATGTATTCTTGTCTGGAGGTTACTGAGTTTGAGTTTCTATGGGATCCTAGAGAATCATTTCTACGTTTTATTCCTCTGGAAATGAAGATCATGGTTGTTACCTTGAATTTAGAGGCATTTCGATGACCAACTATACCGTTCTAAGTGCTTTGGGCAAGGAAGCTAGGGTGGAGGAAGATGGTATATATTACGACCGAGAAAGAAAGGGAGAAGAGACGGCTCAAGTATAGTGAAGCACGTGAAAGGGTGATTACTCAACAATGTGAGGTTGCATGTGTGATGATATATGGAGGTAGATGTTGCAGGAAGGATTTGAGGTTCACGCAGAGGATGTGGAACCTAAGAAATTTATGCTACCCCATCTTAGCAAGCATGCAGAGAGACCCCTTGACTCACGATGAGATTTTTCGCACCTGAGAGAGAAGATTCGTTGGCCCACATTTGAACCTGCCTAGTTCCCAAACCTTGGCACTTGGTTTTTCAGATCAAGGAAGGATTATCAATGACCTAGTTCATATCAAGTAGAAGTGACAGATATGTGCCCAGGAGATATAATTTTTTATTTCCTACTTCTATGGCTACGCATACTATTCTAGTATTCGGAGGAATTTTTAGACAAGGAGTAAATATACAAGTCTTGGGTAATGCATCAGGGAGTGGTGGGGGACACACATCTAATAGTGGAAAAATATCATAGACGGATTTGGCGCATAATTTAGTGGGATGTTGGGGACCCTAGGTGTGACCACTTTAGGCCCATTATTGGCTACTGGTGGATCTGGAGGTGGAACTGGTGGATCTAGAGGCACAGGACCTGGTGGATCTAGTGGATCTGGTGGAGGAGAAAACACTAGAGGAAGTCAAGGAACTAGATCAGGAGGACAATGGCCCCAACCACCTCCTTAAGTCTTCTTTGAGATGTCTTTACATTTGCCAGATTATAGAGGTATTGAAGATGTTGCGGAGCATGTTCACAAGTGTGAGTTGTTATGGCACACGAAGGGGATCAACCCCGAAATAGAAGGCCAGTCAATTTGCAATGACATTGTAAGGGCGCGCACATAGCTGGTATAGGAAGTATGACCCCCATCAGATGGTGGTAGATTACACCACATTGAAAAACATTTTCCTAGTAGAATTCCACATCCCTAAGTTTGAACAAAAGAGCATCAATGCCCTTAAGGAAATTTAGTAGGGAATGGCAGAGAGTGTGTGGGAGTATGACACATGGTTTAAGACTCTCCTATCAAAATTTTCATATGACATCCACCCTTCAAAACATCCTCAATTTTTTTTTGGAGGGTTGATAACCCCATTTAGAAGATCTTTAACTCATAAAACTTTCACAAACCCACGTGAGGCATTGGAAGCTACCCTACATGCCGAAGTCAGTTGTTGGAGAGCATTGACCGGTGTTATCCCATTTCTTGAGGCTCAAATCGCTACTATTGCTAAGTAGCTGGAAATGTTATCTTTGAACTTGGATCATGAGACTTGCAATGGAGTGTGGTGTATAGATTATGAAGTAGAGGGGCATGTCAAGGATAGTTTCCCCTGGAAGATAGTACGCACCGTAGCAAGAGACTATGAGATTTTTCATGGGGACCATGATGTGAGTAGATGTCCCTTGTTATAGCACACAATTCAGAAGAATGTATCTTGCTACTATAATATTTACACCTCTACGACCCATGATACTAAGGATTTTCGGCTTATTGACTAGATCCATGAGGTCATTGATCATGGTGTGCACCAGACTAGCATTTCTAGTAGTTCTAAGGGTGATGATCACCATTATGAGGAGCGTGTAGATAGAGGCACTCGTGGAAGGGGATTTCATGGAGGATTCTATGGTCGTGGTAACCATGGGGGAGGAATAAGTGAGTTCCCACATGGAACCTATTTTAATTGTGGGTCTACAGACCACTATAAGCGTGAGTGCCCAGATTTATTGCAGTGCTCATGGTGCGGGAAGAAGCAAAAGTATGAGGAGTGCCCTAAGTTGTTTGAGCATATGAATTAGTAGCACCGGAAAGACAAGGGCACTGCAATGGTAAGCATTAAGAAGGCTGACACACAATGGATGCCATGGGTGACTTGTGATGCAGGCTTGGAACCTTTTATGGTAACAACAAGGGTAGATGCCACACGCACAAAGGAAATGCCAAGGTAGAAGAACCTAGTTTCAATGGAAGAAGTGGTACATGGGAAGTACCAGATCCTGCACATCAAAAGGAGGTATATCAAGAACCCATGGACATCATTCAAAGTTTATAAGGAGAAATCCAAAGTGTCTAAAGGAGTAGCCCGAGAAGGGAGGATCAAATAAGGAAGGTTGAGGTTCCAAAGGATGACCTAGATGAGGTTAAGGAAGTATGTAAAATGCTAAGGAAAGAGAATATTATTCCCTTGCTAGGGGCATGGTTGAGAGGGAAGGTACCACGTCGAAGAAGAGCGCGAGAGGAAGGTATTGCATGAAAACCTTCCCCCTCACAACCTTGACTATGATAGGGAGATCACGTTAAATGCAATCGTGGATGGATGGCTCCTTAGTAATATCCTCATTGACATAGGTGCAAAGGTCAATGTTCTCACCTTGGATGCATGGCATCATATGGGAAGACTTGCATTATATTCATCTTCGAATGTGTTGTATATGGTGAACAAAACTAAGGCAATGCCCATCACTATCTTAAAGGATGCATCTATCACCATTCAAGGGGCTAAGTTTACTGGGGTCTTCAAAGTCTTGGCGCTCGCCGAGGTAGACAATTTCCCAACATTACTTGGGTGCCCATGGTGCTATAAGAATAATGTGGATCTTCGATTCAACAAGGGATACATAAGCTTTGAAAATGAGGAGGAATGGGTCATCATACCCCTGGCTGATGAGAAATCAACACCCTATATTGAACCTTTGGGAGAAGAGGTCCTGGATAGAATATATAAGTGCTTAATCAGGGATCTAGAGGTAATCCATCCCACATAAGGAGTTATCCAATTTGAGGATGCTCAGTCCTTAAGTGACACCACCAGTATAACATGCGATAATTGGGTGCATGGGACCTATGAGTTAATCGGATGACATGTGAGGGGATCAGTGACAAAGGTGACAAAGGCACATATGGTCTAGCGCCTAGGAGGAAAGAAGCTACCTAAGTACTGAGGAGGAGCCTTCCCTGAGGTGTTTTTGTAGGAGATGGAAGCTCAGTGGAAAAAGGAGAATGAACGAAGAGGGATGTTAAGCTATGTCCTACTCGGAACTACTACACGCTAGTGGGCAACACATCAAGATAACCTGTTGGAATGGCACGAGGTGAGAATTGCCTTCTCTATAAGGTTTTACAGGAGCAATGCACCCACGGATATAAAATACTACCATGGTAAAGAGATCACTTCCTTCCATATCCAAGCATGTGAGACATCCTGGATGGGAAGTACAAAAGCATTGCCACCTTCATTATGGGTTCACAAGTTATATTTCACCCTACAAGGTTGTGTGTGTACATGGTACATTCACACTAAGACACGCCACTAGATAGGGAATTGGAAAGAGTTAGCGGCTAATCTCATTCAAACATTTAAGTATCGGAGTACAAAACCCTTGGTGGATAAGGCATTGTAGGTTATCAAGCACCTTACCATTAGGGATAGTGCCATGACAAAGGATAGGCTACTGGACTTGCTAGGTGAACCTAGCCTAGAGGCATGCTTTGAGGAAGAAGAAACAAAAGAGATACAACTTGAGCGCACATGTATGGAAAAATAAAAAGGGAAGATGGTGTATGTTATTGATGGGGAAGAAGTGGAAAACTTGGATGTTGACCATTCTGTAGGGACGTGTAAGGTGTTAGACAGTTCTAATGAACGGGTGTGCACCTATTATGAAACTTTAAAGACAAATAAGGTTAACATTGGCTTAGAAGAAGAGCCTAAAGAGGCTATCATCAGAGACTATTGGTCAAAGAAAGAAGTCTCTAAGATCATTGATCTATTACGTGAGTTTGAGGATTTATTCCACGCGGGTATCATGAAATCAAAGGCATTCACCATTCCTTGGGGGAAATGAGAATTAAGTTGAAGGAGGGTGTGCACCCGGTCTGGAAGAGACCATACTAAATGAATCCTAACCTACGCATGAAGGTTAAGGAATAAATAGATAAGATGATAGTGTCGGGAATCATTAAAGTTTTGAAGAGTCCAGAATGGATAATTCCAATGGTAATTAGCATCAAGAAGGACGAAGGATAAGGATCTATGTTGATTATAGGGACCTAAATGTAGTGTGTATCATTGATCCTTTCCCAACCCCATTCACTAAAGAAATATTAGAGGGAGTGGCAGGGCATGAGGTCTATTCTTTCACAGATGGATTCTCGAGCTATCACCAGGTAAGGATCACAAAGGAGGACCAAAGGAAGACAAATTTTTCCACTGAGTGGGGAAGTTTTTCCTATATAGTCATGCTTTTTGGGTTGAAGAATGTGCCTGCTATGTTCTTGCGCATTGTGGTAGAAGCTTTCAGGACTTTATCCATAAATTTCTTCAAGTCTACCTAGATGATTGGATAGTATATGGGTTAGAGAAGGACCATTTTAACAACTTAAGGTTAATGTTAGAAAGGTGTCGGTAGTTGAGGATATTCCTAAAAATTAGGAAATGTGTCTTTAATACCCTATTTGGAACATTATTAGGGAACATCATATGTAAGGAAGCCCTACTAGTAGATCCCACTAAAGTTGCAGTAATTATGGGATTGAAGGAGCCTACTAGTCAAAGCGCAATGTGCAGATTTCTTGGGCATACGGGGTACTATAGGAAGTTCATCAAGGGATATGCCAAGATCACCACACCTTTAGAAGAGTTTCTTAGACATAAAAGTGCCTTTCATTAGGGAGAGGTGTAGCAAAAGGCATTTGACACTTGTAAGGATAGGCTTATCACCACGCCCATCCTATGTTTCCCTTCTTGGGATAAGCCTTTCCATGTTCATGTGGATGCCTCAAGAACCACCATTGGAGTAGTACTTGCATAGCCTAGTGAGGGGATTTTTATCATCCTTTATGCTTTACAAGTAGGAAGTTGATGCAAGTAGAGTAGAATTATAGTACAACTGAGCATGAGGCATTATCAATGATCTACGTGCTTTAAAATTTTAGATAGTATTTGCTGGAAAATCCATTTATATTTTACACTGACCATATGGAATTGAAATACTTGGTGAACAAGCCCATTCTATAAGGGTGCATATGTTGGTGGGTACTATTTTTCCAAGAATTTGAGTTCACGGTGGTTGTCAAACTAGGAAAAAGTAATTCTAGACCTGATCATTTGTCTAGAATTGATTCAGGAGAACACGTAAAACATTGAGGATACCATGCTAGATGCACAACTTTTACGTTGTGATGCATGCCCTCGTATTTGGAGTACATTGTAGCATTCCTTAAAATAGGTGTGGTGCCAATCAGAATGAAGGCCTTGGAAAAGAAGAAGTTGGCCATACGCATCGCACCCTACATGCTAATTAGTGGAGATCTGTACAAAATGGGTTGTGATGAGGTTTTGCGTCGTTGCATGCTAGAACATGAGTGCATTGCAATTATGGAAGAGGCGTATGGTGGGATCGCAGGAGGAAAATATGTGGGAAATGAAACCACACAGAAGATTCTACTCACATGGATTTGGTGGGAGACAATTTAACAAGATTACATTGAGTTTTGCAAGGCCTGTGATCATTTCCACCACTCTGGAAAACCTAGAAAAGGGATGAAATGCCCTTGCGACCAATAGCCAGTGTGGATCCATTTGAGAAATGGGCTATCAAATTTTTCATACCAATCTCACCAAAGAAGTAAAGGACTGGTTCACCATAAATCCTCACTTGCACTGATTATTTGACAAGGTGGGTAGAGGCAATGCCTATAAAGGATTGTACAGTGGCTACAGCTGCTAGATTTTTATGGGAAAACATAATCACTAGGTATGGATTCCCATTGAGTTTAACAAGTGATATAGGTATGCACTTCCTCAATGAAATGGTTAGGATTCTGTTATCAGAATTCATGGTGGCTTATCACAAAAATACTCCCTATCACCCTCAAGCAAATGGAACTGCTGAGGAATTTTAAAAAATACTTAATCACACGTTGACTAAGATCTCTAATATTGGTAGACATGATTGGGATGACAAAGTATAATCCGTTCTTTGGGCATATAGGACAACCTACAAGAGGTTGAATAAGGCCACACCATTTCAATTGGTGTTTGGTGCAGAGGCTATCCTACCAGTTGAATTCATGTTACCTTCTCTACGTATAGCGTGCGCAGAGGATTGGAAAATGAACAAGCATTAGAGGAAAAGAATTGAGAAGTTAATTCAATTGGACAGAATATGATCACTCACCAGGTGGAGCCAAAATACGGAAAAATCAAAACAAAAGGCATGATACGATCATCACATTAAGAACAAGAAGTTTGAGGTTGGGCGAGATGGTGTTACTATATGACTCAAAGTTTATGCACCATCCTCGGGAATTTAAAATTACATTGGTCGGGTCCCTACATCATCTCATACATCCTTGATTTAGGAACGTGTTAGTTGTAAGTGCTTTGGATGGGACAAGATTTCTAGGACACTTCAATGGGAGTAGGCTAAAGCCTGCTATAAATAAATCTTCTTGGTGTTTTTGATAAGGTAGTATTGCATATTAGTTGAGGATTTCCTTTAATGCATTTTTTTCTTTTCTTGTGTTTCCCTTTCATCATTGTTGTTTTTGTTGCACCTTGGGCATCGGTAATATCATTACTTTTTGAAGGTTATAAATGCACTGAGAGGACCGCGCATCATTTTAGTGTTGGGTAGAATAAGGTGGAAGAAATTGTAGTGTGAAGTGCCAGGAAGGATTGCATTGGAAATCCTGGTTGGATGGCCCTGAGAAAGGAAGTGCATGGAAGGAAAGGTGAAAAAGGATGGTTGGTGTTAGGGTAAGGCTAAATTTTGGATCCACGTACAAGAGAGGAAGAAGTGCAAAAGAAACACGAGGTAGGAAAGAGCAAAAATCATGATGGAAGTACCTTCGAGTGTTGGTGACGTGCACACAAGAGTCTCCTATCAAGATGGATTGGTTATGTGCCAGAAGGTTGGGGAATTTCCTACGCAGGATTGGGCACGTGAGTGAAAGTGCTAAATTCAGACTTTGTTGAAAAATCCACATTAAGTGTTGAAGTACGATGGTACATAAGGTAGTATTTAATGCTAAAAAGTGGGAAAAACTATAAATAGAAGGTTGGACACTGTTATCCCAAATTCACCACCCCAAAAAAATTGGTCAGAATGAGCCCTACACATGAAGAAAACATGAAGGGAAATGATACATATCCATGAGCTCATGTCCTAGAACCAGGAAAAGTGAAAATAGAAGCCCGAGAGAGTCAAATTTGACCCTACACAAGAATCAATAGAAGAAATGATTATTCTGGGCATTTCCATGTAATAAATCTATTTAAAGGGTCGAGGGAGGACTCAACAATGGAATTGTAGGGTCAGAGAAGAAGGGGCAGTGCCGCAAGAGAGGCTAGGAGCAAGAAAGGAAAAATGGAAATGATCCAAGGTCTTCGGGCTTGAAACCATTTAGGAAAGAATCCAAAATCGACTAAGTATGGAGGAGGCAGTGGAAGAGACCACATGTCCTCACGATGTTTCTCCAAAGATGGATCCAAATAGAGAGGCTCAAACAAGTGCCGCATCTCCACATGTCCCAGGGTAGAATGGAGGCAGAGTCAAAGGCGGACATGGCGGGCCTTAAAAATTGGCTAAGTATGAATGTGCAAGCAGAGAGTGCCAAGTGTCAGCATAACACATCTCCAAGAGTTGGTCCCAAGGCGGAGACCCAAACAAGCGCGGTGCCTCCATGTGTCCTCAAAGGGGGCAGAGTTAGTTGAATAGTCAATACATAAGCAAGGTTGGTGGAAGCTACCAAGTTTCCTAAGGCGTTGTTTCAAAGGTTAAAACAAGAAAAAGGTTCCCGAGCAAGTGCTAGATCGATGCATGTCCGAGGGGAAGGTGGGGCATCGGGGAAAAAATTAGTTTTGGCATTTGCCCCAAAAGGAGTAAAAGTTGCAAAATGGCCCACGACTCCGCCAAGGAAAAAGTCAGCGTTTGAGCCCGAGTCAAAGCCAAGGCGGGGAGTCGGGGAAAAAGTGAAAGTTTTCCTTTTTTCCAAAAGGCATAAAATTAAATATGGAAGTGTATTTCCCATCCAACCAAAATGAGCCATGTTTCCCAATCAAAAGGGGGACCCATTTTTTGAATTTTATTCCCGCCCATTTGTACAAAATTGATGCAAAACTTCAAAGGGGCATATCTTTTGACTCAGGGCTCAAAATATAGAAAATATAACACCGTTGGAAGCATCTCGATGTCCTCTACACCATGGAAGGATAAAAAATCATATTTTTCAGGCCCTAGTAGGCAAAAAATTAAGAAAGGTCTTCCAAGAGATTAACGCAAAATCCAATATCTTCAACTACCAAATCTGATTCGATTCGATTCGTTGGGGAACTAGAAGTGACATATTGTGGGTGTATTTGCATAAGGCATTGATATTCATTGGTTGATCTTTCAAGATAGTATTCAATGTGTATCTCATGGTGGTTGGAGTAGGATTTGAATTTTCCCTCTTCTCTCTCTTTTCCTTCTATATATACTGTAACACTTCTCATTTGAAAAGGAGAGACATTCTGGGCATAGAGAAACTCTATCAAATTTGTTTCTCGATGCCATTTTTGAGTAGTGAACCTTCTCCCATGCCTGGAAAATGTATTTGTGTCTCTATTCTAGAAATTTTATGGTTTATGCACCTTCTAGAGTGATAAAAAACATGTTTTGTGGTGTTCTTCAAAACTTTGCATCATTTTGTTGTTTCTCCATGCCTCTCCCTTTCGGTCTTGGTTTTCTATGCATGTATTTCACATTTACAGTGCAGATGTTGTTTTTCATGGATTTTAATGGATGATTTTCATATCTACACCATGTCACTTCTATCCGACCTCCCTCATCTCCATCTTTCTATTTCTTTTTTCCCTCAACAGAATATCTCACTTCCTTTTCTGGTGTATCACCACTTTAGTGTAGGCTCTATTTTTCCCTCTTTCTCTCTACTTGGTTCCTTGGAATGGTTAGATTAGGTTAGATTTATTTTTCCTGCACTAGAGTAGCTCATGGGAGGTAGTTTAGGATTAAGAACCAACTTTCTCTAGAGAACTTTCCCACTTTTGCAAAGTCCCACACCTTGGGAAAGTTCAATGTTATGCAATCACACCAAATGAGTCTCGCCTTAGAAAACTAGATCCATAACTCATTTAGGGGTGTTGTGATTTCACACTGACAGCTTTTTTCATGCCCAGTGGGACATGTCTCAAGCACCTTACCACTTCACTTCATCGGTTTGATGTGATCTTGGTGAATATTTCAGCCTTTGGAGGCACTTTTAAGCACATCCGGTGAATCCATCTCATCAAAAACCCATTCTATGAGTTACGAGACCTTTTCCATCCAATTCCACTCATTTCATCCATTTTCTTCTTCCATCTCTTTCATTTTCTCCCATTCCATGAAGTTGTGCAATCATGAATTCATTCCCTTCATGGAACTCACACTTAAAACAAGAATACAATCCACCTCCAATGTATTTTCCAACTCCTCCAAATCATCATTATGATCAGATCCAGAACCATTATGTTTACCCATATGAGCAGTGTCAAAACCATTTTGACTATGAAGCTTATCAAGGACAAGGGGACACATATGATGGCGATAGTTATGCAAAGGATGTTGGTCTACTGGAGAAGATTCAAAAAATAGAGGTTAGAATGGTTCAATCAAGGGAAACAACTCAAACAAAGGCTTTCAGAATTGGTTACAGGGAACCTTTTCCATGGAAAATCCCTTTTCCAAGACATTACAGACCCTCGAGAAGCTGGACTTCATGATTGGAATGTTGCCCCAACTTGTGTAGTGGAATGAGGGGATAGAAGCTTATGAGAAAAGTGTGGGACAACCTTGTCAATGGGTAAGTCAGTCACCAGCTCCCTATCTTTCATTGTCTCTTCCTCAATCTTTATCATTTTAGTAGAGGCAGGAGTCAAGCCCCTCACTTGCTGCCCTAAGTGTTGATTTCATTTCTCCATCCCCTAGTCTTCCATCCCATCTCAGTTTTTCCGCCCTCTTCTCTTCCAAATCCAAATCCCCTCCACAAGATCCAAAAGAAATTCCTTCCCCACCCACCACTCCTCTTTCCTTCCCAAGTCCATGTTGGGAAGAAACTCCAAAAACCAGCCAAGGACAACATCAAACAGAGGAACCCAACAGAGAAGAAAAGATAGAAAATATGAAGAGTTGGGCTACTAAATTTGAGTTTTCAAAGGTTCCCTTGTTGGTTAAGCCTATGGAGGAGGCTGAGGTCAAGTTGCAAGTGGCGGAAGCTCTAGCTACAGCACAAATAGGGGAAGAAGGAGCTACTCCTACTATAAAAGAAGAGGAGTACATTCCGGCTGTGAAGGAGGATCATATAGTTTTAGAGGCTCCAATTGCAGAGCAAGCCATAGAAGAACCTTTAATTCATCCTCCCACTTCATCCTCTTCAAGCTTTGATGTTGAGGAAGAGTTTTATCTTTCAAACATCATGTTTGAGGATGAAGGGAACCATGGTGAGTCAATTATAGATCAGGAGGACACCATGAAGGAGGTTGAGCACCTGTAGCAGGACAACGAGGAGGTAGATTACCTGTCTAACTTGGAGGATTGCCTTGATGGAGGGGAACCCATGGAGATCACATCATTTTTTCCTCCATCTCTCACATCCCAAGCACATGAGCTTGCTTCCATGGAGGAGAACATTTAGGAATAGCATCCTACACTTCATAATAGCCCTCTGGAACTAAGATTGGAAGACATGACTCTCCCATGTTCTTCACTGGAGAAGGAAGAGAAAAAGCAGGAAGATTTTGTCATACCTCTCACACCATCCATCCAAGAAGGTCCATAAGAAGACTCCATTTTTGGAGTTGAAACTTAGAGAAATGGGTACATCCAAAGGACCAGATCGTGCCCAATCAAGTACTTGGCTTCATTAGAGCCAAAAGAGAAACCAAAACTACTCATGCCTACTCCATGGCATGAGGATGAGCATAAAAGTACCAAGGGTCATCATCAACACCTCTAGAAGTCCAATGCAAGTCAACTTGAGGAGGTATTTTCCATTAATGTTGATACCTTGATGATTTGGGTGGAGGACCAGCTTATTGTCATTTTTTCAATCATCCAACCAGCCATGTTCAAGTGCCAAATTAGTTGCATGGCTGTAATTTTTGAGGAAGGGAAGATATTTCTCCCCGCCAGTTGCAAGCTTTGTTTGAGTTCCCTTTACTCTTGAATACAGTAGAGTAAGTAGGTTTTTTTAGCATAAGAAATGCTTATGCACACTTTGCATGTCTCATTTAAGGCCTGTATAATTTGATCTTTGTATATACATTTTGTTTATATTGCTTCAAAGGGGCATGAGGCTAGGCTCTTAAACTATTTAAGGAAAGAAGGCTCATGTTTTCCTGTAACAACTGCAATTTCAAAAAGAAACAAATGCAGAGCAACTAAAAGCCATTTTGAGATAGTCCATTTGAGGGACAGATGGGAACCACGGGTCGAATCAACTTTCTACTCTCATAAATCATTGTCTCAAAGTTTTCTTATGAAAATTGAAAGTGCAGATGTGTGGGCATGCTCGGGGATAGGCAAGACATAGAAAAGGCTTGTAGTCGAGACTCGCAGATGGCTCAAGGATCAGTTCAATGTTTATCAACCAGACTTTGTGCCCAATGGATGCTTCAAGGCCACCTTTGGTTTGTTCATCTAGTAGGAATATGTCCTCGTGAGTCTCCAAATTGTTCTCCCAAATTCACCGCCCCAAAAAATTTGGTCATAAAAATCCTTACACATGAAGATAACATGAAGGGAAATGATATAGACCCATGAGCTCATGTCCCAAAACCAAGCAAAGCAAAAACAAAAGCCCGAGAGAGTCAAATTTGACCCTACACAAGAAGAAATAGAAGAAACGGTTCTTCTAGGTGTTTCCATGTATTAAATCTATTTAAAGGGTTGAGGGAGGACTCAACAATGGAATTATAGGGTTAGAGAAGAAGGGGCAATGCCGCAAGAGAGGCCAGGAGCAAGAAAGGAAAAATGGCAAGGATCTAAGGTCTTTGGGATCGAAACCATTTAGGAAAGAATACAGAATCGACTAAGTATGGAGGAGGTAGCGGAAGAGACCACGTGTCCTGGTGGTGCTTCTCCAAAGATGGATCTAAATAGAGAGGCTCAAACAAGCGCCACATCTCCACATGTCCTAGGGCGGAACGGAGGTAGAGTCAAAGGCGATGACAGGTGGCCTCAAAAAATTGGTTAAGTACAAATGTACAAGTGGAGAGTACCAAGTGTCACAGTGTAGTGTATCTCCAAGAGTTGGTCCTAATGTGGAGACACAAACAAGCATGGTGCCTCCATGTGTCCTCAAAGGGGGAAAAGTTAGTCGAATAATCAATACATAAGTCAAAGCAAGCGAAAGCTACCAAGTGTCCTAAGGGTGTTGTTTCAAAGGTTAAAAGGAGAAAAGGTTCTGAGTGAGAGTCAAACTACCGCATGTCTTAGGGAAGGTAAGGCATTGGGGAAAAATTTAGTTTTTGGCCTTTTCCTCAAAAGGAGTAAAATTTGCAAAATGGCCTGCGACTCCACCAAGGAAAAAGTCAATGTTTGAGCCCGATTCAAAGCAAAGGCGGGGAGTCGGGGGAAAAGTGAAAGTTTTCCTTTTTCTAAAAGGCATAAAAGTAAATATGGAAGTGCATTTCCGAGCCAACCAAAAGGATCCACATGTCCCAATCAAAAGGGGAACCCATTTTTTGAATTATTTTCCCGCCCATTTGAACATAATCGATGCAAAAGTTCAAAAGGGGCATATATTTCGACTCAGGGCTCAAAATATAGCAAATATGACACCGTTGGAAGCATCTCGATGTCCTCTATGCCATGGAAGGATAAAAAATCATATTTTATAGGCCTTGGTAGGTAAAAAATGAAGAAAATTCTTCAAATCCATTAACATAAAATCCAATCTCTTCAACTACCAGATCTTATTCGATTCAATTCACTGAGGAACCAGAAGTGACATATTGTGGGTGGATTTACATAAGGCATTGATATTCAGTAGTTGAGCTTTCAAGGTAGGATTCAATGCGTATCTCATGGTGGTTGGATTAGGATTCAAATTTTCCCTCTTCTCTCTTTTTCCTTCTATATATACTGTAACACTTCTCGTTTGAAAAGGAGAGACATTCTAGGCATAGAGAAACTCTGTCAATTTTTTTTCTCGATGCCATTTTTGAGCAGTGAACCTTCTCCCATGCCTAGAAAATGTATTTGTGCCTATATTCCTGAAATGTAATGGTCTATGCACCTTCTAGAGAAATAAAATGTGCTTTGCGGTGTTCTTTAACCCTTTGCATCGTTTTGTTGTTTCTCCATGCCTCTCCCTTTCAAGTATTGGTTTTCTATGCATGTATTTCACATTCATAGGTGCAGGATGTTGTGTTTCACGGATTTTAATGGATGATTTACATATCAGGCCATGTCACTTTGTCGACCTCCATCATCTCCATTTTTCTATTTTTTTCTCCCTCAATGAGAATATCTCGCTTCCTTTACTGGTGTATCACCGCTTTAGTGTAGGCTCTATTTTTTCCCTCTTTCTCTCTCCTTGGTTCCTTGAAATGGTTTGCTTAGGTTAGATTTAGTTTTCCCTGCATCGAAGTATCTCGTGACAAGTAGTTTAGGAATAAGAACCAGCTTTCTCTAGAGAGCTTTCCCACTTTTGCAAGGTCCCACACCTTGGGGAAAGTTCAATGTTATGTAATCACACCAAATGAGTTTTCCTTAGAAAATAAAATCCATAACTCATTTGGGGGTGCTGATATTTTTCACTAATGACACCATTATTTACATCACAAATACAAGAAGGAAGAGCTTTTGCAAACTATGGTTTCTAGAGTTGATCCATGTGAAGAAAAATTAGAGAAATTTATCCGTGAGTGACTAGTTTGGATCTGCAAACTAGGGGGTAATAGTTCACGGGTGTGGAGAGAGTTGTGGAGAAGCACCATCTTGTGAAGGGGTTATTCCAATGATGGTTTGATAGCTAGGGCACAGGTTGGAAAGGATTTTCTTCATAAGTTCGAGATCTAAACTTCGAAAGGGTAGAGAAGCAGAGCAAGAGAAGTTGAAGTGTAAAGATAACCTACACAATGGCACCCAAGAAACCAGTTGTAACACCTAAGAAAGGAAAAGGCAAGGGCAAGGGAAAAAAATAAGAAACTATCGCAAGTACCAATGAAGAATATTGTTGGGACCCTATTGTATCTTTCCACAAATCTTAAAGGCGTGTAGGTGTGCATGGCCAAATGAAGTGCGTAAGTTAAGATGCACAAGGCAGAATTCAAAAAGGGTTCTTGTAGAACCAAGTATGTGCACCCGCAAAGCATAATTCGGGACTTATCCGTTTTAATCTTTTAGGAGTAACACATGAAGAACGTGTTCCATTTGGATAAGGTTCTAACCTAACAACAGGTTTCTGGAAGGAATATACCTTGTGATAAGAAGATCTAAAAAGCTAATCATGACATGGAGAGGCATGTGCCTGGGGCGACCCACACCTTGACACTTGTGGCTAGATCGAGGTCACAGAGGAGTTTTTGGAGCTTAGATGCCTATTTATACGTGCACCCTTAGCAAAGAAAAGAGACACAAGTGAGGTAGCAGAGCTCTATAGAATTACTGCGAGAACTATGGGATAAAATGGGTAGATGATTATAGGAAGGATGTAATAAGGGAATGGGAAATGTAAATTTTGTTTTGAAAACCTTCATGTATACATCTAGCTATGGCGCATGAGTACGGTCTCCCTTCCGTAACATTTTATAAGTAATGTTATGAATGAACATGATAAGGTTACCATGACAATTGTATTAAGATCCTTTCTTTGTATTACCGCATATTTCTATTGTGCTTTTTTCTTATATAATCGTGAACCTTATTTGAATGTTAAGTCTATCTCGTGGATTTACAACTCCTAGTTTTGTTAATTATGTTAAGCGCTTTTACTTTTGATATGGCTGAAAGGGTATAGAATCCGTTCGAGAGTTATAGCTTTTTCATGTCCTTTAAATCACTAATTCAAGATCATGAATGATGCCTTCCACTAAACTCACATAAAAGAGAGACTCAGCTCCCTCTCACGTGCCTCTGGGTGAGCACCCAACGCCCACCGGGTGATAGGCCGCGCATGAGGTTCCCTATTTCTTGGTGGGTGTAAAACTTACTACATCTTGGTTCCGTTGTTGGGACCTATTTTTGAAGTTGTAGTGGAACATGGCATACATCATGATCTGTGTAAAAAGTGATGACAGAGTGCTTAACCCTAGAAGGTGTTGAAGATTGGTTTAAAAGCACAGAGGATGAATTCACTCAGAGATTCAATACTGGACCTAGGTTTAACACGCAAAGATGGGTGGAAGACACTCTTTATCATGAGTTGTATGAAAACTTCTTCTATTTTTCCCAGTAGAGTTATTTGAATGGCTCTCGGCTTATACATCTAGATCAGGGTGGTGTTATAAGTCACACCCTTAGACCCAAGAAACATATCAGAACTTGCAAGATGTTTATCTAATGTGGACCCGTGCTATAGATTATTGGTGGAAGGGAGTATTGACTAGCTACACTGAATATGCCATTTCCACGTATTCCCGACTAGAAGTTGTTGAGTTTGAGTTTTTGTGGGAGCCCAGAGGATCATTTATGTGTGTTATCCCCCTTGTGATCAAAGTCTTGATGGTAACCATGGGTTTAGAGGCATTTCCTATGGTGGCTAAACCACTCGAGCACTTGGTGAGAAAGCCAAAGTTAGGGAAAGATGGCTAATGTAACGACCGAAAAGGAAAGGGAGGAGAGATGACTCAAGTATAATGAAGCATGTGAAATGGAGATCAATAGAGAAGTGTGGGATTACAAGTTGGCTATGGAATCGAGACATGGTGGAAAGGGTTGAGGTTCACGCGGAAGATGTGGAACCCGAATAGTCTGTGATACCCCATCTTGGTAAGAATGGGATAGAAAACCTGCGGCTTTCGATGAGATTCCATCATGTAGAGAAAGAAGATTCATTGGCATGCATCTGACCCCACCTAGTGACCAAACCTTGGCACTTGGTTTGTTCGAACAAGGGAAAAGTACAGTTGATCCATTTGATATCAATGGAAGCAACTAATCGGTGCCCAAAAGATACAACTTCTCATTTGGGACTTCTATGGCTTCACACACTATTCTAGTATTTGGTGGAATGTTTGGACAAGGCACATATATAGCTGGTTTTGGGAGCATGCTAGGAAGTGGTGGGGGAAATATGACTAGGAGTGGCACTAGTTCACATACTATTAGCATGTAATTCAGTGGGACAACGGGAATGTTTGGCATGATAAACACATGCCCCGTACCTAACACGGAGAGGATTTGGAGGTGGAATTGGTGGAGCTGGTGGCTCAGGATCTAGTGGGCCTAGCAGAGGAGGAAACAACGGAGGAAACCAAGGGACTGGATCGGGAGGACAAGGGCCTCAGCCACCTCCTCAAGTTTTCTTTGAAATGTCTCGCACTTACCATATTACAATGGGATAGAAGATGTCGTAAAGCGTGTGCATAAGTGTGAGTTGTTATGGTGCATGAAGGGGATCACGACCCAGGATTGAAAGGCTAGTCAATTTGTGACAACAACCCTTGCAAGGAAACGTGCATATTTGGTATAGAAAGTATGATCCTCATCGATCATTGTGGATTATACCACGCTGAGAAATGTGTTCTTGGTAGAATTTCACATACCTAAGTTTGAACTGAAGAGCATCAACTCTCTCAAAGAAATCTAGCAGGAATAGCAGAAGCGTGTGGGAATATGATGCACGTTTTAAAACTCTATTGTCTAAACTGTCTTATGATATCCACCCTTCACAACATTCTCAAAGTGGTTTTTCAGGGTTGATCACACCGTTTAGGAGGTATTTTTCTCATAAAACATTCACTGAGACCCGCACTGAAGCGTTGGAAGCTACTTTGCATGCTAAGGAAGTTGGTAGTGTCGACACCGGTGTTAGCCCATTTTCGGAGGCTCGATCATCGCCATGGCTAAGAAATTGGATAAATTATCTACCAACACAGTTCCAGAGACTCGTGGAGGGATGTGGTGCATAAATTGTAATGTAGAAGGGCACACAAATAATAATGGTGGATATGTACTGTAAGGCGATACGCACCGTAGTGGTAAATTGTGAAATATGTCACAAAGACCATGATGCAAGTAGGTGCCCCCTTTTACAATGCACAATCCACAAAAATGTATCTTTTATTGTAAGATATGTACCTCAACCACACATGACACCAAGGATTGTAGATTGATTGACCAGATTCATGAGGTAATTGATCTTGGTATGCGCTAGATCGGCTTTGCCAAAGAGTTCCAAAGGAGATGAGTATCGGTATGAAGAACGCAGAGATGGAGGTGCATGGAAGGGGATTTCATGGAGGATTTCATGGCCATGGTAACCATGGGGAAGAAGTGAGTTCCGCGTGGAACATGCTTTAATTGTGGAGCCACAAACCATTATAAGCGTGAATGTCTAGATCTTCTACAATGCTCCTCGTGTGGAAAAAACATAATTACGAAGATTGCTCAGAGTTATATGAACATAGGAGTCAACAAAGACTTTGGAAGGATAAGGGTGTTGTCATGGTGATTATTAAGAAGGCTGATGTGTAATGGCTCTTCATGAGTAGTATGTGAATTAGAACTAGAGCTTGTTATGGTAACAACAAAGGTAGAGTCCATGCATACAAGGGAAGCGCCTAGGCAGAGACCTCTAGTTTCAAGGGAAGAAGTAGTACATGGGAAGTATCCAAACCTAGCTCACCAAAAAGAAGTCTACCAGGAAACCATGGATGTAATTTGAAGTTTACAAGGAGAGATCCAATGCTTAAAAGAGAAAGCTAGAAAAATGAGAAAAGAAGACTAGTAGAAGCACCAAGGGATGACTTGGACGAGGTTAAGGAGGTGTGTAAACTGCTAAGGCAAGAGAATGTTATTCCCCTACTAAGAGCATGGTTGAGAGAAAAGGTACCACACGTTGGGGAAGAACACGAAAGGTAGATCCTGCATGCAAACCTCCCACCTCACAACCTTGATTATGACAAAGAGATCACCTTGAACACTGTAGTGGATGGATGGCTACTTAGTAACATCCTCATTGACATAGGTGTGGAGGTTAATGTTCTCACTCTGGATGCCTGGCATCAAATGGGAAGACATGCATTACAGCCATCTTCAAATGTGTTGTATATGGAAAATAAGACAAAGGAAATGCCCATAGGTGTCTTGAAGGATGCGACCATTACCATTCAGGGGACTAAGTTCACTAGGGATTTTGAAGTCTTGGAACTTTCCGAGGTAGATAATTCCCAAATTACTTGGGCACTCATGGTGCTATAAGAATAATGCAGATCTTTGATTTAACAAGGGGTACATAAGTTTTGAAAACAAGGAAGAGAGGGTGATTATACTGCTTGTTGATGGAAATTCCACACCCTATACTGAACCCCTTGGAGAGGAGGTCCTGGATAGAATATATGTGTGCTCCATAAGAGATCCAGAGACCATCCACCCTATAGAAGGAGTCATCCAGTTTGATGATGCTCAATCTGTCAGTGATACTACTAGTATAGCATGCGATAATTGGGTACATGGGACTTATGAAATGATTGGGTGACATCTGAAAGGATCGGTGACCAAGGTAACCATGGCGCGTATAGTTCAGCACCTGGGAGGAAAGGCAATAACCAAGTATTCTGGGGATATATACCCTAAGGTATTTTTGAGAGAAATGGAAGCTCAATGGAGGGAGGACAAGCGACGAGGTATGTTGGGTTATGTTTTGATAGGCATAGCAGTGAGGTGGTGGGTTGTGCATAGCAAGAAAACTTGTTGGAGTGGTGTGAAGTTATAATTTCACTCACTATCCGATTCTCGAAGTGTAATATAACCACTACTATCAAGGATTACAATGGAAATGAACCCACCTCTTCCCACATCCAGGCATGTGAGAGGATCTCTGGGGGAGAAGGCGTGAAACTTTATCACCCTCCCTTTGGGTACACAAGCTGTATTCAACACTATGAGGTTGTGCACATGCTTGGTACATCCATTCTCAAACTCTCCCAGACAAGAAATTGGCAAGAAGAATTAGTAGCTGACCTGGTCCACACATTCGAGTACCAAAGTACCAAGCAACCAATTGATGAGGTGTTGTAGGCTATCAAGTTTCTCACTCTAGGGGATTGCACCATGGCAAAAGATAAATTAGTATATTTACTTGGTGTACCTAGCTTGAAGCATGGTTCGAAGAGGAGGAACCAGAAGACATTCAATTCAAGTGCGCATGTGCTGAAAAGGAGAAAGGAAAGATGGTATATGTTATTGATGGAGAGGAGATGGAGAGCCTGAATGTCGACCATTTGGTTGGGACATGTGAGGCAGTTGGCAATGTAGATGCATGTGCACACGTGTATCATGAACCATTCAAAACCAAGAAAGTTAACATCAGCTCAGAGAAGGAGCCCAAGGAAGATATCATTGGGGACTACTGGTCGGATAAGGAAGTATCAAATATCATTGATCTCTTGCGTGAATTTGAGGATTTATTCCCACGCAGATACCATGAGTTGAAAGGCATCCACCATTCATTAGGGGGAAATTAGGATAAATTTTAAATATGGTGCATGCCGATCAGAAGAAGAGGCCTTACAGGGATGAATCCCAACATGCACATAAGGGTTAAAGAAGAGCTAGACAAAATGATAGCATCCGGTATCATTAAGGTTACAAAGGAATCAAAATGGATAATTCCAATGGTGATCAACATAAATAAGGGTGGATGGATTAGGATATGTGTGGATTATAGGGAGTTGAATGTTGTTTGTATCATATATCCTTTTCCCACCCCCTTCACTCGAAGAGATTTTGGAAGGAGTTCTTGGGCGCAAGGTCTATTCCTTCACGGATGGATTCTCGGGATATCACCAACTATGGATTACCAAGGAATACCAAGAAAAAAACTTTCCCCACCGAGTGGGGAAGCTTTACATACATGGTCATGCCCTTTGGATTGAGGAATGCGCCCACTGTATTTTCATGCATAGTGGTACAATCATTTCAGGACTTCATCCACAAGTTCCTTCAAGTATATTTAGATGATTGGACAAAGTGTATGGATTGGTCAAGGACCATTGTGATAACTTGAGATTGATGTTTAAAAGATGTCGGTAATTGAGGATTTCCCTCAACATCAAAAAATTTGTCTTTGGAACGTTGTTGGCGCATATCATATTCAAATAGGGCTTCTTGGTGGATCCTGCAAAAGTTGCAATTATTATGGGATTAGGGAGCCCACCAACCAAAGCACTATGTGCATGATTTGTTGGACACATCGGGTACTATAGAAATTTCATTTAGGGATACACTAGATTTCCACACCTTTGGAAATATTGCTTAGACATAAGAGTGCTTTTCGGTGGGGGGAGAGGTACAACAAGAGAGGGCATTTAACACTCTCAAAGAAAGGCTTATAACCACACCTATTCTATGATTCCCATCATGGGATAAACCTTTCCATGTCCATGTGGATGCCTCTAGTATAGCAATGGGATTCATTCTTGCTCAACCAGGAGAGGGGATTGTTGATCACCCCTTGTGTTTTGCAAGTAGAAAGTTGACACCAGAGAAAACAATTATACAACGATCGACCATGAGTCATTGTCAATGATCTATACGCTCCACAAATTCAAACAATATCTCACTGGCAAATCCCTTCATATTCTACACTCGACCATATGGCCTTTTAAGTATCTAGTAAACAAAGCAAAGTGTTGCAAGTGCGCATAATTCATTGGGTACTTTTATTTCAGGAATTTGAATTTAGAGTGGTGGTAAAAATTGGAAAGAACAATTGTGGGCCGGATCATTTATCAAGGATTGATTCGGGAGAGGATGCACAAAGTATCAAGGAAACCATGGCGATGCACAACTATCGAGTTGTGGCATGTGCCCTCGAGTTAGAAGACATTGTTGTATTTCTCAAAGAATGTATGGTGCCCAAGAGATGAACGCACTTTGGAAAGGAAAAGGTTAGCCATACGTGTCATGCCCTTCATGTTGATCAATGGGGATTTATATAAAATGGGACACGATGAGGTTTTGTGCCGGTGTGTATTAGAACATGAACGCGTGGCCATAATAGAAGAAGCCCATGGTGGGATTGTTGGAGGACACTATGTGGGGAATGCAACCGTGTACAAGATCCTAGTCACCAGACTATGGTGGGAGATGATTCACTAGGATTGCCTTAAGTTTTGTAAGGCCTATAACCACTGCCAATGCCTTGAAAAACCTAGAAGAAGGAATGATATGCCCTTGTGCCCCATCACCAGCGTGGAACCTTTTGAGAAATGGGCAATAGATTTTTTTGGACCAATCTCACCAGCTACGTGAAGGACTAACTTGTAATATATCTTACCTATACTGATTATCTAACAAGGTGGGCAGAGGCTGTGCCCACTAAGGATTGCACCGCAGCCACGGCTGCTAGATTTTTGTGGGAGAACATTATCAGTAGGTATGGGTGCCCATTAAGTTTAACAAGTGATAGGGGCACTCACTTTTAAATGAAACCATCAGATTCTATGGTAGGATTCATGGTAGCCCATCACAAGACTACCCCTTATCACCCTCAGGAAAATGAGACTGCAGAGGCATTTAACAAAATCCTTAGTCACACATTGACTAAGATATGTGATGTGGGTAGGTAGGATTGGGATGACAAGGTGTCAGCTGATTTTTAGGCATACAGAACAATGTATAAAATATTGAACAAGGCCACACCATTTCAATTAGTGTTCGACACGAAAGCATTTTTAGCGGTCAAATTCATGCTACCATCTCTGCATATACCACGCGCATGGAGGTTGGATTATGAGCAAGCATTGGAAGAAAGAATAGATGAATTGATGAAGTTGGATGAAAGGAACTCACTAGAAAGATGGAGCCAAACAACTGAGAAAGAAAAACAAAAGGCATGGCATGACCGCCATATTAAGAACAAAAAGTTTGAGGTTGGCCAGATGGTATTACTATATGATTCTAAATTTCTACACCACCCTGGAAAGTTGAAGCTACATTGGTTGGGTCCTTATGTAATTTCATACATCCTTGATTCGGTGGTGCATACCGATTACAAGCGTTGGATGGAACAAATTTACCTAGACACTTTAATAGGAGTAGGCTAAAGCCCTACTATAAATAATGCTTCTTGGTGTTTGTAAATAAGGTAGTTTTTCCAGTTAGTTTAGAATTTTCCTTTATGCTTTTCCTTTCTTGTATTTCCTTTCACATTTTTGTTTTGTTTTGCACTTTGGGCACCAGTAACCTTATTAATTTTTGACTTATGAATGTATATAGGACCGCACATCATTTTAGTGTGAGTGAAGTGATAAAGAGAAGCATGGAGTTATTCTGCCAAGAGGATTGGGTTGGTAGACCGTTTGAATTGGCCCTGTTGAAAATATGCATTAGGAGAAAAGAAGGTAGATTGGTGGCAAGATAAGGTTACATTGGAAATCCATGTACAAAGGAGAAAAGTGCAAAAACATGAGGTAGGCAAAAGCAAGAATCATGAGGATGGAAGAAGTGCCTTTGGCGCCGGTAACATGCGTGCAAGAGTCTTCTGTCAAGATGGATTTTGCGTGCGGCTAGAAGGTTGGAAAAGTTTTCACACAAGGATTTGGCGCATAAGGAGGAGTCTTGAAGTTGGTTTTGTTTGAAAACACCGCATTAAAATTTGTCATACGGTGGTAGGTAGACTATACTTTAATGTGTAAAAGTGGGAAAAGCTATAAATACAAGAGTGGTCATTTCATTATTTTACTTTGTGAACACAAGAAGAGCGATTTTCTTTCAAGAGCTAGGGTTTCAAGAACTGACTCGTGCGAAGGAAAATCCCAAGAACTTAAGCAAAATTAGTCCATTGGATCTACAAACTAGAGCATAAGTGATTCACGGGTGTGAGGATTATTGTGAAGAAGCACCAGGATCAAAGGAGATTAGGGTTTGTGTTTTAGGGCATGGGGTGCATGAAGAAAATTTTAGACAACTCACAAGTTAACCTGAGAATAAAAGCAAAGGGTGCAATGACGGCCACAAAACTAGTAGATAAACCTGCAGAACAATCCAAGAAGGGAAAGGGTAAAGGAAAAGGAAAGAAGAAACAAGAAGAAATACCCTTGGATACAAATGAAGAATGGTACTCAGAGATGCAATACCTAGATGGGGTTTTTCTAGGGCAAGAGTGGGAGTCCCACATAAGAAAGATGGCCGTGATCGACTACAATCACCGGTCAAGTACAATCGTGAAGGAAATGGCACTAGAGCTGGTGTGCCCCATAAATAAACGAACACCTAATAGGTTTCCGATCTACAATGATGTGGTCAAGGTGAAAATGGAGAAGGTAGGGCTTCTCCAACTCTTCGAGTTACCATATTTCAGGAAGCCCGAGTGCTTGTACCAATGGTTGATGATGTGCGTACACAAAGATTTCTTCTGCTTCATAGGGCATAAAATGTGCATAACTCCCCAAATAATTTCACACTTCACAGGCCTAAACTGTAAAGGGGACGCACTCATAGATGACCTCCTAGATGAGGAGGTAATCAAAGAAACCATAGCATCCCAAGAATTGAAGAAGGGATCAAGGTACTATGATGTCTTGGATATCAGTGATCCGGTGATGAAGATGGCCACACACCTTGTCTCCAAGCTGAATGGACAAGAGAGGTGGACCCAGGTGAGCAAGCCCTAGCTGAATTTCTACAGGAAGGTCACACACCTAGTATACAACATCTCCCAATACATAGTAGATGAAATAATAAGCATTGTGGAGAAGGGAGGAAATATCCTATTTGGAAACATTCTGTTGACAATTGTGTTCTCAAAAATTGGGGTGCTAGATGCATCCAATAAATTCTTGTGGGAGTACCCTGCTAAAGACCCTTCATTGTGGAGAGGTTTTACAAATACACATGTCAATCAATGATAGGGGTACACAAGGCACACTTAGACAAATGGTATACATGCCTTAGGAATGCATTTGGGGCTGAATGGCGGATCCATAAACAACTCCCCACGGTGACCAAAGGAGAAGCAGAGTTCACGGTCTACCAGGACTTCTGCATTGGCAAGTTCATTTTGTGGATGGCAAGTTGGAGTCCATGGTACAAACTCCCATTCTCGCATGCCCAATTTTTCCAAGCGGGAGTAAATAGATATAAGGAGTCAAACAAATTAAACCTTGAGTTTTCCACCCTTGATAGAGAGCATAGGGAAATGAGAAAGAAGTTGGTCTACCTAGAGAAGCGCACGTATGTTGAAAGGTACATGTCACATGATGTGCACATTGTAAGGCCTTTGACCTTACCTATTACTGAGAGCACTGTCTGCTAGGATCTACCTATGCATAAGGCCAAAATTTGAAAAGGGCACATACATGGAGAATGAGATATCCATCTTGGATGACCCTATTGGTAGAAAGAAGCCCATGCCAAAGCGCAAGGAGAGGGAAGAGAAAGAGGAACAAAGGGCGGTGGAGAAGTAGAATGTAGATACCACGGGGCCAAGTACCTATGTCTGGAAGAAGAAGAGGACGGTGGTCAAGGAGAAGACCCAGAACCAGCAAAGCCACCACCTCAGGAAGAACCCTCAGATGATGAGAAAACCACATCTCCCAAGCTGAAGTCTTCAAAAGCAGAAGAAGAAGAAAAGAAGGTAGAAGAGATAGAAGGCACAAGCGCCTTTATAGGTGAGAAGGATGATGATGAGGGAGAAGAGCTGGAGGTGAATCAAGAGTTGATTAATGTAGATGACTCAGGGGAGGAAGGAGAGGAAGAAATTGATGCATTCATCTTTACACGGAGGAAGGGTGCCTGGAGAGGAGGGGAAAGTACCAAGGAGCCAGATATGCCCAAGCTCACTCAGGAGGAGGTGGATGAGAAAGCAACAAGGGAGGTAGAGAAGATGATTAATGCCTTGGTCGATGAGGAATTAGAGCACAACGCGGGGCTTGTGCTTGGTGAGTTCAAGGAAGAACAAAAGGAGAAGAGCCTCAGTAGCACAAAAGGCCCATTTTTGATGGTAACCATTCCTAAGGGCATGCACGGGGAGTAAACACATGGAAGGGGGAATAATAATGATGGGTTATGTTGATGACCCCAACAAAGTTTTACGCACATGTTTCTAGAGTACTGTGCCCACCAAGGAGCTAACCGCCATGGAGTCCTTTGATCCTGAGGGTGGATACCCATGCACAAGAAAGATGCTATCGTGGGCTTTCGACTCCCACATTGATGAGCTGGAGTTTGAGGTAAACCAAGGAGTGATACTAGCACTGTCCGAAGGAAAGGGGGACAACCCCATTATAAACACGCAACAACTATCGGATGAGAAAGTATGTAACATGCTCAACAAATCCTCTGTGGAAGTTGAGGCTAGGCTCTTCTGCAAAAGCGACAGGATTAGGGCCCTGGAAGATTTGATGGAGAAAAAGGAGGAGGAAATAACTAAGCTAACAAAGGACCTTAGCCTTGAGAAACTAATCAACACTCAACTACAGAGGGAGCTTCAAGAGGAAAAGGCCAGGGTACGTGAAGTTTCCAAGAAGGTGGAGCTCATCTCCCAAGCTATTATCATGAAGCACCTAGACCTTAACCCCCCGTGCAAAAGTATGGATCCTCCCTGGAGTGTCTAGAGGACTTGACTCGGATCCTCACCATGGAAAGGCAGCCTTTGGCATTGGAGTCAGTAGAGGAGGTAGTTGCACACTTGGAGAAGGAGGACAAGTTGAAATTCATCACGCTCGTAGCTGAATACAACAAGGTACTTGCTGATGTGAAGATAGCCGCACAAACCGCAGGGGTCACCTATGACCATTGCGCAGATCAGGACAAGGTGACAAGCATGCTGCTTGCCAACAATGAGGCCGAGCTAAAAGACTTCAGGGAGAAAAACAAAAGCAATAGAGCCGAGTGAGAAAATATCCTAGCCAAGGTAGAAAGAAAATATGAAGCTATTGAGACCCTGTGGGTCTCAATTAAAACCCGGCTTAAAGAGCTCTATATGGTCATTACAAGAAAAATGGATGCCCTGGAGGACCAAGAAAAGGAACTGGAGACGATGGTAGAGACCATTAACACAAAAGGGGAAGGGTTAACCTTCGATGAGGTGAGCACATTGGTTGGCAACCTTTTCAAGAGGGTGCAGGATGAAGTCAGTGCTTGGAATACGCTGGAGGTCGACTCTGTGGAAAAATTTCCCTTCTTCTTCTTTAAACATTTCTCCTTCTATTCTTTCCCTCCATTCTTTTCTAAGGAAGGGCCTTTCCTTTTTGTACTACATTCTTTGAAGAGGTTCCCGAGGGTGGAGAATAGGTGAAGTGTGGGGTAATGTTGGGACCCTATTGTAGCTTCCAAATCTTAAAGGTGCATAGGTGCACATGGCCAGAGGAAGTGCGCAAGTTAAGGTGCGCAAGGTAGAATTCAAAAAGGGTTCTTGGAGAACCAAGGATGCGTACCCATAAAGCACAATTTGGGACTTAGCCATTTTCGATATTTTAGACAGAACACATGAACAACGTGTTCCATTTGGATAAGGTTCCAGCCTGGAAACAGAGTGTCCTGGAAGGAATATACCTTACGATAAGAAGATCCAAAAAGCTAATCATGACATGGAAAGGCATGTGCCTAGGGTGACCCACACCTTAACACTTGGGGCTAGATCTGAGGTCACAAGAGGATTTTTTGGAGCTTAGATTCATATTTATATGTGCGCCCTTAGCAAAGAAAAGAGACACAAGTGAGGTAGTGGAGCTCTACATAATTACTGCGAGAACTATGGGATAAAATGGGTAGATGATTATAGGAAGGATGTAATAAGGGAATGGGGAATATAAATTTTGTTTTGAAAACCTTCATGTATGGATCTAGATATGGCACATGACTATGGTCTCCCTTATGTAATATTTTATAAGTAATGTTATGAATGAACATGATAAGGTTACCATGACAATTGTATTAAGATCCTTTCTCTGTATTACCTGCATATTTCTATTGTGCTTTTGTTCTTGTATAATCATGAACCTTATTTGAATGTTAAGTCTATTTGTGGATTTACAACTTCCTAGTTCTATTAATTCTATTAAGCACTTTTACTTTTGATATGACTGAAAGGGTATAGAAGCCATTCGAGATCTATAGCTTTTTCATGTCCTTTAAATCACTAATTCAAGACCATGAATGATGCCTTCCACTAAACTCACATAAAAGAGAGACTCGACTCCCTCTTGCATGCCTCACGTGAGTTCCAAAGCACCCACCGGGTGATATTCCCAAAGTGTGCGGGAGGTTTCCTTGTTCTTGGTGGGTGCAAAAATGACTACAAATATGTAGAAATGCAATACCCAGATGGGGTTTTTCTTGGAAATGATTGGGAGTCCCATTTAAGAAACATGATAGTAAGTGATTATAACCATCGCACAAATGTGATTGAAAAAGAGATGGCACTGGAGTTAGTGAACCTAACAAATAAAAGGACACCAGAAGGGTTACCCATTTATAGTGACAAAGTAAAATTGAAGTTGGAGAAGGCGGGATTATTGCAACTCTATGAGTTTCCCTACTTTGGGAAGCCTGAGTGCCTCTATCACTGGGTGATGTCACGTGTACACGAAGATCACTTTCACTTTGTGGGGCACAAAATGCACATAACCCCCTCGGTTGATTTCAAAATTCACAGTCTCATCTGTGAAGGATACGATATATAGGACGACCTTTACGACAAAGAAGCCATCAAAGAAATCGTCGCCACATATGCATACAAGAAGGGGTCAATGAACTTTGATATTACGAAATATCCAAGACCCGGTGATGAGAATGGCCACGTGCCTGACAACAAAACTCAATGACCAAGAGAGGTCAATGTAAGTGAATAATTCATGGCTCAATTTTTGTAGAAGGGTATCGAGCGTGCCATCTACAACTTGTTCGCGTATATCGTAGATGAGATCATCAACAACACGTAGGAGGGTGACAAGATACTTTTTGGAAATGTCCTCTTACTTATTGTGTTTTTAGAGATCGAGAGTTCCATATGGGGTAGATAAGTTTGTATAGGAGTACCCAGAGGAAGACCCCTTACCCACAAAGATATTCAAAAAATATAATTTTGATAGCATGACGGCCATTCATAAGGCGCATCTTGAGAAATGGTATACGCGCTTGAGGAATATGTTTGGAGGAGATTGGAGGATCCTAAAACAATTGCTAAAGCTCACAAAGGGAGAAGCTGAATTCACAGTATACCAACACTTTTGCACTAGAAAAATTAAGTTAGTTGGTGAAATCATGATCCCATGGTGTAAACTTCTATTTTCTTTCACCGCTCAGTACTTCCAGGTAGGGGTAAACATATTCAAGGAATCCAAGAAACTGAAGTTTGACCTTGGAAGTATGGATCAGGACCATAGGGAGATGTACAAGACATTGGTCTACCCCAAAAAGTGCATGTACGTGGAAAAGTACGTGTCACATGAAGTTTAGATGATGAAACCCCTGACTCTGCCTATTATAGGGAGGTCTATGGTGTGTGTATACCTTTGCATAAGGCCCAAGTTTGAGAAGGGTGCTTATCTTGAAAATGAGATAGCTATACCTAAGGAACTACTAAGTAGGAAGAAGATCGTGCCCAAGAGAAAGGAGATGGAAGAAATAAAGAAGAAGGCACTTGGTTTACAAGACACTCAAGCGGTGGGTGCCCCAAGAACAAGTGCTAGAACAAGTACTTACATGTATAAGAAGAGGTCACCAGTCAGAGAGGAGGTGCCAGAGCAAGGAAAGCTTATCACAGAGGAGAAATCACCAGAGGAAGAGGAAGAGAAAGTAGATTCTCCTACACTAGAATCCTCAATTATGAAGAAACAGAAGGTAATGGAGGAAGCTGATTTAAAGGAAACAAAGAGCTTGGAGAAATACATGGGTGAGAGGGATGATGATGAAGAAGATGATTCTCGAAGAGGACCAAGAACCACTTGTTTTCAGCGTGCACGATTTGGAAGAAGAAGGCAAAGAGGAGAAGAATGACTATCGCTTTGTGTGAAGGAAGGGAAACCAAGAGGAGGAGGGCGCCCAGGACATGGGAAAAGGTGAAGAGGTTAGCACGAAGGGTTAGAGGACCCCAAGCCTCACTAAGGATGAAGTAAATGAGGTGGCGAAAAAGAAGCGGTGAAAATTATTGAAGCCTTGGGAGGACAAGAATTGAGTGCACCACCGAAATAGTGATGAATGAGGATAAGGAAGCATAGGAAAAGACCATGGTAGCATGGGAGGCCCTAGTCTAATAGTAACTATTCCTAAGGGCATGCGCACAGGAGGAAAGTGCATGGAGATCAAAAGACCAAGAATGGACTACATTGATGATCACAACAAGGTGTTGTGCGCATGCTTCCAAAGCACAGTCCTAATAGATCAAATCTTGGAAATGAATTTGTTTGATGAAGAGGGTGCATAGCCTTGGACGAGGAAGATTCTCTCTTGGGAAATTGATTCCCACATCGATGAGCCAAAGTTTGAGGTAAGCTAAGGAGCACTAATGAAGATTCATGTGTCAAAAGGAGATAACCCCTTGGTGAGTTCTTAGTAGCTTTTAGATGAACATGTCTACAATGCTTTAGATAAGGTCTCGATTGAGTTGGAATCTAGGTTATTTGGAATGAATGATAGGGTAATATTTCTAGAGGAATAACTAGAAACGAGGGAAGAAGAGCTAGAGGAGAGCACTAAGAACTTGAAGCATGGGGAACTAATTAGTGTGCAGCTAAAGCATGAGCTTAGTGAAGAAAAGGAAAGGGTGTGCGAGGTATATAAGAAGTTATAATCCATCATAGATGTCATTGTTTTGAAGCATCCAAACCTATCACTTCCCATTAAAAATTATGGATCTTCCCTTGAGTGATTTGAAGATTTAACGTGCATACTCACCATGGAGAGGCAACCTCTAGCCTTAGAATCCATGGAAGAAGTAGTAATGCACCTGGAGAAGGAGGAAAAATTGAAGGTTGTAGAAATCATTGCCAAGTATAGCAAGGTTCTTGCTGATGTGAAAATTTCTACCCATATTGTTGAGGCCACGTATGAAAATTGTGTAGACAGAGATAAAGTGGAAAGTATTTTGGTCGCCACTCATGAGGTAGAGTTTAATGAATTCCAAGAGAAGAACAAAGGGAATAGAACAGAGTAGGAAAGAATCCTGGCCGAGGTTGAGAAAAATTTAGAAGCTATTGAAACCTTATGAGATTCAATTAAAAACCGATGAAGGAGTTATACCCATAGATTACAAGAAGGATGGATGCACTTGAGGATGTGGGCAAGGAATTGGAAGGAATGGTTGAAACATTGAACACTCAAGGAAATGGACTAGTTTTTGAGGAAGTAAGCACCCTAGTCGATGACCTCTACCAAAGAGCACAAAATGAAGTCAATGCCTAGAACAAGTTGGAGGCTGACTTACAAAGATATTTTCCTATCTTGTTGCAATAGTGACAACATTCCCTATTCTTTCATTTTCTTTTCCAATTCTTCATTCCCTTATTATTTTTCCAAGGTGTTAAGCCTATTGTAATTCTTTCTTTAAAGAAGTGTTCCCATAGGAAGAGAATAGGTAAAGTGTGGGGTGATGTTGGGGCCTTGAAATATTGACTAAGTACACAAAGGCACATGAGCGCACAAGGCCTAAGTTAAAGAGTGGGTGCGCAAGGAAGGGTTATAGGAGGGTTTATAAGAACTTGTGTTACGCATTAGAAGAAAAGGTCTCGGGACTTATCTCGTATTTGGTGTATCGAGGTAGAAAATGAGAAAAGTGTGGCCCGACTATGCATGCGTAGTGGATAAGGTGCCAACCTGGCGATAGGTTGGCATAGGAAGGAATATGCCCTGTGATGGAGGCTTATAGAAGGACATTATGTAGAAGAGTGGAGATCTTAGACCTAGAAGATCATGTGCCCATGGAGGACCACATTCAAACATTTAGCATCGGATCGAAGCCTTAGAAAGGTGGTTTGGTAGTTCAAGGGGCCTATAAATACAAGAACCCATAGAAGAATAAAGAGGGAGATCAATAGAGAGCAGAGCTATGCAAAAATGCCACAAGGAGTTATATTGGATTGGGTAGATAAACTATAGGAGATGGATGTATCAAGGATTGGGGTTATAAAATTTCTTTATGAGAGCTAAGGAATGTAGATCCAGTTATGATGTATGACTTCAGTCTGCCATACTCTGATGTTTTGTAATGAATCTAATGAATGTAATGAGGTTACCAAGTTATCTGAATATGATCCTTCTTGGTTAGGATTCATGCATGATTCTTCATAGTTATTTTTCATGTATGTTTATAAGATGAATATGAATCCCTATGCATTTTCCTTTCTGTTTTGATTTAGTTCTTTAAGTATGTTAAAGTATCTTTGTTTGTAATGACTGCAATGGTCTAGAGCCATTCTGATCTCTATTATGTTTGCATGTCTCATTCCCACTCACTTTCTTTAAAGTTTGGATCATAGATGATGTTTCCTACTAAACTCACATAAAGGAGGGACTCGGAACCCATGCGTGCCTCGGGTGAGCACCCAACATCCATTGGATGATAGGTCGATGCGTATGGATTCCCTTATTCTTTGGTGGGTTTGAAAATGACTAAAATCCTTTAACCCGTAGGATCTTCCTCTATTTATAGTGTATAGAGGGAAATTACAAATAGGAAGTTTTTAATGAATTGCCACATGTGGAAGCTATGAAAAAGGGAATCAGCTAGCAATCTTCCTCCTGGAATTCCTCTTTGCATGACATGCATGATTTATAACTAAAAATAAAAGCTTCTATTTTGCATTTCTATCACCTATTTCCAAGTAATTGACTTATTCTAGTAACTTGAAGTAATGAAGTTTAAACCAATCACTTAAGTTTTACAATTAGCTTGATTACTCAATTACTTTTTCAGAGAAAATAAGAGAAATAAGAAAGACAAGAAATTAGAATAAAGCTACTACAACACTCACAATTTTGTTCTTCTTCCATACTTTGCATGTTGATCCAACTGTATTGCACCTCTTCCTCATGAATGATTTGAATGATATCTCTGTTTTGAATACGAGATGCTTTTTTATTTTTCATATGTTTTTGAATCCTTTCCTTTGATTCTCACCAAACCTGGATCCAGGAAGCATTGATTGTGATTTTCTTGTTGTTGCCTGCCTCGACATGTCTTCCTCTTATCCTTGAAGCTTTTGCAGTTCTTCTCCAAAGTATGTGCACCAAAGTGTAATGTTTTCCATGAATAATTTAGACAAAACTCATCACCTTTTATTTTTAATTATGTAAGAGTAATTTTAAATTCATGAAATCACTCCAAGTGAAGGAAAATATAAGTAAATTCAATGAAGGCTTCTACTAGAAGATTGGGAGCACATGCACAAGATCCTAAAAGGAACTTTCCATGCAATGACTTTCACATGGGCTGCATTAGAAACAAGAGGATGATTTTTGTCGGAATCCTTTACAATTATGAAAGCTACGATCTATTTCTTCCTCTAATTACGAAGATATATTCAATGTATCAGATATTGACTTCTGCTTTCTTCACCAATATGGGCATAAATAAAGTATTCTTGCAATTAATTCAGACAAGTATGCAGTCCATAGCATGAATATCTAATTTCTTTACCAAGATCTAATTATAAATCTTGTTGACCTCTATTTTTAGACTTTGTTTGCATGCCAAACAAGCTAAAAATATTATTTTATTCACTTGTGCACTCATATCAACATGCAGATAGCTAGAATAATAAAAAGGAAGCCTTTCCAACCCCAGGTGCCAAAACTGGATGCTTCCTGGAAATTAATTTTAAAAATGTCATCTTTTAGGTATTTAGCTATGCCAGAATGGATTGCACTTTTTGGCTAGAATTCATGTTAAAAATTATAAGGCAAAGCAATGGGAATTTTTCCCCTTCCAGGTAGCTCTAAAAATCTCATCCTTCACTTAAGTGATTTATCTTTAATGATGGGAAGAAAAGACCTTCCAGGAAGGCATAAAATTCTTGCCTTCCTTCCACTACCAAAGTTCCCATCGGTAGCTTAAATTCTTCATTAAAAAAGTGTGACTTGCATAGAAAGATATTTTTCTTTTAAATGTGACTTTCATGGGTGAATAAAAAAATTTTTATGGGAATTCGTACCCTTCCTAGCATCTCTAAAATTCCCATTGGTACTTTAAGTGATTTACCTTTCATAATGGGAAAAAATAACCCTCCAGGTAGGCATAAAATTCCCACATGCCTGCTACCACCAAAATTCCCATTAGCAGTTTAAGTGATTTGACTTTAATGATGGGAAAAAACAACCTTCCAGGAAGGCATAAAATTACCACCTGCTTGCCACTACCAAAATTCTCATTGGCAGCTTAAGTGATTTGACTTCCATCATGGGAATTTTTCACCTTCCAGGTAGGCATAAAATTCCCACCTTCCTTCCAAGCAATGCCAAAATTCCCAATGGCACTTAAAAACCATCCTTCCAAAAATGTGACTTGCATGGAAGAAAGCTTCTTTCCAAAATTGTAACTTGCATGAATAAATTGCTCATCCCAAAAAGTGTGAATTGCATGAATTCTAATTTTAATTTGCATGAAAACTCATAAGCAACATTTTATTTTCATTTTTGGATTTTCACTAAAGAAAACACAAGTATAGATTAAAATTTTCCATTTTTGGAAAGGGTCTAGGAAGATGTAGTAACAAAAACTTTCAAGTGCCATAACTTTCACTTCGTGGCTCCATTTTAGGTGGCATTTTCTTTAAAATTGCATATTTTCTCAAGCTCTACGCATTAATGGCAATATTTTTCTTATTTTCATAAAATCCATTTTTGCACCTTTTTGACCAAGAGACTTCTTACAATCTCCTAAAAGAATCCTAAGCTCTGATCGCCTTTAGACAGATTAGTAATTAAAAATATTGGATAGATTTTCAAAACCCTAGGCCTAGGAAAAGATCCAACAGGAAGAATGAATAGGCTATGGGAACTACTAGAGAAAACAAACCAAAATACAGACAAAAATAAATAAAACCAAAAAATGAAGTTGTGGGAAATTGCTTGAAAAATTTCTCCAATTAGCTGATCTGCAAAAATTATTCCCCCTGGGTGAATGTTCTATGGTAGTAATGATGGGGTGAAGTGATTTATATAACCTAAATCCTCCAATTTTAGCTCAATCTATTTTTAAAAAAACTCTATTTATTTAATAAATAAATAAAACACTTGTAGACAAGGTCTGGCGAAGGAATTGAGTGAGCTTTGGCATGTGGTTACTTGGAAAATTTGGATTATATACCTCTCTGGGGATACCTTAGAGCAATGCAAGAAACTACAAGAAAAACAAACACAAAATTACCGTTACTTTGAAAAGAATGAAAAAAATTAAAAGGGGTAGTCTCAGATTTCAGGGTGAAATCTTGGGGACACCAACTTGTTACAATTGTGAATCTATTGAACACTACAAGCGTGAATGTATAGATTTTTTACAGTGCTCATGGTTTAGAAAGAATCACAAGTATGAGGAGTTCCCTGAATTGTATGACCACATGAGCCAGAACCAGAAGAAGGACAAAGGCACGGGGATGGTTAGTGTGAAGAGAACTGACCCACTATGGATACCTAGGGTAGTGCTTAACCCCGAGTTATAACATGTTTTAATAACTACACACACTGAGGCTGCACGCATCAAAGAAGTACCAAAGAAAGGGCCTCTCATTACAAGAGAAGAAGTATTACATGGGAAATATCCTTATCCAACCCATTAGAAAGAGGTTTACCAAGAGACCATGGAAGTGATTAGAATCCTGCAAGGAGAGATTCAATGTTTGAAGCACCTGTCGCGGAAGTTAGAACAGACAAAGAATGCTAAGGTCCCTCAGATATACATGGATTAGGTTAGAGAAGTGTGTAGGATGTTGTGTCAGGAGAACATTATTCCTCTTTTAGGAGAGTGGTTAAGATAAAAGGTACCGTGTGGGAGATGAGCATGAGAGGAATGTCTTACATGCTAATATGCCCCCTCACAGTCTTGATTATGACAAGAAAATTACGTTGAATGCGGTTGTTGATGGATGGATCCTTAGTAACATTCTAATCAACATGGGCGCAGAGGTGAATCTCCTTACTTTGGATGCATGGAATTAGATGGGGAGGTCTCCATTATAGCCCTCTTCAAATGTGTTGTACATGGTAAATAGGAAAAAGCCTATGCCCATCAAAGTCTTGAAGGATGCTTCTATAACCATTCAAGGGGCTAATTTTACTGGGGATTTTGAAGTCTTAGTACTTATCGAGGTAGATAAATTCCCAACATTACTCGGATGCCTCTGGTGTTATGCGAATAATGTTAACTTACGCTTTAACAAGGGATGCATAAGTTTTGAGAACAAAGAGGAGTACAACATTATTCCACTAACAAATGTGAGTTCTATGCCTTATGTAGAGCCTTTAGGAGAAGAGGACCTAAATAGAATCTATGTGCGCACCATTAAAGACCCTGAGGCTATTCATCCATCAAGAGAAGGATTCATTCAGTGGGAAGATGCTCAGTCTATAAGTGATATAACTAGCATTACGTGCAAAAATTAGGTGCATGGGACCTATGAGTTGGTTAGAAGACAATTGAAGGACATTATAACTTGAGTTTCTAGAGCGCACTCAGTTAGGCACTTGGGAGGAAGACAATTACCAAGTTACACTAAGGAAGGTAACCCTAATTCTTTTCTACATGCGATGGAGATCCAATGGACATGTCAAGTAGAAAGGAGGAATATGCTAACTTATACCTTGCACGTAATAGTAGCATGTTGGTGGGTGAATCATCGAGACAATATTCTAAAATGGAAAAAATTTAGAATCACATTCTCTGTTAGGTTTCTTTGGAGCAATGCACCCTCTAAAATACATGACTATGATGGGGAAGGAATCCGCCTCATTTCACATCCAGGAATGTGATAGAGCCTAGACGGTAGGCCCGTAATCCTTACCTCCCTCACTATGCATGCATAATTTTTATTCCATCTTGCAAGGTTGTGTGTGGGCATGGTATACCCATTCAAAGTTACATCATCAGAAAATAAATTGGAAAGATTTGAAAGTGGATATTATTAAAATGTTTGAGTATCTAAGTCCTAAGCCATTGGTGAATGACGCGCTCCAAGTAGTCAAGTGCCTTACTCTGGGAGATTTTGTTATGGTTCAAGACCAAATCCTAGATTTTCTAGAGGAACTGGCTTGGATGCGTGCTTCGAGGAAGGAGAAATGGAGGAGATACAGGTTTGAGTGCGCCTACCTAGAGAAAGAAAAAGGAATTTTTTTGTAGTTGATAGATGATGAGGAAGTAGAAAACTTGGATGTTGATCATACGGAAGGTATGTGTGAAGTCTTGGAAAATACAGATGAACAAGTGTGTGCTTACGATGAGCCCTTGAAAATGAAAAAGGTCAACATTGGTATAGAAGCAGAGCCAAAAGAAGTTGTCATTGGAGATCACTGGATGGACCAAGAAGTTTCAAAGATAATTGATTTGTTGCGCGCCTTCCAGGATTTGTTCCCACATGGGTACCATGAGTGAAAATAAGTTCATCACTCATTGGGAGAAATATGAATTAAGTTGAAGTAAGGTGTGCACACGATTAGGAAGAGACCTTATAGGATGAATCCAAATTTACACGTAAAATTTAAAGAGGAGATTGATAAGATGATAGAATCTGGAATCATTGAAGCAATTAAATAATATGAATGGGTGAGCCCAATGGTAATTAGTATCAAGAAGGATGGGAGGATAAGGATATGTGTAGACTACAGAGATTTGAATGTTGCATGTGTCATAGATCCTTTTCCAACCCCATTTACTAAAGAGATCTTGGAAGGTGTAGCAAGGTGAGAGATCTATTCTTTTACAAATGGATTCTCAAGTTATCACCAAGTAAGGATTGTGAAGGAGGACCAGGAGAAGACTACTTTCACCACTGAATGGGGAAGTTTTTCTTATATGGTTATGCCTTTTGGGCTTAAGAATGTGCCTGTTGTATTTTCATGCATTGTGGTGCAAGCATTTCAAGACTTCATCCATAAATTTTTGCAATTCTACCTATATGATTGGACGGTGTATGGGTTAGTAAGAGATCATTATGACAACTTAATATTGATGGTTGAGAGGTGCAGGAAGTAATGTGTCTTTGCTACTCCTTTTGGCACATTGTTGGGTCACATTATTTTTAAGGAAGGATTATTTGTAGATCCTACCAAATTTTTTGTTATCTTAGGATTAGAGGAGCCTACCAGTCAAATCATAGTGCATGGGTTCTTAGGGTATATGGGTTACTACAGAAAATTCATCAAAGGCTATGTCAGGATCTTTGCGCCATTAGAAGAGTTGTTGAAACATAAGAGTAAATTCTATTGGGGTGAGGTGCAACATGTGACTTTTGACACATTAATGGAGAAACTTACTACTATACCCATTTTTCACTTTCCCTCATGGGACAAGCCCTTTCATGTGCATGTTGATGCATTAGGGATGGTAATAGGAGCAGTGTTAACATATCCTAGAGAAGGGATTGTTGATCACCCTTTGTGTTTTGTAAGCAGAAAGTTAACCTTGGCTTAACAGAATTACACAACAATGAAGCGTGAAGCGTTGTGAATGATTTATGTGCTACATAAATTTAGGTAGTACTTTTTGGATAATCCATTTATATTTTACATAGATCACATGCCACTCAAGTAGTTGGTAAACAAGCATGTTTTGCAAGGGCACATATTCCATTGGTGTTGCCACAAAGGTGGGTTTATGAGGCCAAGAATTCAAGTGATAGGGGAACTAAAGGGTTCATGTCCTATAGACATATGACTTAGTGGAAAAAAATATGATGATTTTATGAGGTCAAATGACCAAAAATTGATATTGCCATAAAGGTGGGCTTACGAGGACTAGATGGGGGTCTTGATAGTAATCAGGGGCATAATGCTAGAGGAGACATCAGATTGACAAGTGTCAACTTTAATAAGTAAATGTGATGTTTTTGAAACAACAATATAATTTTGATATATGCTCAAGATTGTGTTGATGTATGATGTTGATGTGATCAATAGATTTTAGTAGAAATTTTGATAAATGTTGATGTGAAAGGATTGACAAATGTTATAAGGAATGATGTGTATTTGATATTGATGTTAAAGTGATTTAATGTTTTGTAAAAACCATGGTCAAGAATGAAACGTGGATTGATTTCTTTGTATTGGATTTGATACATATATGATGGGAAACAACAAAGTGAAGGAACTTGTACTTTTGGCCTTTACAACGAATGTTAACAAATGACTAACAATGGGTAGTCACACTTAGGATCTTGGACATAGAGATGAAGTGAAAAGATGTACCTTTCTAGGACATGAGAAGGGTTAACATATGTAGGTTGTGTGGGAAAATAGGGTTCTCCTTACAATGGTTTCATAGGAAATTCCCTAGCTTTACATTTCTTATTTTGATGCAAACTAGTCGATGTGGGAAGTTTTCTATATTGGGAAAGTTGATCGACATGGGAAGCTTTCCTAGCATGATTTGACTTTTGGTTTTTTGAAGGTTGATCAATGTGGGAATCATTTTACATGGGTATCCATCCTTCAAGGGTATGGTATACATTTTTAATTTTTACAGGTAGAAGTCCTTCAAAGGATCGGTCCATGATGTTGATTGGTATCTATCCTTTGAGGATCAGTCTGCTTTTATTTTTTGACAATATGACATTTGAATATTTATCCTTCGAGGGATCTGTAGACACCCTAAAAATACATACATATTCTATCCCGCTTCTATCTAATTAGAATTAATTAAATTAATTATATCTCACATCATACACCCCTTTGGAATTAATTAAATTAATTTCATCATTCAAATATTTCCATTTAGAATTAATTAAAATTAATTCTATTACCTAAGTTATATGCCTACCCCTTAGAATTAAATAATTTAATTCTAACATGCCTTTGGAATTAATTAAATTAATTCTTACACCCTCTTACCTAATATAATTAAACATTTAATTATTTAAATGGTTAATTATCTCCTCACAATTAATTTAACTATACCATTCTCTTTGAATTAATTAAATTAATTCCTAACACCTTTCTAGATAATATAATTAAACATTTATTTATTTAAATGGTTAATTATCTCCTCACAATTAAATATTAATTAAATTTAGTTATTTAATTCCACCTATTTTAGTCAACAACCACTTGGAATCCACTTGTACTCCACATCCTCATCCTAATTAACTACACTTCTAGAATCCTAGAAAGGTGGGGGCAATTGAATTACACGTACAACCACCTTCCCCAATACAACTTCTACAATTAAATCCATTACTGCCCCTAAATGCCCTGACACTAATGTAACTTCCTCCAATTCTATTTTTACAATGTTCATTCAAATGTGTTCAATCAACTTCCAACCACTTTTGCTTCTATAAATTACAAGATTACTCTCTTACAAATCCTCTAGAATTGTTTGCAAATAAACTCTGTCAATTTGCAATTTGAAGCTTTCTAAAGTATACGTGTTTATAGAAATTGCACTCACATTTGGAGAGTATTCAAGAGCATCCACATCCATTTACAAGGTTCCACTGAGAAAAGTCTCCACAACCTTACCGAGGTTTGTGATCGAAGGATTACAGGAGGTTTGCATTATTATTTATGTATCTTTCATTACGTAGTTTTTTTTCTTTGCATATATTTTGGCACACCGGTGGGACTCCCGCATTTTTCTTTCTTTAATTTTATTTAATCATTTTGTGATTGTTGTTGTAAGATCACAAAGCACCCCTGGATGCACATCAGGCTTCTAGGTCGATGTTTCAGGCATCCAGTGTGATTACACAACATGGAAACCTCTCTCCAAGTGTGGGACTTGTTAAACTGAGAGAGGAATCTCCATATTAGAGGCTAGTTCCTCAAACTCCTCTAATTTTGATATATATTCTGCACAACTACAGAGGTTCGAGATCCTAATCCTACTCTAATTTGCAAGGATACAGGATAGAAGTGCAAAAATGAATTTTGGCATGCTCAGTGGGACTCTAGAGGTCTCATTTTTATTGCAGCAAAGTTGATGTGCATCTGCTGCAATTTTCTTGCTTAAAAAGAGCTATTATTTGCATATCTAGCGACTCCAAGGGGAAGAATCAAATGGTTTCAGTAGTGTAGGCCTGAAAACTCATGAGAAGAGTCACCACAAGGTCAAGAGTTGGAGAAGAAGAAGTGTTGTTTGAATACCTACAGTTATCTCCAAGAAGAAGGCAAAGAGGAAGAAGGATTCAAAGGTCTCCATCTCCAACAAACAGAACTCTCTCAACTCCTCCACCTAGTAGGCCTTTCATCTAGTCAACAATGGTTTTAAGACCAATTAGAATGGCACAAAACAACTATGTCAACTTCACAGGAAACATCCCACTTGCCCTCAATGCACAACATCCAATTCCTATTGCAGCCTTGAAGAACATTCCCTACTTCACTGGAGAAAATCAGACTACTCCAGGTGATCATGTTAAAGATATTGCTAACCTTTGTGCAATTCATGAAATCAATGAGATGCAAGTGGTTGTCAAGTTATTGGCATCTTCATTCAAGGGTAAAGCATTGCAATGGTTTAGGAGCCTTGAGCTGGTTCTATCACAAATTGGAATCAGTTTGTGTATAGCACTTCATGAGCAATTTGGAGAAAAAGGAGACAACTTGTCTATTTTGGAGCAGTGACAACCATCGGAGAGCTCCCAATGAGTAGCCGATTGATTTCAACTTAGATTTCAAAAGACTTGGGAGAGAATTCCAAAGTCAGCTAAGCCGGATGAGAAGGTGCTTTTCTCTACTATCTCAAAGCTCTAAATTCTAATATTTCTATGTTGATTCAGCCCATGGGAGGCATAACTATCCCTATGGCTTATAGCATTGCCATTAGGAATGAAAATTGTTTGATCCAAGCTGGAAAACTTGCCCCTAGACCTCCCATGCCATTGTTTCCAAGTTTAGAGAGTCCAAACACCAATCAAGCACCTAATTTGGCTCCTTCTCCCACTCCTAGAAATTAGAGTTCAAATGAAGCTTCCACTTCATCTCTAAGTGCCCTAAATGAGCTTCAAGAGGTCATGAAGCAATTGCAAAACCTAGGCAATGAGCTGGTTACTCTCAAAAGGCAGCAAGCCCAAGGTTTTAGACCTTCTTATCAGCCCCAAGCTCAGCCTAATAGGCAGCCATACCAACCACAAAGGCCACCTAATCCTGCTACGAATATGAATCAAACAAGGCCTCCTGCCAATAGACCATTTCAGCCCTATAGTCCAAATGTCATATCTGCCTCTAAGGCATTGGTGCCAACACAAAACAACATTGCTCAGGAGTATGACTGGTGTTTTCCATGCAATGAGCCTCATAACCAATCCATGTGCTTCAATGGTGCTTTGAATCAAGCACTAATGGTGACAACTACTGGTGTGGAGGGTGAGGGTAGTCAAGGAAACAGCCAACAACAAGAAACATTCCAACAGCAATCAGCCCCAAATGACACCACATTGGTAAATTGGCAAGCAGAGGATTTTTGTGGCATGAACCAGGTAGTTTCTCAAGGTGTTGCAGCCAACACAAGGTCAAAAAGGAGGAATTTGGGTGAAGAACAGCCATTAGCCCCAACCAATCCACAACCTTCCATGGCTCCACAAATGGTTGGCAAGCAAAATCCAATTTCAAATGCACAAGGGCAGCCAAGAACAGCCCCTAGGCCAACTCAAATACCGATTCTTTGCTACCCACATGCAAGGAGTGAATGTGCAAACCAAGGGACAAAAAGAGATTCTTCATCACCATTCAATATCATTGATCAGATGAAGAAGATAAACGTCAATATATCAATGTGGGAATCCCTATCTATCCCAGGCCAAAGAGATCTGCTGCAAGTTGCCATGAAGGACTGGCCAACTTCGAATCAGCAAATGTAAGACAAAGTGCTTACAAATGTTGCCTAGCCTGAGGGAAATCATGGAGGACAACAAGGTAAAATGTTGAAGCCCCCTCCTTTTTATGTTTCATTAATCATTGGAAATCAGCTAGTGCACAATTACATGATAGACTCGAGGCAAGTAGCTCAGTAATGCCTAAACAAATAGCTGATCAGCTAGGGCTCCAGTATGAAACAATATCCAAAGGGGTAGTGCAGCTAGATGGGACAGCAATAGCAACAGTTGGAGTGATTAAAAACTTGAGTCTTACCTTGCATGCATGTCCAAATGTTGTTGTCTTACAAGATGTATCAGTCATAGACCTTCCCCCACTCTTTGCCCTATGCTTGTCAAGGGACTTCATAGCCAAGATTGGGGGATATTTTTCTACCAATTGGTCACACATGCTGTTCAGAATGAGGTATGGAACTAAGACTACAATCAGGTTTGAACCTATTGCAAACTTCCACATTGAGCCTTACACTCTAAGTCAGATTAATGCCAACTACTCAGCATTTGATCAAGAAGACCACCTAAGCACTGATGAAGTTGACACCAAGGTTGGAAGCATCCTAGATCTAACTCTCGATGAATGGGAAAACAAGATACATGCTTTTTATCCTTACCAAGAAGTGGAAGAATCTGAGCTAGGGGTCTATTGCATACACGAAGAAAATCAGCCTATTCCTAGCATCACCAAGCCAAACCACAAGGATGACAATGAGGTATGGCAGCTGTTTTTTGATGGATCAAGGAGTAGACAAGGTGCAGGAGGTGGAGCTATGCTTGTTTCACCTCAAGGAGTAAGGTACTATTCATCTTTTAGATTTCAGTTTGCATGCTCCAATAACACTGCTGAATATGAAGCCTTGGTGCAAGGGATGCATTGGGCAATCAAGAGAGGAATAAAGAACTTGCAAGTCTTTGGTGACAGTGAATTGATTGTAAATCAGGTCAAGGGACAACATGCTGCCAAGAATGATCTTCTCAAGTGCTACAAGAACAGGGTGTGGGACCTCATGGAAGATTTTGAGGGTTTTGGCATCAAATCCATTCCTAGGGAAGAGAATCAAGTTGTTGATAGGCTTGCAGCAGTAGGGGCAGCCTTTGACATTATGGAAAGCATTCAACAAGACAAGGTATAGCCAAACATCCATGTGATTGTGAGGCCTTCAGTGCCGAGATAACAATGTTAGTTGGCAAGTGTTTGAAAATGACCAGCAAATCATCCATTTCTTGCAAGAAGAAGCTGAGTTCTCAGCCAAGAATCAAGAAAGATTGGAACAGCAGTATGGTGACCAAGTGGTACAACTGAGAACTAACAAGCTGCCCAAGGGACTTATCACTTTGGAGTCCATTTTTAACCCCAATGATCAGTTTAGAAAGGAGAAAGCAAACATTCAGGTCAAGAGAGAGGATTCAGTATCCATCTTGGTAGAAGAGAACAAACCATTACAAATTGGAAGGATGACAACTGAACAAGAAAGGTATGAGTTCATACAGCTGTGTCAAGAGTTCCCTGATGTGTTTTCTTGGAGCTATGAAGACTTGAAAGGTTTCAATCCCAACTTAGCTCAGCATACCATCGAATTGGATCCAAATACTAAGCTTGTCAAGCAGAAACAAAGACCAGTCAATCCACACATGGAGCCTCTCATGAGGAAAGAATTGGACAAGCTAATTGAGTCAAGGATCATATTCCCAATCAAGCATTCTAGTTGGGTTGCCAACTTAGTTCTAGTCAGAAAGAAGAGTGGAGAGATCAAATTGTGTGTTGAATTTAGAGACTTGAATAGAGCCTCTCTCAAGCACCATTAACCACTCCCTTCCATGGAGCAAATCTTGCAAGTTGTGGCTGGCTCCGAGAGGTTTTCACTACTTGATGGCTACTCGGGATACAACTAGATTATGGTGAAGGAAGAGGACCAATTCAAGATAGCCTTCACAACCAAATGGGGAACTTTTGCATATAGGAAAATTCCATTTGGGCTGTCCAACACTGGTGCTACCTTCCAAAGGGCAATGGACATGGCATTCAACGGTTTGATTAATAATGTGGTGCTGATTTACCTTGATGACATCACTATTTTTCTAAAAATGCAATGCAGACCACCTCTCTCATTTGAGACAAGTCTTTATGAGGTGCAGGAGATTTGGAGTGTCTTTGAATCCTAAGAAGTGCATCTTTCTTGCACATGAAGGAAAGCTCCTTGGCCATATTGCCTTTAAAGAAGGATTTGCAATCGATTGACCTAGAGAGGGTTGAAGCCATAAGAGCACTACCATTGCTAAGCCACAAGAAATCCCTTGAGTTTCTTGGGAAGGATAAACTTTGTTCGGAGGTTTGTCCCAGATTTTTAACCCTTGTCAATCCCATCACCAAAATGTTAAAGAAGAGCATGGCTTTCAAGTGGACAACGAAGGCAAGGAGAGTTTTGAAGCAATCAAAGAAGCTATTTCTCAAGCACCAACTCTCATCAACCCATATTTCTCCAAGGATTTCATCCTATATGCATTTGGAGGTAATGACACTATTTACGCCATTTTGGTACACAAGAGAACAAGGACAATGATGAGCATCTAATTGCCTTCTTCAGCCGGAGCCTAGATGACTATGAGGTGAGGTACTCTTTTATTGAGAAGCATGTACTTGTATTAATCAGAAGCTTGAATAAATTCAAGCATTTAGTCTCAAACAACAAGATCCAGTTGCTAGTCTCACATGTTGGGGTTAAGGACTTCCTCCTCAACAAGGATTTGAATGAGAAAAGGGCAGGTTGGATCACCCGTGTCATGGAGTATGACATTGAGATCAAGATTACCAAGCTGGTAAGAGGGAAAGGATTGTGTGAGCAGCTGGTGTTGGGGAAGCAAAAAGAAGTATGCAATGAAGAAGAGGTTGTTTTGTGAGTCCGAACAGCCATGACCCAAGTGGCAATCAAGAAGAAGACAATGCTTCCCCACTCCTTGTTAGACCCAAGGTATTATACACTTCCTACGAGACATGCCTATGCCCTCCGAGAGATGAACAAGACCCAAAGGAGACACTTCAGATTGCAGGCTATCCCGTATGCCATAGTAGATGGAGTTTTGTACAAGAAAGATGTGAATGGAGTGCTGCTGAGATGCATTAGCACAAATCAGATTCAAAGGGTGTTGGAAGAGTTCCATGATGGACCAGCTGGTGGTCATTTTGCACCAAGAGTGACAGCTCTAAAAATCATGAAGGCTGGTTATTATTGGCCTAAAATCTTCAGTGATTGCTATGCATGGATCAAGAGGTGTAAGAATTGTGCATTCTTCATAGGAAAAGAGAGACTTGCTGCCCTTCCATTGCATCCAATCTCAGTTGACTAGCCATTCATGCAATGGGGTTTGGACTTCATTAGAGTCATTAATCCCAATTCAAGCCAAGGGCACAAATGGATTTTGACAGCCACGGACTATTTCACGAAATGGACAGAAGCAGTAGCACTCAAAGAGGTAAATAAGTCTAGCATCTTAGACTTTTATGAGGGGATAACAACCAGATTTGGTGTACCTACTACAATAATCTCTGATAACGCATTGGCATTGATTAGATCTAAGGTGACTGGGTGGGCTGTCAAGAACGGTATCTACCTAAGCACTTCATCAAACTTTTACCCTCAAGGTAATGGCCAGGCCGAGTCTACAAACAAGAACTTGTTGAGGATCATTAGGAGGACTCTTGATGAGAATCAGAGGTCTTGGCATACCAAACTAAAATCAGCCTTGTGGGCTGATAGGATAACTCCCAAGAGATCCACAGGTAACTCTCCATTCAGGCTTGTCTATGGAAGAGAAGCAATCTTGCCCATGTCACTTGAGTTTCCAACATTGGAACTCATGAAGCAGCTGGAGTTGCTAGAGTTTGAGCCCATGGAGGTGAGGTATGCAGAGTTGATGGAGCTGCAAGAGATCAGAAATCAGGCATCCCAAGCAATGGAAAAGGATCAAGCTTTGATCAAAAGGACCATTGATAGGAAGGCCAAGGATAAATCTTTTCAGGTTGGAGATCTAGTGTTGAAATGGGATGTGGATAGAGAAAAACTGGGAAGGCATTCAAAATTTGATGCCATTTGGAGTGGCCCATACATGGTCACGAAGTGCAAGAACAACAATGCTTTCCAATTGGCCTCATTGGATGGTGAAGAACTGCAGATTCCAGTAAATGGAATCTATCTCAAGCATTGCTTCTAAAGGGAAATTACTACCTTGTAAATATTAGATTAGATTTTCATTCCTCCAAGTGCTTGTGCACATTGTTTTGCTGTAGGTTATTTTTGTTTTCCCTAAGTGCTTTGGCACATCTTGCTGTCCATAGAGATGTTTTGTAGTCCTTGCTCCCATCAGGTGATATTCCATCTTCCTCCTTGCACATTCTGAGTTAGTTGGGGTTCTAAACAGAATATTTGATGACTCCATGCCCAATGGACTACTTTAGGCTTCTGGTATCTTCTACCTAGCATGCAGGTGACCCCATTGAGTCACCAAATTGTTATCCAAAATTCACCCCCAAGGTAAATTTTGATAACATACATCAGAATAATCAAGTCCCAGGGCAAATAGATTGATTCAAGGAAAAAAATCATGTTTTAAGGGTCCCCTAAGAAATTTTCTAACTCCCTGTCCAAGAAGAAAAAGAAAGTTCTAAAAAGGGTGAAAAAGTTGTGAAAAACAAGCTTGGGCCAAGAAAAATCATGAAAAACAGCTAAGTCCTAGTCCTCGCAGCAGTTGGGACAGTTGGGACGTCGGGGTGTGGATCGGGTGAAAAGCCTCCGGGCGTTCCACGCAGCTAAGGAAATCTAGGCCGTGAGGACATGGAGGACGCGAAGGGGTGAACCGGCCGAAGGAAAAAGCAAAATTGACTAAGCTGTTGTGCGCAACAAACAGGACATCCAGTGTCGTGAGGACGTGGAGAACGCGAAGGATGTGAACCGCCCGGATCGGCCGAAACAAAGAACTTTAGCACTGGGACAGTTGGGACAAAGGGACATGCGGGACGTGGAGAGCTGAAGGAGCCGAGAGCCAATCAAATCATGCCACGTGTCATCAGCCAAAAGAGGGACAGGGAAGCCCGAATCGGGTGGATTAGAAGTTTTTGTCCTGCACAATTCGGGACATTCGGGCCAAAAGGACGCGAGGATGCAAAAAGTTGGTAGGCCCGTGGACAAATCAGGGAACGCCACATGTCACAAGGGAAAGCATCCAGAAGTTCAAAGGGCGAGGTTTGAAGGGTCGGCTGAGCCAATCGAACATGACACGTGTCCTAAGGGCCGGGAGTTCACGGCGCAAGGTGAAATTTAGAGCGTTGGCCCAAGCAATAAAAATTGGACACATGTCCAATGGAGCAGGAAGTGTGGAGCTCTGGGAACTTTGAAAAATTTGGCAAAAGTTTTGGCAAAAAAACCCAAAGGTAAAGGATGACCCCGCGCCCTGTCCTCCAACCAGATCATGCCACGTGTCCCAAGTGGCGGGCGTGGGGAAAAAATGGAAAATTTTCCAAAATCACAAAAAGTCAAAACTTTCAAGGAAAACCTGCGGGTAAGGGAAGGAGAGAGAATTTCTCATCCAATCAGCGCCCGACACGTGTCGTCCAGGTGGCGGAGCGCGGGAAAAATTTTCAAAACCCATTTTTGCCTGTTTTGTGCCCTAAATCTTCAAATCGCCATATCTTTCGATCCAGAGCTCGGATTTTCACGTTCTTTATATCATTGGAAAGCTTATAAAATTATCTACATGATTCTGGGGTCAATCTTGAATTTTGGCTCGGTCTAGAGAGAGACAAAGTTAAGAAACGGCTCTTACGCGTGTTCATGGCCAGAAGTGAAATTTCAGCGACAAATTTAATACGAGAATGGGTCGCACTCTCCTCCAATTTGGTCAAAAATGACAGGGTATGGGTTTTTAAGGTCCCCCATGCTGATCTAATGAATTTGTAGTCAATGAGGAATGGGCTCCCACATTTTGTATGTTTTCTCTCTCCTGGGCTCGACCCATGCAATGTAAAAGCCAGATTTGGCTCATTTTCAAAGGGTAGAACATTTTTTGGGCATAGCAACTTCTTCTTTCACCTCCAGCAAGTGATTTCTTGAAGAATCAGACCTCTGCAAGGATGGTAATAGTTTTTTACCTCTTCGAGGTTGTAATGCAGTGATTTTGACATTGGAAATGATAATGCAAGCTTTGTGAATGGGTTTCAATCCTTTATTTGTATTATTTGCTTCAGTTCATATCCTAAATTATATCTTATTAGCCTGTGTATGTTTTATGTTGCGAGTCTTTGGTTTATGTCTATTTGCATGACAAAAATATTCACCACTCCTTTTGGTGTATCACCATCTTTAGGTTAGTTTCATTTTTGCACTTCTATCCCTGTCTCCTTACAAATTAGAGTAGGATTAGGATCGAACCTCTGTAGTTGTGCAAAATATAGATCTAAATAAGAGGATTTTGAGGAACCAGCCTCTAATCTGGAGATTCCTCTCTCGGTTTAACAAGTCCCACACTTGGAGAGAACTTTCCATGTTGTGCAATCACAATGGATGCCCGAAACATCAACCTAGAAGCTGATGTGCATCCAAGGGTCTTGTGATCTTGCAACAATAGTGATATAACTCTTTATTTATATTTATTATTATTTTTTTTTAACCTTTTGTCAAAATTTTAGCTTCTTAGATGAAGTACGAAGTCAAAAATAAAAAAAGCAGTTAATCGGGGTGTTTTTCTCATGTTCAAATTTTTCACGAGAACGCTACTCAGAAACAGTAGCCCATCTTCTGGAAGCCATAAATTTTTCTTCTGAACTCAGAATGACTTCATTTTTTTTACAGAAATGTATTGAAAAGATATATGTAATGGAAAATAATTTTCTGATTTGGACTTACAAAAAAATTAGGGATTCATTTCTTCTAACACTTGTCTTTTTCCAAAAAAAAATTGTAGTTTTTAAACTTTAATTCATTTTTTTAACATAACAACCTCACGCATATGCTCTTTCCTTGAAATTTCAAATTGATCTGGGAAATCATAAACATGATTGTTTCTTTTGTTTTGAAAATCAATCTTTCTTTTATTTTTTAATCAAATATTTTTTACGTCTATGTGTGAACTTACTTTTGTTGTTTTGTCTTTTACCTCATTCTGGTAAACTTTTTAATCTTTGTTTACAGGACCCGCTCTAACACTAGGTGGATTAAAAATTTCAAAACTTACTAGCTGCAGGTTTCCAAAGGAGTACAATCAAACCACATTAAAATCAAAAGATAAAAACACCACATTCAAAACATTCTATTTACTAGGTTCAATTAAGAGCTACGGCTCAACCACTTAACTAGAACATAACCCCCTTGGCATAAGCCTTAAGATACAACAAATGGGGTGGTTTTAGGAACCCCAAAGTAGTCCACACCTTAAGGGAATTGGTAGATGAAATGTGAACCTTTTTATCCTACCTAACTAGTAAATCCTTTTTGAGTTAGAGTCACGAGATATCCTTAGTGGCGACCCCAGTGTGATTCATTCTAAGGAAGATCTTTACTCAGGGTTTCAAAGGGGGTTAAGTAACTCCGTCAGCTATCAATAGCATCACTCTTGCTCAGATATACTACTGACACCTAGTTGAGAGAGCCACCTAGGAAGCCATGCTTTGTCCAAACCAATCTAAGGTAGAGGCCACAAATAAACAGTTAAACAAGAACTCTTTTTCTATTTTCTTCTTTTGTTTTCTTTCTCTTTGTCGTAGTGTTCCACACTTACTTTTTCCAAACACTCCTTTTTGGGATCCATCTTTCACGTTCGTATATTTTTTGTCATTTTCCAAACATTCCTTGTTTGGATTCTACATTCATTCTCCTTTCATCTTTCTAAGTACACTTTACTTGGATTATTTTTCACCTTCTTTTCAAAATCCAAAATACTCCTTATTTGGGTTCATCTTCTATTGTGTTTGCTATCTCCAACTTTATCCTTATTTGGACTTGACATTCACTTATGTTTTCTTGTCATATTTTCTCTTCATCATCACTTCTCTCATTAAAGCATTCACTTTATTTTAATATGAGATCACTAATCCATCACTTCCCCCTTTTCTCATATCTCCATTTTTATGAGATTCGGACCTTTTCCCATCGTTTATTCATTTATTATGATGACCTTTACCTTTTCATTATTTTAGTGATTTCACTTCCTTGTCGTGTCTTATCTTTTAACACACTTTTTGTTAAGATTTGACATCATTCATCATCTTCTTAAGTATCCCTTTTTAACATACATTTTGTTAAAAGTCAAACAAAATCATCATTTTTCCTAAGTCTCTTCCTTTAACACATTTTTGTTGAGAGTTGAGCATCGTCCATCATGTTTTAAGTCTCCTCTTGTCACACTTACTTTGATGCAAGTTGAGCACACTTACTTCTTTCGTCTCTTCCCTCTTTACCTTCAATTTCGTAAACGGTCATGACATATTTCAAGCTCCTTCATCTTTCTTAGCACTCATTTTGCTAAGATTCTTCTAAACTAACACTTCAGTCCATCTTCCACCTTAACATCATTTATTTTGTTAAGTATTGTGAAGTCCCTTTTCTCGTCACTCTTATCACACATTTTGTTAAGATTTCATCACCTTCATCTTGTTAAGTCTTGTCTCCCTTGACATTCATTTTGTTAAGTGTTGAGCACGTTTCTCTTTTCCCCCCTTTTTCGTTTCTCTTAACACTTACTGTGTTAGGAGTTAACCTTTTTTACATTTCTTCATCACTCTTATCATTCATTTTGATTACAAGTTTATCACATCCACCTTGTTGAGTCTCTTTTCCTTCGTGACTCATTTTTGTTACGGAATAGAGCACATCTAACCTATTTTCATCCCTTTTTCTCTTTACTATCATTTTGTTAAGAGACGGACACTTGACTAACCTTTTTTGCTTCTTCCCTCTTAGCACTCATTTTGCTATGGGTCAAACTTTTTCCATCTTCTTCCCTCTTCCATCTTACCATTCACTTTTCTAAGGGTCAAGCTTTTCAAACATTTTCATTGCTTTCATCTTAGCATTCACTTTGGTAAGGGTTGCATTATTCATCGTACCTTTCTTCACTCTACCTCATTTCTCATTACAATGGTGGATTTATACAATTCATCCTTTTCTCAAGAATGGAAAATGATGAAAGACATCATTGTGGGTATGTAAAAACAATGCAAACAATTCAATTTTGATGAAATTTTTCCATACCCTTTTAATATGTACATCTTATGCATACCCTTCCAACATTATTTTGAGATGCACAAATTCAATAAATACAAGGGAAAAAATGATCCAAGACAACATATTAAAGAATTTTCAGAGCATGCCACGAAGTGGCATATAACGATAGCTTTCTCTTGTTCCTTTTTCCTAGAAGTCTAGGAGGACAAGCTTTGGATTGGTTCTTACACCTTCCAAAGGGATATATTACCACCTTCATGGACCTCTCAGATAATTTCATCAAATATTTTTCTTTCAACCTCACCTACAATAATCACCGTACTACAGATTCTCACGATGAATATTGGTACATCAACCACAACCGCAATGTCATCACTATTGGTGTCATGGATAATCACAATATGGCCAACATACATGACCAATCAATTAAAAATCCAATCATACAGCCTAGCGAAGACACTATGCCACACAAATTTAAACGTAAGTTTACACCCCTTTGCAAAAGTCTCTCTATTGTCTTTCATCAACTCAAAGTGGTTGGGATGACCTTACAAGACATTGGATTAAAGGATAACCTAAGCCATATTGGTAAAAACCTCATGCATATTTTATTTTCATCACATTGATGGCCACTCAACTGATAAATGTACACATTTTAAGAACTATGTCCAAGACTTAATTGACGACGCAGAGATCTTTGTAGATCTTGACGGTGAAGCTCTTGCAACCGATGACATGTAAACTTCCACACCTTCAAATGAAGAGTTGAATGTCATTCCCACTTTTATTCATACTGATATTCCATAAGATCATGATGAAGGTCAAGTATCTCCCCTTTCAAACCAATCTCTTTCTTCTCTGGATTTTCTTCCATCAATCCAAACAGACATTGAACATGTTTTGGAAAATCTTCTAACACCTAACGAGAACTTGAATTTTCTTCAAGACTCTCTTTCAACCCTTGACATGACAAAAGAGGGTCCATCATCAAACACCATGTAGCTTCATTATATTCTTTCTATTCCATCTCATACACCTAACATCTCTAGTCTTGTTATTGAAATACAACCACAACAAGTTTGGACACTTGCTTCAACGTAACCTTCTGTGTCCATTATACCTCACATGATCCATCTTGCAGGAATCTCATCAACAATGATTCCTACTTTTCAAGATATCCACATGTGCACATTCTTTGAGGTACGTATACCCAGGAATATCCTTATCTAACAATTTCAATATTTAATTATAAATTGATGTAGCCTAGAATTTACCAGATAACACCCTAGTCATGTTGGCACATCACTCAGCCTTGATTGAGCACTCACCCAAAGCGTGCAAAGGTACCAGGTCCCTCTTTAGGGTTTTTGTAGCAGGATGTTAGCATGATGAAGGAAGAAACATATAGATTCATAACTAATCCATCATTCTATAATGCATGCTACCCTCAAATCTATGAAAGAACAAGCTTAAACAGTAATCATGATTGAATTAATAACATGCACTACTCAACTACACACATAATGACACTTAGATTTAACCAATATTTTCCATCTATTAATAAATACATAATCTCCTTACAAAGTATTTTCAATCTATACCAATGTGATTATGGATCGATAAATTTATTCAGTCATAAGTGTATATCTCTATACCTTCATACATCCATCACACATACATGCACACACTTCATATATTCTTTGTTACCATTTTCTACTATGTACCTAACATCGTATATATATGGTGGGGACTTTCCCTTCACTGCTTATCTATTCGAACTAGGCCGCATGCTATTGATAGCCACACTTTGTTCATAAGCATAGCCACACATGCAAGTGTGCTATCTATAGAACTCTTGCAGATTAAGCGAAGTGCCATTTCTATTCTTAGCTTGTCTTCATGCAAAACTCTTTGATCCACTCCTCTAAAGATAGACAATGCATGGCATGCACATCTCTACATCATTGGTGTGTTCTGCATGCCATCTTCTAAAAATAGGTCTTCATGCTCAAAATTAGATAAGTCCTGAAAGCTGAACTTGTCTTCCACTTGCGGGTCCTTTCTGTCCTTCCGCGCCCTTGATCCTAGCCTTCTCTTCCACATGGACTCCTTGTGTGATTTTTGACAAGTATTCGTCGATCAACATCACCCCACACTAATCTCATTGTCATCCCGACAATGGGTATTCCTCCAAAAAGTGAAGTAAAGAATAGAATAATGGAAAGAATAAGAATGAAAGAATGTAGACAAATAAATATTTTTTATTAGACATCCTCCTCTATATCACTTTGCGGTATCAATTATAGATACTCCTTTATTTCAGCCTCCAAAACCTACCATTCAAAGTGAGTGTTTGTTCTACTTTTTTTGGGATGTCCACAGAAATGAATTCTAACTCATCCCTTGCAATCTCTCCTTTTTTATTCTGCAAAACCAACACAACACTAGACATTGATGTCATTCTTCCTTCTAAAATATCCATCTTCTATGCAATTAGCTTCCCAAGCTCTTCTAGCCAAGTCTTGTGCAGCTCTTGTACTACTACTAGGGCTTCGCACTTTTGTTTAACCATTGAAAATCTTTCTGCACGACCCAATGTCTCATCCTTCATCACTTTCTAGACCTCATTGTTCTCTTCTAGGGTATTTATGTTGATAAGTGCCTCTGGAGCTGTGCATATGTTTAAAGCCTAGTCTACTTTCTTCAATACTTCCTATAATGCTTACAACATCCCTTCATAAGATGCAATCTTTTGCATCATTGAGGCTTTCTCCCATTCGGCATATTACTCTGAGATTCTTGGCGTTGGCATGCACAGAGGTTCATCTTCAAGTACCAAGTCCACCAACTTTCCTACATAGTGTATCGCTAAAGGAAACATCTGTGGTACCTTGGCCTCCAAGTGTGGCCTTCTCTTGATGACATTATCCCCAATATCCTCTATGATGCTGATAAATACCTTGTTCTTATTTTGTGTGAAGTCCCTCTCCTACGTTATGTGTGTTATCTTTGCATCCCTTGTCTTCAACTCCTCACACAGCACTCTGATCATTGCAGCTTTTTCCATGTTTCTTCTAGCCACCTCAGTAGAAACCTTTACTAATGCATTATTGACCTACTCATCTCACATGACAGTAGGCTTTACTATCATGTGTCTAGCTTGGGGTGCCTTCTTTAGACATCTCAAAATGCATGAATCTTTGCATACATCAAATTCAATCTCAACCATGTGGGTGTGCATTAACCATGATATTTGTTTTCAAGTGCGCACAATCACCATATCCTCATCCATTAGCTCCCATCCGAATAAATCCTTATGTGCTATCATGCTCTGGAAGCGGTCACGGACAATTTTTCCTTCATCCTCTGCATACCCCATGGCTGGGGGAATGTGCTCTCCACTTGTTCTTCTAGACCTTTACTGCTTAGGGACTTTAGCTTCCAAATTTGGCACTTGTGTCTCCATGTCCTGAACATTCTCTACAGTTGTCTCCTCTGGTCCTTTCTCATCCTCTTCTTTTTCCTTTGATTCCTCACCTATTCTTTTGTGTTCTCTAGAAGCATAGGAGAGTTAGGAACGCTTTCTTCTGACTCTTTCACCTCCTTGTTTAACTTAAGTTTCCTCCTTATTTACACATTTACCTCTTTCTGTGGAGAGATTCTAGGTGATCTACACACCGTGGTTGGAGTAGCACCTTGGGTCCTTGTTCTCTCGAAACCCCTTCTTAAATTTTTTTCTCCCCTTGGATCACATTCAAGTCCTCATCATCCCCCTCTTGTGGCTGAGGTGGTGTAATGGCACACTCATCTTCACCCTTATTTGTAGGATGTCTCCTACCTCTATTCTCTAAACCACCACTATCTTCACACTCCTCCTCCTCATCCTCCACTTCAATTGGATCTATGGGCTTAGGCATTGGGATGTTCTCCATTGTATGCTTTCCCTTTGGTGGTGCTGGAAGTGCGAACTCACCTTCCACATATTTTTTATTCTCCATATTTGGCTTCAACATAAGATATACTAATGTTGCCCCCACATCTGCTACAGCCAGACTTATTGTCTTAATATTTAGCACCTCGAAATGATCCTCTCTGTATAAGCACTTATGTCATGATACACATACTTCTTCCTCAATGTATGGTATTCACAGTCTACCTTATCTGCATTGAATACCAGTCGGCATGTGTCTATGAATCTGTGAATAGATGCTTAGAAATACCTTATAATGAATGCATAAGGAAATTTACACCAAGGGCTCAAGATGTCATCTTTCATTGGGAAGTGTGTGATGTAGAAATGTTGATATATAGCAAACTGGACTTGTTTCCCTACCACTATTGGTAGGTCCTTTGGGATGCGCCACTCTTCTCCAAAGTCATGTAGAGCCTGTCATACTATTTCTCCACCCTTTTATTTATGTCATATGTTATGTCCCCTTTACATAGATACTTGTTGAACCTTTCAGCTGGTGACTTGTTCTCTATGGGGTATTCCCATACATTTTCCTTTGGTTTGTCTTGTACTCCAATCTCCATGAATACCAGTGATAGTAGAGCATCCCCAAAGCTGATTTTCTCTCTTGTGCATGCTTCTTCAACTATTTGATCTGCAATATGGCCTACAATTTTGTAGATTTCCTTCCGACATCTTATGCGCCATGTGTAACCACATAGTATTTACATGAGACCATCGCTCCTAATCATTCAACTTTGTAATGAGGTGTGCTACGGCTTGCATAAGCTGGAAAGTTCTTCAATTTGTCTATATTCATTCCCACAGACCCTTTTGGTACCCCAACTTCTTTTCTGGTCTTTAAAATCATAGATTTTATCTGTGAGATCACTTTTTATGTCCTCTCATGTGGCCTTCAAACCTGTAACTAATGAGATAAGCACATATGAGATTCTAACTTTACATCCTGCAAAGTAGAAGAAGTCCTCATGCACCCTACTCATGAGCCACTGATACAAGGGCTCATACTTCCCAAAATATGGAAGCTCATATAATTGGTAGACCCCAATTCTCTTCAAAATATTCTCACCTGCATCGTTATAAATTGGCATGTCATCCACCGTGCGCTTGTTCATTCTAGCAGTGAGCAAGGAATCGAGCTCCTTCTTATTCTCCGAAGTCCTATGATTGTATTCACTTACTTTTCTCTTTCTGATGGGTGAATCCCATTCCTAGCTGATGATGACTCCTTTTGGATATTACATTTTGAAAAATGGCTTTTAGGTGCCATCTCTTCTTCCTCAATGACCACCTTCTTCTTTCCTTTTACTGTTGTTGCAAATGCCTTCTTAGGTGTCATTTTTACCTTGCAAAAGTCTCCTCTTTAACTCTGTAACTTTATGAATCAAACCCTAGCTTGATTCAATTGTGCCCTAGGTGGAAACTTTGTAACCTAACTCTTTTATGTCTCCCTGCTTCACTCAAACCCTTCACCACCGGGGATGCAAGCTTCTTGTCACACAGATCTAGTTTTCATGCTTGGTTTCACACCCTTCGCACCTTAACCCGATCACTCGGCTCTTCACAATTAGCTCCTTCCTCAAATTCTCTTACTCACAATGGTAAAAATGAATTTGTATCCCATCCTTATATAATTTTTTCAAATTTTGATGTATTTATTGCTCCTTCACCTACCAAATATCCAAATTTATTCATTCCGTGTGGTACATATTCATGCCCCATCTATAACCTTATAGCGCGCCTTCCTACCCGGTGGTCGTATACTTCTCTTCAGCACGTGCCCTTGTGTTTGAGTACCTCATCATTGTACCTTCTATTGGTAGTTATCATGGCCTCCACTTACCTTGCGTTATACTATCCTTTCATTCATCTCCATCCTTGGTCACTTTTGAGAAGCAATCTTCTTTTGAATTAAAGCACACCAGTAGTGACTTATTCCTATCATCCTTACAATTCCCACCATCTTGTACTTGGAAAACTACAACCACCCCACACTAAAATTATGTGCATTCCTCTACGCATAAACATTCTTCATATAGTAATTAGCTTCATGCGCACAAGCGCGCTTATTACAAAAAAACAAAAATAAATTGATAAAACATAGTGACAATTAAGGAAATACATTAAGGGAATACAAAATTGAAACCTAATCTAAATGGAAATACTACCTTATTACAAACACCAAGAATACTTATTTATAGTAGGACTTCAACCTACTCCCGTAAAAGTAACTAAGTAGTCATGTTCCATCAAGTGCTTCTAATTGGCAAGAACTCGATTCAAGTATAGAATTGATGATATACGGCCCCAACCAATGTACTTTGAGCTTTCTGGATGGCACAAGAACTTCAAGTCATAAAGAAGTACCATTTTTCCAATCTAAAACTTCTTATCCCTTATGTTTCTATCATGCCATGCCTTCTAACGGCCTTTTCCTTCTTCTCATCCAGTTAAATCATCTTCTCGATATGCTCTTCTAAAGCCTGTTCATTAGCTAGACCTCTAGTGTGTGTAATGTGCAAAGAAGCTAACATAAATTCTATAGGAGAATGTCTTCTCACCAAACACCAATGGAAATGGTGTGGCTTTGTTTAATCTCTTGTAAGTTTTTCTATATGCCCAAAGAATAGCTGACACTTTGTCATTCCAATCCTTTCTTCCAACATCATAAATTTTTGTCAAAGTATAGCTCAAAATCTTGTTGAAAGCCTCGTAGATTATATTTTCCGAGGATGGTAGGGTGTAGTTTTATGGTGTGTAACCATAAACTCATCTAATAGGATCTTGATTGTCTCATTCAAAAAGTGTGTACCCCTATCACTTGTCAATCTTAAGGGACATCCATATCTTATAAGAACATTCTCCCATAGAAACCTAGCTGTTGTAGCTGCTATATAGTCCTTGTTAGGTGTTGCTTCTACCCACCGTGTGAGATAATCTATGTAAGTAAAGATATATCATGATCCATTCCTACGCGCAGCTGGTGAAATAGGTCCTACAAAGTCAATGGCCCATTTCTCAAATGGTTTGGCACTAGTAATTAGTATCAAAGGCATCTCATCTATTTTCCCTAGTTTTCATAGGCGCTGACAATGATCACATGCCTTATAATATTATTTACAGTCCTTATACAATGTCTCCCACCATAATCCAACAAGTAGGATCTTCCAGGAAGTTGCATCACCTTCATAATGGCCTCCTGCAATACCACCATGAGCTTCTTCCATGATATCCTTACACTCATGCTCTAATACACAATGATGTAATACTTCATCTCTGCCTAGCTTGTAGAGGTCACCACTGATTAACATAAATAGTGTCACGTGTATAGCAAGCTACTTCTTTTCTAATGCTTTCATTCCTTTTGGTGCCATACCTATTCGTAGAAAGACAACAATGTCTTCTAATTCCATGGGCACACATTGTAACTTATATAATTGTGCATCGACATGGTTTCTTCAATTGTCTATGCATCCTCTCCTGAATTGATTCTAGATAAATGGTATAATCAGAATTGTTTTTCCCGGCTTCACCACCACAGCTGTGAAATCAAACTCTTGAAATAGGAGCACCCATCTGCATATGTGCCCCTGTAAGATGGGCTTGTTTACCAAGTACTTTAATGACATGTGATCTGTATAAAACACAAATGGTGTTGCTAACAAGTACTATCAAAAATTGTGTAATGCATAGATCATAGACAAAGCTTCACACTCTGTAGTTATATAATTTTGTTTAGCATGAGTTAGCTTCCTACTAGCAAAATAGATTGGATGATCTACAATACCTTCACTAGGTTGAGCTAACACAATGCCAATGGCCATTCCAGAAGCGTCCACATGCACATGAAATGGTTTATCCCATGAGGGAAAGCACATAATGGGTGCGGTAGTAAGTTTCTCTTTTAATATCTCAAACGCATGTTGTTGTAGTTCTCCCCAATAAAATGTACCTTTCCCCTTTAGTAATTCTTCCAAGGGTGCAGAAATTTTGGCATACCCTCGATGAATTTTCTATAATATCCTATATGACCTAAAAATTTCACACCTCACTTTGACTAGTAGGCACTTCTAGGCCTAAAATGATCTGCAACCTTGTTTGGATCAACCAAAGCAAACCTTCCTTGTAGATTATATGTCCTAATAGTATCTCAAATGGCATAGAAAATATGCACTTTTGATGTTCAAAGAGATACTCAACTATCTGCATTGTTCAAACATTAAGCATAGATTGTCACAATGATATTTCACAAGCCCATATACTATCCAATCATCTAGGTAGACCTATAAGAAGTTGTGAATAAAATATTTGAATGCCTGAACAACTATGCGTGAGAATACAACAGGCGTGTTTTTCAATCCAAAAGGCATCATAGTATAGGAAAAATACCCCATTCAGTAGTAAATGTTGTCTTTTCTTAATCCTCCTGAGCAATCCTAACCTAATGATACCCGAAAAACCCATCTGTGAAGGAATATATTTTGCGCCCTGCAACTCCTAGTATTTCCTCAGTGAATGGTGTAGGAAATGGATTTGTGATGCATGCAACATTCAACTCCCTATAGTCCACACATATTCTAATTCATCCATCCTTATTGATATTGATCACCATTGGGATAACCCATTCTGACTCATCAGAAGCTTGATAATTCCAGATTTCAACATTTTATCAATCTCTTCTTTTACCTTTTCACACAAATTAGGATTCATTCTTTAAGGTCTCTTTCTAACTGGCCGCACACCTTCCTTAAGTTTTATCTTCATTTCCCCAAGTGATTTATGCACACCTTTAAGTTCATGATACCCTCAAGGGAATAAGTCATGATAATCCTTGAGTAACTCAATTATCTTTGCTACCTCCAAGTCTGACTAGTAGTCTCCAATTATGGCCTCCTTAGGCTCAGCCTCCGAACCTATATTCACCTTCTTTGTCTTCATGGGTTCATGGTAGGTGCATGTATCCTTGTATGCACTATCCAAGACCTCATGCACCCCTTGTGAATGTTCACTATCCAGGTTCTCAACTTCCTCATCATTCACGTTGTAAACAATCTTTCCTTTCTCTTTCTCAAGGCAAGCACATTCAAGTAGTATGGAGTCCATTTCTTCTTCCTTTTCAAAACATGCTTGAACTCTACCTCACCGAATAATTCTTGGATATGATCTTCTGATTTTGCACTATCTTCCATAGTTAAGCACTTGACAAATTTTAATGCCTCTTCTACAGGAGTTTTAGTCGAGAAGTAGTCAAAAGTCTTGATCATTCCTGCAATCAAATCTTGTCAATTTCTAGTCTCTCGATGTAATTTTTCATATACATACCAGGCGCATTCGCATCCTTGTAGTGTAGAATACAATCGATGTACCTAGAGTGAAGGTGGTAATGCTTCCTATCCTGTTGTCCAGAGTCTCTCACACTACTGAATATGATACTAAACCAATTGATCACCATGATAAGTGCATATTTTCCTAGGTGCATTGTTCCTTATAAACCTAGTAGACAAAGTGACTCCAATATCTTCTGGTTTATAAGATTATCTTTGTGGACTACCCACCAATGCGTTCTATCCTGCTCAAGGGATATACTAACATATCTCATCTCTTAATTTGATTTTTCCACTATGTTTCCATGGCTTTCAAAAATGTAGGAAGATATTCTACCCCTGTATACCAAGGTATTGTACTACCTATTCGTCAAACCTGAATGAAATCCATTCTGTGCATGTAATCGCACTTTTTACCTCGCGCCCTACCAATTCACATGTACCATGAGCCCAATTGTCACAAGCAATACTCATAGTATCACTAATAGAATTAGAATCCTCCACCGTATGATGCCTTCTTTTGATCGCTCATTGACCTTTGGGTCCTTAATAATGCATACATAAACTTTGTTTAAGTCCTCCTCACTTAAAGGCTCAACATATGGTGTATACTTCCCATCACATCAAAGGTATCACAACCCTTTCCTCCTTGTTTTCAAAGCTGATATACCCCTTTTTTAACCTCAAGTCAGCATTATTCGCATAACAACAAGGGAGTCCAAGAAAGACTAGAAAATTGTCTACTTACGTAAGTGCTAATACCTCAAAATCCCTAGTGAACTTGGCCCCTTATATGGTTATAGATGCATCTTTCAAAACTACTATGGGAGTGTCCTTAGTCTAGTTTGCCATAAAGAACACATTAGATAATGGCTGAAATGGAGGCCTCCCCATTTGTACCCATGCATCTAATGTACGAACATTTACTTCCGCACATGTATCAATCAATATGTTTCTCATGACCACCCATCACACAACAAAGCATTGAGTAATTTCTTTATCATATTCAATGCTATCAGGGGGAATATTTACATGCAGGATCTTTCCTCTTGTCTCAATACTTGTGCATAGAGTATTCCCCTTTAACCAACTTCCTAATAGTGGAATAATGTTCTCCGGCGCAATATTTTGCACACTTCTCGCAGATCATCGATATTAGTTTGGACTATCTCGATGCTTTCTTCTAATCCTTTAGGTATTGTATTTCACCCTGAAGATTCCTTAACACTTCCATGGTATCCTGGTAAACCTCCTTCTAATGAGCAAGATCTGGGTACCTTACATGCAAAACCTCCTCCTTGGTGATCATAGGCTTCTAGTGCAATGCCTCTCTTGCACGCATTGCTTTAGCACATGTAGTAATATTCATTATCAATGCCTCAAGTCCTTCTGCTATCTTGGGAATCCACTAATCTTCTACCGTGCAATGGATTCTAACCATCTCAAAACCTTTATTTTCTTGCTTATGTTGATTACTCAGATGCTCATATAAGTTTGGGAACTCTTCATAGCTATAGTTCTTTCTGCATAAAGAAAATATAATATTCTAAGGACATTTACACCTATAGTGGTCAGGAGATCCACACGTATAACATGTTCCATGAGGGAACTCACCTCTTCCTCCACCACGGCCTCATCCTCCATATCCACCATGATATCCACGTCCCCTTCCATGACCTCCTTCAAAATTCCCCTCATTCCTATCATAGCGTGTTTGATTATGATCCCAATCCTGGTGCTCATTCTTACCCTTAGAATTATCTGTTATACTTGTTTTTCATACCCCAATGTCTATAGCATCCTGGATCTGACCAATCAACTGACAATCCTTAGTATCATGGGTCATGGACCTGTAAATCTTGCAAAATCAAGATACATTCTTCCTTATCACACATTGTAACAAAGGATAGTGACTAGCATCATGATTCAAATGGAAAATCTCACAATCCAACAATAATGATCGTATAGATCTGTGAGGGAAACTATCCTTGGTGTGACCTTCCACTTCACAATCTATACACCAAATTCTGAGCGCATTTCATGGGTTGAATTTGCTGATAGCTTCTTTAACTACTTTTCCATAGCTACAATATGTGCCTCTAGGAATGGACTAATGCTAGTATCAATGCTCCCAACTACCTCAACACACAAAGCTACTTCCAGTGCTTCACGTAGATTAGTGTAAGTCTTATGTGACAACGCCCTTATAAAAGGTGTAATCAATCCTCCAACAAACCATTGTGTATTCTAGCTAGCATGAATATCATAAGATAGCTTAGATAGAAGTGTCTTAAAATGATCATCATACTCACATACACTCTCAAGTAGTGCCTTGCCTGATATCCTTGAGCACACTAATACTCTTCTACTCAAACTCAGGGATATGGAACTCTTTTAAGAAAGCATCCTTCAATGTTGCATAATCCACGCAAGTTTGATCAAGGTCAAACTTCCTATACCAGCTATGTGCACATCCCTGTAATTTAGTAGCAAACTAACTTGCCTTGTGCTCAGTAGCCATAATCCCTTTAGCATGCCACAAGATTTCACACATATGCACATGTTTGGTAGCATCCTCTATACCTCTATATTTTGGGAGACAAAGAGACATCTCCATATATATATTCTATGGTTATTGCGGACCTTGACCACCTGATCCAGAACCTCTTGTATTCCCTCTGCCCCCAAAACCACTAGATCCACCAGAACTAGAACCACCTATACCTATTGATCCTCTACCTATAGTTGGAATAGGACCTATATATGTACTCCCTTATGCTCGATAGTAGTATTATCACGAACCCCCGCATCTCGTGAGGTAGTTCCACTTCCATAGGTGAATCCAACATTCGTGCGCTCACATTCTATGTGGATTATATGCCTAAGAATGTTCCTCCAAATATCATTAAATTCATTTGTCTTGCCATTTATGTACTTGCTCCCCGACTTACTCCTACTCTCCTACTTCTTGAGTTAGCTTGTTGGTTACTTTTCGTACTAGATATCTTTGGAAAACCAAGCACCAAGGCTAGGTCACCATGTGGATTAAGATGCGCACCCATGGTCCAAGTAGTCTCTGCTAGCACACTTTGTGTGAGGCCGAGGGGGTCTTTGTCATGTTTTTCAAGATGGGGAGTTCCGATGCTCTAGATCCATGTCTTCTATGTGACCTATAAATCCTTCATGATCCATCTCTCTCCTCAACTCCATACTGTCTATAATGTAATGCTACTTCTCTATCTCCCTCTCGGGAACCTCATTAAACTTAAGCCACCTTTCCTCTCTTTTCATCTCTTCCACTAGGTCTGCCATACTTCATCAAACCTGTTCCTTCCCTCGTGTGTTGTGAAGTTTAGTTAGCCATCGGTTTAATCTCTAAGTTCAAAGTTACCATCAAGATCTTGATCGCCACAGGAATACCTTACAAATATGTTCCTCTTGATACTTTGTAAAATTGGAATTCAGCTACCTCTCGTAAAGAGTACATCGAAATTGAATATTCTAGAATATAATTGTTTAGAACACACCAAAACCACGTATCCACAACGTGACTCCAGATCAGATCAACATCATAAAGGGCCTAAAATTCTTCCTGTGTCCAAAAAGTGCATGATACCTCTAGTTCCACTTTGAGATGCATAAGCAAGTAAGCCACTCTTATAGTTCTACTTTTGGAAAGATAGTGAAAAATATCTCATATAATTTGTCATATAGATTACATTTCTACCCAAGTGCATGTGTTAAAATCAAATCCATTCTTGAATCACTATGCATATTCTTCCTCCAAATCATGTATCCATTCCTCAATACTTGCTATAGTTAACCGATATGTCTTCATTGTGAACCATCCTGAAAACAACTGAAAAAGAGGTCCCAAAAATGGAACCAATGATGCAGCCTAGAATTTACCAGATAACACCCTAGTCGTGCTAGCACATCACTCACCAAGCGCAAATGTACTAGGCCCCTATTTAGGGTTGTTGTAGCAGGATGTTAGCATGATGAAGGAAGAAACATATAGATTCATAACTAATCCATCATTCTATAATACATGCTACCCTCATATCTATGAAAGAACAAGCTTAAATAGTAATCATGATTGAATTAATAACATGCACTACTCAACTACACAGAATGACACTTAGATTCATCCAATATTTTCCATCTATTAATAAATACATAAGCTCCTTACAGTATTGTCAATCTATACCAATGTGTGTATGGATCTGATACAATAATTCAGTCATATGTGTATATCTCTATACCTCCATACATCCATCACACATACATACACACACTTTATATATTCTTTGTTACCCTTTTCTACTATGTACCTAACATCATATATATAGGGTGGGGACTTTCCCTTCACCACTTATCTATTCCAGAAATAGGCCGCATGTTATTGATAGCCACACACCATTTACAGGAATAGCCACACATGTAAGTGTGTTATCTATATACCTCTTACAGTTAACTAAAGTGTCAATCCTATTCTTATCTCATCTCCATGAAAACTGATTCGATTCGCTCCTCTAAAGATAGACAATACATGGCATGCACATCTCTGCATCGTTGGTGTGTTTCGCACACCATATTCTAAAAATAGGTCTTCATGCTCAAAATTGGCTAAGTCCTGAAAGCTGAACTTGCCTTCTTGTGGTCCTTCCTATCCTTCTCTCCCACGTGGACTCCTTGTGTGATTTTTGAAAAGTATTCTTCAATCAACACAAATGTTTTTGTCCAATCAATTAATTCACAACCTAGAAGGATAAACATTTACTATTTCCTTTCTACGGCTTACAAGGAACCCTGAGTATACATCTAGAGATCTATCCTTCTTTCCTCGTGCTCTTTCACTCACAGGTGAATATATATCTCAACATCTTCCTTGTATCGAAAATATTCTTCTAACATCACATATATATATATTGATCTCATCACAAACTAGTCCTATCACACATCCTTTGACTTGGATCATGTCCACCCAAGTCTAGTACTTCAAGACCCATCGAATTATTTGATTCAATCTTTTGACTTGGATCATGTCCGCCAATTCTGGTACTTCAGGATCTATCAAATCATTTGATTCAATCTTTTGACTTAGATCATGTCCACCCAAGTCTCATATTACAGGACTTATCAAAACTTTGGTTTCACTCCTTTGACTTGGCTCATGTCCATCCAAGTCTTGTATTTCAAAACTTATTGAATCTTTTGATTATCCCTCTTGACTTGCATTTCATCTACAAAATTCTTGTATCTCAGGACCATTCAACTTCAATCAACATGGACATATTTCTTGATGAGTCCATTTCAACTCCTAAACATGTTCAATTATTCAAAAACACAAAAAAAGAATAAAACTTAGTATTAGAACATTGTTTGCCAAACAGAAATGAAAAGTGTGTACAAATAATGTTAGGCATTCCATCTATTGGTAGATACCTTAATCATACCATTATCATATACTTGCCTTCTTCACCTATTACGACACATGTTAACCTTGTTCCTCTTGGGCATTGTGTGTCTCATCTTTGTTATGGTTTCTACCATTTTAGATATTTTTACCTATGGTTTTGTCTCAAAGCTTACTAATGGAAACTCCTCCTTTAAAATAAGCTCTCTCTTTAACTGACAACACTAAACTTCTTTATCTGGTCCTTTTTGACCGCCCATCTCAATCTATGGTGTCGAACCCTTGTGTCCTCCTAGTTACATGAGGTTGAGACTTGGGGCAGAATTTTCCTTCCCAACAAGCACACTATCAACATATAAGGAAAAATTTAATCAATCTAAAACTACAAAAAAATTATAAAATCACTACACCTTTCATCCTTCACAATCTTTAGTGATAAGCTCATACTTCTTACTAGTAGTATGAGACTGGGAATGGAGAAATCCCTTACTCACCTACATTTTTCTTCGGTGTTGAGCCCTTTCCTTTTATTGATGGTATGGGGCAACATGTAGGGTGTCCTTCATAAAAATAAAAATAATTAACTAATAAAGCCTTTATGAAATCAATCAAAGTTCTTAGTCAAAAACATCCCAAGAAGTAATTTAGCTACTCATGTTATAGAGAGACACCAATTCCTTCAATCAGATTTTTCCAATCAGTAGGCCATCAATGGATCTAAGTCGAGTCAAAACCTATAAAGTAGAATCATCTTGTAATCAGTCAAATAATCTTGACTGGATATGAGTTACATTTTTCTCATATGGATCATTATTACACCTTGTGTCTTTGCATCCATTATCATCACTTCCATATCAATATTCACCTTGTTTTCACATCCTTTTTGGCTCAAGGTGATGAGCCCTCGCATCTTCCTAGTTGTGTGGAGCCACAAGTGGAGTGAAACACTCTATCATTTTATCATCTACATTTTTGTCAATGGAATGGAATGCTTTTAATTATTTTCACCTTCTTTCAAGAAGTGTATCCTTTTTACCAAGTTGTACTATAAAAAAATTCAAAAATGTCTCACAAAACTTCAAAAATAAAAAAACAATATAAAATTATCCAAAACTCCAAAAAAAAGTTTCAAACTGTCATAATTAAAACATTCAGATAATTTTTGACAAAATTTCAGCAACTGGATAACACATTTCAACACCCTCACCATTTGATGGTGATCCTCATCATTGTTCCAAAACATACTCATCCTTATTGCTCATGGTGTATATATCTTTGCCTTGGGGCACACTTGGATATTACAATTTAATCCAATACAGATCAAACTTCAATGGGATCTTACAAGAGTATCTTTCAGAGTATTTAAGTATCACTCCTCTCTTCACCATGATCCAATCTTCTTGTGTGTTAAGCTATTGTTTAGGGGCATTCAAATCTATCTATTTCTTCAATGTGGAACACATTCAGGGTGCCATTAGACATCATTTTTACACATTGTATTCAACTCATTGCGGTTTGTTGACATTATGACGATGCTTTTTTACTCTCTCAATTTTTCATTTTGTTTTACTTTGTTTACCTTTACTGTAGACCAATTACAGGAAATTTATTGGCAGCCTAGTTCACATATAACTTTGGTTTATCCTTCTTCTTGTTCATATGGGGTTTCTTTCTATTACTTCTTTTATAGATTTTTCTCATTTACACGTGTTGTGTTTTCCTCCTGGTTTATTTAAGCCATGGAATGTCTTCATTTTTGTTCACATTTATATTTCCAAATTTGCAAAAATCCACAAAAAAATCAAATATTGCAAAATCCAAAAAAATCACATATATTTCAAAAATTCAAAAAAATACAAAACTTTCAAACAAATATTCACTTATCATAGAAATACTACAATTGGAAAACACTTAAGGTGAATCATTCAACATTTCAATACAATCTTGATAAACGACATACTTTTATCTATTACCCTAGTGATTGTGCCAATCTTACAACTATCACTTTCTTCCCTTTGCATGATATGCAAACTCTACTTGGGGTAAGTCACACAATTGTTTTTCCTTCATGATATAACTTCACCTAGGGAAATTTCAACCTTGATCATTTACACAATGGATTCAGCAAGAGTGTCATAAGGATTTTCTTTAACTCTACTCTTCCAGTTTGATCCTATTCCCATTTGGGAGAATTTGTATCTACGTAATCATCATTATGGCACACATTAGGGGCATAGTTGATTGTCCTTTTTCAAATTTGTTTTTATTCTTGTTTTTACTCTTTTTGGACCACTTACAATTAGTGTGATTACATCTTGGTTCCTTTATAACCCCGGTGTCGACACCTAGTTTGTATATTGGGTTTGTTTTCCTTTTTATCTTTTCTTTTTTTGTGTGTTTTCTTACATGCATATGGGTTAACCATCTTGATTATTTCATAATCATGGTGAAAAATCTATTGTGAAACATAAAAAATAAGGTTTCTTTAAAATTATTATCCAAATGAAGCTCATGCTACGAGCAAAATCCTTTTTCCATTATTGTTCCAATCCCTTACTTTCTTCCTATCAAGCGGTTGTCCACCACCTTGCTACATCATCCACCTACTTGAGGGTGAATTCCTCTACCATTTTGCTTATTGGGGCATCTTGATGCTACACAATTTTTCATTTGTCGATCTGCATGCGTCTACTATCTTTAAAAGAACTATTACTTCATAATAACAATTTAAATAGGGGCAAAATATAGAAACCCTAAAAATGCATACATATTCTATCCCACTTCTATCTAATTAGAATTAATTAAATTAATTCTATCTCACCATAGTATACCCCTTTGGAATTATTAAATTAATTTCATCATTCAAATATTCCCTTTAGAATTAATTAAAATTAATTCTATTACCTATGATATATTCCTACCATTGGAATTACTTAAATTAATTCCTACACCCTCTTAGCTAATATAATTAAACATTTAATTATTTAAATGGTTAATTATCTCCTCACAATTAATTTAATTTAATTATACCATTCTCTTGGAATTAATTAAATTAATTCCTAACACCTTTCTAGCTAATATAATTAAACATTTATTTATTTAAATGGTTAATTATCTCCTCACAATTAAATATTAATTAAATTTAGTTATTTATTTCTGCCTATTTCAGTCAACATCCACTTGGACTCCACATCCTCATCCTAGTTAACTACACTTCTAGGATCCTAGAAAGGTGGGGGTAATTGAATTGCATGTACAACCACCTTCCCGATGCAACTTCGCAATTAAATCCATTATCGCCCTAAATGCCCCGGCACTAATGTAACTTTTTCTAATGCTATTTTTAGCATATTCATTCAAATGTGTTCAACCAACTTCCAACCACTTTTTCTTCTATAAATTGCAAGCTTACTCTCTTACAAATCCTCCTGAATTGTTTGCAAATAAACTCTGTCAATTTGCAATTTGAAGATTTCCAAAGTATCTTTGTTTGTAGAAATTGAACTCACATTTGGATAATATTCTAGAGCACCCACATCCATTTACAAGGTCCCACAGATGAAGTCTCCAAAATCTTACCAAGGTTTACACTGAAGGATTACAAGGAGGTTTGCATTATTATTTATGTATCTTTCTTTACCGTAGTTTTTTTCTCTACATACAAGATCAGTCTATTGCTTTTGACTTTGATAGGAAGCATCCATAGATATTTTTAATTTTATTTAGAGGGAAAGACCCTAATAGGTTTTTTTATAGGAGGGGAAAATATGTGTACACGCACTACACATGTGTTCCCAAGACATGTCTTTGGTTAGTAGACAAGGTGGATGGATGTAATGATTGTAGGGTTCCTACCAAAGAGGAACTTGTCCATGTGAAAGATGCGATGACTATAGTTGTGGTGTACATCTTTAAGGATTATTCAGGATGTTGACAGAAAACCACATGCTTTCAAATCATTACGATGAAAAAATTGTTGGCTAATGATGGAATAATATCTTTTGATGTGACTACCATCATGATGGTTAATGTGTTAATAGTAGAAAGGTCGCAAGTGCAAGACATTCAAAGGTTTCCCCATGCTATATGGAATGATCTAGCTAAGGGAGATCCTCTTCACATTTACTCTGACATAGTGACCTTTTGATTAGATTGATGGGATAGGTTTGGTAATGACGTATAATGGGGAAGTAATGCTTTTGAAGTTTCAATAGATAGGAGCCTTACAACCATAATATTGTTGATAGAAATGACATTTGTTAAAAGGAATGATGTTGAAGATGATAGAAGTTTTGGGATTTATTGATCGATTATATGGTAAATAAAAGAGCCCTTGAAAAAGGAGTTCGGGAAATTTAAATAGGGAATGAGAGGAAAATTTATAAATAGGGGCAGATGACGACGCTTTGGTTTTTCTTTTTCTTCATGTATGTTTATTTTAGGTTCATATAGGTGGGTGAATTATATTTGTTTGAGATAAGGTACCTTCACTAGAAGGTGATGGGAAAATGCATGAGGAAGGTTTGTCAAGATTTGGTTGAGGATGACCCCTTGGTTCTACTAATTTCAATGAAGACATTATCAGTGACTTGGGTGTAGATGTTGATGAGGTTGACAGACCTTCAAGGGAAGGTTTAGGCATTGATGAGGAAGGTGCTAATGAGATCTAGGGACCTTCATTGGAAGGTGCTAATGACGATAATGGTCCTTCAAAGAAAGGTGTAGATGAGATTGATGGACCTTCCAAGGAAGGTTCTAATGAAGATAATGGTTATTTAATGGAAGGTGCAAATGAGATTGATGGACCTTCAAAGGAAGGTGTTAATGAGGATAGCGGTCCTTTAAAGGAAGGCACTAACAATATTGATGGAACTTCAAGGGAAGGTGCTAACAAGGAGAATGGTCCTTCAAAGGAAGGCACATATGATATTGATGGACATTCAAGGGAAGGTGTTAATGAGGTATCTAACAAAGGCTTGTTGATGAAATAATAGGGATGTTTTGTTTTTCCTATAGATTCCAATGAGAACATTGATGAGGGTGATGATATTGATGATGTTTTAGGATGGTCCTCTTTTGGTGGAATATCATTGATAAGGAAGAGTCATTGGATTATGGCTTTAAGTGTTTTATAACTCTCTGTATTATGCCCTGAGCATCTATGGTATGCACAGGTTTTGTCTTGATCATACCAAGTAGGTTTCTAAGTATGGAGATGGGGTGTTTTGATTAGTGGTAATGTGATAAGAGAGGCTTACATGAGTATATCAAGGATATCAATGTAAGTCCCTTTTGGGGGATTTAGATTAATGAATTTTGATTTTGATTTTGATTTACAAGAACACTTGGTAGGACATGTCTTATTTTTGGATGGGGTTGGATTTGTGGATGTTGTATGGTGTTGGAACATCATAAGGATTTTGTGAGGTTGATAAGAAGGAGAATATGACCCAAGAAATGGATAGCATGTGTGATTTATAAGATGGGATGATGGATGAGGTCCCAAAATAGAGGGATGGTTGATGGATGAGATAGGGTTTGATTATGTGTCTTGATATTGAGCTAAAGGATGGGGTCCCAAAATTGATGGTAAGGGTGGACCCGTAGATTTTATAGACTTGGATTAGGATAAAGGATGAGGTCCCAAAATGTATGGTAAAGGTGAGACCTTAGATGGTATGTACCTAAATTTTGTAGTATTTATTTTAGGTAAAGGAGGGTGTTTTATGATGAATGATGAGGATGAGGTGGTGAATGTGATTGGTTTAAATTTGTAGTATTTGTGTTACATAGAGAAACTCATTTCAAATGACGAGGAAAATCCATGATTGTGATGGTATTTGACTATGTAGTTTTGGTTCAGGACATTGTTCTAAGATGGAAGGTAAGTGAGTATCTAGGGATATGATTGGGTCTGATTCGGATGAGGGAGGTGTTATTTCTAGACATGATTGAGGTGGATTACATGATTTTTCTAGTTTTTTTATTAATTCTATAAGTGATTGAATATCAAGATATTCAATTACAAAGGCTTCTTTAGTAATGATGTCCAAAGTGGAATCTAAGGGTTGTGCGGACGTAATGGATGACTGGACAGTGGACACGAGTGATATTGATGTGTGAGAATCATTGAAAAGAGGATCCAAGTGATTCTAAGTTTTCAAGAGAAAGCATCGGTGATGAACAAGCCTTCTTATAAGGAAGATCACATATAATATTGTTGATCACGTAGGTCAAGGATGCACAACATTCATAGGGACTAAATCTATTGAAGGTGTTGGGTCAGGAAGATAGGTAATGTCATCATGTGTGGTAGTTTCATCTGAATCATAGAAATACCTAGGGGAATCAGATAAAACATGTGTAGTCTCATTTGAATCATAGGAAGACCTAGGGGAATCAGATAGAACGTGTGTAGTCTCATCTGAATCGTAGGAAGACCTAGGGGAATTAGATGGATCATGTGTAGATTAAGGATTGAGATGGAATTCTTTAAGGGCTTGGATTTCTAACTTCCTATCCATGGCAAAAGCTTCGTCGAAGGTGCGAGAATGTATGGATTTGAAGAGTGGATGATATGTGATGGGAACATGATTAGGTAAATAACTTGATTAATTCTAACTGTGGAAGTGGAAAAGACAATTGATTGATAGTGCTCTTCCATCTAGTGACAAAGTCTCCAAGGGATTTATTTTTGGATTGTTTGATGTTGGCAAGGTCATAAATGGTGATTTTATGAGTGACATTTATAGTGAAATGATCAAGGAATAACAAGGCTAGCTGAGTGAAAGAGAGAAAGGAGTGTTGAGGGAGGGAATTGTACCAATCTAAAGCAAGTCCCACTAGTGACATAGGAAAGGTTCTAAGCATGAGATCTTGATCGTGAATGATAAGATAACACAGATGTCTAAAGGATAGTATGTACTATTAGGGATCCTCCTGACCATGGAATAAAGTAAATTTAGGCAATTTCCAATGTGGAGGATAGGGCTTATACGATATGGATGGATGGATGGGTTCATTACAAACCTGATCATAAGTGAGGACTTGTTTGGATCCTTTGGTCATGATTTCTAAATTATATAATTTGTTTGATAGATATTGTATGGAATCATTTATAAGATTAAATGTGAAGGAATTGATGAGAGGACGTGATTTATTTGACTAATGAAAATGTGAAGTAGTATAGTTTTGTAATAGATGGGCTTGATGCGGAGATTGATGAGGGTATCTTGAGAGGATATTGTTTGTGAAGTGGGTTGTGATAAAGGGATGTTGGGAGATGTGGAAAAATTTTGAGTATGTTGTTTTTGTTGGATGAGAGGAGTTGATTGGGCCTGAGTAGGGATATGTGTATAATTTTGAGATGCTTGAGACATTGAGAGAGGTATTGAAGTTGAAATAGGTTGATTAGATGAGGGTTGGGAAATATTAAAATTTTGATAAGATTGTGATGAAGGAAAGGATGTGGAAGAGACTTCCTGATGTAGTGCACTTGACATGGGCTGAGAAGTAATAGTTTGGAGGAAAGAAGGATGTGAAAGATATCCATAGGGTTGTTGAATGGTGTTGTTGTATGTTTTTTAGATTAGTGGACATCATAAGGGGTAGAAGATGTTGTAGATAGTTGCGGGGATATGCTAGAGCTAAATGAGGTTGAGCAAGGTGTGATAGGTTGATAGGTTTGATAAGAATTAGATCCTGGGTGAGGAATATTTTGAAAATTATTAGGATAAAAGGATGTTGAAGGATGTGAGGTCGATTATAAATATGATGTATTAATACTATAAGGATATGATAGTGAGTGATTTTGATCCATGGTAATGATCTGAGAATAAAACAAGAAAAGTCCTAAGAGACTAGTAAATTTAACAGACAAGCCAAGAAGAAGAATTTTTAATTATCTTAAATTAATTAAGAAAAGGTGAAATGTGCAAGATGGATAATGAAGGTCCTAGGAAATGGTCATTTATGGCTAGTTTCAGGAATGTTTTGGATGGATTCCTCGATATAGTTGAATGTACGTGAGTCACAACTATGTACTATTTCTATTACAGGAGTGTATATTAGGGCATACCCCTCACTTCACAGTCTCGCTGCAATAAGGGAGTCGGGTGTTGAGCAAAAATATACCGACAGATGGGAGATTATACTTGGACAGAACACTGAGCCATCTTCTCCTCTTGGTGATCAAATCCAAGTAGGTATCCACCTAGGTAGGGAATCGTTTGAATGTGTTTTTGATTTCGAAGTGATGTGGTTGTGTGTGGGGGAAGAAATAAGTGGATGCAAAAAAATTATTTCCTAATTAGACCATGTGATCAAGGAGTATGAAATGGTTCGTTTTAAGACCCAAAATAAAATGTTGATTTTAATGAAGACAGATAAACAAGAATGCAAAATTGAAAAGAAAATGAAAGGTTTTAGGAATTACCATGAGATCACTCCTTTTTATTATTTTTTTGGATTTTAGCAAAGAAGTAAACAATATTGATGATGCAGTAAGCAAGCTCTCTTAGAAATAGTGACTTGCAAATAGGATAGAAGAAACAAAAACCAAAAACTAAGAGGTGAAAAGCACACCTTTGTGAAGAAATATATAACAAAAAATACACGGTCAATCATTGGCAATTGGACCAATCACAGATGATTACCATACAGGGAATCAGAAAAATAGAATCTACTTTATTAATTAAATGAAGCAAAGAAACAAGGGATGGGGTGTCCCATCGGGCATGCCAAAATGTTCAGGATAAATCTCACCAATATTCAACCTATTTTTGCAAGAAAGCTGATAAGACCTTCCAAAACCTCAATATGGCGGGGTTTCATGATACCCATAGATGTGGATGGACGATGTTCAATGTTTCACTTCGTGAAGAATGTGAACAAGGCTTCCTTTCCTGCAAGCAAGCCTACAAATAAAAAACACTCACACAATATGGAGTTAGTAAAATATGTGATGAATTTCTGGTAAAGGCCAGTCCCCTAAAAATCAATGGACTTCCTTGCAAGGGTGTCAATCCGCATTCAAGAAATTAATTTGATAATGATAAATTGAATTGATATTAAATGATAAAATGTAAAGGAAAAGGAAAAGACAAGGTCCAAGGTTATATGTTTTTTTTTGATGATGGTTCTTGATCCAAAGGGATTTAAGGAATCACAATATGGCTCAAAGGAGAAAAGGTGTAGATGGATATGCGCTCACAAAGGTAAGCGGTATAATATATTTGATTCGGTTAAATGATAAAATGTTGTAGATGGCTCATAGGAGATGGATGGGATCTGATGGATGCTAGCAAAGGTAGAATAATAGTCAGGTTTGAGCTCTAGATATTAGAAAGGAAATCATAATTAAAAGTAGGTATAATAGAAGAGAATTGTTGGTAATTGGGCTAATCATGGTGATTGAAGGAATCGTTGGTGATTCCTATGAATGTGCACAAATTGATAAAACTAGTTATCTTGACAGAAATGATTGATTGATAAAAGAGATAGAAAATGATATATAAATAAATAATTTTACCTGATTGAGGTAGGTAATCAATGCTGGAAAAAGGATGAGATTACCGAAGAGGTGAAGGTTGAAAGATGATTATTTTGTTGATGGTGAAGCTCTAGATCTGATAAAAAACCACCCTCTGATTTATTGGTCAGAAATTTGATTTCAAGATGTTTTTAGTGGTGTAGAGAATCAGCAGAAATTATATGAGAATCACTGGCGGTTGGGCTAATCTTTGGATATTTTGGAAAAAATTTAGTGATTCTTTGTAAAAATGTACAGGGCAAAAAGTAGATGAAAACGAGACTTGAAATAAATATTAGAAAGGTGAATTAAGCTTATAAATGATGTAATAAATAAAGGGAATCCACTAACCTTGCATAATTTTATAAAAGAAGAATAAAAGGTGATGTTACCCGAGAGAGAAATATTGTTGATGCAAGAAGATTGTTGATGTGATTATGGACGTATGAATGATGTTTAAAAAATATTTGGATGTTGTTGGATGATCTCTAGATTTTGAGAGGTCTACGATGCAAGAAGAATCAATTCCTAGAGTCACATCCACCTACCATTCAATCTCAAATGGAGGCCTAGAGCCCATATTTATAGTGTAAAATAGGAGAGAATCATCGGTGATTTGGGAAATTGTCGACGATTGCAAGCGGTTTGAGTTTGGTTAAGATATGGAGGTTAAAATTACTTTTTTTGATCTTATTTGGTTGAATATTTAGGGGAATCATATCTAAATTAGTTAGAGAGGTTGAGTGGGAGGTTAGAGGTGGTTATGGGGATAATTTGGTTAGGATTTTAATATTTTTGGAAGGTTAGTAAATTAGTTGGTTAGGATGATTCATCGTGATTTTTAGAAGGTTGTTTTAGAGGAGGTTAGGAAGAAGTTAGAGATTTTTATAAGGTAGTTTTAGAGGAGGTTAGGTGGTTAGTGAGGTGTCCCAATTAGCATAGTGAAGTGTGAGGATGAGGTGTGAGGATATAATTAATTTTATTTTATTTATTTATTTTAGGGATAGGGATGTGGTGACATAATTATTAAATTAATTAAAGGGTAGAAGTGGGTGACCTAGGTCATGGAGTGTTGTTTAATCAATAAATGGAGGGTCCAGTTTAATTAATGATGGATGTAGACTTATGAAAGTATAGCGACGATGTTAATGTTAATATTTAATAAATATGAGGGGTGTAATGTGGTAATGAAGGGGACCTGGCGGAAGCCAACACTAGAACTAGCGGTGCTAATTTTAGGTGTCTACAATTATATATAATATTTCAATGCCCGTGACCATTTTTAATGCCTTGGAAAACTGGGCAAAGAAATGAAATGTCGTTAAGACATATTGCTAGTGTAGAGCTGTTTGAAAAATGGGAAATTGACTTTGTAGGCCCTATTTCCCCAACCATGTGTAGGACAGGTTGGCGCTATATTATTACTTTTACATATTATCTTATGAGGTGGGTGAAAGCGGCACCTACGAAGGATTGCATGGCAGCTAAGTAGCAAGGTTCTTATGGGAGAATATAATTAGCAAGTATGGATGTCTGTTTTGTTTAACAAGTGATAGGGGTACTCATTTCTTGAATGAGACCTGTTATAATCTTATTAGAAGAGTTTATGGTGGCCCATCATAAAATTGTGCCCTATCACCCTCAGGATAATGGGACTATTGAGGCCTTTAACAAGATATTGAGCCACACATTGACTAAAATTTGTGATGTTGAAAGGAGAGATTGGGATGATAAAGTATTTTTTGTTATTTGGTCTTATAGAAAAACCTACAAGAGACTTAGAAAAGCTACACCCTTTCAGTTGGTGTTTGGCATGGAAGTTGTTCTTCCCAATGAATTTATGTTACCATCCCTACGTATTGTGTGTGCAAGAGGATTGGCTGAATAACAAGCACTTGAAGAGTGTATAAAAAAACTTATGAATTTGGATGAAAGGTGAGCCATTGTTAGGTGGAGTCAGAAGATGGAGAAAGCTAGGAAAAAGGCATGGCACAATCAGCATATTAAAAACAAGAAGTTTGAGGTTGGACAAATGGTTCTTCTGTATGATTAAAATTTTCTGCACCATCTTGGGAACCTCAAAGTGCATTTTTTGGGACTGTATGTTATAACACATATACTTGATTCAGGCACTTTCCAGTTAGAAGCGCTGGATGGAACACGGTTTCCTGACTACTTCAATGGGATTAATCTAAAGCCCTAATATAAATAATCCTTCTTGGTGTTTGTAACTAAGGCAGTGTTACCATTTAGCTTAGGTTTCCCTTAAGTGTATTTTTGTTTATATGTGTTTACTTTCATCATTTATATGCTTTTAGTGTGGGGTAGGAGAGTGCGGAGAACGAGAATCAGCACACGGTTAGAGCAATGTTGATTGGTGGCCCGGGAGAGAAAAATAAGTGAGGGGTATTTGAGAAGGAACACATGTAACATGGGTGATAAGGGTTATATATGAAATGGTGTCAATAAATATTTATAAAAACCACATCAAGAATGGAATATTCCATGCATGATGGAAGGAATCGTAGAAAGACATCATTAAGAGTGAAAGAGTGTGGAGATCGAGAATGGAATATTCCATGCATGATGGAAGGATCGAGAGAAAGACATCATTGCAAAGAGTCAGATCAAAGGAGGCATGCTCCATTGGAGGACCACTTGGACACTTGGAAGCTGATCTATTACCTAGAAGGCATGGCGGTGAAGGAAAAAAAGCTATATATAGAGATGCATGTGCAAAAATCTATGTGTGTGTAGAAGTGTGTGAGAGTGAGAGGAGTAGAGAGAGTAGTAGAAAGGGTGTGGTAGTGGTGGTGGAAAGAGGTGAAAAGCTCTACAGAAATATTATGGAGGATTCTATGGGTTGGGATTAGAGGAAATATAGGAGTGATGGCATATTTAGAGGGATGGGTTTGTGTTTATCCTTGTAATATGAAGGACATAGTTAGTTTTGATGCATGACCTTGCTCTGCATTATTATATGGGTTTGTTATGGCCTCAATGAATGTAATGTGGTTATTGAACTCATTAATATGAATATAAGGTTTTATTCTAAAGCATATATGTGTTCATGAGCATAAGTCTAATGCATTTCCTTTGTGTTATGAATCATTTATATATATTGTTTGATACTTCTTTTTTTTCTGAATGGATGCATTGATATGATAACTCATCCTAGGTTCTAGAATGAATGCATGGTTATTTTCCATTCTTTTGCACTTAAGTATCTATCATAGATGATGTATTCTCACAAGAACTCACATAAAGGAGGGGCTCGGTGCCCACACGTGCCTCGGGTGAGCACCCAGCGCCCGTTGGGTGATAGGTTGCATGCATGGGATTAAATTATTGTTCTAAGGGTATAAAAATGACTACATCTTGGTTCCATTTTCGAGGACCTCTTTTCAAAGTTTTTGTGAGAAATGGCATACATCTTGGTCCCTGTGATGCGTGATGATAGAATGTCTGACCTTGGAAAGTGTTGAAGCATGGTTCAAGAGCATGGAGGATGAGTTTTTCTCAAAGATTCAACATTGGACCTGAGTTTGATGCACGTAGATGGGTAGAAGAGAACATATACCATGAGTTATATGAGACATTCTTCTATTTTTTTCAGTAGAACTATATGAATGGCTTTAGCATATGCATCTAGATGAGTTGGTACTATAGATCATGTGTATGGACCCAAGATGATTATAGAGGCTGTAGGATGTAGATCTGACTTGGACGTGTGTTGTTGATCACTGGTGGAAAGGAGTGTTGACAGTTATACTCTAGAATATGCCATTTCTATGTATTCTTTCCCAAAAGTTGTTGAGTTTGAGTTTCTGAGGGAACCCAGAGGATCATTTTTTGTGTGTTATTCCTTTGGCTATGAAGATCTTGATCATTACCTAAGTTTAGAGGCATTTCCCATGGCCGGCTAAGCTTCTCTGAGTGTTGGGTGAGGAAGCTAGGGTGGAGGAAGATGGAAGACATTGCGGTTGAAAAGGAAAGGGAGGAGAGATGACTCAAGTATATAGTGAAGCTGTGAAAGGGAGATGACTAGAAAATGTGAGGTTGAAGTGTGATGGATCTATGGAGGAAGATGTTGTGGGAAGGAGTTGAGGTTCACGTAGAGGATGTGGAACTAAGTAGTCTGTTACCCCATCTTGGAAAGCATGGGAGAGAAGCCCCTTTAGCTTTTGATGAGAGTTCATTCACATGGAGAAAAAGGAGATCCATCGGTGTGCATCTAACCCCACTAGTGACCAAACCCTGGTGCTTGGTTTTCTAGATCAAGGGAGAAGTATTGTTAACCTAGTTGGTATCGGTGGGAGTAACCGATATGCCCAGGAGATATAATTTCTCATTTGGAACATCCATGGCTATGCAAACCATTTTGGTATTTGGAGGAATTTTTGGACAAGGTGAAAATACACAAGGTTTGGGTATCACATCTAGGAGTGGCACGGGACACACAATTGGTAGTGGGACAATATCACAAACCATCGGCATAGTTTAGTGGGATGTTGGGAACACTAGTAGGCATGACCACTTCAGGCCATTTTTCGGCTACAGGAGGTGGATCTGGTGGTATAGGGGTGGAGGACCTAGTGGACCTAGTGGATCTAGGAGGATCTAGTGGGTTAGGAGGAACAGGACCTGGTGGATCTAGTGGGATGGTGGTGGAGGAAACACCGGAGGGAACCAAGGCTCTGGATCAGGAGGACAAGGGCCTCACCACCTCCACAAGTATTTTTGAGATGTCTTTGCACTTACAGACTACATGGGTATTGAAGATGTTATAGAGCATGTGCACAAGTGTGAATTACTATGGTGTGTGAAAGGGATCACTACCCTAGAGTGGAAGGAAAGTCATTTTGTAATGACGTTGTAAGGGCACGTGCATAGTTGGTATCAGAAATATGACCCCCATCAAATGGTGGTAGACTACACTGCATTGAAGAACACCTTCCTAGAAAAATTCCATATCCCTAGAATTTGAGTAAAAGAGCATCAATGCTCTGAAGGAGATCAACAAGGAATGGCTAGAGAGTGTGTGGGAGTATGATGTGTTTCAAAACTCTCTTGTCAAAACTATCTATGACATTCACCCTTCTCAACATTCTCAATGGTTTTTGGAGGATTGATAACACCATTTAGAAGGGCACTATCACACAAGACTTTCATCAGACCTGCGTGAGGCCTTGGAAGCTACCTTGTGTTGAGGTTATTGGGAGCATTGATACTAGTGTTAGCCCTTTTTAGAGGCTCAAATTACTATAATGGCCAAGTAGTTGGAGAATTTGTCTACAAACTCAATGCATGAGGTTTAGTAGTGGGCTTTGGTGTATAGAATGTGAAGTGGAAGGGCATGCAAAGGATAGTTTCCCTGGAAGTTAGTATGCGTGCCATGGTGGTAGACTGTGAGATTTTCCATGGGGATCATGATGCAAGTAGGTGTCCTCTACTACAATGCAATCCATAAGAATGTTTTTCTTATTATTGCAAGATTTGTACCTCTATGACCCATGATACCAAGGATTATAGATTGATTGATCAGATTCATGATGTTATTGATCTTGGTGTGTGCTAGACTAGTCTTGCAAGTAGTTCTAAGGATGATGATCATTGTTATGAATGAAGGGCATGCGTAGATGGAGGAGCACATGGAAGAGGTTTTTCGTGGAGGATTTTTATGGTCAGTAGTAACCGTGGTGGAGGATGAAGTGAATTCCCATGAGGAACCTATTATAATTGTGGATCTATAGAGCATTACAAGTGTGAGTGTCTGATCTATTATAATGCTCATGGTGTGGAAAGAAACATAAGTATGAAGAGTTTCCAGAGCTTTATGAGCATATGAACCAACAACACCGGAAAGAAAAGGCATTGGGATGGTAAGCATCAAGAAGGCTGATTCATAGTGGATGCCAAGAGTGGTGCGTGAGTCAGGACTAGAACTATATTGGTGATGACATGAGTAGAGGCCATGCATGCTAAGGAGATGCCAAGACAAAGGACACTGGTTTCAAGAGAGGAAGTGGTACATGGAAAGTATCTAGACCCTACTCATCAGAAGGAGGTGTATCAAGAGACTATGGATGTGATTCAAAGTTTGCAAGGGGAGATCAATGTCTAAAGGAGTAATCAAAGTAGTTGGAGAAAAGGAAGAATGTCGAGGCTCAAAGGAGGACCTGGATGAAGTCAAGGAAGTATGTAGGATGTTAAGGAAAGAGAATATTATTCCCTTGCTAGGAGAATGGTTGAGGAGAAGGTACCACGTTGGAGCGGAGAGCGTGAAAGAAGGTTTTACATGCAAACCTTCCTCCTCACAGCCTTGACTATGATAAGGAGATTACATTGAATGTAGTTGTTGATGGGTGGCTTTCTAAGTAATATCCTCATCGACATGGGAGTGGAGGTCAATGTTCTTACCTTGGATGCATGGCATCAAATGGGAAGACCCACATTACAACCATCTTCAAATGTGTTGTATATGGAAAACAAGACAAAGGAAATGCCCATTGGAGTCTTGAAGGATGTGGTTATCACTATTCAAGGGGCTAAGTTCACTGGGGACTTTGAAGTCTTGGCACTCACCGAGGTGGATAATTTCCCAGCATTACTTGGGTGCCCTTGGTGTTATAAGAACAATGTCGACCTGTGGTTTAACAAGGGGTATATCAGCTTTGAGAACAAGGAAGAAAGGGTGATTATCCCTTTAACAGATGGGAATCAGTGCCCTATATTGAGCCCTTAGGAGAGGAATTCCTTGATAGAATCTATGTGTGCTCCATCAGAGATCTGAGATAATTCATCCCATGAAGGGAGTTATCTAGTTTGAAGATGCTCAATCCTTGAGTGATACCACTAGCATGGCATGTGAAATTGGGTGCATGGGACTTATGAGTTGATTGGGTGATAGTTGAGAGGATCTGTAACAAGGGTAATGAATGCATGTTAGTCAAGCACCTAGGAGGGAAGAAGTTTCCAAGTTACTCTGGAGGAGCATACCTAAAATTTTTTCTGTGAGAAATGGAGGCTCAGTGGAAGAATGAGGATGAGAGAAGGGAATGCTCAGTTATAACCTACTCAAAACTACAGCGTGCTGGTGGGCTACACATCATTGGGAGAGCCTCCTAGAATGGCATGAGGTAAGAATCACATTTTTGTAAGGTTCTCTAGGAGTAATGTGCCCATTGTCATACAAGATTACCATGGTAAAGAGACCACCTCATTTCATGTCCAAGCATGTGAGAAGGCCTGGATGGGAAGCGCAGAAGCATTACCACCTTCATTATGGGTGCATAAGTTGTATTCCACCTTACAAGGTTGTGCACGTGCATGGTATATTCATTTGGAGATGCGTCATCAAATAGGTAATTGGTAGGAGTTGGTGGCTGATCTCATTCAAATATTTTGAGTATAGGAGTACAAAGCCATCGGTGGATAAGGTTGTAAGTAATCAAGCACCTTATGATGGGAGATAGTGTTATGGTAGAAGATAGGCTACTTGGAATTGTTGGGTGAGCCTTATTTGGAGACATGCACCTCAATGAAGAAGAATCAGAGGAAGTACAACTTGAGCGTGCGTGCATGAAAAAGAAAAGGAAAAATGGTCTATGTAGTAGATGGTGAAGAGATGGAAAGTTTGGATGTTAACCATTTTGAAGGTACATGCAAAGTCATAGATAGCGCTGATGAGTGAGCACACACCTACCATGAGCCATTGAAAAAAAATAAGGTTAACATTGGGATAGAGACAAAACCTAAGGAAGCTATCATTGGGGACTATTGGTGAAAAAGAAGTTTCAAAGGTCATTGATCTATTGCATGAGTTCCAAGATTTGTTCCCTCATGGGTACCATGAACTCAAAGGCATCCACCATTCCTTGGGGGAGATGAAGATCAAGTTGAAGGAAGGTGTGCATTGATTTGGAAGAGGCCTTATCGGATGAATCCAAATTTTACACATACGGGTCAAGGAAGAAATAGACAAGATGATAGCATATGGTATCATTGAGGTTGTGGAAGAATTAGAATGGATAAGCCCAATGGTCATCAAGTATCAAGAAGGATGGGAATAAGGATATATGTGTGGACTATAGGGACCTGAATGCAGTATGTGTCATCGATCCTTTCCCAACCCCCTTTATTGAAGAATTTTGGAGAGGAGTGGTTGGGCATGAAGTCTACTCTTTCACGGATGGGTTCTCAGGGTATCACCAAGTTAGGATTGCAAAGGAAGACCAAAGAAAGACAACTTTCACCACTAAATGGGGAATTTTTTCCTACATGGTTATGCCTTTTGGATTGAAAGAATGCACTGTTGTGTTCTACGCATCATGGTACAAGCATTTCAGGACTTCATCCATAAATTTCTTCAAGTTTACCTGGATGACTGGATTGTGTATGGGTTGGTAAAAGACCATTGTGACAATTTGAGGCTGATGTTTGAGAGATGTCAGCAATTAAGGATATCCCTCAACATTAAGAAATGTGTCTTTGTTACTCCATTTGGAACCCTGTTAGGACATATTATATGTAAAGAAGGCTTACTAGTGGATCCACCAAAGTTGTAGTTATTGTGGGATTAGGGAGCCTACTAGTCAAAGTGTAGTGCATGGATTCCTTGGGCATATGGGTACTATAGGAAATTCATCAAGGGGTATGCCAAGATTCATCATCGCATGCCCTTGGAGGAATTGCTAAAACACAAGAGTGCCTTTCATTGGGGAGAGGCACAGTGAGAAGGCATTTGACACTTTGAAGGATAGGCTTGTCACTACACCCATACTACATTTTCCTTCTTGGGATAAGCCTTTCCATGTGCATGTTGATGCCTCAGGGACAGCTATGGGAGTAGTACTAGCACAACTGGTGAGGGATTGTTGATCATCCCTTGTGTTTTATAGTAGGAAGTTGACACCAGTAGAACAAAATTACACAACTACTGAGTGAGGCACTTTATTAATGATCTATGTGTTGCATAAGTTTAGATAGTATACCTATTGGAAACACCATTTATATTCTACACGAGACCACATGGCATTGAAGTACTTAGTGAACAAGCCCATTTTGCAAGGGTGCATATGTCGTTGGGTCCTATTATTCCAAGAGTTTGAGTTCACGGTGGTTGTAAAACCTAGGAAAAAGCAATTCAGGACCTAACCACTTATCAAGGATTAACTCAGGGGAGGACATGTAAAGCATTGAGGATACCATGTCAGACACGTAACTATTTAGGTTGTGATGCGTGCCCTCAGACTTGGAAGATATCATAGTATTCTTGAAAATAGTGTGGTGCTGGAAGGGATGAAGGCTCTAGAGAGAAATTAGTTAGCAAATACGTGTGACACACCCTACATGTTGATTAGTGGAGACACTGTATAAGTTAGGACATGATGAGGTTCTATGTCGATGCATATTAGAACATGAGCATGTGGAAATTATGGAGGAAGCACATGGTGGGATTGTAGGAGGACACTATGCGGGAAATGCCACGTGGAAGATTCTACTAGCAAGGATTTGGTGGGAAACCATCTACTAGGATTGTATTGAGTTTTGTAAGGCATGTGACCATTTCAGTGCCTTGGAAAACCTAGAAAGAGGGATGAAATTCCCTTGTGACCAATAGCCAGCGTTGAACCATTTGAAAAATGGGAAATCGACTTTGTAGGGCCAATTTCTCCAGCCACGTGAAGGACTGGTTCGGTATATCATTACTTGCACATTGATTACTTGACATGATGGGTAGAGGCAACACCTATGAAGGATTGCACTATAATGATAGCTCTATATTTTTATGGGAGAACATAATCAACAAGGTATGGTTGTCCTTTAAGCTTAACAAGTGATAGAGGTACACATTTCCTCAATGAAACAGTTAGGATTTTGTTAGCATAATTTATGGTGGCCCATCACAAGACTACCCCTTATCACCCTCAAGTGAATGGAACTATTGAGGAATTTAACAAAATACTAAGTCACACATTGACCAAAATTATGTGCGTTGGAAGACAAGATTGGGATGACAAGTATCAGCCATTCTATGGGCATATAAGACAACCTACAAGAGGTTGAACAAGGCCACACCATTTCAATTGGTGTTTGGCATGGAAGCTATTTTACAGTTGAATTCATGTTACCATCATTGCGTATAGCGCGTAGGAGGGTTGGATGATGAACAAGCATTGGAAGAGAGGATTGATAAGTTGATGTAGTTAGATGAAAGGTGATCACTTGCTAGATGGAGTTAGAAGATAAAAAAGGAAAACAAAAGGCATGGCATGATTTTCATATCAAGAAAATGCATTTGAGGTTGGGTAGATGGTTTTGTTGTATGATTCCAAGTTTTGTGCCATCTGGGAAGTTGAAATTCCATTGGTTGGGACCCTACATCATCTCGTACATCCTTGATTCAGGCGCTTTCCAATTATAAGCGCTAGATGGGACGAGATTACTAGGTCATTTCAATGGAAGTAGGTTGAAGCCCTACTATAAATAATTCTTCTTGGTGTTTGTAAATAAGGTAGTATTTAGTTAGCTTAGAATTTCCCTTTATGCTTTTCTTTTCTTGTGTTTCCCTTTCTCATTGCTTGTTCCTTTCTTTTTGTTTCATTTTGCACCTTGTGCATCTAGTAACCACATTATTTTCCAAGGTTGTGTATGCATAGAGGACCACACATCTGTTTTAGTGTGGGGTGGAGTAATGCAAAGAAAATGTATAAGCCAGTAGTAAAATTTGAGTGGCCCAGTAGAAGGAAGTGTGTAAGATTGAGAAAGTGCATGGGGAAATGGTGGATAATGAATTATGGTGTCAAGAAGGCTATAACAAAGACCACGTATAAAGGATGAAGAGTGCAGGAACAACATGAGGTAGGCAAGGAAAAAATCAAGTAAAGGATAGAAGAAGTGCCTTCGGCATTGTAGACGTGCGCGTAAGAGTCTTTGGTCAGATTATATTTTTGCACACCAGAAGGTTGTAGAAGGTTTTTCATATAGGATGTAGCATATGGGTAAGGGCGCTTAAATTCAGCCTAGTGGAAAAATCCACATTTAATGTTAAGTACATTGGTAGGTGATATAGCATTTATTGCTAGAGAGGAGAAAAAACTATAAATATGAGGTCGGGAAAGTCATTATTCTACCTTGTTATTACGAAGTTGAAGCGCTCTTACAAACTAGGGCATCCAAAGATATTTGTGCGAAGGAAGAAGAATCCTAGAAATCTAAGTGCGTGACCAGAATAGATCTACAAACTAGAGTGGAAGGAGTACATGGGCGTGGGGAGAATTATTTTGTAGTGCATCGTCTTGTGGAAGGTTTTCCTAGTTAGGGTTTTGCAGCTAGGGCATGGAGATAGAAGGATTTCTTCCAAGAGTTGAGTTTTGATATTGATCAGAGTAGTAGAGCAGAGCAAAATTTTTAAATTTTAAACTAACTAAAATAATGGCACCAAATAAGGTGACCATTTCACCAAAGAAACAAGGGCGAGGGAAAGGAAAACAAACCACTACCATTACAAGCTCCAATGAGGAATGTTATGCAAAAATGTAGTACCCAAATGGAGTGTTACTAGGAAACAAGTGGGTGTCGCACTTCGATTAGGTGAAAGTAAAGTTGGAAAATGCGGGGAGACAAATGACTATGAGTGATTACAACCATCGCATGAGCACTATAGAGAAATAAATGGCATTGGAGTTGGTTTGTCCAACTAACAAGAGGACACTCAGATGGAATGCCAATATACAACGATGAGGTGAAAGTAAAGTTGGAAAATGCAGGGCTATTACAACTGTATGATTTTCCTTATTTTGGTAAGCCCGGTGATTATATCAATGGTTGATGTTGCACGTGCATGAATACCATTTCTACTTTATAGGACACAACGGTTAGATTTGGATGTTTCACCACCTTAGTTATCAGTGTATAGCTCATGGTATGCAACTTTAGGTTTTTCTTCACATGGAGTCTTAGTGTAAAAATCCTGATATGTAGCCTTGGGTTTGTCTATACATGGAGTTTTAGCCTTTATTTATGGGTCTTTAAAGACATGGGAAATTAAACTCACCAATTAATGACTAAGAGTTTGCAATTGTTGTTGAATTATAACCTCATCGTTTAGGGTTTCTTTGTGAGTTTCATGTGGAGGTGGTTGTTCACGATCTTCGTGTTCTTCATTTTCTATGTTTGCATCATGTTTAATGTGAACAATAGGTATACAATAACTACCAATGTTATTAGGAGGTGTTTCTTCCTCATTCTATGGACCAGAAGTAGACGCATGTCCCAGATTTAGCATGTCATCTATAGATTGAAGGGTTATTTCTTCCTCTTCTTCCTCGTGAACCATGTTTGTGAGGAGAGTATGGTAAAATTTAGGTGGCAATTTAGCCCCTAATTCTATGATGATCACTAAGACCTCATTTCTATTTTGGAATAGAAAGCTATCCATATGGGTGGGGTCAAATTAAAATTTATCTTGAGGAGAGTTCCCCTTGTCACCACTATGGTCAACCATGTTGTCTTCTTAAAATAAGGGGTTTAATTTATCATTGATAAAAGGATTTGACCCTATTTTTTTGTGCCCCATTATTGTAAAATGGGGCTTAATGGGAAGTGTTTAGCTAGGGTTTCATAAATGTGTACAAAGACTACAAATACCCTAGGAAAAAACAAGTAGTGTGAAGGCTGCAAATGTCTCAATGAATGCCAAATAAGCAAGGAAAAGAATCCTAAAGAATCAAGGAATTAATGAATAAAATAATCAAAAAATATCCTAAGACTATGAAATTTTATGATGAAAAGAACTAAGGACAAGTTAAACAAGTTTTGAACAAGGATCCAATCACAAAAGTATCTACTCCCTATGTCTCAAATATGGTTTGGTTTAATAATGACAACACAATATCAATACTTAAATCAAGTTTGAGATAAACAAGACTTAAGTATTAAAATGGTGTTGAAGTGATTTCGATTCAAGGTATACCCAAATGAGTTTAAGATAAACAAATTCCAAGCTTTTGAAAATGGAGGTTACCAATGCAAGAAACGCAATAATACAACTTGGATACTTTTAATCAAGATTTTAGGAAAAGTGAGATGTTAGTATCAAAATGGTATTGACACAATGTGAACAGCGTAACAATGACACTTTCCAAAACCTAAGGCAATGTTTGGTCAAAAACAAGGTCTAAGTATAACAAGGAATTGATATTATGTGAGCAGCGTAACAATACAATTAATAAACTTATATCAAGTTTTATAAAAATTAAGATGTAAGTATCAAAAATGTATTAATATGATGCAAGAAATGTAACAACTCAAGGGGAAATCAATGATGAGATAACCTAACTATAATGAGATGATATTGATATGGGTATCAAGATATAGGATTACCAAAACATGAGGACATACCAGTACACTTTCAACACTTAACATTCCTACCACGACATGGTCATGTAAGTGACTACAAAAGTGGTGGACACGATTATTTTTGGTAGTTCCACGTATGTTTGTTCTCTTTTTCCAAAAATTATAACAAGAGAACAAAGGAGATAGATCAAATGGGGATGAAAAATACGTGATGTAAATTTGGTAGAGTTTTGCCTTGTCTTATGATAAGGTAGAAACTAAGACAAAGTGATGCCTTGTAAGTTTCGTGATGAATGTCATGTGGTGCCAACTTTAATGGACTCTCCCTTGTTCGAATAACAAATTTTTGAGTCTAAGAAATTTGTTACTTTGTGAAATATTTTTAAAACGTGATGGATAAAGTCAAGTTGGCCTTAATGCCAAATGGTTTCCTAATATTTTGTTCTCAACACTCGCCAATTCTTTCCTAAGAGAGGTGCACTTTTCTAGTAAACTAGACAAAGGACCATTACCCCATAATAAAATTAATGAACAGGGCCTCATACGGGAAACTTGAAGCTTATTATCATGGGTTTTGTTATAATCAATTGGATGGTAGGGCACTTCCCATTTCGTCCACTAGTTGCCTCAATGTGTAGACTAATTTGGGGTTCCTATGGTAATCCTCATAATGATTTTTATGAGTTATGCCAAGATACTTCCCACAATTTAAAGCAGATGCGTTTTAAACCTTATATGAACCTGCAAATACAGTGTTTTGAATAAATGGTGTGTTTTTAGTCATTTGATTAAATTTTGGTTTAGCACACCATTGGCAACTTGCAACACACTTGTAATTATTATTTGTTTAGATCCCAATTATTTGACAAGAAAATTAGGTTATGTGCTCAAAAAGTTAGTAGTTATCCAATAAAACCATAATATTATAAAAGAGAACTAAAGGTTACTTTTGATTCTCAAGATCATCCAAGGACGCAAGAGAAGAGCATACACAACACGTAATCCAACTAGATGGAAATGAAAAACTTTAAATCAAATGACCATAAAAATATTGGTAAAAAGTTCATTCCCTTAAGAAAAATGAATAATGAAACTTCCAAGTTAACCCAAATGTTAGAAAAAGAAGTCTAAAGTTGCTTTTGATTCTCAAGATCAGCAAAGGTGCAAGAGAAGAATATAAACAAACTTTATCCTAACTCAATAAAATCATGGAAAAACAACATTCATCAAAGCATTAGACATATTAGAAAATGGATTCAACACAAAACCTACAAAACAGAAGTAAAAAAATGTAAAATGGCAGAAAACATTAAAAATATGATTCTAGAATTTCTTGAAATCCGAGCCAAAATTTTACAGAATGTTAGCACAAGCCTTGTAATGGTAGTGCAATCCTAACAACAGTAGCACAATCCTATAAATGGTAGCACAAACATACCAATGATAATGAAGGAAAAAAATATAGAATAAGGCAATTCTCTTATGCAAACAGAGAAGGAAAACATTTAACACTAGCGCAGGCAGAGAGACACTAACGCAAGGCTAGTTCAATAGTAACACATGAGCTACACAGAGGCCAAAAATATATAGAACGTTAATGCAAGCCTAGCAATGGTAGCACAAGCATATTAATAGTAGTGCAAGTAGCTTAATAGTGACGTAAGCCATTCAAAGCTAATGCAAGGGTTCAAACGCTAATGCAAGGCACCTGTGTAACTTCAAAAATATAGGATTTTGACAAAAATAATGTCAAAAAGCTCAAATATTTATTGATTGACTTCAAATTTGGCAACACCTCACCTCCTTTATTCATGTAAGGAACACTCAACACATGCAAACTTAACAAAACAAGTTAAGAAATACAAGATTTATTAATAAGTGCTTAAAAAGAGGGTTAGTGAAGCAAAAATGAAACTAAACTACAAAAACATGAAATAAATGCATGAGACAATGGAGTATGTCCCACAGGCATGCCAAATGTATGCATACTAAAATAACTAAGCTAATTGAATGAAGCTAACACCAAGTAGCTCCTAAACAAAGCTAATCAATAATAACATCAATGATAAAGCTTTAAAGGAAATAACTTCTAATGCATCAAAATGAATTTAAACATCTAATGCAAATCCATCCCTTGGAATTGGATGTGCTTTGTAATGTATGATTGCTAATTAATATGAGCCTATTTATATCATAAGCAATCAATTTGTATGTTGTCTCCAAAGTGAGGAAAGGATCTCACCAAAATGGCTACAAGGCCATGTTTGGATCTTCCTTTACTACTCAACTATGAGAGAAATGGATGCAAAGATAAGAAGCTATTCCAACAATGGATAATGCTCTATCAATATTCCTATAGTAATCATTATTCAAAGTTTGGTGTGGTGTGAAGGGGGATACTAGGTTATATATATAGTTTTCCAATTGGGAGAAACTACAATCCTAGTGAATGTGGGATAAAAGATAAAGTACAATTAGAAGAGATAAGCATGATTAAAGGAATTAATTAGTAATTATAAACTCATGGGAGTTAGAGATGATTTAATTAATCAACTCAGATTAATTAATAGGCTAAGACAAGCATAAAAAAATATTTGGAGGTGATATAGGAGGAAATAGGTAGAATTAAAAATTCATAGGAGTTGGAGATGATTTAAAAGGGGGATTTAATTAATAAGAAGGATTATTAATTAAATACATGGTTATAAAGGCTTAATTAACTAATAATAGTTAATTAATTGATTTGAAGAGAATTATAACTAATGAAGTGTCATTAATTGGCATCCAGAATGGGGTAAAGGCTAGTTAATTAATGAAGTATCGTTAATTGACCGAAATGGAGGGGAATGTTATTTAATTAGCAAGAAATCACTAATTATAATGAAAATGATGGGAAAGAGGGTAATTAGTACAATTTTATTATTAAAACCACGTAGGTGGATTTTAGGTGTCTACAGTAGGAAGCAGTTAAAGGTTGGTGGATGACACTAGATAGTTCTCCCTACACTTCTTCCATTACACTAGCATGAGATCACCTAAAAAATTCACACATCGACATCATCTACATGATCCTTTCTACACCCTTTCTCTCAGAATCAGTGCACATGTTCCTTTTTCACATTTTCACACTTTACATACTTTATTTACACACTTTTTACATATTTTGATCATATACATGCATATTAGACTACTTTTTCGGCTTCTCTTTTGTAGGTTCATCTATATGGGAAGCAGTAGTCAACATCACCAACAACAAAAACATCACACACATTGACATCTATAATGGTACATCATGACATTTACACATGTGTTTCCATTCTAGGTTCATTTTCATCATCACTTTTTTACATTTTTTCCTCCTCCTTAGCATTCACACTTCACATTTTTATCACTCTATGCTTTGTCTAGTCCCTCGGCATGTTTTCTACATCGATCTACATGGGTATCAGGTATGCATCTCTATCTACTTTATGTTACCGAGATTTCCACTCACCAACATAAAGTGGGGGAAAATGTAGACACAAAATCACACACTTTGGGTAATTATCTATTCCTAATTACATACTAATATTCATATGATTCCTAAATAAGAACAATATTAATTAACCCATGTCTTTGGCCACCTTTCTTTCCTTTCTATCACGTTTCTTGGTCTTACACCTCTTATTTCTCGATCTATCTTTTGAGTCTTCAACATTTGTCATTCCGAACACTAGGGCCCTGTCCAGGATGCCAACATTAGGTGCCCTCATCCAATCTAGGTGCACCTATCCTCTTTATACTTTACTCACACTTTTTGGGTCCTTTCTAGCCATTTAAGCATCTTATATTTTTGGTAGTTGTCCTTTTGGGGTTAATTACGAAGTTCAAGCAAGGGAATCATATAAATATAAAGTTATGTGATCATAATAAAGGACCAAGCACTAAGCATCTACTATCTCCACCTAAGGTTGCATTCATCAAGGCATCTAAGAGCTCCATTACATCCATATAGCTCCATCACAAGGGACACAAGGGCTGGTTCATCTGGATACACTTCATAGGAGGTAATTTCATTTTATTCCATGCACACATTTACTACATTTCTTTACATCTAGCTACTTGCTCGTTATCCAAGTATGACTGGCACACGAGAAACTTAGGGCACAATTTTATGCACACATACACATAACTACATTGGGTCTAAGATGTAGTACTGAGATCTCGATTGTAATTTAACTATTGTGGTAGCTAAGGATAGTCGACCTCTCATTCTACATCTTTCCATTTTGGGGATTTGATGTTTATTTTAGGGTTATACTGAGTCTATTCTTCGTTACAGGTTTTTGGAAAATCCAACAACCATTGTTTGAATCCATAGTGACAAAAGGTGAGCATTAGAAAACATCTTTTGACCCTAAGAATTAGGATTTATAAGAAATTTTGAAGACCCAAGTGCCCGTAATTAGTACCCGAGGCACCCACAGTGCCCTTGTCTATCTCCGAGATACCCCAATCTATCTTCTCTATTCAAATCTATAATTTTATAGGCTCTATGTAATGGTGTTCCATCTCTATTGATCAGTCTCCACTACGGCATAGTTCAACAAAGCCTATATGAATCATCTAAGGCTCTTCTAATACATTTTACACTTAGGATTTCATACTTTTATTTCTTATTTGCTTGGGTTAATATCTATATTTCATTATTACATTTATTTACTACAATTTTAGCATCAAATTAGGCTTAGATTTTACATTTTAGCTTAATCGGGTTGTGTAGATAAGATAAATGGGTAGGTGCAGGGTGGAAAGCATTAAATAAAGTGATGATGAAATTATTAAATGCGAGACTCAAAAAGGATAAAATAGAGGATTTAGGGAGAAGAAATAAATTAAATGAGGGTTTATAATTAACTAAACAAGATTAGGGATGATTAATAGATTATTAAGGGTGATTAATGAATTATTAATTAATAGTATGATTAATAAGGATTAAGATGGGAAATAATGATAACTGAGATAAATTGAATTCAGGAGGGAAAAGGGAATAGAGGCATGTATGTGAAAAGATGCCGAGAAAGTGAATGCGGGGTGAAGGGTAGTGATATAAAAAATTGGTGTCTACATTTTCCCCTTTTTGTTGAGTGGTTTGCATTGGGAAAACCATGAGAGAAAAATGAGAAAGGATTGAAAAGATGATTGATGAGGGTGTTCCTCCTCAAGCTAGGGGCTAACTGCACAAGTGGGGATTGATCATGAGTTTGAAAGAGATAGGTGAAGAAGGATGGAAAGGATGAGAAAGGAATAGAAGAAGCGAAAGGATGCCCTAAGAAAATGGGAAAGATAATTGATGTGATAAAAAAACAAAAATAAAATAAAAATATGGCAGTGATCCTAGAAACAGATTGGTAGGGACATAGCACGATCTATGATAGAGGTGATGTTAATGGACTATAGACCTTATGAGTCATAAAATATCATTGTAATATGGATGGAATACAATGGGAATCCAATCAAATGGATGCACAATCCGTGGGACCAATGGGTCAAAGGAAGATATTAAAATTCTCATAAAAAAGGCGAGGATGGTCGAAACAATGGTCCCTGAAAAGACGGGGGGAAAAATCATGTGTTATCCTTCAAACATGAGGAAGTAAAAATATGCATTTGGGTGGGATGAGGATAAAATATGGCCACATGGTAGACTTAAGATGAAAAATATGGTTCCCTAAGAGGGATCACAAAGATGGCCACAGAGCGGGCTGCGAGATGCAAGTAAGGATACTTGATGAGATAGATAGATAGATAGATAGATAGATAGATAGATGAGAAAAATATGGAAAAATGAGCCATGCAAAACAAGGAAAGGTGTGTTATGGGTGACACACCAGTCTAAAGGATAGGAAAAATAGGTTGGATAAAAATATTGGATGATGGACAAGATAAGATGGATGGATAAGATGAGATAAGACAATATATTGGATGAGGTTTGGAAGAGATAAGACTATTTGATAAGATGGGATGAGAGAAGATTGATAAGGCGAGTAAAAATATGATAGATTGGATGAGATAAAATAGATCAAATGAGATAGATGGATAAGATGGGATAAACCAATAAAATGAATAAGAGGATGCAATATGTACAGGATGAGATAAGATGACAAGTCATAAGAGATATAATATTAATAAGATGAGATGAAATTGGATTGTATGTGATAGATAAAATGTTATTTTGATAGGGTAACCCAAAATGTAGAAGCTTACACTTCATCATAGTAAGGAGCATGCATGGAATAGATTCCCTTGCATTGGATTAGAGGTAAAGCATGGAAAATAAAGTGAACAAAGTGATGCACTTATGACCAATGAAAAGTGTTAACACATAAATAATGATAGTTAGTCACACTTAAGATCATGAAAGATGGAGGGTGTGCTTATACACCTAATGTAGACATGAAAAAGGTTTTAAGATGTAGCTCGTATGGGGGAAGTAGGTTCTCCTTAAGTGGTAGTCTTAGGTATATGCCCTAGCTCTGAGAAATTTGGTGCAAACTAATCAATGCGGGAATTTTTTTATGAATGAGAAAGTTGATCGATGCAGGAATATTTCCAAGGATGCTTGTTTTTAAATTTTCATGATTTTTCTTTTGAGACTTTAATAAGGTTGATCAATGCAGGAAGCTTCCACTGCCATGATATAAGGTAGTATCCATCCTTCGAGGTAGTGGTCTAGGTTAAGATCTATGCTTTTGGATTTTGGATTTTGACTTTTCAGAAGGCAGGATATGGTATGCATGATGGCTTTCCTTGAGGATCGGTGTATATTTTTACATTGTTTTCTATATATAAACAACTCTCCATCGAGGGAGAATTATGTTTTTAGATATGATAGCTTTTGATGAGCATCCATGATTTTAACTTTAGAATTGTTATCTCCTTGAAAATGGCTCTACATTTCCATAGCCAAATTCAATTTTTTTGAGCTCATGCCCTTCGTTGGTGTTTAAACCAAGTTTGAGACTCAAGAAATTAGAAAAAGTCATGCCCTAGGGATTTTTAAACGTCTATTTTTCTCATTTTCATAAATCCTTCATTTCCTGGTCTGTGCTCGTAATTTCCTCTTTGCAACCTCCATTTTTGATCAAGATTCTTCACTTGTTCTATGACCTGGGTTGTCAAATCATTATTTTTCCTTCATGCCTTTGGTTCATGAAGGAAATTTAAAAATTATACTCAAAATGACGAAGTTCTCTTCATCGTGGATTTTTTCTATAGTCGAGAACGAGGGTCATTTCTTTCCTCGTAAAATTTTTCCTCGGCATTCCCGACTGATACGTGGGTCTCTCTAATTGGATGTGGTTTGGTCATACTTCAAAACTCAGTGGATGGCTCCATGTGTCACAATGGTGCAACTCAAAGGAAGGGTCCAAAGGACAGTTTCCAATTAAGTGTGGGCTTTCCATGTGTCCCAGGTACAAAATGAAAGTAAAATCGGATAAGTATGGAAGGCTCAACAGACGCCTCCACATGTCAAATTCATTAGAGACGAAAATCTCATCATTGAAAAGTCAAAGTGGATTAGCGGGCCATCGACGGGATTTGAGATTTTGAGTCTTTTCTTAAAAAAGGTAAAAATTTAAAAAGTAACTTGTGGCCCTAATCAGGCTATAAGGGAAAAATTAAAATTTGAATCCCATAGGGAAAAAGTCAAAGAAGACGAGCGGGCCATCGGGGCACTTTTGGAAATTTAACCAAATTCCCAAAAGTGAAGTAAAAGTTCTAACTTGCCCCGCGACTCTGCCATGGTCTCGGGCCCACCATTGAAAAGTCAAAGTAGAGGAGTGGGCCGGCAGAGGAAATTGAGTTTTTGAGCCTTTTTCCAAAAAAAGGTTAAAATGTTGAGAAAAGGGCCGCGACCCCATTTCCAATAAGAATGTGCCACGTGTCTAAGTTGAAAAGTCAAAGCGGGGTTGCCAATTTGTTCCAAATTGCCAAATCTCACATAAATTCATAAAATGTGAAAGGATTCCCCGTAACCGCTCTAATTCCTTCCTGCCATGTGGATGGCCCAATTTCAAAGTTAGAGGAACAAATCAAATGGTCTATATTTAAACTAGAAAATTGAATGTAATAGTTGCTTTGTAAGATCTTGTTTTTAACCCGCCATGAGCATTTTCTTCACAACAAAGGAATTTGAAAAGGCATTGAAGATTTGTGAAGTTGTAACGGTTTCTTGCAAAGAATATAATGGCTTATCGACGTCATTCCAAGGGTGGCGATTAATTTCAAAAATACCAGAGTGCTCTGTACCTAGAAAAGATAGAAAATGCCATTCTTCTTCTATTTTCTCTTCTTCCTCAAATTTATTCCATTCTCAAGCTATGTACAAACTCTTCTTGAGCTTCAATAATAAAAAGAAGGAATTATTTCCTCTTTGATTGAGGAATTGATTGGTACTTTGCGACCAATGAGTTTCATTTGGTCTTGTAGCTTCTCCTATGGATTTGTTTTTCTTCTGATTATAAATGCATGTAAATGAAATTTCTAATTAATGTGTGTGGGCATCTGATATTCTACTCACAACATTAGTTTCTCCTATCTCCATTCCCACTCCCTTTCCCCTTCTCAAACAAAGTTCTTCTCTAGTGAGAAATTGCTAGCTTTGTCATAGGGTCAGTGGAGTGCCCCTATTGGATCTCTGGTTAAAAGGCCACCATTGAAATCCACTTTTTCATGCATGCACATACGGAAGCTACACCGTTCAAGTAGAGGGACTTAGATTCCCATAGTGTTGGCTTGAAACTCACCAATTTGTCCAAAAAAAAAAATTCTCTCCAAGAAGAATAGAGCTGGAGATAGCCAATAAACCACTTGGGAAGGGGATATATGATATGTATAAGCGACACCTATGGATCCTTAACATGGTTCCAATAGGTAGATAAGAGGGTGACGGATGTAATGATTGTGGAGCTCCCACCTATAAGGAGGAACTTGTCCATAAGGAATATGCTATGAGAAGAGTTGTGTTGCCCATATTAAAGGTCACAACTAGGAAAGTGATGGTATACCACATGATTCCAAATCATTACAAGGAGAGATGGAAGGGATGATGAGGGAGATAATATATTATGGCGTTACTAAGATCACATTGGTAGATATCCTAATAGTAGAAGGGTCACAAGTGCAAGGAATTGAGAGGTTTCATTTCTTGTTTACCATCAAGAGACACAAAATGATAGGCCTAGATCCATACTTATGTGTGATAATATATCATCCAATCCCAATGGAAGAAAAAATTTCCACGTTGGATCCTTTCTATAGGAGTGGTATGTTTATAAAGAGAAGTTAGGGGGAAGGGGCATGGTGTCTTCCATGTCCATGAGGTTATTGGATGAAGAAGGAGAGGTGAGAGGATTAAGAGTGAGGAGTTGATACTCCCCCAGTGAGAGATGGTGCAACACATTAGGCAACTTGGATGAAAATATGGATGAGCTAGTGGATGCTTAGGGATATGAGGTAGGATTGTTAGAAGGAGCAGCGATGATGACTCTAGGTTTTGATTGGATAGATGATTGAATATCATGAGGGTGAGAACAAATAACATCAATAAAAAGAGGGGGACCCTCCTTGGAAGAGGTAGTGTTGGATGGAGGGATTGAAACGAATTATTTGGATGGAAAATGTGACTTAGATTCCTTACAAGGTGAGGGTTCAATTGGAGGGTTGGATGTGATTGTGGATGAGATAGAATGAAGAGGGTGGTCTATGTGGATGAGAAGGTTTGAGGGCCTTGCATTTTTTGGTGTCATGTCATGGGTCATGATGATATGCACAACTAAAATTAAATTCAAACCATGATGTTATTGGGCTACGTGGATAGAAAGTTTTGATAGGAGGAAAAGTTATTTTGAGGTTTGGAGTAGGCATTGAAATATTTTTGTGTAGGGATCGATGGTGGATTTTTAAGAAGAGGTTATAAAAGAAGTGAATTTGGGAAAGGTAGATGAAGGTATGAGGGATGGTTTGGTTTGATGAGGCTTTACGGGGTCCTTTGGTTCATATTTAGATTTGGAAATAGAAGAGGGTAATAGTGACTTGGTTTCTATCATTGTATATATTTCCCCACAGGTAAATACGAGACAAACAGGAGAATATAGAAATCAAAGAAGCTCAAATCCCTGACATTCAAAGGCACAGGAAAGTGGCACACAGAAATGGATGTCGACAGGGTAAAGGATGCGCCCTTGGTGCACAGAAAAGGTGCATGAAAATGGGTGTCAACATGAGTAAGGATGCGCAAGGCGCACGTGAAGTGGCACACGAAATGAGTGTCGACAATGAAAAGGTTGTGCCCTTGGTGCATGAAAATGGCACATGATAATGAGTGTTGACACTAAAATGTATGCGCCAAGGCACAAGAAAGTGGCGCACAAAAATGAGTGTCGACAATGAAAAGGTTGCGCCCTTGGCACATGGAAATGGCGCATGACAATGAGTGTTGACACTAAAATGTATGCGCCAAGGCGCAGGAAAGTGGCGCACAGAAATGAGTGTCGACAATGAAAAGGTTGCACCCTTGGTGCATGGAAATGGCACATGACAATGAGTGTTAACACTAAAATGTATGCGCCAAGGCGTAGGAAAGTGGCACACAGAAATGAGTGTCAACAATGAAAAGGTTGCACCCTTGGCACACGGAAATGGCGCATGACAATGAGTGTTGACACTAAAATGTATGCCGAGGCGTAGGAAAGTGGCACACAGAAAAGAGTGTCAACAGGGAAAATTTTGTGCCTTGGTGCACGTAAGAGGATGTCGACACACACACGGATGCGCCTATGGCGCACCTTCAGGAGGCGCAACATTTTGAGCGCTGACAGGAAGCAGACCCTAGCGCAGATATTCAGATGGCCATAACTTTTGACTGGGAGCTCGGATTCATGCAAGGTTGGACTTTTCAGAAATCTTACAAGGTCCTCTATCCAACTACAACTAGATATCTTTAATTAGGTGAGAAAAAATTCTTAAAAATGCGAAATACAGTTCGCCACTTTCTGGGTTCGCTAGGGTTCTCACCTACCACCATAATGAGATAATTAAATGCAGTCTGGAGGTGGTTGGGGTAGATTTCAAATTCCTCTCTTCTCCCTCTCTCATTCTTCCTATAAATTGTAAGGAGGGGCTTCTTTCTGGGTGTGGTTCATCTTTTCAGCTCTGCCCTCCCTTCTTTTTCTTCTCCAGGGTTGAAAAAATGGAGTTCGAACCTCCTCCCCTGCTCTGTAATGGCATTTTTGCCTTTTACTATTGAAATGATGTTCTGTGCAAACTTCTGGAGCAACAAAAAACGTGTTTTGTGATGCATCTGTCCATCCTTGCTCATTTTTTTGCTTGTTTTCTTCTTGCCTCTCTTCATTGCAGGTATTTGCGCTTCATTACAGTGTCCGGAGCTGTGTTCATGGAGTTTTGGGACATTTTCTCGTGTGAAATATATCCTTGGGTTTGTGATGCGTCTATCCATCCTTCCCATTGCTCACCTCTCCTTGTTCCATGGCAATTTTTATAGATGTTCAACATTCTCCTTCTCTGGTGTATCATCGTTTTAGTGTAGGCTTTTGCTATTTTTCCCTTTTCTCTCTCTCTTTGTCTCCTTGGCATGGTTAGATTAGCTTTAGATTAGCTTTCTGCACTAGAATAGCTTGTGGCAGGTAGTTTAGGAGCAGGAACTAGCCTTCTCTGGAGATTCCTTTCTCATTTCTGCAAGTCCCACACTTGGAGAAAGGTTTCAATGTTGTGCAATCACACTGGATGCCTGAAGATCAACTTAGAAACCTGATCAAGCATCTAGGGAAGTCTTTGTGATTTTGCATCACAGATTTCATTTTTAATGATTGGGGATTTAGATTATTTGGATTTAATAATTGGGGATGTGGATGATTTCAAAGTGGAATCAGATTTGGAAGGAGGATTATGTTTCTTTGGTTTGGATGTGTTGGTTATGGGGATCTTAGATGAATGGGTTAGCCCTAATATGGATGGGGATGCTCTTAACTTGGGTGGGGGAGCTCCAAATTTTTGTGTGGATGTGTGAGGGACTTTTGAATTGGTATGCCAAGTTTCTTAGACTTTCATTGTGAGGTTTAACCTTTGGCATGAATGGTGATGATTTCAACCTGAGGATCTATAGAAGCATAACCAAGTGATGTGGATTTTGTTGTAGATGTGGATATGGAATATGGAAGGGGTTTTTGCATGATACACTTGATGAGATAAAAATGGGTTATAGATTTTATAGATTTATGATTGGTTGGTGTAGGGGTGATTGGACTTTTATATGGGATGAGAGTCTTATTTGTAATCATATTAGGTGTGAATGTATGCATGGTAGATGATTCAAGAGATGGTATGGATGTGGACACAAATTAATATGTTGATGTACGCATGGTCATGATAGTATATGGGATTGATGTAGGAGTGATTATTGATGTAGGGATGTGAGATGAATATGTTAAGGTGGACATCGAGGTAGTTATTAGTAAAGGACTAGATGTGATAGATGGGGATGCGGTAGATATGGATGTAGTAGTAGGTAGAGTTGAAGTTTATGTGGGTGTGATAGTTGTCGATATAGTTGGTGTAGATGTGATAGGTGTAGATATTAATGAGGTTGTGGATGAAGGGGTAGGAACTGAAGTGGAGATAGATTCAGATGTTGATGGAATGATGGGTGTAGGAAAAAGGTCTGAAATAGACATGGGTACAATGGATGAAGAGGTGATGGGTGTAAGTGATGGTGTTGGATCTTGATTTATGGTATTGATTGTGTGAGCATTAGATGCATAAGATGTGGGGGTGGAATTTTATTTGATGGTGGATGATTGGGGAATGGTTGTTTAAATACCTCAAGGGGCTGATTAGGTGGAGCATTAGGATTGTCCACTTGGAGGTCACTACAATCTGTGAATTATTGAACAAGGTCCTTAAAGGAACAAAACCTCAATGTTGTGACCTTAGACTTGGTTATACTTACAATAATTCCCCTCGTAATACCATATGGGAGGAAGTTCAATAAGATGGACCTCCATTAACTTGTCAAATATTGAATTATATGATTCTCCAAAAGGGGTATAGTTATGAGGCATTCTAGGAGCTCTTTGTGGGATCCCCATGTGAAAATTGAGTGTGGAGGAATATTTAACCACGATGGCATTAGTGGTGTTCTTATAATTATCACCATGCATGGAGGACATAGTAAATTCGGGTTTGGGGTTATTAGATAGAATTTTGACTTGGATTTTCTCAAGGGTGAAAAGTTCAAGTTTGTGAGCCATGGTAAATGCCTCTTAAAAGATTTGAAAAGATTGAATTTGAAGAGTAGAAGAGATATTCTTCATACAAAAATGTGAGAAGAGTTCAATAAGCTCAATTTTGGAAGGGAGAATGATAGTTGGTTGATTATGCCATGTCTTTATGTGATGAAGTCCGCAATAGATTCGTCATCATATTGGCTAATGGTGTAGAGGTTAGTGATAGTGATCTTATGTGTAATATTAATCGAAAAGTGTTCTAGGAACAATTGTGCAAGTTGGGTGAAGGAGAACAATGAGTTTTGTGGGATACCATTGTACCATTCTAATGCGGGTCCAAGCTAACAACATGGGGAATGTGTGAAGCATAAGGTCTTGATCATGGGTCATGAGGTAACATAAATGTCTAAAAATGTGAAGGTGTTATTAAGGATCCTCTTTTCTATTGAAAAGGATTTACAAGGATGGATGGATTGATAGGATCGTCACATATTTGTTCATATGAGAATGTGGCTTTTGATCCCAAGGTAGAGGCTTCAAGATTATCCATTTTACTTAATAACGCTTGCAAGGATCATTAGATGGATGTGGTTGTGAAGTTGAAGGATGAGATTGTGATGCATAAGAGGTGGATGGGTTATGTTGTTGATAAGTTTGAGGATAATTATGTTTTTGGGGAGTGTTTAATAAGGAGAATGTAATTGAGGGGTTGTGATTGAATGGGTTGAGATAGGGATTTTTGTTGAGGAATGGGGACATGATAAGATTGGTGAGATTGTGTTGGATGTTGAGAGATGGGGATATTGGATTGGTTTTTATGGGATGGGTTGGAATATAAGTGATGGGTGGTTAAGATAGTTGAGTGGATTGGTTGGGAAGTATATAGCGATAAGCACCTCAAAAAGGAGGTTGATGGGTTTGAGTTGATTCAGAAGGATGGGGCTATGAAGTGATTACATTGGTATGAATATGGAAAGTGGATATAAGAGACAAAGTATGATTATGTTGTCTAGATTGAGGATGAAGCAAGTAAGATTCTTGATATGTTTGGATAGGGGCACACATTACTATATTATATGAGGAGGTGATGGGGATAGAAGAGGTGGGGATAGTGTTGATACGATGTATGTTGGGTGTAATGGGCTCCACCAATTGATTGGTTTGGTAGGATTGGGGATTATGGTAGATTTATAGACTAGATAATCATAAAGGGAAATGGGATTAGTGTGAAGGAGTTTTTGAAATTACAAGCATCCATAAGGGATAGTAACAGGTCCAAGGGTCTAAAAAGAAATAGCGGATGGAGGCATAGTTGGTCTTGAGGAAATAGAATAATGAGAGGTAGAAGGATTAGTTTCAAGATGGTGATCAATTTGGATGACATGGGTTTCATGAAGAGAAACCATAGAGACAAGGGGTTGGGAAACCAAAGGCATTGTGATCATAGTTGTTAAAGAATCAGTGGCAAGTGCGGAAGTTTGTTGGGAAAGATCGTCAGAAATAGGGATGTTGTTGGATGCGGTAGATTGTTGTGTTTTCTTGGCCTAAGAATAGGTGATAACAACCATGAAATAGAAAAACAAAAACTTATATAGTTTATTAATAAAAAAGTCAAGCAACAAGTTTTTGATCATCTTGATTATTTAGAAAATGTGAAAAAGAAGAAAATGTGCTCAAAGGGAACCTAGGAAATGGAAGTCTATGGATGGTTTTAGGTAGTTTTGGATGGAATCCTCGATATGCCTAAAGGTACATGAGGCACAAATCTATGATAACTACCAAGACGGGGCTTGGTATTGGGGCCTACCTCCCTCACTTCTTGGTCTCACAGTGATAAGGGAGTCGGGTGCTTAGTGTTAGGATAATTAACTATGCATTGTATAATTAATTGTTATTATTTAATTATTGTTTTTATATGGTTGTATTAAACCATATTTTTCTTATTATATTCACGGATCTAATTGTTATGTTGTTATAACAATTATATCATTATTCATTTGTGCTTCCCATATGATATTTTAGAAGCTTATGTATTCAGGCATATTGTTGCACCTGTGCAACATATTTATTTGTTTGTATATTATTGTCCAATATGTATAAATATTGTAGCACTCCATTGTAATGGTTGATTAATTTCACATTAATAAAATATACAGGATTCTGTCCCTGTTTTTGAAATTACATTTGGTATCAGAGTAGGTTGAAGGATATTGGAGGATTGCAGCAGAGTTTGAGGAGCATTGGAGAAGCTTGTGCAAGCAAAAGAGAGCTAGAGTTGCCTCTGTAACTTCCCAGCCCCATCCCCTACAATACCACCATCAAATTCCTCAAACCGCCATCAAATTCCTCAAAACCACCTTTATTCATTGCAATTAAGGTTGAGGAGGATAGAATACACCAAGGAAGAGATTACAAGCTCAAAGGAAGGAAGAAAAATGATCTAAGGTGCCATACACACTCAAAACCGCCTTCATTCTCACCAAAACCGCCTGTCATTTTTTCTCTTTGCTGGAATTTTTGCTCAAAACCACCTTTCCCAAACCGTGGTTTTTTAAAGAGGTATGGTTTTACAGTTTGGAAGTGTTTAATTACAGTTTTCTCTTTATACATACTTGTTTAGCTTAGCCACCCAAGTGGCTAGCATAAATTTTGTAAGACACTTCCCATCAAGAGAGGTCAAGGGGTCAAATCCCCCTCCCTCACCCACTACCAAATTTGGTAGGAAATTTAGTGGAACTACTAACTTTAGTGGAAAATTTAAATTTAGTTATAACTAACTAAATTTAGTGAGAAAAACCCTATTTTAGGGCAAAAACATTTCCTCCACTCTACATATTTTTACATTCTAAGAAATTTTTCACAAAAGAAGGCCTATCCAAAAATGCATTTTCAACTATATTTTTGCAATTATTTGGCATAGTGGGTTATTTTGGTATCCAAAGGCCACACTAGGCCACAAAACAAAAAAAAATTACCCGATATTTAATTTTTCTAAATTTTTGAATGTAATTGCATGCTTCATCATATTGTACTAATTTGCATGTTGTCATAGTCAACCGCAAATATTGTAACTACTCAGAAACTAGCAGAAAATTGTAATACAAAACAGTAAAAATTGGTTTCTGTAACACTCAGGAGATCCTAGATCTCATTCACAGCATTCGGTATATACGGTGCCTCTGGGAAGTGCTTACGGGTAAATCCATCGTGACTACTACTACACTTAACACCTAATATAGTTACAAAAACGTCATCTAGGCATCGACCCTTTAAATCGACATGGAGTAATAAGGTTATAGTGTACACACTATGATCCATCCCATCCATTTGTGAATGATTGCATGACATAAATATGGACTGAGAAATTATCCAAGTATATAGCGAAGTTACGCGCACATATGAGGATATTTCTTTGAGCCGGTGTCAATAATCACACAGACCCCTTTCAGTACTATCTTGGTACCACATATTGAATTCTTTCACATATGTTAACGCCTCTTTCACGTACCATCGGGTATATAGAAAGGGCGAGCTTCTTCCATGTACCATCAGGTATATCGAAAGGGCGCATATATAGAAAGGTTCGGTATATTGGACTAACAGTATATAGATTGGGAGACCTTATACCTGGAGTGATAAGAGCCAAACCCTATTAGTGATCTCTACAAAATGGGCACTAATGCCCCTAAAAAATTTCTTCCGATTCACAACTACTCGGAGGAAACAACTATACTATATGGAAGACAAAAATTAAGACACATGTTGAGTTTGAAGAAATCTATCCTATTGTGGATCTGGTACTACGACCAGATAACTACTGATACTACACAGTAGAGGCAATTTGATAAAGTAGATCAGAAATCCAAACTCATCATCTTGTTTGGAGTTTTCGATAATGTGTAACCCCACATTCATGATACCACAACAGCCAAAGAAGCGTGGGATAATCTAAGCACAGTATACGAGGCCAAGAACAAGAATTTTATACTAAATTTGTAGAGTCAGTTACACACATTAAAGTTCAAATAGAATGAGAAAATCAAAGCTTTCTTAAGAAGAGTTACAGAGTTGAGGGCTTCACTTCTAGCCTTGGGAGAAGTGGTCTCAAATGATGCTCTCGTTTCCATTGTTCTAAGATCACTCCCCTCTTCTTACCACATTTTTGTTACAATACTGAACATGTCAGATACGACCATTAGTTTTGAAAAATTGGTAAACTTACTACAACAAGAGGAAGCCATACATAATAAGGATGATGAAGAGGAGCAGAAACTTTCTTCACATCAAAAATGGAAAGGAAAAGGTAAAGGAAAACCTAATTCCTATCAAAAATCCCAAAATCAAAATTACTATTAAGGGGGTAGACAATAGAAGAAGAAATGTCCAATCTGCAAAACAGAGGACATGACCTAAAAGATTGTTGGTATAATACTTATAAGAAAGGTTCATCAAGTAACTTTGGACCTCTGCAAAAATCTCACAAGGGACATTATAACTACAATCAAGGGTAGAAAATGGGGAACTGGAAAAGAAGACCTCATCAGTAAGGAAATATTGTTGAGCAACAAGAACAGTCAAACAATGAAGACTACTTGTTCACTGCTCGATCAAGTGAACCATCCACATCATCTAGTGATGTTTGGTATGTTGATTCGGGGCCACTCGACACATGACCAGCCACAGAGACTATTTTATTTCAATGAGGGACACACCATCGAAAAATCATGTTTCGTTGGGAGATGATTCTTCATATACAATTCAGGGGATTGGGAACATTTCTCTACCCCTTGGTTCACACAACTATAGACTATCAGATGTCTTATATGTCCCTAGGTTGATAAAGAATTTTCTTTCAGTCAGTCAACTCCTTGATCACAACCTAAAAATTGACTTTGATAGTCATTCGGCAAGAAAACATGTTTAATTCGAGATAAATCATGAGGCTCAAAAATAGTTACAAAAGCCTCCAATGTGGGACACATGTTCCAACTTGATTTTGTTCATAGAGATGATCAAGCACTTATGGCTAAGAACTCCACCTCAACACATTTGTGGCATCAAATACTTGGTCATGTAAGTTTCAAGTATCTTGAGACACTTTTCCGGTGTAATATGGTACATGGGCTACTATCTCTTTAGAAGGATACAAGACAAGTGTCCTCACTATCTAGCAGGAAAAAACACAGAGCTTCATTCCATAAGAATAAATATCAAGCTCATGGTCAGCTTGATCTCGTTCATACCGATCTTTTTGGTCCGATGCAACCAAGTCATTTTGGATTTCAGTACTTCATGTTATGTGTTGACAACTACTCAAGGAAAATGTGGATTTTTGTCTTCACAAGAAAAGTGAAGATTTTGAAACTTTCAAGAAGTTCAAAGTAGCAATTGAAAATGAAACTATTCATCACATCAGAACTCTCTACTTAGATCGAGGGGGGAATTCACCAGTAATGAGTTTAAATACTACCTACAAACTCATGGGATTCATTGACAAATGCCTCCTCCACACACACCACAGTAGAATGGTGTTGTTGAGAGAAGAAATCATACTATCATAGAAATGGTACGATGCATGATTGATGACTCTGGACTTGCAAAGACATTTTGGGTAGAAGCAACAAAGAAAACAATGTATTTTTTGAACAGAGTGCCCACAGGTGCTCTTGATGGAGTAACACCACAAGAAGCATGGTCAAAGTACAAACCATCTATTGCACACCTTAGAGTATTCAGGTGCAAAGAAAGCATGCACATACCCAAGTAGAATAGAAAGAAATTGGACATGAAGTCACATAAACTCATCTTCATTGGGTATAGTGAAGAGACTCTTGGGTACAGATTAATGGATCCTAAGACCAGAAAAGTCTACACCAGTAGAGATGTTGATTTTTTAGAAGAAGGAAGCAAAGACTCCTCCAGACTCACCAGATGTATATTTTTCACCAGTTGTAAAAATTGAAGTTGATGTTCCCTAAGAAGATGAAAATTATGATGGGGATGATGGTGTTGATCAGATAGAACCACAACCCATGGGAATAGTTCAGCGTATGCCCAAGTGGTGTACTAGCACATTATGAGATGCAAGAATGGATGCTCCACTTTGGATACATCCACCCCTGGACCACGGACTCGCAAAGAAAAACAAGAGAATAATTTTACTTTTTATGATGAGTAGAGTTATTGAATCGATGAGCCCTCTACAGTCCATGAAGCCCTACGATCAAAAGCTTGGAAAGATGTTATGGATTACGAATATCAATCGGTGATGAAGAATAACACTTGGCAGCTTGTCAATCTTCCACCATGAAAGAAACCCATTGGATGCGAGATGGATATTTAAAACAAAGTATAAAATAGATGGGACAGTGGAAAAGAATAAAGCGAGACTAGTAGAAAGGGGTATGCACAAAAAGAAGGCATTGACTATGAGGAGACATTTTCTCCCATAGCTATAATATAAATTATTAGGATGATCTTTTCTCTAATTGCACATTTTGGATGTAAATTCCATCATATGGACATAAAAATGCCTTCTTAAATGGATAATTACAAGAAGAATTCTATATGACTCAACTTTGAAGGATATATAGTACTTGGTCAAGAAACAAAGGTATGTAGACTCAAGAAACCTCTGTATGGCCTCAAATAGGCACCCCCGGGCATGGTACATCAAAATTCATGAGCATCTCGTATAACATGGATTTGTTAGAAATCCATACAATCCTAATCTTTACCTCAAAAATCAAGGGTGGGGAGATTGTGATTTTTTTCTATGGCGATGATCTAGTCATCAATGGCGAGTTCATGGAAGATGATCGATGTAACGAAGAAAGATATTAATCAATCATTCGACATGACCAATCTCAAGCTAATGCACTATTGTCTTGGATTGGAAGTATGGAAAAAGAGTATCACATCTTTGTTTCTCAGATGAAATATACCAAGACAACTCTCGAGAAATTCAGGATGATGGATTACACACCAATTGCTACACCTATGGAAAATAGATTACAATTATCTCGTTCAGATCCATCTCCTGAGGTAAATTCCACTCTCTATCGGCAGTTGATTGGAAGTCTCATTTACTTGACCTACACTAGACCAAATATCAACTTTACAGTAAGCTATCTATCTAGGTTCATGCAGGAACCCAAAGTGTGTCATTGGAAAGTAGCAAGGCACATCTTGAGATATCTCAAAGGATCAGTGGATCTTGGTCTAGAATACAAGAAGAACGAAAACTTCTTCTTGTCTGGATATTCAGATTCAGATCATATAGGAAATATTGATGATAGAAAATCCACTTCTGGATTTGTGTTTTTATGGGATCTGGACCAATATCATGGGGAAGCAAGAAACAACACTTTGTTTCTCTCTCTTCCATAGAAGCCGAGTATCATTCTACAGGAGAATTTGTATGTGAAGTTATTTGGCTACGTCGCATACTAGAAGAACTTGGAATATCACATGACAAACTGACCACCATGTATGTTGATAATGAACGTGTTCTCAAACTTGTTCGCAATCTAGTGTTTCATGAAAGTAAAAAGCACATTGAGGTATAGCTTCATTTCATATACCAGCATGTGTTGAAGCACAACATCTAGCTTCAATTTTGTATAATAGCTAAACAAAGAGAAAATATCTTCACAAATTCACTTGCACGTGACAAGTTCGAGTTGTTTAAAGAGTTCCTCTCCTCATCCCTTGATACAATGCAAAATTAAGGGGGGGAATGTTAGGATAATTAATTATGCATTGTATAATTAATTGTTATTATTTAATTATTGTTGTTATATGGTTGTATTAAACCATATTTGTCTTATTATATTCATGGATATAATTGTTATGTTGTTATAACAATTATATCATTATTCATTTTTGCTTCCCGTATGATATTTTGGAAGCTTATGTATTCAGGCATATTGTTGCACATGTGCAACATATTTATTTGTTTGTATATTGTTGTCCAATATGTATAAATATTGTAGCACTCCATTGTAATGGTTGATTAATTTCACATTAATAAAATATACATGCTTCCGTCCTCGTTTGTGAAATTACACATAGCCAATATACATGTAATCAAAAAAATTGTAATGTGGCCAGAACATCGTGGTGGCTTTCCTATTAGGTGATGAAATACCAATAGTTCCACCTAGGAGGAAATTTTTTTGATGTGTAAATTGATGTGTGTGTTAGGATGTGTGTCATAAAGTGTATGTAATGAGTTAAACCCCCTAATTAAATTAGATTTATAAGAAATTATGAAGGGTTATTTTTATATCCAAAATGAAATGTGTAGATTTGATGAAAATAACATATAAGATATGGGGAATAGCAATAAGGAATATCTAGATAATGCTTTTCCTTTTTATATAAATTTTTAATTTTTAAGAAAGTAAGAAAAATCCAATCCAAACAACATGTCTCACACATGCAAGCAAGAAAGAAAAACTCCTTCCTGCGAGGTTAGTACGAAACATATAAAATGAAATGAAAATGAAAGACAAAGAAAAAGATTGCCCAAAAAGGGTGTGTCCCACCACACATGCAGAATATTGACCAAATTTCCTCGTTCGCTCAAACTAGTGAACTAGTACTAAAGAAAATAAGTAACTCCAAGTATGTGAAGGTTTAAGATACCTCGATATTGGATGATGATGCGTACGGGTGAAATAAGAGATCCTTCTCTGCAGTGAGCTAGATGACATGCAAATCAAGTGAACTCAACAGAAAAATATTTGATTACTAGATAGATGGGTAGGTTTCCTAACAAATTCAGTCCCAAGAAATGAAAACTTCCTAGGATGGATGTCAACCATTTTTTTGATAAAGATAAGATAAAATCATATATTGATAAATTGGATGTAGCAGAATCTGAACCAAAACATAAACTAAAATGCTATATAAAAGATAGAAATGTAGATCTTATCTAAATGCATGCAAAGTAAACCAAACCTAGGTGGGTCAATGGCAACCGGGATAGGATGAGAAGAAGGTACAAAAACATGTCTCGTAAAGGCTCCTACAACTAGATTTGAAGTTCATCTGGATCTGAAAATGGATCTGAGATGAAGACAGAACACTGTAAGATGATGTGGATCTAGATATAAAAAAAATGATGCAAGAAAATATGAAAAGTGATGATAAATGCAACAAAGACGGATCCAGTAAACAGAGAATGGGATGATTCAATGGCGAGGATTGGAAGAATAGATCTAAGATGATAGAATGGTAGAATAACAAGATCTAAATATCTAGGAAGTTGAGAACACCGAACTCAAACGGATGACATGATGGATGATAGAATAGAAAGTAGCAATGAAATGGGTCGATGGGGACCAGAAAAGGTCGTTGATGACCAAGATGGATTTAGGTCTAAGTGGATGCAAATGGATAAAATTACAGTCTATAGATGATGATAAAGATGGGTGAGTGCAAGAACAAGGCTCTTTGATAACTGTAAAACCTACAAAATCTGGTGATTATGGTTGGGAGGAAGGAGATGGTAGATCTAAACATGTAATATGGAAATAGGAATTCAAATCTCCAAAGATAGCACAAGATCTCCAAGAATGGCCCTAAGATAGTGATAGTAGCTATAGAGACACACAAGAGATGAAAGTAAAATGGAAAGAGATCTCAGAGTCTTCAAAATTACATCCCGAGAAAGGGAGGGTAAGGTTGTATTTATAGGTTCGATGTCGACACTGGATGGATTCACAAAGGATGTTTGCAGAAATCCATCCACTTGGGTGGTAGAAAAATGCCCAACTCAAGGAAAAATAGGCCAAAAAGGGAAGATTAGGGATTTAGATGATATTGGTGATTAGGGTTGTATAGAGAAGATAAATGTGTAGGTGGAGGGTGGAAAACATTAAATAAATGAAAAGGGATGATGAAATTATTAAATGCAGAGCGATGAGATAAAATGGAGGATTTAGGGAGAAGAGATAAATTAAATTAGGGTTTAGAATTAACTAACCAAGATTATGGATGATTAATAGATGATTAATGGTGATTAATAAATTATTAATTAAGTGTATGATTAAGAAGGATTAAGATGGAAAATAATGATAAGTGGGATAAATTGAATTTAACAAGGAAAAGGGAATAGAGGTATGTATGTGAAAATATTTCAGAAATTGAATGTGGGGTGAGGGGTAGCGATACAAAAAATTGGTGTCTACACTTCCACTCAATCCCCAAAAACCTCTATTCAAAACAATAACACTAAGGATCCTTCATCCAATGGCCCTAATTCAACTATTGATCTTAATCTATTGATTATCAAATTGTTGGATCAAGTGGCCACTATGCAATCATCCACTACCTCTAGCATGTTTCAAATACAAAATTAGATCCTAAAAATGGACTCTCAACCAACTCAAATTCTAATAGATCCTAATCATGCTTCAATACCTCCTTTTCCTTTGGATGTTAATTGGAATCCCATCCTTCTTCCTCCAATTCACAATAAGTCTCTTCAAACATTATAGAATGAACCCCTAGCTCCTTATATAGATTTTATAGATATATGGGGGATATCTCCTACCATTTCCTATGATGGATCAATTGATCAAACCATTTATCTCAAGAAATTTTGAATCATCTATATATAATGGATTCAAACAAATACCTATGTTATGAAAAACTTCTTTACAAATACCTTTATAGGAGATGCCTTTGAATGGCACAATAAGCTCCCTTCACAATTTTTTATTGATTTAGAATGTTTTGTCCAAATGTTAGTGAAGTATTTTCAACAAGATAACCTATTTCAAAACTTCATTAATATGAAACAATCTCCATGATTTCATCAAGTGATGGAAATTTTTATCTAATCAAGCCAAATATTGCCTTGATAGTGAACATATTTTCTAACTATTCCTTTAAAAACTTTTTCCTAATCTCAAATATAAGGTCTGGTCCTTTTCTCGCACCACATTGGAAGAGGATCTTGATTAGGTCAAACAAAAGGACTACCTTATACGATAATTCAAAAAACCGCCTAAGTCTCCCAACACCCTAAATCTATGTCCATCTCGATTATCCCCCAATCCATTTTTAAAGTAAAAATAGTCTTGCATTCTTCTTCCAATAAAAAAATAGCCAAAAGGTCATTTCCCATAATCCAAACCATCCACCTTTATCATACAAAAAGTTATTGTAACTCTTTCATATCCCTCATTTTTTTCCTCATAAACAACCAATGAACTCATTTAACCTTAACCTCTTTTGTTTGTGGTATTCAACTATCATCCATTCCCATGAATATTGTCAAGACCTTAGTAAATGCACCCTTGACTTATTCCTCGGGCCTTGATTTGATATGAATGTCATCATCTATGAACAATGTAAGAATATCAATCCCTTCTTCAAGCCCATGCAGAGCATCAATAAATGCTAACCACAAAAAATAACCATAAACCACATTGTGGGAATGATCAAAGGGTCTTATGATTATAATTAATTCAATTTTTATTATTTCAATACAACTAAAGTTAGCTATCAGCGTAATCCCATGCATAAGGACCCCATTCACAAACCTAAGAAGCCTTCCCGTAACAAAAAACAACTCATTGATACTTCTCACAAGAAATTAAATGATGATCCCACTCCTTCATTGAATCCCCCAAAGAGCCTATCCCATTGCCCTTATGTTAGGAAATAAGGGATAAAATATGTAGAATAATCCCTCACAGAATCGTAATAGTAGAAACTAATATGCAAAAATTATTACAGATCTCAAATAAAATTGCAGAATAAAATAACACAACACAAAGAGACAATATTTAACGTGGTTCACCCAATTTGGGCTACATCCACCAAGAATCACTTGCTTAGATTTTATTACAAGCCACCGCTCTCTCAATACAATACCCAGATCCGTTTGGAGCTATGCTCAAAAAACTCTCTGAGAATTCACACCCGATTCAAAACATATCTGCAATACATTTGCTTGTACATCTATCATATGCATAAGACCATATAAATAGAAATTGCTTATGCGTTTTACAAAACCATGGGTATAAAAACCATGGGAAAAACTTATCCCATAAACCTATGGGTCAAAAAACTTGCCCATATGAGAAGAGCACGTTTCCCGATATGTCGGGTGCATTTTTCGAGGCCAAAAAAATTTATGCCTAAAAAAAAAATTGAGGGTTGTGCCCACGAACCCCAACAAGGATACATGAAAAGTGTACAGTCTTCAACACTTTTACACATGAAAAAAGGCTACACAACCTAACAATCTCCCACTTGGAGACTAGTTTTCCTCTCGAGCAAGCTTCTCAACCCTTCACTAGTTTACGTGAAACCAACCAAAGCTAAACACAACTTCGATTTTTCCCTTGTGACCACCTTGGTCATCATGTCTGTAGGATTCTAGCTGGTATGAATCTTCTCCAACTTCAACTTCTCTTCCTCCAAAGTTGTCTGATGAAATGGTACCTTAACTATATATGCTTTTTCCTAGAGTGGAAAGCAGAGTTCTTAGCTAGGTGTATAGCACTCTGACTATCACTATGCAAATTTCCTTCCTCTTGCTTATGTCCTAACTCCTCAAGTAATTTTTGTAACCAAATAATTTCTTTGCTTGCCTCTGTGGCAGTAACATACTCATCCTCCATGGTTGAAAAAGCCACCAACTTCTGTAGTCATGAAATCCAACTTACTGTTGTTCCCCACCTACGGTGTAAACATAACCTATTGTGCTCCTCCTACTATCTACATCTCCAGCCATATACGAATCTACATAACCACACAAAATGGTGTTTGATCCCTTTGTAGCACAAAAATGTCCCTATGGTCCCTCACAAATCTTGAAGGATCCACTTTATGCCTTGCAAGTGATCTCTACCTGGATCACTCATAAATCTACTCACCGCTCCCCTTTGCATGGGCAATATCCGGGCATAGTGCACACCATGGCATAATTCAAGCGCCAACTTTGATTAGTAAGGTAGCTTGGAAATTTGGTTTTCTCTCTGCTCTATCTTGGGACACTGCTCCTTTGATAACTTGAAATGGCTGCCAAAGGATTCCCAACTAGTTTAGCATCCTGCATATTAAACCTCTCCAAGACTTTCTTAATGTACTCTTCCTGAGATAAAGTCACTTCCATTCCTTCCTATCCCAAGATATCCTCATACCAAGGATTTGTTTGGCTACCCCCAAATCCTTCATAGCAAAGGATTCACTTAGCTTCTTCTTGAGTACTTTTATTTCTTGCATGTTTTTACCTGCAACCAACATGTCATCCACATAGACAAAGGATAATATAACTGCCATCCTCAAATTTCTTTGTATACACGCAATGGTCAGAATGACATCTAATATAACCTTGCTCCATCATGAAGCTATCAAATTTCTTATACCATTGACGTGGAGCTTGTTTCAAGCCATACAAGCTCTTCTTTAGTTTGCACACCATCTCCTCTTTACCTTTGACCTCATAGCCCTCTGGTTGTTGCATATATAGTTCCTCCTCCAAATCACCATGGAGAAATGCAGTCTTTACATCAAGTTGTTCTAAGTGCAAGTCTTCTGTTGCAACTATTCCTAGAACAATTCTAATAGAAGTCATTTTTACTAGAAGTCAAAAATCTCATCAAAATCTATACCTTTTTCTGTGCAAACCCCTTGACCACCAACCAGGGCCTTGTATCTTTTCTTGCCTCCTTCTTCCTCTTTGACTCTAAATACCCACTTGTTCTATAATTCTCTTTTTCCTTGAGTAGCTTTACCAAATCCCATGTCTGGTTCTCCATGAGATCCTGATGCTCCTCATCCATGGCTTGCTCCCACTTCTTCTTGGCATCTACCTTCATTACTTCATCAAAGCTCTCTGGTTCTCCACTATCATTGAGTAATAAATAATAAAGAGAAGGAGAAAAATGTTCAGGTTCTCTTCTTACCCTAGAAGACCTCCTCAATAAAGGAGTTTGGGGTTCTGTTGAGGAGGTTCTGGCGATTCATTCATTTTCAAAGATCCTCTACATATTCTTTCTTGGATTCTTCCCTATTTTCCTGCAACTATTTCTTATACATGAATTTCTCATTAAAGACCACATCCCTAGACCGAATGATTTTCTTGTCCTTAATACTCCAACATTTAAATCCAAAGTCATCACCACCATAACCAATGAAAGTACATTTTTTCGATTTAACCTCTAGCTTGGTCCTATCATCCTTGTCTATATGAACAAACACCTCACATCCAAAGACTCTAAGAAATGAATAATCAACTTTCTTACCATACCAAGCCTCCTCAAGTATGCCTCCATCCAAGGCACTTGAGGGTCCTCTATTTATCAAGTACAGTTGTGCTGTGCTTTACGCCCAAAAAGAAAGAGGTAGTCCGCATGTAACCTCATGCTCTAGCATGTTTCATTATCGTTATGTTCATCCTTTCGATACCCCATTCTTTGTGGAGTTCTGGAACCATCTTTTGCCTATGGATTCCATTCTTAGACCAAAGTAATCATTAAATTCATTGCTGCAATACTCCCCTCCATTATCGATCCGAGACATTTTAGCTTAAGACTGTTTCATTTTCTACCAAGGCTTTCCATTTAACAAAAGTTTCAAATACATCAGATTTTTTTCTAATACAATAAACCCAAACTTTCCTTGTTACATCATCAATAAAAGTAACATAATAACTTGAACCCCTAAGAGATGATACTGAGCTGGCCCCCACACATCAGAATGCACCAGCTCTAACTTACTCTCTTTCTTTGTAGGTCCAACCTTGAGAAACCTTACTTGCTTCTATTTCCCATATATACAGTTCTCACAGAAATCCAAACCTGTTTATGTATATCCGGGAAAATTCTTCTTTATGATGTCCATGCCCTTATGGCTCATATGACCGAGCCTATAGTGCCATAATGTTGTATCTCGCATATGAAGCCACAAGATTACAATCATTAGTTAGTACTATCGGTGGTTAAATACAAGGTTTCAACCTTCTTACCTCTTGCCACCACAAGAGCACCCTTGGTAACCTTCCAAGAGTTTGTTGTAAATATCACAGTACAACCATCACTTCCCAACTGCCTGCCGATATCAAATTTCATCTTAATGTAGGCACATGTCTGACATCCTTCAATAGCCAAGTATTCCCATTCTACATCTTAACCTAAAAGAATCTTTTCCAACTATCTGCAAGGCTCATCATCACCAAGAAAAGCATGCCCAAAATCTCCTTGAACATAATCAACAAAATAATGCCTATGTGGAGAAGCATGGAAATAATCCCTAAATCTAAAACCCAAGATTCGGTAATATTATGCAAAGAAAGAATAAAAGCATCCCGACATACATTACCCATTGCCACATTTGCCTCCTTGTTTTCTTCATGTTGTTTCTTCTTATCCCGAAGTTCCCAATGATCCTTCTTTGCATGCCTTGAAGCTTTCCAAAATTCTAGATACAATCTTGTTCTTGGATTTTGACCTTGCACGATCTTTCGATTTTCCACGGTTTCCTCTATTCTTGTCTCCCTCTAGTTTCCACTATCAAAGAATTCCATGAAGTAGAAGATTCCCTAGATATTTTTCTTTGCATTTCCTCCTTAGAATCACCCCTACAACATCCTCAAACTTCAACTTTGAGTTAGCTAGAACCAAGTTGCTTACCGCCATTACCAGGCTATTCCAACTCTCAAGTAAAGAGCATGAGAATTAATAAAGCCCTAACTTCTTCATCAAATTCTATTGTAACCAAAGATAGCATATTCACAACCGTATTGAAATCATTTAAATGATGCATTCTTGAACTATTCTCGGACATCTTCATATTAAACAACTTTTTCATTAAAAATATCTTGTTAGCATACAACTTCCCTAATGCATCCATTAGATCTTTTGTAGTCTTTTCCTTTGAAACATTAAATAATACCGAAGATGCAAGACACATCCGAATCGTTCCAAGTTCCTTCCGATCCAACAAATCCCATTCCACATCTGTCATACTCGAGGGTTTTTTCACCTTCTCAGACACAGAGTATAAAGATCCTTTTGATAAAGGTAATCTTCCATCTACATCTTCCAAAGACTAAAATTCTACCCGTTGAATTTATCAACCCTAGATCTTCCATCATCTGCCATAGCTCCCACTCAAGATAAAAATTTCCCTACGATTCAACACTTCAGCAAACCAAACTAGGCTCTGATACCAATTGTTAGGAAATAAGGGATAAAATATGCGGAATAATCCCTCACAGAATTGCAACAGTAGAAACTAATATGTAGAAATTATTACAGATCTCAAATAAAATTATAGAATAAAATAACACAACACAAAGAGATAGTATTTAACATGGTTCACCCAATTTGGGCTACGTCCACCAAGAATCACTTGCTCAGATTTTATTACAAGCCACCACTCTCTCAATACAATACCTAGATCCATTTGGAGCTATGCTCAACAAACTCTATAGAATACACACCCGAATTCAAAACACATCTGCAATACATTTTCTTGTACATCTATCATATGCATAAGACCATATAAATAGACAACTACTTAAGTAGTTTTACAAAACCGTGGGTATCAAAACCATGGGCAAAACCTATCCCATAAACCTATGGGTCAAAAACTCACCCATATGAGAAGAGCACATTTCTGATATGTCGGATATATTTTGAGGCCAAAAAAATTTACGCCTAAAAAATATTTTTGGGGGCTACCGCCTGGCCCCTGCTTTTGCCCGCACCCCAGCGAGGATACATGAAAATTATACAAGTACTCTTAGTGTACGGTCTTCAAAAATTTCACACATGAAAACATGCTACACAACCTAACACCTTAGATAATATTTCTTATTCTTAAAAACTACCCCTAACCATGGGGAATTCCCTTTCTTCCCACCCACCTAAATGCTTTTATAACACATATCCTAGGTTGTAATGAAATTTCCTGGATAAACATAATCACATGAATTACAAAATCCGCTTAATGGAATTCATGTGTACTTCTCCACAACATGGGAAATTCATCATGCAATAACTCTATCATTTGGAAGAATCCTTTTATGAAGAAGAGGAATCTTCTCTTATCCTTCCTAACCCCAAAATTCACAATATTGAAATAGTTATTCATCCTTCACATATCAAAAACCACTCAGTTTTATTTTGCTACCCATCATAGTAGGCCCCAAGAATATCCGCACCAAGCTCATGGTGCTTAATAGTCCCCTGTAACACCTTGTCAAACTATTATATTCCTCTTTTGCATTGCAAGCGTTGACATGTGATTTTCAAGACAAATGTATGTTTCATGGATGTTGAAAAATCATGCTTGCCATGGATAAATCATTTCTACTCTTTTATTGTAGGGCTGATATGTTGTTTCAATAATTTGTTTCACTTCTTATGAGTAAGTTGTAATCTAGTTTGAATGGTTGTAAACTTATCCTTTGCAATTGGACTCATCCTTGGATCAATTCCATTGATCCAAGGTATGTTTTAAATCTTCTTATCTAAACTAAATGAAAAATTGACATTCATTGATTAAGAGACTTAACGGACTGAACTTGTGTTTGTTGCAAATTATTTACTATCTCGAAAGACCATGCCTGCATTTTGTTTTGTGTTGTGCTTGGCTCTTCTTGATTGACCCTTGCAGGATGCCTAATGGTGTTAGGGGAAACCTGCTTCAGGATTCTAGAGAAAGAGAGAAAAATGTGCCCTATATCTATAAGGTCTATCCTAAAGAGATTCGGGACTCAGGTAATTTACCTAACTCTTTCTACACCACTCTACGTGGGATGACATCCTAACCTAAGTTGTTAACACTAAGTTAATATGAAAAGGGGAAATAACCTAAGGGATGCTAAGTTATTTCTAACCTATTGTTTTGGTTAATCTACATCCTAACCTAAGGTGGCAATTTATTGTTTGGGGGTTATATCCTAAGGTTATATATTTTAAACTAACCTAAGATCTAACCTAAGCAATTCTATCTATCCTAAACTAATGGGTATGAGAGGGAACCTATGGGTCGATTGGCAAGTGGGAGCTAAGCGGTGGTTCCTAAGATTTTAATGCGATGGGATTTTGATTGATTTGGCATTAAGGCATGGCTGTACTACCAGTTTGGCATGGGCTAGTGAAATTTGGAGGAACCTACGTGGAAGCATCACTAAGTTTAGAAATGCATGTGGAAGTTCAATGTGGTCTCACCAACTTTGGATGGCGGTGGCAAGGAGAGATAGGCGGGAATATGTAATTAAATGTCATTAATTCACCTTGGTTCTGGCGAGAAAACCGTCTTGGAAGGCATGTTGGTGGATTTGTTGGGGTTGTTTTACTTTGCATGCTTCGCGATTTTTGCTCTACATAGAGATATCTAGGTTTTTCGAACTAGCAGATTGATCTGCACTTAGTGGCTATTTTTGAATTCTTTGATCTATTTTCAGTTCAAGGAATGTATAAGAGGCATTGTGGAAAAATATTATTGTTGTTTGATCTTGCTTGGAGAAGAAGGGGTGTTGGAAACTCGATGGAAATCTTCTTCGAATCGGCAAAAGCACTATCAGGCATGATAGGATCTACCCATTAAGATTTCTTGATTTCTTCTAAATGATTCATTAAAACAATTTTGCTCATTGGAAATTTATATTTTCATGATGTATCTGGTTATTTACTTACATGTATTCATGAAATCTATGTGGGTTTTGGAATGTGAATCCTTTGTTGTTAATGGTAGTTTTTGGGAACTTTCTCTGTACTGGTTGTTAGAGGTTTTCATGCGAATTTGTATTGAAACTCTATGACTTGTACTTGAAGCTCTAAAATTTGCATTTGAAGCTTTGTAGCTTGTATTCAAAGCTTTGTTTCTAGCATTTGAGACTAATGTTGAGTGAACTGGCTTGTTGCTTGTTTGGTTCTGAATCTCTATTTAGTCTTGTGTTTTGTGAGCTTGAAGTAGAGCTCCATAGTTGTTCTAAGCTTATATTGAAGCTTCGGGATTTGTTATGAGTTTTTATTGGGACCTTGTGTTTGTTTTGGATTGTGTTGGAGCTAAGTGTAGTTCTAAACCTTTGGTTGAATCTTTGTATTCAACAATTGTACTCGTATACAGTTCTTACGAATACTGAACTTACTATCGTGTGGTTGATTTTTGTTCTGTACTTGCATTCTGAACTAGAATTTTATTCTCATTTAAGGATTTGAGAACACTAGGAATCATATTGGAGCATTGGTGATTTGGTTTTGAGCTCGTATTTAGGGCTTCATGTTTCTCTTAGGCTCGTATTTGATCTTGTGTTTGTCTGAGCCGGTGTTGGAGCCTTGTAAAGTCTAAACTTATGTTTGAAGCTCATAATCAACACTATACAGAGTATTCCATGATTGCGTGTTCTGGATTTATGTTGGAATCAACGTGATTACCTATATTGTGAGTTGGGTTTGGTTAGTATTTGGTTTTGAAAATCTTTATTCTCTTTATAGACTATCTGCTCAATAGGAGCTTGAGAGTTTAGTTTCGGTTTGAAGCCGATCTGGTAATCTCCTTCATGCCACTCCTTGAGTGTGATTGGTTTTTATGCTTTTATCCCTTTGGACTGTATAACCTTCTTGAATTGGACAGGGAGAGAGAAATTGAAGTTTAACCTATCCTTCTCTGTTATGATTGAACCCGTGTTGTGCGAAAAGATTGACTATTTTTAATATTATGAGGGGATGGGAATTATGTCTTGTAATGGGTCTGGTTGGTCCTTTGATCATGGTAACAGTCGAATAAAGTTTGATGTTATGGGAATTAGTATTACTCTCTTCAGACCTTCTTAATTGGTTTATTGGGTTTTGTTGGAAGTTTAATTTAAAACTAGAATATTGAATCTTGTTCAAAGTATATATATGTATAATATCTCTGTTCGGATAATTTTGTATATTTGTTCTTGTTTGGGACATGAACTTCATACTTCTTGTATCAAGCTGTTAAAGCCATGTAATAAGAATTCATTTCTTGAGTTCATAATTCCTTCTACACTTGTATATCTTCTCTGTTTGTAGACTCTTATTCCTTGAGGGGATCATAGAACGAACCTCCGAGGATTTAGGAAGAGAAATGAATATGAACCATGGGGACAGTATATAGTTAGGGACTGTACTGTGTATTTCTTTCTAAGATTTGAATTTGTACTTGAGCTTGGTGAATGGAAATAGGATAACCAACTTGCTAGTTTTGATTGGAAAGATGCAGTGTGCATATCTTTAACTGGGCATTCGGTTTTGTGTTCTCTTTAGGGAACTAACTAGAGATTTTCTAAGTTTGTATTAGATAATGGATTGGGTCCTTTGTGGTTTGAGATCCTTTATATGTTACTATATAAGTTCATTGACTGAACTTCTCTTTTATTGATTCTCTTCTGAGATGGGAATTTTCTTGTGGATTGGTTAAGAGATTTATTTCATTCGAGTATAGCTTGGATTTTTGGAAAGATTGGCTATAGCCCTTTTTGAATTATAAACTACTAATATACTGAAGTTAGTAAAACTTTCAGTTAGACTGTTTTTAATCTGCTTGGATTGAATTGGGATTCTTGTTTGGTTGTTTCCTCTTTATTTAAGGACTCCTTATTTTGTCATCTTTGGACTGAGGCAGTGATGTGTGTTCTAAACCTAATTCTTTCCTTTAGAGGAATTGTGTCTGAGATTTAGATATGTATTGATTCTCTTCTTTGATTATATGGAAAGATGAAGCATACTAATATGAGTTATGTTGTAACTAACCTCTTTGCTGCTTGGAAAAGATAAAAGTGTATTTCTATTTCTATGGGTTTATGAAATAATTGAATGACAAGACTTGTTGACTGTTTAAAGTGATTGATAGGATCAATTAAGTCTTGTGATATAATTCTGATGTTGTAGATTATATTATGCTCTTTTCTTGATAATGAATTCAGACTCTCTTAATTGTTCTTCTTTCTAGATGTTATTACTTATGATTATTTGTATGATGCCTATTAATTGTTTCATAAAAGCAGATTTTTTTATGAAACAATTAGTGGAATGCACTTTACTTTAATGCTTAGTGCTTATCATGCTCAGTTCATTGAACTAACCCGTGCTAGAAATTTTGCAGATGGACACCGTAAGTGATAAAAGAAGACAAGAAATTTCATGTTGTATTGGGCTTATTTAATTATGGACCTTATGTAAAGAGTTTTGATTCATTCTTGAATTGTATTGAAAAAGAAAATTTGTATTCTTTTGGGATAGAGGTTGTTTGTTATGCAAAGCATGCCTGAAATACATAGTCTTGTAATGTATAGTTTTATAATGATGAATTGAAAGTTGAGATTTACTTGTATTGGTTGTGTAAATTATCTTGTATTATGAAGAAGATGGGAAACCTATCTTGATGATATTTTTCATATCTATTTTATGCTTAATTGGATAAACTTGATCAGTTGGTTAAAGGGAAATAATTGGATTCCCTTATTAAGATGCAACCTATTAAGTTGCATAAGATATCAATCTTATCTAAACATTTCTAACATAGTATTAGAATGTGTAATGAATATTCAATAAAACTATTGAAATTGTGAAAGATAAGAAGGGTATGACAAACCCTAACACTTAATCATGTAGAGGAAGACTCTTCCTCACTCAAAGGAATGTAATCTAAAGAATGGTGATATGATCATAAATCATTAGACTTCATTTCCTATAAATTATATCTCTAGTTGAACTTATTTGGTTGTTACACCTTCTTTGAATGATTAAGTTATATTTAATGGAACTTATGATATTGTTGTCTTGTTTTGGTTAACTACTTGTTAAGCCAAGTAAAATGAACCTAGAAAGCAATCATAAGATAAGGAAGTTCTTTAATGACTAAATGAATCAAATTTAGAAAAGAACTTATGGAGTGTTGGATTAGGGTTTAGCAAGGTTGTTGTAATTGAGTAATAATCCAAATTAACAATGTATTAATAACCTCCTTGGGGTATGTACATATTGATGAGGAAATTTCTGTAGGATGTTGGCACATGCCAACTGTAGGATTGTACCTTTGAGAAAACATGGATTTTCTCTAGGATACAACGTTGCATTTGACATGTTTGTATACACTAAAATTAGGTCACACTCCCCTTTATTCCCTCGACAAATAAGCACCCTTCATCATATTCACCTAGCCATGACCCTTTCACCCCACTAATATTAATTTAATTAATTAAATTAAATTAATACATTATCCTCACTATATTTATTATTTAAATATCTTATTTTAAATAATATCCATACATGCGATTCACTTAGACACCTCACCAAGACAACTCAACCTAAGACCTATTCTTAGTAAGTTGCCATAACTAACTGAGTCTTACCCAAACCCTAAAAATCAATGCCTACATTCCTTCTAACCACATTCCCACATGCTCACAAGAAGCTCCCAGTATAATCTATGGGTTAACAACATGATATCCAAGGAAATCAAGAGGATCTCCCTAATTTAGTAAACCTAGAAAATCCTGCCTTGACCGACGTCGGTTACCCCTAACCGTCACCGGTTAAGCCGGAACCACTGTCGGTTACCCTTTTAACCCCAAAACAACCTTATTCTCAAGGTTGGAAGTTGGAAGAAAATAGGTTGGTGAGCATTATCACATCTCAGAGAGATAACACATCTTCAAAGAGTGAATTCCAATGAGACCACACATGCAAGGAAGGAGATCAAACATCTTTTCCTACACAGCCATGATCTGATCTAACCAAGCAAAGAGTAATGCACATTTAGCCCATGCGAAGCTTTCCTCCGCAGGTGATCATTTGCATCCTTCAAGCCCTCATCAGCACCTCATCCTTCACACATAGGCATCCAGGACCAGAATCCAAGTAAGTATAACATCATACTTCTTTGGTTTATTTCATTTCATCATTATTTTATCATCTATTGCTTACCTAGCCACCTATTGACCTTCTCCAACATTTCCACCTCCATATACCCATTAAAGCCTCACCAAAGCCTACCCTAATCACCCAATACCTCATCTCAACCAACCAAATTCCTTTGTGCAATCACAAAGGAGACCTAAAGCTTATTCTGTGACATTTCCAGATTTCACGATGCAAGAATCGCACCAGATCACACTTGACCGCCATCGGTTACCCCTGACCAACATCGGTCTCTGTATTTGCCCACATAGCCTAGAATAGAGACCTACCCACTTAATTTCATCTCACCCTCATCCACTTATGATCTACCCGAGACCTCTGTCAAACCTGCAAAACCCAGAACCAATCATTTAACCTTTGGATTCTATTCTAGCTTAGCCTGTTAGATTAGATCTATTTTCTTATTGTGTTTTAAGTGAGATACCTAAATCATTTCAAATTACAATAGGATTTACTTTGTTTACAGCATTAATTTTTTTAAAACAATGGATTGACAACCATCTAGGAAGTATCACACTTCTGGATCTAGCATACGCTAGGCAGTTCACTTCCCATATTGTTTAATTCCTTCTTGTGGTCTTACTTTGCATTACAGGTAGTTCATCCTAGCCAAAAGGAAGATCTCACGATCGGTTGTGGATTCGGAAGTCATACACACGTAAAAACCCATCAACCAAACATTTGAACAGGTATTCCTCCTATGCCTGTTACCCTATTTGTTTTGTCAACACTCCAAAGAAATGATCTAATAAAAAGGTGAAACATTTTGGCACGCCCGGTTGGACCATAACATACCTGAAACCTCACCTTTTAGATCTCCTTCTTTATAAGAAGACATCCTTACCAAAAACTCTATTTCACAATTCATGTGTCGGTCCCTAAATAGCATAAGATAAACAAACATAATAGAAAAGGCACTCCTAGGATCACATTTTCTTAGTGTTTCTGTTTGGCTTGTGTTTTGGTGAGAGATCACGTTATTTACTTTTTTTGTTCTTCCTTGCATGCTCCTCATCACATATGGTGTATTCAGCTTCACGAGTGTTCTGGGCCATACCATCATCATTCTCGAATTTTGGGTCCGATTCTACGTCGATTTTAATTCATAACCACTTTTCTTTCATCACTTTTTCAATTTCACAAGAATGGCAGTAAATCGTCGGTTCCAAGTCCTTTTGCTAACCTACTCAAAAGGACATTTTCATTCATTTTTTTCTATTTTTCATAGTCCCTGTCACTATCATCATTTCCATTGATGTTTTAAACATCATCAAATTTGGCATACCTATCAAATTTTACCTTCTACCTTGTTGTTCACTCATTGTCCATTTTCTACAAGAATGGCGGCATCACTTACCCTTGACCGGTGTTGGTTTTCCTAACCAGCATCAGTTAGCCTATTTCACATTCCATCCACCATTTGGTACTTAATCTACTTTTTGTTTCCAGATTCACTGTCCTATTGTTCTCTGTGTCATTTACAGAGAAGCAGCCCTACTTGATCAAGATCTTGGTTCACATGGTGCGACCCAAAGAAAAACAAGCGCACTCATATTTCATGCCAATTGTCAACCACTCCCACCTATTCCTTCACCACCTTCCATTTTATCACCAGCCATGGATCCCATCTAGCCTATTACTATTGCTACCAGAGATGAGGAGTTCACACGACTCCTTGACCAAAACCCTGTCGCCTTGCAGTTTTACCTTTCCCACTCATCCACTCGAGATGCCTCGGGTCGGTGATATATGGAATTCCCATATCTATCCAGCCAAATCTCACACCCACCCCCGCATTGGCCCCATCTGGCTCTATGTTGCCTGCATCTACCTTACCCCCAGTTGTTTCGCAGTTAGGTCCTATACCCGCTATGACTGCCATATCTGTTACCTCCGTGGCACCCGTTACATCCACCGTACCCTTGACAACTATCCCAAACACAACCTCATATGCCCCTAATGTCTCACACATACCTGTAGCTATATTACCACCTCTAGTGTCGGTGACCCCTACCCCATTTGTAACGTGGTCCTTTCCATTCCACAATCATTAGCCCCTATTGCCACTAGGGTTATTGTTGGTGCCATTTTTGAGCTTGCACCATGTTGCCCTAATTTTCCAAATCAGTATGTGCTAAAAAAATGTTTTATCCTTTGATTTGATGGTCGTAATTCTTCCCTCTAGTTGAAATGCTTTTAAAATGCTCACAATCTTGTTGTTTTGCCTAATTTGAAAGAATAATCCAAGTTTTCCCTTTCATGTCCCCTAGCTTTTCCAATTTTGCAAAGGCTATGTCATTTTTCCCTTTGCCATATCATGGGAAAATCAAAATTGATTAAACCATACTTGTTTTTATTTGAAATACCAAATCCTAGATCGGGAATGTTGTAAAAAACATGGTTCAATTGATTTAAAATCGAAAAATCTCCCATCCTTGGTGAAAAAATTGAATTATAGGGCATCCTTTGAATTTTTTACATTTTGATGGTCATATGGGCATCATTTTCTCGTCAAATTCATCCTCAGAAGGTATTGGCAACGTGGTGGGTTTTCATTGGCCAAGGAGAGGTGGGGAGTCGAATCCCCTTTGAAAATTTTTGCTTTATTTTGCAAAATTTCTTAAGTCAAAAATTTTCCGAATCCAGCTGACCGTAGAGTTGGACACGTGTCCTAAAAGTTTCAAAATGGAAGAAGGGGCCAAAGGAAAATTTTATGAATTTTTGCCTTTGTTGTCTAAAAGGTGAAAAATGAAAAATGGCTCCACTCCAATCCAAGGGAGACACGTGTCCAAGAGGGAAAAAAGGGAAGAAGTTTTTGGTTTGTGTGGGAACGCGGGCCTTCGGAGGTCATTAAGGTTTTTTCCTTTTTGGAAAAATGGTTCAAAGTGAAATTTTGGAGTGTGGCCCCGATAAGGAAGAAGTTTTTGGTTTGTGCGGGAACGCGGGCCTTCAGAGGTAAAAAGGAAATTTTACCTTTTTGGCAAAATAAGTTAGAATGAAATATTTTAGCATGCCCCCGTGAACAAATCACAGGTGGACACGTGTCCAATAGTGTCAGAGGGAAGTGTAGGTCATGGAAGGAAAAGGGAAAATTTTCCCTTTTGGTCAAAAAGACCTAGGGTAACATTTTGGAATGTGGCCCTGCGGTGAATCAGCAATAGACACATGGCAAAGGAAAAGTGGGTTGGCGGCTCAATGGAAGGAAAATTGAAAATTTTCCCTTAGCAAAAGGGAGTTAAAATGAAATTTTGGGCCGAATCTCCATGCAAAAAATCAGGAAAGGACACATGTCCAAAAAGGAAAAAGGTGGAAGAAGGGGTCAAAGGAAAATTTTATGACTTTTTACCTTTGTTGTCTAAAATGTGAAAAATGAAAAATGGCTCCACTCCAATCCAGGTGAGACACGTGTCATATTTTAAGGGTCAAAGGTGGGCAGAGTGGGTCGGTGGGCGGTGGAGGCAGGAGAGAATTTTTTTCAATTTTCAAAGAAGGCTTAAAATCAAATTTTGGATCGCTGGCGAAACGAAGCACAAGGAGACACGTGGCGAGGGAGAAATCGAAGGTGTGGGCCTGCGGGGAAAAAATTGAAATTTTTCCAATTTTCTAAAAAGGTCAAAATGCATAGAATTGAAGTGTGATTTCAATGGGACCCACCATATGCCACGTGTCAGCTCCAAAATTCAAAGGCGCGGGGTGGCGAAAAAATCAAATTTTTCCATTTTTCAAAAATGTCAAAAAGACAAAAAGTAAGCCCGAATTGATTTCCAATCATTTTTTGCCACGTGTCCGGCCTTATCCAAAAAATTAAAAATGTAACACAAGCTTATTTCTAAGTCTGCATCTTCCACGTGGAGGGCCAGGATTAAGAGATGGATAAGATCGATGATTGTTGTGCATCCATTTGTTTTGACCGCCATGGGAGCTCCAGGAAGCTTGGAATCATAATTTTTGCATCAAAATTCATCAAATTTATAGTGATTTTGTGTCGTCTTGGCCTTCTAGGATCATTGGCATCAATTTCATGGCTTAATTCTTTGATTTGAGGTGATTTTGAAATAAATTTTACCCTCATCCATCCAAAAATGTGAAATGACAAAATCAAAAGTTGCAAAGATAATTTGAAAAGGTAAAAAGTTGAAAATCATGAGCAAGAGGTGTTTGCATGCCTCAATGATGAAAACATGCCTCCAGGATGGATAATTATCCATATATTTGTAATTATTTAATATTTTTGGGCACACCGTGGCTTGCGAGTGTTTTTCTGTTAGATGTCATTTTCATTGAATCATGAAGTATTGTTGTAATAAAATTGATCCCTTGGCATGTTCTTTTCTTGGGAAAGAAGGATCAAATGTGGCAAGAGATATATAATGCATGTTTTGAGACATGTAGAGGGTTGGGAAAAATTGAAAATCATGAGAAAATTCTGAGAAAAGGCTCATCTTCTGAGAAACCCACCAAAGAACCAAGATAATTTTTTATGTGTTGGATCTTCATGTATGTGAGTTGGTTACAACTGTATAGCCATCACATAGCTCGAGAGATTGTTCATAAAACTCTCCTGGCTTTGATGAATCTAACAATATTTGAGTTAATCTGTGTTTTTCTGGGCAATATGATGTCTGTTATCATTTTCTAAATGCCTACAAATAGTTTTCATTGTTCTTGTTGCAATCTTGCATTGAAAGTATTTAGAAATCACACAGAATCTCCATTTCTTGTTGATAGTTTAGTGGCATTTGTAATCTCATGTTCAGAAGAGCCTTCATCTAATAAAGAGATGAATAAATTTAAAATCACTTTACCTTCCTTGACTACAAAGATTGCTTGTAAGCCTTTGGGGTACCTTAGGCGTGGTTTGATCAAGGATTTTTGTGTTTAATTGAGTTATTTACTTCAAGATTTTATGGTGAATTCTCAAATATTGTGTGAAGAGTGCAACCTGGGCTTCCATTTATGCCTCTTCTAGTTGAAAGAATATCTTGATTATTTAAAGCATTTTATTTGATAGTTGTTCAAGTATTGAAGATGTTTTCAAAGATCTGATATATCCTAATTTGTCTTGTCAACACCCCACCAAAAATTCATTCAAACAAAGAATCCTACCCATACTACCCCTGCATTGCATTGTGTGTCAACAAAAGGATCTAACCCATCTACAAAAATGCACAAGGCAAATCAGGATTATACAATGTCTTTAGTAACCCTTTCCTTGCATTGAAAATATCTCCATGATCTTGGGAGTGACAACTTGTGAAATTCAGATTTGGAGTGTTGATCATATTTTCCCAAGGCCTTTTCATACTATTTACATAAATTGAGGGATATCTTCATCTCCTTCACCATTTGGGGGTTACAATATAGGTTCTCTTACCTTGGTTGAAAAGGCACAACCTAAAATAGTGAGGATTAGATCAAATCCTTTCAAAGTGCTATCCATCTCTCCACAAATCTGAGTGCCAGTTAGATCACATCCCAGCTACAAAATGACACACATCATGATCTATCTGACTTCAAGCTTCATGCCATATATTTGATGCTGCTTAGACTAAAAAGGAGAAAAAAATTGGGTACCAACACACCATACAGCGCCATTGTCGATGACTTCTTGGAATTTCTTGTTCTTTGTGGAGTGTTTGAAGAGTTTCAGCATTTGTGTATTCAATTATTTGAGCTGCTACATTGTTAAAATATCATTATATGCTTCAAATCTGCAAGTTTTAAACAAGGGTTTCAAGTTTTGTCGACCTTTTTCCATTTCCTAGCAGTTCATACACTTTGGGTGCATTGTGATTGATTTATTTAAGAAGAAGAAGGTCTAATTTATAAAGCCTTGCAAAGGTTTCAGTACTAGCAAACATTTGACAAATTACTTTAGTGCATTTACACAACTAAGGTGAAAGTCCTTAGTGGTGACTCCATGCTGATTTGATATTGAAAATACCAGTTGTCTTACCTTTTTGTCATTTATAATTTGTTGCTCAAATCTGTAAAACTGGAAGGAAGAAGATCTCTCTTCATCAAGGACTCTGCTAAGAATTTGTTTATAGATTCAAGAAACTCAGAGCTAGAGGGAAGAAAGGTGTGGAAGGTTGTTGGAGACTTGACTGCAAGAAAGGAGATCCCTATTGTTGAGTTTGAAAGTGAGCAGGCTGTATTGAGTATCTGTAATTCTTCTTCAAATGGATCTGATTTAGACAATCCTATTGCTGATTTGAATTCCCCATCAGGTTAAGGACCTTCTTGTGCATTTGAAAGGCTTTCTCCTAAATCTGCTCCTATATTTTCTAAATTTTCTAGAGATCATCAAGAAGGAGAGCCCTTAATAGAGATCTATTTTGAATATTTCATTCCCATTCCCCAAAGACCTCTCACTCCTCATCATTTTGTTTCTCCTCTAATATCATCACCACAACATAACATGGCTTAGCCTAGACCTTCATTTTTTGTTAACACCTTTGGTCCTATAAATTTTAGAGGAATGGATGGTTACCCAAATGTTGTTCCATAAGATGTTAGAAATAGGTTGCCAAAATTCTAGGGTAACAATGCTATTACTGGTGATCAGCATCTCAAACTTTTTGATAATATGATGGAATATTTTGAGATAGATTTTGATGATGTGTATGTCAAATTGTTTATTCATACACTAGAAGAAGATGCTATGGATTGGTACAAGGCTCTACTTAATAATTCTATTAATTCATGGACTGATATGAAAAATGCATTTAGATTGCAATATGGTGACAAGACTGATCCTAGATTTTTTTTATGCGAGTTTGATAATATCAAGAAGAACCCTAATGAATCAGTCCATGACTTCAACATGAGGTTTAACAAAACTTTTAGAAGGTTGCCTGTTAATTTGAGGCCTTGTGATGAATCTTGTCTAATCAAATATGCAGATGCATATGATAAGAAGGTAGCCTATTACCTAAGAGACAAGAACCCAACCAATCTAAGACAAGCTTTCACCATGGCACTTCAAATTGAGAACAATATCAAAGAAATTGGGAAACCTCTTAAGAGACATGGTGTAAAATTGATAAACCATAAAAAACCTCAAGCTAGAAAAGGTGTTCATTTAGAAGAGGTTGTGAAAAATTTGGTAGGGGTTGTCAAAGAAATCTCATACAAGTTGGCAAGAGTTGAGAAGGGAATTGGGCGAGACTTCACAAGGTCGGCCTAGGTAGCAAGCATAAGATTCATTTGGCAATCACTATAGGAATGAGAAGAGGTTTGATAACAAAGTTAAAGGGCATGTTGCATCTACAAATAGACATCCTCAAGCACGAAAGAAGGTAAATATTTTGAATAAGTCCCTATTGCGTAGGCCTCGACCATTGATGGGGCTTGCTAAGGGGGTTGAGGTGGAATAGGTTGTTGATATGGCATAGCATATGCATTTGTAGGGACATAAGGGAATCCCTATGGTTGAATGAACATCCCAGGAGAAGAGAACATGTATCCTTGTGGTGACTTTGAATAAATGTTTAAGGAGGAGCATTGTTTTGGTATGGGTTGTTTGGTGCCAAGCCGGGAGGTGTCACATTTTCAAGCTGGAATGGCATTCGAAAATGTGGTCCTAGCTGGTGTTTGATGTGGGTAACTATAAATATTTTGAGGAGGCATGCCCAATGTGCCCATTCTTGTAAAGAGGTCGACTATTTGGGATGATGTGGAGGGTTGGGAATTCTGCTTGTCCAAAGTATGAATTTTGGTTTACTTGAGCAAGTTCCAGCCCTCTAACCTTTTCACTAAGGCTGTAATGACCTCCATTGGTGAAGACGCAGTGCTTTTCCTTAAGGGTGTTTATTGTATAGCTTGAGGTTATAAAGGGGTATGATACCCTGCTATGAATTGATTCTTACCCTACCAAGCTTCACTGAGGATATTTCCCATAGGTGGATGAATTGGGGTGCTCTCCTTGAATAGGGTGTCAAAGCTGTATTTGTAAACTTAAATGTTTTGGAAACGTTGTTCACTTTTAGTGAAGCGTGTTAAGTATTCCTCATCCAAAAAGGGGAGTGGATCTGATTGTCTATTGATACGTAGTGCAATAAAACTCAAGGAGATGAAGTGGACTCTCTAGTAAACATCATATTGTTAGAGACTGATGGCTCTAGCTATTGTGTTTGTGCAAAATGATCAAACTCCTTGATTCAGAACAAAAAACTTGAGCTAGTTCTTTGAGGGGGAGTTTGTGACGACAAGTAATTATTTGAATAGTTATCCACCCATGCAGAAAGCGAGGGTGATGGTTTTCTATTTGTTTGACTATAGTTTTCTTCCAGACCTAAGAGAGGTCTACCATATGCATCATATCCCGACATATCCGGGGGTATATGAATACCCATAGAATAATGGGAAAGAGTGAAGGTGGATGAGAGAAATGAAGAATAATAAAAGGAAGAATTTTTTGTTCACGTCGGGTTCGCCAATTTTTTTGGTGAAGTGATGTGAAGGCTAATGAGGTAGAGAAGATGAAATAGTTGTTTGTTTCACATCAAGTTCACCTATTTAATTGGAAGAAAAAGTAGAAATCGACTCTAAATCGGAAGGTAGAAGTTTCACGTCGGGTTCACCAATTTTGTACGACATAAAAGTGACATGCGAGGTTGATAATTGACAAGTGACTTTCCTCATACCCGACCTCTCGAGGTCATGTCGAGACAGCCGGTGGTTTGAAATGTGGGTGACTTAGATGAAGACACATCGGGATTATGGCCAGTTTTCTATGATAGAAAAGCTACATGTGAGGATGAGAATTGGCAAGCAACTTTCCTATAGCTAACTATGGGAGGATCAGTGACTAAGATCTGGTAGTGTGATCTCCTGGTAGCTGAAATGACAAAGGGGAGATTTAGAGGTTATAAGCGGGTAGCGTAAATTCCCTATGGTTTATCTTTCTTATTAGGATCTAAGTGTTAATCTAGTTTTGAAGTCTCCAAATTAACTTAAACTAAAAATAACAATTTATACTACTGCTAAAAAGGAAACTACTCTAAACAAAATATATGATTGAAATGTTATAATTACGAACAATAATTAAACTACTTTTATACTAAAGCTAAACAAGAAAGATAACTGGTGTGGTTATTCACCTGTGTAGATGTGTGAATCTAGATAAAAGACAACTAATTAACTTAATTGAAAACCTTCAATCCTACCTCAAAAGTGAGGAACAAATCATAGTTTCTCGAAATTATCATTCCCCATAGCTTCCCTGGCAATATTGAAAGTGAGCTTAACTAAAATAAAATAATTCACTACTCTATTTGATACATTATAACTAGAACTTTGATATCTCAAACCTAGTGTTTACATAACGATGGTAAATCCGGTTGTGTGTGATTTCATCCCCTCAGTGTGATCTCCTCATTCCTTCGTGTCCTCGGGAATCCAAAAGTAATTATATGATCGTATCAATAGAAGATTATATTTGAACAATGGCAGCTTTGGATATAGACCAAACACAATGTGAGTAGGAGAGGGATAGTGCAAGTGAACAGAGCTTGACTATGTAATTCCTAACGGGATTTATTGTGGGAATACAACACAAGTGTACCGAGAGTTTTAGAATCTATCCTTGTGACAAAACAAAACCTATAAATTTAATGGATTCTAATCCGGAAATGAAGCTATTCTAGATGTTAAACTGATTGTATGGAGCAGCAATGGAACAAGACTGAAACAAGAAGATTGAATGACTTCTAACAAAAAAGGAAAAATAATCATTGATGCAAAACATGAAGCTAGTAGAACTATAGGCAATAAATTCAAAGACTAAACAATAGAATTGAGAAGATGAGGGGCCATTTTCTTGAAAACAAGCTGGCTATTTATAACCAATGCATTTACTAGAGGGTAACTCCCATTAGAACTCTTTTACTATAAACAAAGGAAAAACACTATTACCAGGGGACCAAAAACATTAATGCAAGCCAAAGTGGTTGAAGAAAGCATGTAAAATCCAAGATTTACATTTGATGCAATCGTCGGAAGGATCTAGAAAATGCATACGGGAATGTCACCCTATCCGGGTGGTAGTCACGAGACCACCGCCGAGGCGGGGCAGCAGCTTTGTCACTGAAGGAAAAATGCAAGAAGAAAAGGGGGAAAATGGCAACACAAAGCATTCAGAGGCTAAGCAGGGAATGTGAGATACAAGTGTATGCATGGAGAGCCTTTCTAGATTCTAAACACCTTGTAAGGAGACCTGTATCATCATTGGGGCACGTGTAACATCATTCGGTAGTGCAGTACCCTACAATTTTAGGTATGTGCATATTGCCCCCTCGGAGAAGTGTCTTAGCCATAAAGAGGCATAAAACGGTGGGTCCGAGTATCGCGGTCCCAAAATGGGGAGTTAGAAATTATACCTGACACACCCATGTGCTGGAAAGTCACCATCCGAGATCCCGCTACCTGTAAAATGAAAAAGGGGACTCAAGTGTAGCTAGATAAAAAAATTGAGAAATAAGACTAAATTGACATGAAAAGAGGACTTACCATCTGCGTGGGGTTTAGAACTTACCTCCATTGGCACTTTGACCCTGCGAAAGACATTCGAAATCAAATTAAGAGGGCTATTTATATAAAACAAAGTCATTTTACTATTCATTTGTGCAGATTGATTTGATAGTTTTTTGAGCTTTGGGACCCACGGTGACGGTTTCGAATAGAGTATAACCACAATGTTTGTGGTGAGATAGCGATCATGCCTCCGAGAGCGAGAACATCGACCCACGAAGTCTCAGGTTAGTTCTTCTCGATTTATTGTTTTTAAACCTAAAATGTGGAAATGATGAAATCTTTCCCTTGGGGGGATCATTTTTGAAAATGTTAGTTTTAAATGTGTCTTTAGGGGGCACCCATAGGGTAGGTTTCTTTTTTTGTTAAAAAGGTGTTTTTGCTTGTTTTTAAGCATTTTTTAGGGCTTATGACCCATTCGACTTTGCGGGATAGGACCACCACCCGTGCAAGGCAGCAGCTACGGGACCGCCACCTTAGAGGGTGGTAGTTCACGGTACCACCCACTGCACAGGGTGGCGGTCCATGACAGAGGACCAAAACAATACAAATTTTAGCTTGTTTTTGCATGTATAGAATTTTTACGTGTTTTTACTAGTTTTTCAACTGGATTTCAGTACTAACTCACTTCTTTTTGTGTTTTTGGGTGTATGCAAAAGGAGGAGTACATTAGATGGAGCTAGGAGAGGGAGTGTGATTAGCTCTTAGCAGTGTTAGAGGCACTCTCCCGGCAGAGCGGGATACTCTCCAGAGGGCTAGTATATGGAGGATTACACAGGTTCCTCATGTTGCACCTATCAGTCACATATTGTGTGACTTGTTCTCATATTGGGATGTAGATTGGAACACCTTCCAATTGCTAGGAGTTAGGGGTGAGTGGTCCATCACCCTGGAGGATGTTTACCGTATACTGGGGGTTCCGATCCTTGGGCGGTGGTCTGTCTCTTAAGACAGTAGTATCTAGATCACAGGTGGTTCAGTGGGCCACCTATATGGGAGATGTGGTTGTATCGATGGGATCGAAGAAGGGCATGAGGATCTGCTCTATTATTGATTCAGAAATTCCCTTACTCCGCAAGGTCATCATGGGCATCCTTGCATCCAGACTGATTGGGAATAAGGGAGGGGACACCCTCTTATATTTATAGGCCCCTATTATTACACAGATTGAGGGCCATGGACGTGTACATGCAGGGAGCATATATCCTCAGGACTACCTACCATGACTTATAAAGGGTAGTTTGTTTATAGGGAGATTCACTGAGCCACATGACTCTTGTCATGAGTTGGGTGTATGAGTACATCACACCATATGGGAGAGGTGTAGAGGTGGAGGATCTCGGGGCCGTCAGGGTAATGAGGTGGATGGGGATGACAGTTCTTAGAGCACCCCACCGATCGGTGACCTCTTAGACCACTTTGTAGATATGGAGGCCACCCCTTATCAAGCCATGGAAAGGGTATGGGGAGAGGAGACCGTCACTTTGATTGCATGTCAGACCACTACCTAGTTGATAGACAAGGCGAGGAAGTTGGAGATACACCCCTTTGACAAAGTACCGTAGCATTCGGCCTCCCTTAAAGTGTCATGATTCCTCTGATGGTGCCAGTGTATAGATCTATCCACGAGGCTTGGGGAGGTCCTAGAGGCCGGGGTTGGACTATTATTACTCCCTGGTACTCCTATTGCGGCTAGGAGGGTGGTACATGCACGAGGGAGAGCTGGTGCTCCTCAGGCACCCTTACTTTGGATTGCTACTGTCCTACTCATAGTAGTGATGAGCCCATTGACGTGGACTCGAGTCTGAGGAGTTCACTGGGGGAGAGACCGAGGAGGAGACAGAGGACATGGAGATCAGTGAGATGGGTGGGGGGGATGATAGCGATCCCGAGTGGCATGACACTCAGGAGATCCTACAGGCCGAGAGGGCGGAGTGGAGCGCAGAGAGGGTGACTCTGGTTTCAGAGGAGTTTCTCTCTTAGGATTTAGGTGGGGATGGCAAGTCTATTGTAGGCCATCACATTGCCCTAGACATGGGTGAGGGGCACCAGTTAGTGGCAGCATCAGTGGCGGGTGCGGATCCTAGAGATCCTTCTTGGAGGCCTGGAGATCCGAGTGAGTTGCCACTCTTTTCTTGATATTGCTTTAGTTAGAGTTATCCTAGTTTATTATTTCTTTTTGTTTTGTTTATTCTTGGTTCTATTGTTGATCATTTTCTAACTCATTTTCTCCTTTGTTTGGTATTTCTTTCGCCGATGAGTGGCGAGACTTGATTCGCCGAGTGTGCACTGATACCTTACTTTTGCCCTTGGAGAAGACTCATGCTGAGCTTTCCATGGACGTGGGGGAGCCCTCAGTAGCTGGTAGGCACACCGATGTTTTTTCCTCTGTCGACACAGAGAAGAACATGACTTCTCTCTCTGCATGGAGGTAGCTGGGTGTAGGACATTCAAGCACCTAATGAGGAGGAGTCATTCTTGTAATGAGACAAGAACTACTAGTCGTGACCGTGAGCCCTCGCACAATCGGAGCACCTATGTAGCAGAGTCCAAGGCATGGTCGCGCACCCTCTGAGGGATCCCATAGGGATTGAGAGACCATTTTGTAGCATTTTTTCAGATGTCTATATGAGTGTTTTTGTACTTTCTGGGCTCATTGAGCATTTTGACCATGCCTAGTGCATGATGGCATTGTATATGAACCTTGATTTATATATATATATATATATATATATATATATATATATATTGGATCTAGAATCTTGGCATCTAGAATTTCATGACTTGTCTCGCATGCATACTTAGATATTTTTAGAATATTGTTTTCATGTTTTCAGAATGTATGCAATGGATAACAAATGATAGTAAATAGAATGTTTTACACTTTGTATGTTTTTGTAATGCTGATATTATATGATACTAACATGTGGTAGTACTGAACTTTTGAACTCTGTGGGAAATGTTTGTAATTTCTTCTTATGTTGGCAAAACATGATGAATGCATAGTGATAAAGAGATGAACTTGCCCGAGTCCCAAATCCACGTAACTAGTGAGATGTGAGGTCTCAACACCAAGAGTTAGGAAGGGCACAAGTTGTATGAGTTTGATTGAATGGAATGATAAGAGACAGACAAACCAAGAACAATAACCAAATTTAGACCAACACACCTACCCTACTCGGAACTACTACCATGCTTAGAAAGCCACTTACTTTCCAGTTTATCAGGCTTAGATTCATAAATGACAACTGGTTGACAAAATATGTTTTTGAGGACTTGATCTCTTTTGGAATTTGGGTATTTGTTTTCCCTTAATAGAATTTGATTTGTGTTTTTATCATACCAAGATTTGTTAATTTGGGTGACTTGACCCCCATACCCGCCTCATGCCACCAAGAAGAAGCACGGGTTTGTCACCAAAAGTAGGATATAGGTGAGTAAGGGCACTTCTTTCCTTTCCCAACCTCACACCACCAGTAAGAGATGTGGGCTTATCACCAAAGGTTGATGGGGCAAAGAAGTGTGTAAAATAAAATATTTTGTTTACTTGGTGCTTTTGATTTCATTTGATTTTGACATTTCTGATCTTTGACTTTGGGATATCCTTTTGTTTCAAGAGATTTAAGAGGGATAGATGTGACACAAAGAAGCATCTAGAATAGACTATAGGCAAGGGCAACTTAACCTAGTAGAAAGAAAGAGAAAAGCCAAGTATGCAGGCCTTGGTATGGTTTCCATCAATGTTTGTCTGTCGAATTTGATGAGAAGATTTGAAAAAAATTATGATGTTTGAAGAGATGTGATTTGAATGCTTTTACCAATATTTCCATAAATTTGCAACAGATTGTTTAAGAGTAAGCTCCCAGGACTACCACTTTTATGAAATGGACAAAATGAAGCAGCTAAAAGACTAATGCAATGTAGGTAGCTATAATGTACAAATGGTGATTTTTGATGTTTTATGCGTAAAACCGTTTAAGATGCAAGGAATTGGCAATTTCACTAAATTCCTCACCTTCTAGCATACACAAAAGATATGCACCATTTTCATAGTCCTTCGTGACCTAGTTTGGGCCCAACCATTTGGGCCAAAACTTCCTTCCTTCACCGATTTTCATATCAATCCAGTTACCTAGTCTTAGGACTAGATCTCCTTAATATATTTCTCACTCATAGAATTTTTGTTATATTTCCGGCACATCTGGTCGGTCAGCATAAGCTCTATGTCGTTGTTCATCATTTAACTTTGTCCTTGTCAAGGTTTTACAGGTTGAGAGAGGTGTGCCTCCCTGTAAGCTTCTTCATCTAAAATCCCTTGTAATGAGATACAGAGATTGGGTATTTCAACCTCAAGCGGGAGAACTGCTTCTGCTCCGAATACCAGTGAGAAAGGAGTTTCTCTTGTTGGTGTTCTTATTGAGGTTCGATGGGCCCACAAGGCTGGATATAGTTTTAAATGCCAATCTCACTTGTTCTCCTTGACTGTTTTGAGGAGAATAGCTTTTAACATTTTATTTGTCGCTGGCCTGCCCATCATTGGCTTGAGGGTAGTAAAGAGAGGTCATGTGATGGTTTATCTTGAACTTGCTACATAACTCATGGACTTCATCATTTTTAAAGGACGTGCCATTATCTGAGATAATGACTTGTGGGACACCATACCTACAGATAATTTGGTTCAGAATGAATTTTGCAATTACCAAACCTGGTACGGTGGTGAGAGGCATGGCCTCCACCCATTTGGTAAAAGATTCCATGGATGTAATTATAAAATTATGGCCATCGGTTGATGAGGGAGAGAATTTCCCTATCAAGTCTAGACCCCACATGGAGAAGGGCCACGAGTCTACTATTGGTTGCAGGGATTGTGCTGGCATGTGAATCTCGTGAGAGAATTCTTGGCATTTGTGGCACTTACGTACAAATTCCATTGCATCATGCTCAAGAGTGGGCCAAAAGTAACCCATCCAATGTATTTTGCAAGCGGTGGCGTGACCACCAAAGTGGCCTCCACATATCCCACTATGGGATTCATGAAGAATCTTCTTGGATTCTTCTATGTCGACGCATCTTAGAAGCATGCCATCAAAGGCTTTACGATAGAGTACCTAGTCTAAAACAACATATTTAGCAATAATAATACGTAACCACCTTATTTTTTGTGATGGGGAACCTTCCGAGGCATGTATACCTATATGCTGACCGGATGTGTGGCGGTAGTGTAACAAAAAAGTGTATATGCTACCCAGGGACGTGGAGATGGGAGGCCTGGTTTCGATGAAGTATATACACTCACCAGGAAAGTCCAGATTTACCAAATTGCCTCCATCTAGTGGGTTGTTGGCTAACCAATCTGTAATTATTTGTCCCTTAATGGATTTTTGGTTTACGAATGTCAACTCGAATTCACCCATTAAGGTTATGAAGTGTCCAGCCTTCTTGGTTAAAGACCCTTGTGTGAGAAACATTTGTAAATTATCTATCTTTACAATGACCCTCGTTTCTGGTTTAACATATGTCTTAAATGTTTTGTTGAAAATATTATGGCAAGGCATTCTTTCTCTTCCTATGTATAGCATGTCTCATAATCAAGCGAGTTCAGGTGATGAAATAGACTGTAGTTACCGTTTATCATCGTCTTCTTGAGCCAAAGCATGCAAGCTAGTGAGACATGAGTGGCTCATGAGTATAGGATCAAAGGATGGTCTAGTTTGGGAGGCATTAGCGTGGGTGGAGACAACAAGAAGCATTTCAATACTTCAAAGGCCTCGTTGCATTCTTCATTCCAATCAATGCTATAATCTTTCTTTAATAGATTGTTGATTAGATGAATGGAAAAACTTAGATCTAAGATGAACTTGTGGATTGCATCGAGCTTCCCAAGAAATGAACTAATTCAGACTCATCTAATGGTGAGATCATTTTGAGAATAGCTTGTATTTTGGCTAGATCAACCTCAATCCCTCATGAATCTATAATGTAGCCCGAAGTTTTCCTCTGTCACACCAAACACGCACTTATCTCGGATTCAATGTGACACCATATCCAATTAATCATGAGAGGATGATATGGAGCATACGGATGATCACAAGCATTTCTTATCTTTGGCCAATAAGTCATCCACATATGATTCCTCAATTTTATGGATAATATCATGGAATATATATGTCATTACCCACTAATACGTAGCGTTGGTGTTCTTAAGACCAAATGGCATGACAGCGTAGCAATAAGTTCCCCAGGGAGTTATGAATGTAGTTTTGGCTTGATCATGTTTAGATATTTTAATCTAATTATACCCTGAGAACCCATCCATGAGGGACAGTAGTTCAAATCTAGTTGTTACATCAATGATAACGTCATTGGATGGTAATGGGAAGTCATCCTTGGGACAATCTTTGTTAATATCCTGAAAATCTATGCAAATGTGTATCTTCCCATTCTTTTTTAGGATGGGAATGATATTAGATACCCATTGTGAATAGTCAATGGGCTTGATGAATCCTACTTGGAGAAGTTTTATTACTTCCTCTTTTACCATGAGAGCCACTTTTGGCTTCATTGGTCTTGACTTCTATTTAATTGGCTTCGCATCTAGTTTAGTGATAAGATTATGTACCACGACTTGTGGTGCAATGCCCGTCATTTATTTATAATTAAATGTGAAATCCTTTTGATGTTCTTTGAGGATTTGGGTGTGTATTTCTATCTCCTCCGGAGTTAACGAGGATCCCAACTTTAAAATTCTTGGTTCCTCCTCCGTTCCAATGTTTATGTCAATGGTTTATTCTATCAAATAAGCATTACCTTCTTTAAATTCAGATGGGGCTGGAGGTAACTCCAAGCTTCCTCCATTTTCTATCTCATAGATATCAAGATCCTTCTATGGAGGAGACTCTACTGTGGGATTTCCAAAGTAGGAAGAGGAATGTGGTATTAGGGAAAGATCAACTATACGGTGAGCAAGGTGTAGCTCTACATAGGTGTTTAGATATTCAAGAGTGACTCTATCATCATCAAAGTGACCCATGATAGAAAAATCATCCTCAGATTCTCCATGAGTTAGGAGTGAGTTTGTTGGTATTTTACACACTAATGGTTTGGTATGAATTGATACCGTGAAATTTGTATCCTCCAACTCACTATTTGGGGTGAAACAGGAAGCTGAGGTTGGTATCGAGTGCTGGGAGAAGGTTCTGATCTCGTGGGATTTCTTCAATTGATATGAAGCTAAATCCCTTACTTAGATTTAATATTGTTGTCTTATAGAGTTGTAAATATTCAGCCCTAGTTTCATATACCTTGGAGACTTGGTTTAAAATCAATTACGAGTCTCCTAGTACTCTAATGTTGTTGACACCCATTCTTTTAGCTAGAATGAGGCCAAGGAGGAGAGCTTCATACTCAGCCCCGTTGTTTGTACATTTGAAGTTTAATTTAAAGGTGAAAGGTAGGATCTTTCCCTCAGGTGAAGTAAAGATCACTCCCGCCCCATCTCCAAAGTGACATCTAGCTCCATCGAAGTGGAGAGTCCAATACTTATTTGGAAAAATGGATGTTGGGATATCTGTCATATCTATTTCTTTTGCTTCAGTTACTTCTACCATAAAAACTTCATCTGATGGAAGAGAAGCAATTCCCAAGGTGTGTCCCATACCCATGGAATCAAATGGTAGGAGAATAGGTAATTCTTTCTCCAACAATTCGACAATTTTGGCGGTAGTCCCTAGTGACACTATTTTTATAACATTGGTCTCATTTTTGAGTGCTGGAATGTCCTCGGCTGGATTTGTAATCTCCAACTCTGTGGTGGGTATCAAATATTCTGTTGGTTTTGAATTAATTGGTTTGATGAGTTGAATTTTTGGGATTTCAAATTTGGAGTGAGCGCCCAATCTCTTCTTCAAATCAGCTAGGTGTATATCAAAGGGTTTTGGGTCACCTTGTGCCATGAATATTTTCCCTAAGTGTAGAAATCTTATTTCTTGGAATAGCGTGGAAGGGATTGCCTTCATGCGGTGTATCCATGGCCGACCAAGGATCATATTATAATTGGTTTCCCGATCCATAATGTAAAACTCAGTGAGGACCGTCTTGGGTCCTAAAGTGACTGGTAAAACTATGGTTCCAAATGAAGTGGCTTTGAGGCTATTATAACCTCTTAACGTATTTTGCGTTGTCGAATAGTTCCTCTCTCCATATCCTAACTTTTGAAGAAAATCAAAGGGGACTATATTAGTTGTTGCCCCATCATCAACCATTACACGTTTAACATAATTATTGTAGACCCAAACTTTTAAATGTAAATTTGGGTCACCTCTTCGTGAAATTTTAGCATCTGTTGGCATTTTGCTTATATCAAATATAAATTTTATCCCTATCTGGCTTCCCCAGAGGGTAAACGTCAAATTCCACATGGTTTACTTGTGTTTTTGGGGGAGGATTGATGTTGATTAAATGACCAAGGCCTAATGCTTATAAGAGAGCAGACCTATGGGTGGGAGAGTTTTTTAACAAATCCAAAAATGAGATGTGAGAGAAGGTTTTAGTTAAATCATTAATTAAATCATAGGTGCCTATGGGTTTTACCAATGTTTGTTTATTGTTTTCTGATTCCAATGGATAGCTTAGAATAGGTTGGGATGAATAATCATGTGTTCTTGTTATGGTTTCTACAGGTAGCTCGATGTCTAACTCCACTAAACAAACTATCTTAGTTTGAGGCCAAGTTCCTAATTGGGGTGCGACTGGTGGATTTAATGAAGTTGAAGCTTCATGATCATTGTTTCCTGTTATAACACCTTTGTTTGTTTTGTTAGAATCTAGCTTGTTGTTGGGGCGGTTTGGGAGCAGGTCATTGAAGATCCTTAGGGGTGCATTTTTAGGGAAACTTCCCTGCATAAGCGTTTGGTGTGGGTACTACGAATTTGCTAAAATCATATCTATAAAGAGTTGTTTTTAATCTTCTAGAAAACACTTTGCATGAATTTATTGTATTCATGACAAGTCCTAGTATCGTGGCCTTGAATCTTGTGGAAGCCCACAATATAGATTGGGATTACGGTTTGATGTTGTTAATTTAAAATATGTTGTGATCTGAAATTCGATAAGGTTGGTTGTTGTTAGAGTTAAAATTTTGAGGATGTTGCCTTTGGTTTTGACTCGATATCTAGTTGGGTTTCTATTTGGACTTTGTGTTTGGATTTTTTCGTTGTTGTTGTTATTGTTGTTTCCATGGTGGACGATTAAAATCCACCACATTGATTGTTGGAGTAAAATTGTTATTTCATTGACTATTAATGGTGGTGAAATGTTTACAACGTTTTCCCTTTTAACTTGGTCAGTTACTCCATCTATTGTAACTATGTGGTTCTTGTTAAGGATCTTAGGTCCTTGATTTGCATTCCTGGTATTAGGATAGGCTATGGTGTTTTTATTGGGAGTGGTTAATTTCCCGTTTGTCCCATATGTCTTACGACCACTATCTATCATTGTTTGGTTGATTCGGAGAGCACTCTCAAGTACTTCCTCATAAGTTCTTAGCAGGAACTTCTAGACTTCTTCCTTTATCTCTCTATTGAGAGAATTAAGGAATAAATCACATAGTTCCATTTGATCCATGTTTGCAGCACTTGTTGATGAGTAGAGAACCATACGCCATCTTTGAATAAAATGAGCAGCGGACTCATTATGTTCTTGTTTAATATGTAAGAATTCCCTTATTCCCATTCTTAACAACTTGTTCATGTCGAAAGCTTTGATGAATTTTGACACAAGTTGTTTAAATGAGTGTATCGAAGCTTTAGGTATTCTGTAATACCAATCAAGGGCAATACCTTCCAAGGTCTTAGGGAATATTTTAGTGACAACCCCATCCCAAGGGAGTAACTCCTATATGGCTGTGGCATAGGCCTTAATGTGTGCATTTGGGTCTCCTTCCCCTTTGTATTTGGGTAAATTGGGAAGAGGCCTTGGAAGCATAACACTTCATATGGTGAAGTCTAGGGGCTCTTTTAAATATTCTGAATAAGTCCCTATTGTGTAGGCCTTGACCATCGATGGGGCTTGCTAAGGGGGTTGAGGTGGAATGGGTTGTTGATATGGCATAGCATATGCATTTGTAGGGACATAAGGGAATCCATGTGATTGAATGAACATCCCGGGAGAAGAGAACATGTCTCCTTGTGGTGACTTTGAATAAATTTTTAAGTAAGGAGCATTGTTCTGGTATGGGTTGTTTGGTGCCAAAGTGGGGAGATGTCATGTTTTCAACTGGAATGGTGTTTGAAAATGTGGTCCTAGCTGGTGTTTATTGTGGGTAACTATAAGGATTTTGAGGAGGCATGCCCAACATGCTTGTTCCTGTAAGGAGGTCGACTTGACTGGGATGATGTGGAGGGTTGGGAATTCTTGCTTGTCCAATGTATGAGTTTTGGTATGCTTGAGCAAGTTCCAGCCCTCTAACCTTTTCAGCTAAGGCTGAAATGACCTCCATTTGTGAAGACGTAGCGCTTTACCTTAAGGGTGTTTGTTGTATAGCTTGAGGTTGTAAAGGGGTATGATACCCTGCTATGAATTGATCATTACCCTCTCAAGCTTTGCGAGGGTATTTCCCATAGGTGGATGAATGGGGGTGTTCTCTTGGAATAGGGTGTCAGACTATATTTGCAAACTTCCTATTGGTGGATACATGTTTTAGAAATGTTGTTCACTTTTAGCGAAGCGTGCTAAGTATTCCTCATCCAAAAAGGGGAGTGGATCTGATTGTCTACTTATATGTGGTCTGAATAAGACTCGAGGAGATGAAGTAGACTCTCTCAGTAAATGTCATATTGTTAGATCCTGATGGCTCTGGTTGTTGTGTTTGTGTAAAATAATCAAACTTCTTGATTCGGAATGAAGAACTTGAGCTAGTTCTTTGAGGGGAGTTTGTGATGATAAGTAATTATTTGAATAGTTATCCACCCATGCTTTGAAAGCAAGGGCGATGGTTGTCTATTTGTTTGACTATATTTTGCTTCCAAACCTGAGAGAGGTCTGCTATATGCATCGTATCCTGACATATTCAGGGGGTATATGAATAACCGTAGAATAATCGGAAAGAGTGAAGGTGGTTGAGAGAAATGAATAATAATAAAAGGAAGAAGCTGTTTGTTCACGTCGGGTTCACCAATTTTTTTGGTGAAGTGATGTGAAGGTTAATGAGGTAGAGAATATGAAACAGTTGTTTGTTTCATGTCAGTTCATCAATTTAATTAGAAGAACAAGTAGAAATTTGACTACGAATTAGAAGGTAGAAGTTTCACATCAGGTTCACCAATTTTGTACAAGAGAAAAGTGACATGCAAGGATGATAATCGACAAGTGACTTTCCGTGCACGACCTCTCGAGGTCGCGTTCCGAGATAGTCGGTGGTTTGAAATGCGGGTGACTTAGATGAAGCCATACTCGGGACTATGGCCAGTTTTCTATGATAGAAAAGCTACAGGTGAGGATGAGAATTGGCAATCAACTTTTCTATAGCTAACTATGGGAGGATCAGTGACTAAGATCCAGTAGTGTGATCTCCTGGTAGCTGAAATGATAAAGGGAGATTTAGAGGCTATGAGTGGGTAGCGTAAATTCCTATGGTTTATCTTTCTAATTATGATCTAAGTGTTAATCTAGTTTTGAAGTCTCCGAATTAACTTAAACTAAAAATAACAATTTATAATACTGCTGAAAAGGAAACTACTCTAAAAAAAATATATGATTGAAATGTTATAATTACGAATAACAATTAAACTACTTTTATACTAAAGTGAAACAAGCAAGATAACCTAGTGTGGTTATTCACCTATGCAGATGTGTGAATCTAGATAAAAGATAGATAATTAAATTAATTTAAAACCTTCAATCCTACCTTAGAAGTGGGGAACAAATCATAGTTTCTCATAAACTATCATTCCCCATAGCTTCCCTGGAAATATTGAAAGTGAGCTTAACTAAAATAAAATAATTCACTACTCTATTTGATACATTGTAACTAGAACTTTGATATCTCAAACCGGCATTTATAGAATAGTGGTAAATCCGAGTTGTGTGTGATTTTTTCCCCTCGAGTGTGATCTCCTCATTTCTTCGTGTCCTCGTGAATCCATAAAGTAAGTATATGATCATATCGCGAGAAGATGGTATTTGAACAATGGCAGCTTTGTATATAGATTGAATACAATGTGAGTAGGAGAGGGATAGTGCAAGTGAACAGAGCTTGACTATGCAATTCCTAATGGGATTTATTGGGAATACAACACAAGTGTACTAAGAGTTTTAGAATCTATCCTTGTGACAAAACAAAACCTATAACTTTAATGGATTCTAATCGGAAATGAAGCTATTCTATGCTAAATTGATTGTATGGAGCAACAATGGAACAAGACTGAAACAAGAAGATTGAATGACTTCTAACAACAAAGGAAAACTAATAATTGATGCAAAACATGAAGCTAGTAGAACTCTAGGCAAGAAATTCAAAAGACTGAACAATAGAATTGAGAAGATGAGGGGCCATTTGCTTGAAAACAAGCTAGCTATTTATAACCAATGCATTTACCAGAGGGTAACTCCCATTAGAACTCTTTTACTATAAACAAAGGAAAAACACTATTACTAGGGGACCAAAAACATTAATGCAAGCCAAAGTGGTTGAAGAAAGTGTGTAAAATCCAAGATTTACGTTTGATGCGATCGTCGGAAGGATCTGGAAAATGCGTATAGGATCGCGCCCTATGCGCAGGCGGTGGTTACAAGACCACCTCCTGTCTTAGGTGGTGGTCACAGATCGCCACCCAAGAAGGGTGGTGGTTTCACACGGACTGCCACCCAAGCATGCTGAGGCTAAGCAGGGCATATGAGATACAAGTATATACATGGCGAGCCTTTCTGGATTTCGAACACCTTACAAGGAGACATGTATCATCATTGGGGTACTTGTAACATTGTTCGTGGTGCAAAGTAGCCTACAATTTTAGGTACGTATAACCACTAGCAGTAGAAGATCTTGGAGAGACACTGAGGTATATTTGGGGACATCTTTGGTTGATTCCCAATTGAATGTTGATCCATTCTTCACAACTTTGATCATAAAGGATAAGCTACTTAAAAATTGTATGTTTGATTATGGTGCATCATGTAATGTCATGCCTCTATAATTCATGAATGAGTTGGATATGAAAGTGATAACATCCTATGGAAATTTTACTACCATGGACTCAAGAGAAGTGCTGGTAGTTGGTTGTGTAAAAGGTTTGGTTGTACAGCTTGCATCTTATCCCGAGAGGAATTTAAAATTAGATGTTGTGATTGTTGATTGCCCTACCAAACGAGGTATGTTTTTGTCAACAAAGTGGGCTGTAAGTGTTGGAGGGAGTTTCCAAATGGATATTTCTTTTGCCACCATTCCCATTGAGGGCAGCCTTGTCAAGCTCTATGGAGAAAAGAAAATGTTATATCTAATTGAGGATCCAAATAATGCTTCCTATGAGGTGTTTTTTTCTAATGTTGATGCCGATAATTTCATTGGTCTTGTTGATGGAAAAGAACACAAAATGGATCAGTCAAAGTGCCTTGAGCAGGTATGTTCTCCATGCACCTTGCTATTTGATGGAGCTTGCTCCAAATCTGGAAATGGTGCTGGTGTAATTCTAATTTCTCCTAGCTTGGAAGAATTTTTTTCCTTCAAGCTTAATTTTGAATGTACTAACAATATTGCTGAGTATGAAGCCTTGTTGTTGGGTCTAAAAATTGCATGGAAGTATGGTTTCAAGGACATAATTACAAGGGAGATTTAGAGCTAGTTGTCAAACTATTAAGAAAATTGTATGCTACAAAAATCAACGGATGAAGCAAAGTATAAACATGCACGATTTGGGATCTACTTCAAATGTTTGATTCCTTTAACATTGTGTATCATGACAAAGGTCTCAATGCTACTACTAACAATTTTTTAGTGTTGGGTTCTAGATTTTGAAATTACACCATTTCACCTTATTGTGAATACAACATTGAAGTGCTAACTAGGCCAGCTGTCCCTAACAACATCAAGCATTGGCAAGTGTTTGATGATGATTCTCAAGTGCAAAGGTTCTTGCAAAATCAAGGTGAGTTTTTAGATCATCATATTGATTGGGAACCAATGGTGTGTATGATCTGAAGGAAGAGAGACTTTGTTTGGAAAAGATATTATCCAATTGAAAACTAACATCGTTCCTAGAGGCCTTGTTACTCTTGAGTCTAATTTTAACAATGTTGATTGCAGCATCAATAGAAACATGTCCGCCTCAACAGATGATGGAAGAGCATGACTTGGGAACAAAGGAAAAACCAAGAAAATTTTGGTTGGGCAGTAGTTTAAGTAGGGAATAAAAATAGTCATGTCTTCAATTATTGAAACAATACCAAGATCTGCCTTTCTGGTCATATTCAGAGTGAAAGCATATAGAGAAGACTTGTTTCAGCATGATATCCCTTGAAACAAAATCCAAGCCATTTAGACAAAAGAAAATGCCAATTAATCCACTCCTCTCCATGAAAATGTAAGGTGAATTCAAGGAATTGAAGGAGGGAGGGATCATTCAGCCCACAAGGTATTCATCTTGGGTTGCAAACCTTGTGCCAGTCTTTAAAGAAGAATGGAGATATCAAACTTTATGTAGACTTCAAAAACTTGAATAGAGCTTCATTAAAATAAAATTATCCTTTTCCAAACATGGAGAACATGCTCCAGTTAGTAAGCTGGATCTGAATTTTTGTCCACCTTGGATGGTTTCTCTCAGCTCAATCGGGTTGTTGTCAAGGAGTCGAAATATTTAAAACTGCCTTTACCACTCCTTGGGAACATATTTTTATGTGAGAATGCTTTTTGGTCTCATGAATTTTGGGGCTACTTTCCAAAGAGCAATGGATGTTACTTTTTCTGGTTATATAAATGACTTCATTGTAGTTTATCGGGATGATGTGATTTGTATTCTCAAAGAGCAGAAAAGATCACTTGCAACATTTGGAAAGGATGTTAATCAGATGTAGGGAGTATGGCATTTCTCTTAATCCAAATAAGTGTCATTTTTGCATGCAAAAGGCCAATCTGATGGGACATATTGTGTCTAAAGATGGTGTTATGATAGACCCTGAGAGAGTGGAAGCAATCAGCAAAGTACCTATCCCAAGAACCAAGAAAGGCATCCAATCTTTCTTTGGTCAAATTAATTTTATTCGAAGGTTTGTTTCCAGCTTTGCTGAGTTGAATCTTCCAATTACATGCATGCTAAAGAAGGACCAAGTTATCAAATGGGAGGAGGCTTCCATTCAAGATTTTGAAGGAATTAAGGATGCACTTAAACATGCACCTGTTTTAGCAGCCCCAAACTATAAGAGGCCTTTCCAAATCTTTTCTTTTACCTCTGAGTATACCATTGCTTTTTTTTTGCTGCAAAAGGATGAGAATGGGGCTGAAAGGCCTATTTCCTTCTTTAGCAAGGCTTTACAAGTTGCTGAGTTAAAGTATACAATCATGGAAAAATAAGCATTTACCTTGGTGAAAGCAACAAAGGTTTCCAGGCCTTATATTTTAAGTTCAAAAGTTGTTTCTTATGTTCCCCACACCATCATAAAAGACATCTTATTAGAGATGGAGATCTCAAGAAAAGATGTAGATGGGTGAACAAATTGCAGGAGTATGATATGGACATCCAATCCACAAAGCTAGTAAGGGGTTTGGGTCTTGCTAAGCTCATGGTGAGAGCAACCTGCAGATCGTGGAAGTGAATGAAGTAGAAGAAGAAAGGGTAGATGTTCTTAGGAAATTAGTAAGTTGAGTGGTACAAGAATATAATCTTTTACCTCAGACACCTTTTTTGTCCTGGTCATTTAAATAAAAATCAGAAAATATCCCTCAAGTTGGCTTCTCAAAAATATATCATCACAAACCTTGGGTTAGCTTGGAAGAACCTTGAAGGTGTCCTCTTGAAATGCATAAGCGAAGATGAAGCTCCCAAGATAGTTGTTGATTTCATGGAAGGGGTCCTCTCAAAATTTCCCTCTTTTGAAAGTAAAAAAATGGGAGTTTGTGGAAGAAACTTTGTTGGAAGAGTAATAGTGTTGTCCTCTCAAAATTTCCCCTCTTTTGAAAGTCAAAAAATTGAAAATTTTGAGTTAACACCTTTTATGATGTTCTAGTGAAGAGAAAAGTTGAGGAGTTAGGGAAAATTCATGTTTTTGAGTCATTTTAGTGATTTACGGGTCTGTCGGACATTTTTGTCCCATATGTCCCAAGTTCTAATGGACCCTCTGTTCCTCGATCATCCGCTTTCCCTGAAAATCTGTTTAACTTTCGGGTCTATTAAAACTTTTTGTTCCAAATGTTCTAAGTTCACCGGGCTCTCTGTTCTGTTAGGAATTAATAATATCTAATGCGTAATAATTCCTCAAAATCACAATAATAAGAAGTATGAATAGAATTACAGAAATGAAAAATGCACAACACGAAGACAATATTTAACGTGGTTCACCCAATGTGGGCTACATCCACCAAGAACACTTGCTCAAATTTTATTACAAGCCAACAGTCTTCACAATTACAATAATCAGATCTTGTTTGGAGCTGTGCTCAACAAACCCTCCCGAATTCACACTTGAATTTGCACACACTATTCACCTTCACAAAACACACTCATATAAATCCTATTGTATGTCCATCTATTTATAAGTACATCAATAGGTAGCCGAAGAGGTGGTTTTACAAAACAATGGGTACCGAAAAACCATGGGCCCAAAAACAACCCATAACAGTTACCCATTACCCATGGGTTAATAAACCACCCATGAAAATTTGCTTCAGGGGCTTCACCCCCCGAACCCCCTTGACCCGCTCACCGACGAGCAAGACCACCGTAAAAATATCGAGTGTAACACATGGAAGGTGTACCAAAATCTAACATGAAAACAGGCTCCATAAACATAACAATCTCCCACTTGAGACTCGATTTCCGCTAAGCAAGCTTCTCAACCCTTCACTAGCATCTCGTGAAGGCCAACCAAAGCTGAACATAGCTTTAGTTTATCCTTATGACCACCTTGGTCATCATGTCTGCAAGATTCTCGATGGTATTAATCTTCTCCAACTTCAACTTATCTTCCTCCAAAGCTGTCCTAATGAAGTGATATCTACAACCGTATATGCTTCATCTTGTAGTGGAAAGCAGATTTCTTAGCTAGGTGTATAAAGCACTCGACTATCACTATGTAGCTTACATTCCTCCCGCTTATGCCCCAACTCCTCAAGTAATTTTTGTAACCAAATCATCTCTTGGTTTGCCTCTGTGGCAGCAACATACTCAGCCTTCGTGGTTGACAAAGCCACCAGCTTCTGTAGTCGTGAAATCTAGCTCACTGTTGTCCCACCTACAGTGTAAATATAACCTGTCATGCTCCTCTTGTTGCCTACATCTCCAGCCATGTCTGAATCTACATAACCACGTAAAGTGGTGTCTGATCCACTGTAGCACAAAACTATCCCCGTGGTCCCTCTCAAATACCAAAGGATCCACTTTACTACTTACAAATGCTCTTTACCTGGATCACTCATAAATCTACTCACAACTCCCACTGCATGGGCAATATCGTGCCTAGTGCACACCATAAAGCATACATCAAATCGCCAACCGATGATGAGTAAGGTACCTTGGACATCTAGTTTCTTTCCTTCTGTCTTGCGACACATCTGCTCCTTTGATAACTTAAAATGGCCTCGCCAAAGGATTCCCAACCGGATTAGCATCCTACATGTTAAACCTATCCAATACCTTCTTTAATGTACTCTTCCGAGATAAAGTCAGCTTCCATTCCTTCCTATCCCGAGTTATCCTCATACCAAGGATTTGTCTGCTACCCCCAAATCCTTTATATCAAAGGATTCACTTAGCTATTTCTTGAGTACTTTTATTTCCCGCATGTTTTACCGCAACCAACATATCATCAACATAAAAATATAGGATAATATAACATCCATCCTCAAATTTATTTATATACACGCAATGGTCGAATGACATCTAATATAACCTTGCTCCATCATGAAGCTATCAAACTTCTTATACCATTGACGTGGAGCTTGTTTCAAGCCATACAAGCTATTCTTCAATTTGCACACCATATCCTCTTTACCTTTGACTTCATATCCTCTCAAGTTGTTGCATATATAGCTCCTCCTCCAAATCACCATGGAGAAATGTAGTATTTACATCTAACTATTCTAAGTGCAAGTCTTCTGTTGCAACTATTCCAAGAATAGTTCTGATAGAAGTCATTTTTACTACAGGAGAAAAAATCTCATCAAAATCTATACCTTGTTTTTGTGCAAACCCCTTGACCACCAACCGGGCCTTATAGCTTTTCTTTCCTCCTTTTTATTTAAATTTTTACACCCACTTCTTCTGTAATGCTCTTTTGCCTTCCGGTAGCTTCACCAAATCCCAAGTCTAGTTCTCCATGAGAGACTTATGCTCCTCATCCATGGCTTGCTCCCACTTCTTACTGGCATCTACCTGCATTGCTTCATCAAAGCTCTTTGGCTCTCCACTATCATTGAGTAATAAATAATAAAGAGAAGGAGAAAACATTGTGTTATTTTCTTACCCTAGAAGACCTCCTCAATGTAGGAGTTTGGGGTTCCTATTGAGTAGGTTCCTGAACTGATTCATGGGTCACTGTCCCATCCGGAAGATCCTCTACCACTACATATTCTTTCTTGGATTCTTCCCTATTTTCCTGCAATTGTTGCTTATACATGAATTTCTCATTAAAGACCACATCCCTAATCGAATTATTTTCTTGTCCTTAATACTCCAACATTTAAATCCAAAGTCATTACCACCATAACCAATAAAAGTGCATTTTTCTAATTTAACCTCTAGCTTAGTTCTATCATCCTTTTCAATATGAACAAACATCTCACATCCAAAGACTCTAAGAAATGAGTAATTGACTTTCTTACCGTACCAAGCCTCCTCGGGTATGCCTCCATCCAAGGCACTTGAGGGTCCTCTGTTTATCAAGTACACAGCTGTGCTCACCACTTCTACCCAAAAATAAAGAGGCAGTCCTACATGTATCCTCATGCTCCTAGCACATTCCATTATTGTTATGTTCATCCTTTTTGACACCCCATTCTATTGCGGGGTTCCTGGAACCATCTTTTTCCTGTGGATTCCATTCTTAGAACAATAATCATCAAATTCATTGTTGTAATACTCCCCTCCATTATCTGACCTGAGACATTTTAACTTAAGACATGTTTCATTCTCTACCAAGGCTTTCCATTTAACAAAAGTATCAAATACATCAGATTTATTTCTAATATAATAAACCAAAACTTTCCTTGTTGCATCATCAATAAAAGTAACATAATAACTTGAACCCCAAGAGATGATACCTGAGCTAGCCCCAACACATCAGAATGTACCAGCTCTAACTTACTCTCTTTCTTCATAGGTCCAACCTTGAGAAACCTTACCCGCTTCTATTTCCCATATATGCAGTTCTCACAGAAATCCAAACATGTTTTTGTATATCTAGGAAAATTCTTCTTTATGATGTCCATGCCCTTATGGCTCATATGACCGAGCCTATAGTGCCATAATGTTGTATCTACATCTGAAGCCACAAGATTACAATCAATAGTACTATCAGTGGATAAATACAAGGTTCCAACCTTCTTACCTCTTGCCACCACAAGAGCACCCTTGGTAACCTTCCAAGAGTCAGCTGTAAATATCACAGTACAACCATCACTTCCCAATTGCCTCACCGATATCAAATTTCTCCTTAATGTAAGCACATGTCTGACATCCTTCAATAGCCATGTATTCCCATTCTGCATCTTAACTCGAACAAAACCTTTTCCAACTATACTGCAAGGCTCATCATCACCAAGAAAAACATGCCCAAAATCCCCTTGAACATAATCAACAAAATAATGCCTATGTGGAGTAGCATGAAAAGAAGCCCCTGAATCTAAAACCCAAGATTCAATAATATTATGCAAAGAAAGAATTAAAGCATCCTAGCATACATTACCCGATGCCAAATTTTCCTCCTTGTTTTCTTCCTATTGTTTCTTCTTATCTCGAAGCTCCCAACAATCCTTTGCATGCCCAAACTTTCCACAATTCCAACATACAATCTTGCTCTTGGATTTTGACCTTGCCCGATCTTTCGATTTTCCATGGTTTCCTCTATTCTTTTGTCTCCCTCTAGTTTCCACTGTCAAAGTATTCCCTGAAGTAGAAGATTCCCTAGAGATTTTTCTTCACATTTCCTCACTTAGAATCACCCCTAAAACATCCTCAAACTTCAACTTTGAGTTAGCTGGAACCAAGTTGCTTACCGCCATTACCAGGCTATTCCAACTTTCAGGTAAAGAGCATAGAATTAATAAAGCCCTATTTTCTTCATCAAATTATATTGTAACCAAAGCTATCATATTCACAACTGTATTGAAATCATTTAAATGATCTGCTACTGAATTATTCTCAGACATCTTCATATTAAACAACTTTTTCATTAAAAATATCTTGTTAGAGGCAGAGGGTTTTTCATACAACTTCCCTAATGCATCCATTAGATCTTTTGTAGTCTTTTCCTTTGAAACATTAAATAATACCGAAGATGCAAGACACGGCCAGATTGTCCCAAGTGCCTTCCTATCCAAGCAAATCTCATTCTGCATCTATCATACTCGAGGGTTTGTTCACCTTCTCAAACAATGGAGTATAAATATCCTTCGATAAAGGTAATATTCATCTGCATCTTCGAAAGACTAAAATTATGCCCGTTGAATTTATCAACCCTAGATCTTCCATCATCTGCCATAGCTCCCACTCAAGCTAAAAACTTTCCCTGTGATTCAACACTTCAGCAAACCAAACTAGGCTCTGATACCAATTGTTAGGAATTAATAATATCTAATGCGGAATAATTCCTCAGAATCACAATAATAAGAAGTATGAATAGAATTACAGAAATGAAAAATGCACAACACGAAGACAATATTTAACATGGTTCACCCAATGTGGGCTACATCCACCAAGAACACTTGCTCAAATTTTATTACAAGCCAACAGTCTTCACAATTACAATAATTAGATCTTGTTTGGAGCTGCGCTCAACAAACCCTCCGAATTCACACTTGAATTCACACACACTATTCACCTTCACAAAACACACTCATATAAATCCTATTGTATGTCCATCTATTTATAAGTACATCAATAGGTAGCTAAAGAGGTGGTTTTACAAAACAATGGGTACCAAAACCATGGGCCCAAAAACAGCCCATAACGATTACCCATTACCCATGGGTTAATAAACCACCCATGAAAATTTTCTTCGGGGGCTTCACCCCCTTGACCCACTCACCGGTGAGCGGGACCACCATAAAAATATCCAAGTGTAACACATGGAAGGTGTACCAAACTCTAACATGAAAAATAGGCTCCATAAACATAATAGTTCCCCAAACGCCCATGTCGGACACATCGAGCCCTTCGCGTACTTTTGTCTTATCTATCCCAAAAGCATCTGTGCATTCCATCCCCGCTTTTCCCGCATTGGCCAAATCGCATCTTCACATCCCTCACATTTCTAAGTTCCTAGACTACCCGTGCTCTTTTGGCCTGCATTACCGCATCACCCACGTTGGTCGATCACATTTTCGCGTCCCTCATGTCCCAAATGTACCAAAGACCATCCGGGCTAGTTTTTTCCACTCTTCCCAATGCTTTCCTTTTTGAGTCAGTGCATATGAATTTAATGCGCATTTATAACCTTCTCTCTCCTAAAATGGATATTTAATGGGACTACCCTCTACACATTTTTACACACTGCTTACTTGCTACCATTCGCTCAAATCCTTGCAATCAAGACCGTCTACTCGTGCTCCCATTCCCCTTGCATTTTTATTACGAATTCAAGTTGTGAAGGTTGTTTCTCTATCTGTTATCAACATGAAGATCAAATTTTAGGGTCAAGAACATGTTTCACTGCTCGAATCTTCTGTTCCCGATATCGGGGATAGTGAGGTTCGTCACCTAGATTTTGGTGATTTCTGGAGCAGGTTGACTGACCCTAATCCCTCTCCCATGGCACAAATGATCAATGACAGTGGCCTTGCATTTGCTATGGGTTTCCCGATCTCGATACAGTGTGCGACACTATACTCACCTACGGAGCTCACTTCAACCCTGACACGAATGAATTATCTAATGTGCATGGGGAACTGATCACCAAACTAGATGTTATTGCCATTGTCGCTGCTCTATGGATCCCAAAAATTGAAAACTCGTGGTTATCTCTCAAGCTCAAGCACAGACTCTCTTCGAGAAAGACAAGTGATAAATACAAAGCGAGGATAGCAAAGTCATGGTTGAAGAACCCTAAAAAGGGAGCATCTTGACTTTCCAAGGCTCTGTTTAGGGCTGATTTTAACGAAGAACTATCTGATTTCATCATCTTGTTAGCTCGTGTCATGGGCTTACCCTCCACCAATGAATTTCACTTTTGGATGTGCCCGCTCATCAACATCATCTGCAAAGGTAGCCAGAACATCAATTGGGCAGAAATCATTTGCATGAATTTGACATAACAGTTGTCCAATGTGCAACAAACCAAGAAGTTCTATATGACTTCTTATCTTATGTATACCCTAGCAAACATCTTGGTAATGGTTTAGTTTCACATACATCGAGGTTCAAAAGGTTGAACCCATTTATGCATACTGCCCTCATTTCACCCTTGAAACCAGAAATCATAACTTTAGGAGGGTGAATGATGCTTTTACCATGTACATTGTGAGGCTTCTAGAAAGTGATACTGCTAGAAGATTTTCTAATGAAGCCATGAACCTGATAGCAAAATATGGAGCTTTCTTCATTCAATTTAGAAGGTTTTTGTATATCAAAGTTGCTTGATTATGAGAACACACCTCTCAAACTCCCTATGTTTTGTAATGATAAGATGGCTTTGATTGAAGTATGCAGGCAATTGGATAAGTTACATAGAACCTGCAGAGACAAGAAAATCTCTGGGCTGCATTTCCCCATATCCTTGGGTAATTATACATGTAAAACACTTTGGATGCTCAAAACATAGAAAGGGCCCTTGCTCCCATCACTGTTCACTTCTTCAGGCCCAGGACCTATTTTGATTTGAAGAAGTTCATTGAGCTAAATCTCATAATCAATTATCATCATAGATCAGATACTGAGGACTACTGGGCCGATTGTGCAGATGACTTTGAAGCAAGGTGGAGGCATTATGGTAGATTCTCCCTCCAGCTGATAAAGGAGCTCAATCTATATCAAATTCCTGAAGGGCTTCAAGATGACAATGCAAACTGTTGTCATATGAATATGATACATTGATCAAGCATACTCCCTTGGAGGATCTGGACTGGTTCAAGAGGGAGAAGGATGACTTGGCTGAGATTCTGGCCCCTGTCCTTGTAAGAACCAAGGTCTGGTTTGACAGAAGGGTCCGAGAGCTTAAGAAGAATCCAGGAGAATCTTCCTCCAAAGATACTTCAACCCCTAGGAAGGAGTCACATACACCTAGCTCGGAGGTACCTGCACAAACTCCTCCTCCTTCCTCAAATAAAGAACCTGAATCATCCACCCCTTCTTCATCTACTCAAGTATATCAAAAGAAGGTGAAAGAGGTTAAACAGGAGCCGATTGAGGAAGATCCCCTGTTAAAGCATTCAGAACTACCTTCGGGGCCAGAGAACGTCATTGTTCTCAGTGAAAGTGATGATAGTGAAGTACCAGTCCCTGTAGGAACTTCAGAAGCTACAATAGATAAAGAGAAGGAAGTGCATAGCACTGAACCTCCAAGTACCACTGATTCCTCTGCCCAAGAAGCTCCAGATACTCCACTCACATCTCTACTGGAAGCAACAATAGTAAATACTTTAAGTGCCATGAGTTCTCTTGCTCTTGGATCTCTTGCTCCTCCTCCTTCTTCCTCCACTTTTGCATGGGTACAACCCTTGGTTGATAGCAGGAAGAGGAAGCCTTCTTCTCAATTGACAGGGCCAAATTTTGATGTTGTGGTAGCCTTGTTGGGCACTACTCCTTCTACTCCTGCAAAGAGAGCTAAAACAACTTCAAGGATAGTGACAGATGTCCAAGGCCAAAAATTTCTTGAGGTAGCAAAACCTAAGGTTGATAAGGTAGAACAAGATCTACTAGCCTCTGATCTGGAGCTTTCTAGGATCCCGATGGGAGAATCTACCCCTGAGAGTGAGGTGCATAACCTCCAGGAAACAGTAACCAAAGTTATTGAGAGAGTAGAAAAAGGTAAACAGACTATAGAGCAAGCTGGAGGAACAAGCTCAAATTCTTTCTAGCTTCATCAAGTCATTATTATCTAAGGACAAGGTTTTGGATCCTACTCCACTGACTGCCCTTCCACCACCTATGATTCTTAGTCAAGATGAAGTCCAGAGCATTAAATACATACATAGGTATTCCATCTACGGGAGAGCTATGGAAGCCATGGTGGACGACATGATCATTGCAGGTTTGAATTTCATTGTAGAAGCCTTCAAACTCAATGAGAAGGTGACTAATCTATAACAAAAGCTCTCCTCTACAATTGGGACCATGGATAAAGAACTTAAACTTTGGAGTAGCTGCATAGTGGATCTTCACCTGATGGGACAGGCTGATGAAAATATATTGATGGCCAGCAAGGTTTTTGATGATGCCAAAGATAATTTATCAAGGTCATGGGTTTTCAGCGTGGAATGGAAAATAAAATTTCTGGAGGAGGCTTTAGGAGAGTTGAGAGCATTGGCAGAAGGGAGAAGCCTTCAAAACTTGTGTTGTATCTACTTTCAAAGATATTCACTGTCATCTTCATGATGAAACTTTAGGTGTTCCTTTCTCTCTCCAAGAAATTAAAACTCAATTCAGGGCATTTGTTAAAGAAAACTTGTTCAAGGAGGAATCAATTACCAAAGAGAAGATAAAGGAGATTTTCTCTCTTCAATCTGCTATTGAAGAGGCTAATAAAGAATATCATGCACACACTGAGTTTGATAAGGAGATGGAGAAATGCCTAGGTACTTGGACTCAAGCTACTGCCAACACATCAGTCCCATGAGGTAGAGACATAGCAGAAGCATTAAAAAAGTTCAGGCAACGAATCCTCAAGTCGGTGGGCCCTCCTCAGCAATAGGTAGTTGTTTTCTCTTCCAGCTCCTCCCTTCCTTCTTTTTCTCAAATCAGGCTTATTGTAATTAGTTAAGGGTTTTGTGTCAAGCATCTCCTTAATTTTAGTTAAAAGAAGTAGTTACTAAGTGTAACTAATTTGTAAGATATATAATGGGCTCTCTACACCATTCTGTAGGGCTGGAACTTGGTTTATTTTTGAAAGTGTTAAGGAGTAAAAAAGCAATCAATACAAAAGATCTTTCTTTCCATGTCTATCTGGTCTTGTTCTTTCATTACTATCTGTTAAATGTTATTGAATCATTTATCTGTGTTACTTCAAGAAGCTTTGTATTCCTGTAGATGTAATTTCTAGAACTTTGTGTCTTTGAAATAACATCTTATTGTCTCAAATGCAAATGGTTCTGTTCCAAATAATTTCATTCTGGCATGCGTAAGGAATTATTTTGTTATCTATATTTCTTGAGAGTGCCTTTCTGCCCCTTCCCACTACTTCATTCCTCTATCCTTTTGTATTGATGATCTGTTCTATTTTAACACTTTCATGATATCCGAGTTCCCCATTAAAACTATACATTGTACATGTGTAAATAAGTTTTTGCCTTTAAATAAGGGAACCTCTCCCATTAAAGAGGAGGGACTTTCTGTCCCTAACTATTGTTCTCAATAAAGTCCTTTTTGATGACCAACAAATAGAACATAAGATTTTGAGAGCTGGCTATTGGTGGCCTACTCTCTTCAAAGATGTAACCCAGATGGTTAGAAAATGTGATAGTTGCCGATGTTTCTCTAGAAGACTGAGAGCTTCGGGCTCCCTTCCTTTGCAGCCTGTATCAATTGAAGCTCCTTTCAAGCAATGGGGGATGGACTTCATTGGTGAGATTTCAGATCCTTCTAGTGCAGGCCATAAGTGGATTCTTGTAGCCACTGATTATTTTACAAAGTGGGTTGAAGCAATCCCATCTAAGAAGGCAACACACCAAGTGGTAATGGACTTCTTGTTGAATCACATCATATGCAGATTTGGAGTCCTAGTCAAGATTGTAGCTAATAATGCCATGTGTTTTAGATCCAAACCTTTAATGGTAATGTGCAATGAATATGGAATCAATCTGACTTATTCTTCAAACTATAACCCCAAGGGAATGGAAAAGATGAGTCCCAAGAATAAGAATTTGTTAAAGATCATTAGAAGAACTTTGGAGCAAAACAAGAAGAAATTTGGTGAGCAATTAAAATTTGTAGTTTGGGCTGATAGGATGACTCCTAAAAGAGCTACTGGTAAAATCCCATTTGAATTGGTGTATGGAACTCAAGCTTTGCTGCCCTTACACCTACAATTATCTTCATTTTAGTTTTCCCAATAGTTGGAAGATCAAGAGCTTGGCCCATATGAATCAAGGATCAATCAAATTATTGAGCTTGATGAGGAGAGAAGAGCATCCCATCAAAGGCATGTCAGATTTAGGGAAAAATTGAAAATATTGTTTTGACAAGAAGGTACTCCTAGTACCTTCAATGTTAGAGATCTGGTTTTGTTGTGGGATAGTAGGCATGAAGACAAGGGAAAGCATGGAAAATTTGATGCATTATGGATGGGCCCTTATGCCATTGATATCAGAATTAGTGAACATACCTTCTTTCTCAAGGACTTAGATGGGGAATTACCTTTGGAGCTACCTATTAATGGCGAGACATTTGAAGCATTTCTGGATTAATCCCCAAATCTAAGGTATGCACCAATTATATAGTTATATAGTCTTTTTTGTTTTGTTTTTGGTGTTTTGTCGGTTTTGTGGTTTGCCTTGCTATGTGGAAGCCATTTTTGTCGGGTTCTCAGCTATTTTTGGTGATTTTGGCTCATGAATCCTTTGCCCAATGGATTATTTTGGCACTCGGTCTACATTTTGTCCTTGTGGCACTCACTAGGAGTGCTCATCCCCAAGCAAGAGTTGATGTTGGTGCCATTTTTGAGCTTGCCTCATGTTGCCCTAATTTTTCAAATCTGTATGTGCTAAAAAACATTTTATCCTTTGATTTGATGGTCTACAATTCTTCCCCTCCAATTGAAATGCTTTAAAAATGCTCACAAGCTTGTTTTTTTTCCCTAATTTGAAATAATAATCCAAGTTTACCCTTTTTTGTGCCCTAGTTTTTCCAATTTTGTGGGCTATGTCATTTTTCCCTTTGCCAGATCGTGGAAAAATTGAAATTGATTAAATCATACTTGTTTTTATTTGAAAATCCAAATCCTAGATCGGGAATGTTGTAAAAAACAAGGTTCAGTTGATTTAAAATCAAAAATCTGCCATCCTTGGTGAAAAAATTGAATTCTAGGGCATCCTTTGAATTTTTCACATTTTGACAGTCATACGGGCATCATTTTCCCATCAAATTCATCCTCAGAAGGTATTGGCAATGTGGTGGGTTTTCATTGGCCGAGGAGAGGTAGGGAGTCGGATCCCCTTTGAAAATTTTGGCTTTATTTTGCAAAATTTCCTAAGTCAAAATTTTGCCCGAATCCCTGCAGCCAACCAGAGTTGGACACATGTCCTAAAAGTTTCAAAATGGAAGAAGGGGCCAAAGGAAAATTTTATGAATTTTTTTCCTTTATTGTCTAAAAGGTGAAAAATGAAAAATGGCTCCGCTCCAATCCAAGGGAGACACGTGTCCAAGAGGGAAAAAAGGGAAGAAGTTTTTGGTTTGTGTGGGAACGCGGGCCTTCGGAGGTCATTAAGGTTTTTTGCCTTTTTGGAAAAATGGTTAAAAGTGAAATTTTGGAGTGCAGCCCCAACAAGGAAGAAGTTTTTGGTTTGTGCGGGAACATGGGCCTTCAGAGGTAAAAAGGAAATTTTTCCTTTCTGGAAAATAAGCTAGAATGAAAAATTTTAGCGTGCCCCTGTGAACAAATCACAAGTGGACACATGTCCAACAGAGTCAGAGGGAAGAGCGGGCCATGGAAGGAAAAGGGAAAATTTTCCCTTTCAGTCAAAAATACCTAGGGTAACATTTTAGAACATGGCCCCGCAGTGAGTCAGTTCCAGACACGTGGCAAAGGCAAAGCAGTCAGCGGCCCGGCGGAAGGAAAATTGAAAATTTTCCCTTAGCAAAAAGGGAGTTAAAATTAAATTTTGGGTCGAATCTCTCGCAACAAATTAGGAAAGGACATGTGTCCAAAAAGGAAAAAGGTAGAAGAAGGGGCCGAAGGAAAATTTTATGACTTTTTGCCTTTGTTGCCTAAAAGGTGAAAAATGAAAAATGGCTCCACTCCAATCCAAGTGAGACACGTGTCACATTTTAAGGGTCAAAGGTGGGCAAAGTGGGTCGGCGGGCCGGTGGAGGTAGGAGAGAATTTTTCCAATTTTCAAAGAAGGCTTAAAATAAAAATTTGGAGCACTGGCCTGCAACGAAGCACAAGGAGACACGTGGCGAGGGAGAAATTGGAGGTGTGGGCCCGTGGGGAAAAAAGTGAAATATTTCCAATTTTCTAAAAAGGTCAAAATGCGTAGAATTGAAGCACGATTTCAATGGGACCCACCATATGCCACATGTCAGCTCCAAAATTCAAAGGTGGAGGGGCGGAGGAAAAAGTCAAATTTTTCCATTTTTTCAAAATGTCAAAAAGACAAAAGTAAGCCCAAATTGATTTCCAATCATTTTTTGCCACGTGTCTGGCCTTATCCAAAAATTAAAAAGGTAACTCAAGCTTATTTTTAAGTCCACATCTTCCACGTGGAGGGCCAGGATTACAAGATGGATAAGATTGACGGTTGTTCTACATCCATTTGTTTTGACCACCATGGGAGCTCCAGGAAGCTTGGAATCACAATTTTTGCAACAAAATTCATCAAATTTATAGTGATTTTGTGTCATCTTAGCCTTCTAGGATCATTGGCATCACTTTCATGGATTAATTCTTTGATCTGAGGTGATTTTGAAATAAATTTTTCCCTCATCCGTCCAAAAACATGAAATGACAAAATCAAAAGTTGCAGAGGTAATTTGAAAAGGTAAAAAGGTGAAAATGATGAGCAAGAGGTGTTTGCATGCCTCAATGATGAAAAAAATGCCTCCAAGATGGATAATGATCCAGAAATTTGTAATGATTTAATATTTTTGGGCACACCTAGCGGCTGTGAGTGTTTTTTTGTTTGATGTCATTTTCATTAAATCATGAAGAATTATTAGAATGAATTGATCCCTTGACATATTCTTTTCTTGGGAAATAAGGATAAAATGTGGAAAGAGATATATAATGCATGTTTTGAGACAAGTAGAGGGTCGGGTAAAAATTGAAAATCATGAGAAAATTATGAGAAAAGGCTCATCTTCCGAGAAACCCACCAAAGAACCAAGATAATTTTTTATGTTTTGGATCTTCATGTATGTGAGTTGGTTACAAGTTTATAGCCATCACACATGCTCTAAGATTATTCATGAAACTCTCTCCGCTGATGAATCTAACAATCTTTGAGTTAATCTATGTTTTTTCTGGGCAATATGATGTCTATTATCATTTTTTTAAATGCCTACAAATAGTTTTCATTGTTCTTGTTTGCAATCTTACATTGAAAGTCTTTAGAAATCACAGAATCTCCATTTCTTGTTAATAGTTTAGTGGCATTTGCAATCTCATGTTTAGAAGAGTCTTCATCTGATAAAGAGATAAACAAATTTAAAATCACTTTACCTTCCTTGACTACAGAGATTACTTGTAAGCCTTTGGGGGTACCTTAGGCGTGGTTTGATCAAGGATTTTTGTGTTTAATTGAGTTATTTACTTCAAGATTTTGTGGTGAATTCTCAAATATTGTGTGAAGAGTGCAACCTAGGCTTCCATTTATGCCTCTTTTGGTCAAAAGAATATCTTGATTATTTGAAGCATTTTATTTGATAGTTTGTCAAGTATTGTAGAGGTTGTCAAAGATCTGATATATCCCAGTTTGTCTTGTCAACACCCCACCAAAAAATTCATTCAAACAAACTAATCCTACCCATACTACCCCTACATTGCATTGTGTGTCAATAAAAGGATCTAACCCATCTACAAAAATGCACATGGAAAATCAAGATTATACAATGTCTTCAAGATAACCCTTGCCTTGCATTGAAAATATCTCCATGATCTAGGAGTGACAACTTGTGAAAGTCATATTTGGAGTGTTCATCATATTTTCCCAATGCCTTTTCATACTATTTACATAAATTGAGGGATATCTTCATCTCCTTCACCATTTGGGGGTTACAAAATAGGTTCTCTTACCTTGGTTGAGAAGGCATAACCTAAAATAGTGAGGATCGGATCAAATCCTTTCAAAGTTCTATTCATCTCTCCACAAATATGAGTTCTAGTTTGATCACATCCTGGCTACAAAACTACACACATCATGATCTATCTGACTTCAAGCTTCATGTCATATCTCTGATGCTACTCAAACTGAAAAGGAGAAAAAAATTGGGTACCAACAGTTACCACAACCCTTCTACCCCCATATACATACTATCAATAACCTCCCATTTCATCTATTATTCACTCAGGGTACGTACCCCCTGTTTCACTTCCTTCTTCCCAATCAACCTACATGGCAGCACCATACACTAGAGTGCCACCCCCATTATATGGCCAAAACCAACCCTCTCATGCTATAGGAGGCATCCAATCATCACAACCCACCAACGACCTAATTAAATTACTATTGGACAAGATGCAAACATTGGAGGCATCGGGCCAGGATCTCGCAACACTCTCACCTACGATGAGATTTGCAATGAGCCCATTCACCCATCCATTCCTATCCATTCATACCCCGTGCATTGGGAAATTCCTAAATTCAATCATTTCAATAGAAAAGAATACCCACAAAGAAAGCATTTGCATTCATTCAAACATGGGTGTTATCTCGATCACTCATGATGATGCGGCTCTTTAGAACCTTTCCCATGTCCCTCACTTTGGACCTACATTAGATTGGTATAGTGGGTTACCTAAACACTCTATATTCTCATTCAATCAGGTAGCCCAAGCCTTCTTGGATCATTTTTCTATCAATATCGTTAAGAAGGTTACCGTGACTAATCTATATTCCACATGTCAAGTATGAGGACGGATCTATCATAGATTTTTTCACTCATTGGCATAACCCGATCAACCAACTTACCTTCCAACCGCCACAAACCAAACTCGTCGAGCTCTTCACATGGGTTTGTGCCATGCATATATCATTGACCTTACAGGTCCAAACCTTCCAAACATTTGATGAAGCATTCACTATGGCATGAAAGTTAGAGATTCGAGGCCATCGAAGAGAAGAAAATCCGATTCTGCAATAAGAATTTGGCATTCAAGTCGAATGATACCTCTTCTTCTTCCAAAACACAAACCAATTATTCAAAATCTAATGGCACCACTAATGCGGTGGTACTTAAGGTTGGCCAAGCACATCTCACAAATCAGCTACCCCTTCATCTAATCTCTCACCTATCTAGACTTTTCAATTCAGATGAGAGCAGCGAAAATATACCCCAATCGGGGAGCCTTACTCTTCTATCTTATAAAATCTTATCAAATCCGGAGCCATCACTCTTCCACCCATAAAACCACACACTGGTTTTGACCCTACTCACCCCATGCCTGCATGGTATAAAGAACATGATTTCTGTAATTATCATTGAGTAAAGGGTCATAGTGATGCTAAGAATCGCATCACTTTAAAAAATAGTGTCCAAGAAATGCTCAAGAAAGGTGAGTTAACCATGGATAATCCTAATGCACCTTCCAACCAAAACCTACATATCTTCAAGAAACCATTTCCTAACCATGCCCCTTCATCTGATCAAACCGGTGAGACCTCCACTCACGATACCCATACCCGCGAGGTTCACACTATCTTTAATGAGACACCTGTCACCTCTCAATTACCCCATATTCCTTCCATAGAGGAGATCCTAGCTTGAAATCCTCCTTCCGTGTCGGAACCAACCTCCCCTATTCCTTCACCAACAGAGGAACATATTTCATCTCCTTCATCACCTACGAGGAATCTTTCGCTAACATTGAGACCATCTCACCCCTGGCTTCACCACTTAGAGAGCCTTTAGCTACAGTACCTCCTCCACCCATAAAGGAGCACCTGTTACCTCCTCCACCCATAAAGGAGCACCCATCATCTCCACCACCTATCATAGACCTAGTTGAGATACCTTTGCCTCTTGGCGAGCATTCTCCATCAGCCACCCAAGATCCTATAGACCTACTTTCGGCTCTCTTACCCACGGAAGTTGAAGCTAGCCAATTCCCCATCTCTAAGACACATTTTATGGGAATTTCCATTAGGTCCTCACCAACTCCACCTATAGATGTTTCATTCTCACGTTTGGCTGATCACTTAGATTATGTGGATAGGGCTCTACTATGGGGGTGCCTTTTACTCCCCATCTCAACACAGATGTAGAGATCCCTGCGATACCTCCACAATCTACCCAAAAACATTTCGACCAATTGAACCAAACACAATCATCTTTATCACAACCCCTTCCATGACACCTGTTATAGCTCACACCGCACCCTTACCCATAACTCAACCTACACATAAACCGAAACCCATACCTACAACATTTACTTTGACTAAACCCATTGCCACTTCGGGGTCACCCCGACCACCGGCCTTACTCATCCGTCTATCAAACCGGATTCAACCACATCCTCCAAATTCAATACCATACCTACTCGACACCCAAATAGAAGCACCAAACCCATAGAACTCATACCCGGTTGCGCCAATCACACCTACACCTATCCCATCCGTCTTAGGATCTCAGCTTCCCCACATGGTCAAGAAACCTCCACCCATCAATAAACCAAAAACACAACAGCTCATTCCTTCCTCACAAACCTCTGACCTACCCAGACACCCAACCTAACTTACACCTACACCTGCCACCTCTTTACCACCCATACCTCTGATACCCTCAGCTATTGCTTCACTACCCACTACACTTCAGTCATTGTCTCGCACACCTCAAGCACGACTCCCGTCATCTACCTTCACAGACTTCCCGTTATCCCCATGGGTAACTTGCCCTCTTCCTCGATTAGTTTTTCCTTCTAGACCTTGTACACCAACATCACCTTTACCCAAGAAGGTGCAACCAAAAACAAAACTCCACTACCCCACAATAAGGTAGTCAAAACGACCACACACCCTCCTACCTGTCCATCTACTATACCCATACCTAAACAAACATGACCAACACCTAAAACCACACCAGCACCCAAACCCATGGCTCGACCCCCTCCTCTTCTAAAGACCATTCCTCAATAATCACCTACACCTACACCCAAACCTACGTTTACTTCCCATTGTGATCCACTAGCAGGGTCTTATGCCAAAATTTTAACCAACCTCCTGGAAACCTCTGTCATCACATTACCACCACTGAGACCTTACGACCCCCTCAAACCCAATCCAAAAGGGTTTGACAATACTAAAATTTATGCATACCATCGTGTGCCAGGACACGATGTGGAGAACTGCAAGGCCTTGAAAATCGTTCTTATCCAATTGTGTCCACCAAAAACCAACTTTGATGATGACGACCTTCTCGACGAGGATCCTACTTCACCAACACCCATTCCCACACTGCCCACTCAATGACCACAACCTCCACCCTCACCTCTCCAGAGAGCCCCCCAAGATTTCAAATTGACATGGTTCACATCAAAGAACTTTCCACGCCACCACCCAAATGTCATTACACCCAACTGACCTCACAAGGTTTTTCTCCTCTGGTAGGTTTTTTTCCATTGTGTCGTTATACCACTCACCCTAAACCTTCTCCATTTTCCAAATCCCCTCAAATCAACATGATATATGTCACTACACATGCACAGAAGGGTAAAGAAAAGGTGTCTTACACACCAACCAATCCTATACCCAACATACCATCGTACCCATACCTAAAATAACTATCTCGCAGCCCCACATACCCCATTTCTAATGGTGTCACACATCACACCATGCTCAAACAATTACACCAATCACCCCTCAAAATGTCCTTATATGACCTCATCCAAACCTTAGAATCCCATCATCAAGCTCTCATGGAGGTTCTTCAATCAATTGAGGTTTTACCTAATGACCCTACACCCATAGCCTCCATTATCACACCCCATCATGTAGCCTCTCTCACCAAATTACCACCTTCATCTTCACCCCACCTTGTTCACCAAGTGGCCTCCCTTAGCTTCTCATCTTGTGCCACACCAAAAGGATGACCCAGAGACCTAGCCCTCTTCATCTCTCTGTCCACATCGATGACATATGGGTATGTCGTGTGATGATTGATGGGGGAACTAACATTAACATCATTCCATCCCATGTATTTTCTCAAATCCACATAACTGATAATTACATGCATAAACACTCGGTCATGTTGCGTTCATTCAATGTGGTCATGTAACATTCATTCAATAACGTTGTCACCTCTACACTAGGCACCGTCATCCTCCACATTCACGTGGGCCCCCACACTGTTCCTGAATTGTTTTACATTTTGGAGGGGGAATTCCAATATAACTTGTTGCTTGGTAGACCCTAGATCCATGTCATGGGTTGCATTCCTTCCACTTTGCATTGTTGTGTAAAGTTTGAACATGAAGGACACACCTATACCATTCCAACTGACCCATCACCTTTTAAAACATGCAACATGCTTTATCGACCCAATGATGTGCTCATACCTATCAAGCCATCTACCTCCATGACCACTACCACTTCACCTACACCTCCACCTACCAAGATGACCACTGCTTCTACCACACATACCTCCTCCATTCCTACCGCTGCTATAACCTCCATAGCTGACCCATTAGCTTCCCAATCCGTTAACTCCACCTCTACATCGACCTCGACACATTATCCATACCAGCTACCTACATACCAACCATTGATCCCTTAGAATGTGTTTTTCAATGCCTCTCTCGGGGAGTACCACCTATATAGTGTCAACATATTTCTTACTCCATAAGAGTATGGAATCCTTCACCAACACCCTCACTATGATCACTATATAGGAGAATGTCTCCTTTATGGTCCTCCCCACCTTCGTACTAGTCACACCTATGGGGGAATTGATACTACCACTTACACACACACCGAACCACCATCACAAACCCACCCATTTTCCCATCGACTTCCAATCACTTACCAATCACCTTTTTCCCACACCTTGCAATTTGTGTGTGGAAGGGTTTTGGTTTTGGATTTTATGAGCAAGGCCACCATACCATTATTCCATGTACCACCCATAAACATAATGACCATAGTGGTATCGACTTCCCTGAACCACCTACCAAACAGGTCTGCATTGAACTCATTAAGGACACTAGCCCTTCTCCACCTTCTTCACCCGCTCCACCTTCATCACCACCTTTACCGATGGAGTTGATGGATCCTGAATCTATCCCTCCTTAAATTTTTTCATAAACACCATTTCCTTGGGGCCTCTGACTTATCAATGTGAGGGCGAGGCCCCTTCCACTCTTCCCTTCCTATATCCTGAGATGATCGATGATGACACACCTATAATTAACATCATTCAATGTCAGGATGATGAATCCATACTCACCTACCTTAGTGTAGAAGACTCATATATTCATCGGTCGTTACCCTCTGAGATGTAAACCATGTTGAATGAATTGACTATCGAGATCAACATTCATACTTAGGATGACCCGCACATCCTAAAAATCAGACAATCTTTAGATGTTACTGAATAGGAAGTTATCACTTCTTTTCTCAAAGATCATAACCACGCTTTCACTTGGTCTTACATAGACATTCTGGTATTGACCCCACCATAGTGGTCCACAATATCATAACCGTTCTCGATACCAAACCCATCAAATAAAAGCTGAGGAAAATTCACCCTCGTATTGCTCTTCTTGTCAAAGAAGAACTTCAGCACCTTCTTTCTATTTCCTTCATCTTACCCATTGATTATCCTCATTGGATTTTTAACATTGTCCCTGTTACTAAAGAAATAGGGGACTCCACAATTACACGGACTTACGTGACCTCAACCTAACTGCGAAATATGAATTTCCTTTACCCGGTATTGATCAATTGGTTGACCTCACCGCTGGTCATGAGATGATATCACTCATGGATGGATTTTGGGTTATAAACAAATTTTTCTTGCCCTTGTAGATCAACACAAAACTTCATTCATCACCCCATAAGGGACCTTCGCTTTATCGAGTCATACCTTTTGGCCTTAAAAATGTTAGTGACACATATTATAGGGCTATGAATTACATCTTCCATGACATCATGCATCACATATTGGAAGATTATGTGGATGATCTCTTGGCCAAATCTAAACATTGTTCCAAGCACCTTCATGTCCTCAAAACCATCTTGGACCGCCTCATTAAATATCGCATCCACCTTGACCTAAGAAGTGCATCTTCTGATTCTCTCTAGAAATCTCCACGGGATTTATCGTTTCCCTCAATGGTATATAAGTTGACCCTGCTAAATTCAAGGCCATTCTAGAAATGCCTCCACCCACTAACCTTAAATAACTCCATAGCCTACAAGGTAAGTTTCAGTCTATTCATCGTTTCATTTCACAATTATCATATCAATGCCAATTTGTTTCATCATCTCGCTCAAGAAGGATGTCTCCTTTCAATGGGATGATGAATATCACAGAAGCTTTTGAGGCCTTAAAACAATACCTTCTCGAACCACTGTGCTTATCTCACCTAAAGACGATCAACCTTTTTATCTATACATATCCGCCCGATCAATCCATGGGAGTCATGCTCGCTCATCGCGATGAACAACACATGGAGCAAGAGGTTTATTATATCAACTGTATTCTTTTGGACTATGAAACCTGATACACCCATCCTAAAAAACTTTTCTTAGCCTTAGTTTTCATTTCCACCAAACTCCGTCATTACCTACTCAACTACAAAACCTATGTTGTGTTCAACACCGACCCCTTACACTTCATGTACGCCAAACCTTATCAAAATTAGCATGTCACACGATGGCTTATGCTTTTATCTGATCTTGACCTTGAATTCATTCATCAAAATTCCATCAAGGGCCAGGCTATCACCGACCAATTGGCTGACGCACCTATTTTCAAGGATCAACCCTCTAATTTTGAATTTCCAGATGAGTCAATTAATACCCTTTCCCTGGATGAACCTCCTTATCAAATGACACTTTTTTTTATGGTTCCAAGTGTCAGCGTGGGGGTGGGGCTGGTATTATCCTCATTCCTCTTGATGTATAACCCATGCCTTTATCTTTCAAACTAGATTTTGAATGCACCAACATTTTGCCAAATACAAAGCACTCATACTAGGTCTCCAAGTGCATATGCCCTAGATGTCAAATCAATCAACATCTTTAGTGATTCTCAATTGGTCGTAAACCAAGTCAATGGTAGGTACCAATGTCATAATGAGATACTTCAAAAGTATAAATATCATGTAGACATACTTTTGACCACCTTTGATAGTTACACCCTTGAAACCATACCACGTTCCACCAACAAATTTACAAATACCATGGCACGCTTAGCTTCCCAAATACCCGCTTCACCCGCCAATTCCAAATTTTTTCAACATATAAATCCTCCATTCACCTTCTTATTTACCTCATAATGTTTACTCATTTGGAACCAATACCCCTGACCGAGTGACCTTTGGTATAAACAATACTCCAACTACCTTTCTCTCTCCATCTTACCTCCTGATCTCACCCATAATGGACAACGTGCCTTCCTTAAAAAGGTCTCTCATTACATTATCCTAGGAGGACTCCTCTATAAGTGTGGATTTGATGGTATTCTCTTATGATGCCTCACAATTTCTAAAATTCCTTATACCATTAAGGAGGTTCATGATGGTATATGTGGAGGTCACTTTAGTGGCCTTGTTGTTGCTAAGCGTATTCTTCACCTAGGCTATTACTGGTCGACCCTTAACCATGATTGTTGTGACTACATAAAACATTATGTAAAATGCCAACAACATTCCAACCTTCATCATACACCCAACCATCATGCCTTACGGTCTCTCATGACCTTTGGCCCTTCTCTCAATGGGGTTTGGATCTTGTCGAGAAATCAATCCTCATTCTTCCCAATGCCATCAATGGATCATCACTACTACCAAATAATACACAAAATGGGTAGAATCCATCCCACTCATTTCCATGAAATCTAAGAAAATATGTGAGTTCATTAACCACCACGTCATTTTTCGCTTTGGTGTTCCCCATCGCCATCACCGATGTGATGGAAAACAATTCAAAAAAAACATTGCAAAAAAATTGCGACGCCTTTGGCATTCAACATAGTTTCTCATCACCCTACTACCCATAAACCAATGGCCAATCCAAATCCATTAAAAAAACCCTCAAAAAAATTCTCATGAAAGTGGTTGATGATACTGGGAAGGATTGGCATATGCACATTCCTTTTGCCCCGTGGGCATACCGCACTAGTATTCGCACTTCCACTGTGGCAACACCCTTTTCTCTAGTCTACGGTACAGAGGTTGTTCTGCCTCTCAAATTTTAGATCCCCTCACTCTATATTTCTCTCCATGACATGCTCACTGATGATGACTTTCGTTAGGACTGTTTAGCATAGCTAGAGTTATTAGACGAATGTCGTCTTAATGCTCTAGATCACCTTCAAGTTTACCAACAATGTATCAAACGTGCCTATGATAAACATGTTCATGAATGAACCTTCCAAGTTGGTGACCTTGTCCTAAAATAAAATCAACACGTAACTAGAGCAGAAAAAAGTAAACGGGGAAAATTTTCTCCTAATTGGCTAGGACCATACATCATGACTCATACCGATGGATCAGGTTCTTATCATTTATCTTCTCTTGAGGGTAAACCTGAACTGAGCCCCTTAATGCATTGCATCTTCAACCATTTTATTGTTGACTCATTGTCCTACCTCACCCTTTGTCTCTTTCCATGCTCGTCCCTTGAGCGCCATTCACTCCATACACCTCCCTAATGATTAAACTAGAATCATGTGAGTACCCATCACTTGTTATCTTCCCTTGAATATGTGTACCACGGCACTACACATACCATGATTCTCATGGATACTTTTCATCTACCTCTAGATGAGATCCCATAGTCATTTCACTGTTTCGCTCGGAATGTTTCGACTTCTGGGAATAGAGTTGCTTCTATCCTTTCATTCCTTTTAGAAACAGATAAGGGTTAGGGCTAGGAGGAATACCTGTGGAATGTCGAGATGGTGTGCGCGTACCGTAGAGGAAGATCAGGCTGACTGCGAAGAACTCCTTTTTGTCTTGGAAGGACTACCTACAAATAAGAACACAAGACCACAAGATTTTGATTAGACAATAAATGAGGAAACTACCTTGGACCCAGGAAATATGAAACTTCCTTTCGAAGGTGGTCGGTTTCCTGCTAATATGAATTAACACAAAAGATTGTAAAATATCAATCAAATTACTTCGTTTGGAACAGATAGGGGAAAGGCTGATTTCTGGTTTGTAGTCTGGGTAACCGATACCGGTTGCTGGTAACCGATGTCGGTAGGGTTTAGGATCTGTAGGTTGGTTGTTTTTGTGGGGTGTTTGTGTTGTTTGGTAGCTGTGTTATTTGTAAGGCTGTATATGGGTGATATTACGTAATAAGGTGATGAGAGGTAGATGAATGATAGTTAGATGTGATATATTGCTAGGTAGTGGGTCCAGAAATGGATTTATGAGGACTGTGATTCAAGAAGCATAAGAAATGTTATAACAGAGGACATGCAAGATGTGACTTACTAGTTTTGACGAAGATGCAAGCTGATCTCCTTTGCTGTAAACACTTCTGGTATCTCCACTCGTCTCTGCTCGGTCAAGTGAAGATCTGGACTCTGTTTTTCACTCCCAAAGATCTCGTTGATTCAAAAATCCTTCCCCCTTTGATTTTGGTTCGGGGAGCCCATTTACAGGGAGCCGATGGCGGTTACGTAACCGACGGCGGTCGAGTAGGAACCGGCATCGGTAAGGAAAAAGTAGGCTATTTTTAGTAAAATAGCCCACCTTCCCTGCTTTTCTCCCGAGAGATCAGTTGCGGGCTTGGTCAAATGACTAGAAGGTCGGTTTTGGGTGCGAGAAAGGGGTCATTAGTTATGGGTGTAGGTGTGGACCAAGTTATGGGTCTTAATTAGGTTAGTTTAGGGTTAGGGCTAGGTCATGATGAAGTGGCAAAATGAGGTGGTAGGTAAGGTGATGTGGATTTATCAATTACAAGGTAATTAATAAATAATTGTGTAAGGTTTAGGTGATGAGGTTATATTGCGAGATGAGATGCGGGTCACAAGGGGTCATAAGACACAAATTTGGTGTCTACATTAGCCCCTTATTGTCGTGTAGCTTGTTTTGTAAAGCTGCATGAGACAATAATATGAAGTGGTTTTCCTGTTAAGGGTATAGGTAATCCCCTCAAATCTATCGCAGATTGAGTGAACGGGAAATCAGGGATAGGGTTGATAAAGGGTAAATGGTGTAGAGAGGATGGTAAGATGGTGGGGTAGGTCCAAGGAAGCAGACGCATGTTGAAATGCCATAGTACGACTAGGGTACATGATTTGACGAGCAAACCAGCAGTGCAGAGGCAAAGGTCGATAGTTTATCCAAACAAGGGTGGTATAATCCTGGTATCCAAGGCATAGGAAGTAGCTCCAGGGTATATAACAGGTAAGGTACAGGAACGTTTAGGCATGTCCGGCAGCACCAAATGGTTGGTTTGGTTGAGATAAACGTCACGGTCTAGGTCTGGGCAAAGTTGGTCGACAGATCAAGTCAAGAACCCTAATCATGCTAAAACACGAACAGGTGAGCTCGATTGAACAAAAAACTACAGGATGGGTGGATAAAAGTGTATGGTGTTGATTTTGGGTAAAGTATTGAAGTGGTACGGCCGTGGGTCGGGCCGAGTTGTTGGATTGCAGCCTTGGGTCGGGCCAGAAGGGTAGAGTGAGGCCTTGGGTCGGGCCGGATGGTTAGGGTGAGGCCTTGGGTCAGCCGGATGGGTAGGGTTGCGACCTTGGGTCGGCCGGATGGTTGGGGTGTGGCCTTGGGTTGGGCCGGATGGGTAGGGTGAGGCCTTGGGTCGGGCCAAATGGGTAAGGTGAGGCCTTGGGTCGGGCCGGATGGTTAGGGTTGCGGCCTTAGGTCGGGCCAAATGGGTAAGGTGAGGCCTTGGGTCGGGCCGGATGGTTAGGGTGCGGCCTTGGGTCGGGCCAAATGGTTAGGGTGAGGCCTTGGGTCGGGCCGGATAGGTAGGTTGAGGCCTTGGGTCGGGCCGGATAGGTGAACAAATGGTGTTCAACAAAGGTGGATATAGGCGATATTGGGAGAAAGGGCGATTAGTAAATAGGGGCAGAAAGTTGGGTGGATAAAGACAAAACCGATATCGGTTAGCTATGACCGGTACCGGTTAGGTAACCGATGCCGGTTCCTTAGGGCACGATGTGACCGGTGTCGGTTCTATGTTAAAAACCTATAAAAAGAAAAATACGGCCTGTCATTGTCACATTTCTAATTTGGAAGCCAATTTGAATTGTCTGACGTGGAGAGTGGAGATTGGAGCATTTGTTGCGTGAGGTGGCGTTATTTGACCGGAGGAGTGAGGTGTTAGCGGGCCCGAGTGAGGAGGAGGCAGTAGTTGATTGGTGGAGGACCCAGAAGAGGATATTTGGAGCCATGGCCCAGCCAGGAGGAGCAGGAGGGGCTGGACCAGCTGGACCACCACCACCCATCCCACCACGACGACGTGTCATCGTACGGGTAGGTTTGAAACCCCTCATTGTGTTCATTTTATTGCATTATGCGAAATTTGGGGTTTTGGGTAGGAATCCAAGTTTTTGATAAAAGAAGGAGTAAATGGAAGTTGTTTGGAAAATAGAGAGGGTAGGTAGGGTAGTTAGGCTAAAACGGTAGGGTGGGTAGGTTTGTAGGGCTTTTCAATGGGTAAAAGGGTAGTAATAGGCAAAAAATAGGTTTGGGGGGCCGCGTCGGGTTCGGCTCCGCATTTTTACAGCGACCGATGCCGTGTCGTTCTTGCTAGCAAGTTAAGCATCGGTCGCAAATTTCGCAGACGAGGGTGTTTTAGGTGACCGGCGCCGGTCGTATATCGGCCGGCGTCGGTGGGGTGGTTTTGGGGTTTGTGGGTCGATTTGGGGTTTGTGGGGGTTTGGGTGGGTTAATTTGGGTTTTGTGGGTTTGGGTGGGTTTTGTGGGTTTGGGTGGGTTGATTTGGGTTTTGTGGGTTTGGGTGGGTTATGGGTTGGGCTTGGGGTGGGTTGATTTGGGGTTTGTGGGTTTGGGTGGGTTGATTTGGGTTTTGTGTGGGTGTGGGTTTGCGTTGGGTTGGTATGGGTTTGGAGGTGGGTTGTAGGTTTGGGTTGGTTTGGTATGGGTTTGGAGGTGGGTTGTATGGGTTTGGGGTTGGGGTTGGGTATGGGAGGGAGATAGTGGAAAAGGTAGGTGACTAGAGGGGGGGGTTAGAGAGTCGGGGTGTGGTCGGGGGGATAAAAAGGGGTATAGAGGGTAAAGTAGATGATGTGATAAAGAGTAGGTCTAAGGTTGTGGGTTGGTTTTGCAGGCACGTCAGCAGTTGACGATGTGGGATAGGATGCCCCCGCTGTTGGTGCGGATGCGGCCACACGTATCCGCGGCACACTGGGCTATCATGCGTGAGGTGGGACTCGGCGGAGTCCAGCGATACAGAGCTATTGATAGAGATCATAGCCTGATGGTTGCCCTCATTGAGAGATGGGATCCGGTGACCAATGTGTTCCATCTCCCGACTGGGGAGATGACTATCACATTGGAGGATGTGTATCGCATCCTTCGACTGCCGATCGAGGGAGAGGCAGTGTTCCAGGTAGATTCGGAGACGGCGATGGACAGCATCCTACAGGTTTTTGGAGATGCAGCCGCGCTACTTACCTATCACAGCGCGAGTATCGGGTATGGTGACATGTACCGTGCGCACCGACATGAGACACGGCTAGCCGTGCTGATGATGATCGGGATCACCTGCTTCGCCCTCCCAGACTCAGAGGGAGGGCGCTTTCCACGGGCATTGATGGGGGTGCTGCTTGAGATGGTGGAGGAGCACACCTGTTACGCTTGGGCACCAGTATACCTGGTGCAGTTATACAGGGAGCTATGGGGCTATCGCCGGATGAGGCGATTTGGGATTTGCTCTACATTTTTACTTCACTGTTGGGCATATGAGCACATCATATGCATCAGACCAGTAGGGTTACCTCAGCAGCCAGGGCCACAGGTCATATACAGATACGGCTTTCAGAGGTGGTTGGGGGTCGTGGGGCAGCCACGAGTAGTGCTTGCAGGGCGGGATGTCGCCTATTATAGACATTTGTTAGAGGGCCTGACAGCGGTAGATATTGTATGGAGACCTTACAGAGGTCATCACCCTCGCAGAGGAGCCCGCTTCTGATTACATTGGATCCAGTACACCTTCTGGATAGCAGGACGGAGGCCGGGAGAGTACGAGAGGATACCCCTAGAGAGGAAGTGCGCGAGGCGGTTTTGTGTTGATCGGCGGGGGCAACCAAAATTTGGTTGTATCTGAAAAGCCATCCATGAGAGAGAGCATCTCATGGCTGCGGTGAGATCTACAAGTTGGTCAATACTAGGTAGGGGAAGTCATCCTTAGGGCAAGCGAGGTTAAGATCCCGAGAGAAATCCGTGCATATCCGAAGTCCCCTATTGCTTTAGTGACAGGTATGATGTTAGAAATCCATTGAGGATAGTCAATAGGCTAGAATGAAGGAAACAGAAAGGAGTCGTTGGAGCTCCTCTTTGACCAAGAGGGCAATGCGCGGATGCATTTTTCTCAATTTCTGTTTAATTGGCTTAAAATCGGGTTTCGGGGTAATCTTATGGACAGTAATGTCAGGATCAATTCCTGGCATGTCAGCGTAGGACCAAGCGAAAGCTTGGTTGCGAGCACGGAGGAAAGTAGTAAAGGCGACTTGTTCTGATGCGTTAAGGGATTGTCTGATCTTCACAATGTGAGGATCCTCCTCTGTGTGGATGTTGATTTCTATAGTAGATTCGTTCAGCATGGTTTGGGTTTTAGATGGTAAGGCTCATTGAATATAAGAGTCATCCGCGCTGAGGTAAGTGAGGATGGAGTCATCATCTTGGCACTCAATAACGTTAATTGAAGGGAGTCCTCTTGATCATGTGCGGATATAGAAGGGAATAGAAGAGGGTCCTCATTATCGTGTTGATAAGTGAGAGGACCTAGGAAGATAGCATTTATGAAAAAAAAAAGTTAGGAGGGATAGATTCAGGATCTATCGACTCGGTGGGAGACGAAGGCAAAATGGGTGATGATTGTTCGGTAGGGGTGACATCATCATCTTCTAGAAGACAACTGACACAAGGTTCCGTCGATGTAAGTATTCCTGGAAATCCGAGACCACTACGATCATTATGTTTGCGTGTGGTGATGGGGATAAGCGTATGTCGGCCTTGTTCATAAAGGCCAAAACCAAAGCCTTTCCAAGCACAGCGAGTCAAGAAGGTGAGGGCGAAGCGACAATTTTTCAGGTATTAAAAATCGGATTGGAAAGGAACCACACCAAGAGGAGGCTCAGGGGCAACGGAAGATGCGTCAACACCCCCATATATTAGGTTAGTACGGCAGTGCGGTGGTCCGTAGGAGATTACTTCTCCCACACGACGGTCATAAGTAGGATGTGCATGTACCTGTCCGTACTCCTGTGGGGTATGGAAAGAACTAATGTTATATAGGCGATACTCCCCCAGCGTAAGGCATTGAAAAACATCTACTAAGGGGTCCGCGGTTGGGATGTTAGCTGCGGGAAGGGAAGTGGGTTTTGCGACGGTGGTTTCATCAGTTGAAGGCATAGGTGTGGTTGAGGTGGATGTTTGAGGCACAGTTGAAGAAGATGGTTGGGTTGAGTGAACGGGTGTCTTGATTGGTACAAGCACATCGTTTGGGTGGTATAACATATTGCAGGTTTTAAAGGGGGGGGATCAGCTTTTACGGTGTAGGATTTCCCCTCGTACTCAAATTTTATGCATCTATGTAATGTTGAGGGAACGCATCCCATGGCCCGGATCGAGGATGACCAGTGAATATATAATATTGGAATTCTTCCTCAAGGACATAGAAGAGTTCGGGTAAAGTCACGTGGTCCTACCCGAATGTTGAGGATCACGGTGCCTAAGGTAGAGGTAATAGCGTCATTGAATGACCACAACATGATGGGATTGGCACACATGTAGCTAGAGGGGATATTCATTTGTTGGAAGGCTTTTGAAGAGATGATGTTTAGGCTAGCACCCCGTCAATCATAACACGACGTTCCGAAAATCCCGGACGTAAGCGGAGATGAAAAGGGCGAGGTCGGGGTCCTCTGTGTACCAAAGTCAACAATTTCATCTTGAGCGATCATGTGACAGCTTGTGGTACAGAGACGGAAGTGGTTGGGGCGGTGGGTTGTTTGGTGAGAGAGGCAACGTGATTGGGTGTCAGAATGGAGGCAACGGGCAGGGTTTCATTAGGTAAGACCTCGATCCCCTGAAGAATTTCAACGAGAGCTTGTCGATGAGATTCAGAAGTCTGAATGAGATCATATAGTGTCATTTTTACGGGTGATTGGTGAAGCTGTTTGATCATGGCTCGATGGGCAATGCCATTAGAGACGGGATAGGCGGGTCCGCGAATAACCACTTTAGGTGGTGGTGCAATCGGGATGGTTGACGGAGAAAGAGATCTTTGCCAGTGTGTTTTCTTTTGCTTTCTCATTGTTTTTCTGCATTCGAGTAGCAACACTAATCATATTAATCTCGTAAACCTGAGATGAGGAAGATGGTTGGGATAAATCATGGTCTTCGAGAGGTGGGGCTGTAATGATGATAGATCTTGGTGAGGCGGGGACAGATGGTAGAGGAGAGGGAATGGAAGCTAAAGGTCTCTCCCTTCGTAAGTTGTCTTTCTTAACCTTTCTATCACGGGAGAGGTGGTGGTGACGAAGGATGGTTTTTAAAGCTTTGCATCCCTCCACATCATGTCCTGGTGTGCGGTGATAAGCGCAGATTTTAGACTCATCGTAACCTATAGGGCGAGGTTTAGAAGGGTCATAAGGTCTAAGTGGGGGTAGAGAAATGGTCGCATTCTCCACCAACATAGCAAGGATTTTGGCGTAAGATCCTTTGAGTGGGTCAAAATCGGAGGAGGATGAGGGCATTGGTTGTGCGGGTTTCGGTAATGTTTGGGCGTGGTTGGTTCGTACGGGTGGTGGTTTAGCCAAGGGGTGTTGACACGTGGTTTTCACTAAACGTGGTTTCTTTGGCGCAGGAGCTACGTTCGGCTGGTTAGATGATGAGGCTACAGATGACGTGGTAGCGGGAAACAACCACGGAGAAAGGGGAGTGACAGAAAATAAATCCTTTGATGATGGAGTTTGTTTAGGGTTGATGGGTGGACAGGATACGTGGGGTGATAATGTTGATATACCCTTAGATCTCTGTATAGGTGCAGAAGGCGTAGGTCGTTTTGAAGAAAACGCAGGAGGTATGATATATTGATGCAAGGTGGAAGGATGAGGTCCCAATATGGAAGGTAGGTGTGACGATGATGGTTTTGATTGTGATAGAGGCACGGATTGAGCTTGTCTTCTAGGTGGCGGGGCGGCTTTATTCTTGGATAAATCTAGTCGCTTAGGCGGGTGTGTTAGACTGGGTATGGGTGAGGTCCCAAGTGTAGGGGAAGGTTTGGTTAGGTTAATAGAGGTGGATGGGATACTTGATATAGATACGGGGGGTGAGAATGAGGACATAGGCATTTTGAGTTTCTGTAAACACTTAGGATATATGGTAGAGGTGTCGGGATCGGTCATCTGCATTTGAGTAGAATAAGGGGTACTCAAACGTTCCCATAGGATTCGTCTATCTTTTGGAGAATGACAGTCTTCAGGTTTGAATTGTAAATTTGGTACGGAAGAAAGACGAGGTTGTGATTCTAGTCACTTGTGGGTGTGATACGGGGGTAGATGAGGTCTTTGTATCAATAGATATTAAGAGGTCATTTGGTTGTTGAAAAGATTTAGGCGATGAAGGACTAATAGGCAGGAGGGCATGTTTGAGAGGGTCTGTTATGGCTAAAGAATTTGGTGATGTCGGTGCAAGAGATTTCTCGTCTAAGGATGTCGAAAGGAGTGGCGTACCTTCCTCTTGTGCAGCAAGAGTGGTAGAAGGAGAAGTTTGGGAAATAGATAGATTAGATAACATCTGTTCGCAGTCTTGTAGGGATGTGGTATAAGAAGACTCATTGATGGGAAGAGAAGTCTGGGCAGTTAACTCCTTTATGGGTAAAGGAATGATTTCGCTTTGGCTTGATGGTGGTAAAGGAGGTTCGGGCTCCTGTGTTAGTGAAGAGGCTTGATTCAAAATTTTCTCGATAGAGGCTTTTGGCTGGGTATCGAAGACTGCATGGATCTCATGAACACTCTCCTTGGCTAAGATATCCTGGTTTATGTTACTGTTGGGAGAGTGATTCGGGAATGGTTTGTTGAAGATTTTCAAATTTCGGTTGGCAGGGGCATTAGGATTATCGAGGGTTATATTGCCTGCGTCAACCATTTCCTGCACTATGTTTTTCAACATCTTGCAGTTTTCATGACTATGTCCTTTTACACGGTGAAAGTTACAAAAGTCATTTTCTTTTTACCAAGAAGGTATAGCACGAGTGGAGTCAAACCCGGATTGAGGTTTAACAGAGCAAGGTGATAGCTCGAATTTGAGCAATTTTTCCAAGATGACACCATAGGTTTCTCCCAAGGGAGTATAATTGATGGGCTCTGCTTTATACTTATAGGTGGTTTTTGGTGGGGTATTAGACGGTGTTTGAGATTTAACCATCACCGTGTGGACAGATCCTTTTGATTTAGAAGAAGTGGATGCATGAGGAGTGGTGGTATTTGGTTTATTGGTAGAATCGGAGTTCGAGAAATTGGGGTTTTGTTGCGACCGCAATTTCTCTTCTTCTAAGGCTCGAATTTCTAGTTTAGAGCCATGGTAAAGGCCTCATCAAATGTGCGGAAAGTTTGAATTTGAAGAGTAGGAGAAATGTGCTTAGCACATGCCTGCGTGAAAATTTTGATAAGTTCGGCTGAGGCAAGGCATATGTAAGTTGGTTGATAAGGCCGCGCCATCGTCAAGACGAAATCTGCGATAGATTCATCTTGAATTGTCGAATGGCATAAAGGTCGGTGATGGATACTTTCTTAGCAATGTTAATGGAGAAGTGATCCAAGAAAGATTGGGCTAGTTGGTTAAAAGAGAAGATTGAGTGTTGGGTTAAAGCACTTTGTACCACTCAAGGCGGGTCTGATAAGGACATGGGAAATGTGCGGAGTAATGAGAGGCATCATCATGGGCAATCAAATAACAAGCATGTCTAAATGATCGCAAATGTTGTTGAGGATCCTCTTTACTATTAAAACGAGTAAATTTCGGCAATTCCCATTGAGGAGGATATGAGTGAAGGGGGATAGAAGGGTGAATAGGCTCCCGAAAAACTTGCTCGTATGTCAAGGCACTACGACTTCCCAAAGCAGAATCCTCTAGATTTTACATTTTGTCCATCATTTGTTTGATGAAATCTGTGGTTGGATGAGATGATGGTGCGGTTGTGGTAAATGGAGGTAAATTGGGCCAAGGGCCTCCATTTGACAATGGTGGGGTTAAGTGTTGATAAGGTATGGAGGATGAATATGTTGAGGTGACCGAATAGGGATGTCCCATATAAGATGTTGAGGTTCTTTGGATACGTGTATGGGAATGAAAAGGTAGGCGGAGCTTGAGAAGGAAAGCTCGTGTGGATAAGTGGCGAGAGAGCAAGTCATGAATGGAGTGGTGTGCAAGAGAGATGAGGTAGGGGCAGTCGGTGGTAATGATATGTGGGGTCCAAGATTAGCCAAAGGAAAGCCAATCTGAGTCGTATGAGTCTCTAAAGCTGTCGGATTGGGAGATGGGGCTAAAGGTGCAGGATGCAAGGTGGTGTTATCAGGCGGAGTGGGCGCTAAATGAGCAGCTATACTAATAGGCATGCATGCCACAAGGAGTGACCATCGGTGTATGGTCAGGGGCATGAGACAAATAGTATTGTACAGCACTAGGATTAGCATCTAGAAACTTGGCAAAGTCCTTATCTCCCACAGGAATTTTAGGAACCTCGCTGGTATCCGTAGGATTCCCCACAGAATGTGAAGGGGGTGATTCAGGTAAAGAAACAGAGCAAGCATGTGAAACCATAGCGGCGGCTTGCTTTCGAGTGATAACAACCATGGACAGGTGTTCACAGTAGGGTTTCAATCTGTCAGGAACAGAAACAAACTCAGACTGGTGAAATTGGTAGGTTGTTGGTTTGTCAGGAATTGGGAAAGACAGTAACCGATATCGGTCTAGTAACCGATGTCGGTTATACTATAGCCGACGTCGGTCAGGTAACCGATGTCGGTGCAAGAAGTCTGCAGGCTAACAAGGTATAAGAAGGCTGCTAATTTGATTTTTAACAACGTTTAGTATACTTGTCCAATTATTGATCACGAGAAGGACAGTATGAGAAAGAAAAGCAGAACTAAAAACAAGCAAGATGTATACGCAAATCCAGAGATTAACCCTAGGGTTAATTTTAATTATTGTGGGCTTATGCCTTTAGACGTAGAATGATGTGAGAATCCTAAACAAAATACTTAGGGAAATGTCAAGTTTGTTTTGGCTTATAATGTTACCTCAATCGGAGGAATACCGCGGAAAAAGGGGGATGTTTGAGTGTTGTGTTAATTGTGAAGTGATTCGGTATGTGTTGTGCGGTGAATGTAAGATTAATTTCTTGTCAATATCGTGGATATCACCCCCATGTGTATGACACATTACTTAATCTATGTTTACTAGAATTGAAAAAGCTAAGCAAGGATGCCAATGCACGTGTTTTAAACCCAAATCGAAAATGATATTCGATGAAGCAAAAGAGATGACTTTCACTAATGCAAGATGCAAAAAACAAAGCAAGTTCTTTTACCAAAATAATAAAATACCTTGTGAATATCTTTAGAAGAAGAAAACAGCAAGTATGCTCCCTATATGAAAGCAAGCAAGAAATAAAGAAACCCAAAATGGGTCCCACCGGGCGTGCCAAAATGTTTCGCTCGGAATGTTTCGACTTCTGGGAATAGAGTTGCTTCTATCCTTTCATTCCTTTTAGAAACAGATAAGGGTTAGGGCTAGGAGGAATACCTGTGGAATGTCGAGATGGTGTGCGCGTACCGTAGAGGAAGATCAGGCTGACTGCGAAGAACTCCTTTTTGTCTTGGAAGGACTACCTGCAAATAAGAACACAAGACCACAAGATTTTGATTAGACAATAAATGAGGAAACTGCCTTGGGCCCAGGAAATATGAAACTTCCTTTCGAAGGTGGTCAGTTTCCCTGCTAATATGAATTAACACAAAGGACTGTAAAATATCAATCAAATTACTTCGTTTGGAACAGATAGGGGAAAGGCTGATTTCTGGTTTGTAGTCTGGGTAACCAATACCGGTTGCTGGTAACCGATGTCGGTAGGGTTTAGGATCTATAGGTTGGTTGTTTTTGTGGGGTGTTTGTGTTGTTTGGTGGTAGGTGTGTTATTTGTAAGGCTGTATATGGGTGATATTACGTAATAAGGTGATGAGAGGTAGATGAATGATAGTTAGATGTGATATATTGCTAGGTAGTGGGTCCAGAAATGGATTTATGAGGACTGTGATTCAAGAAGCATAAGAAATGTTATAGCAAAGGACATGCAAGATGTGACTTCTTGGTTTTGTGAAGATGCAAGCTGATCTCCTTTGCTGTAAACACTTCTGGTATCTCCACTCGTCTCTGCTCGGTCAAGTGAAGATCTGGACTCTGTTTTTCGCTCCCAAAGATCTCTGTTGATTCAAAAATCCTTCCCCCTTTGATTTTGGTTCGGGGAGCCCATTTACAGGGAGCCGATGGTGGTTACGTAACCGACGGCGGTCGAGTAGGAACCGGCATCGGTAAGGAAAAAGTAGGCTATTTTTAGTAAAATAGCCCACCTTCCCTGCTTTTCTCCCAAGAGATCAGTTGCGGGCTTGGTCAAATGACTAGAAGGTCGGTTTTGGGTGTGAGAAAGGGGTCATTAGTTATGGGTGTAGGTGTGGACCAAGTTATGGATCTTAGTTAGGTTAGTTTAGGGTTAGGGCTAGGTCATGATGAAGTGGCAAAATGAGGTGGTAGGTAAGGTGATGTGGATTTATCAATTACAAGGTAATTAATAAATAATTGTGTAAGGTTTAGGTGATGAGGTTATATTGCGAGATGAGATGCGGGTCACGAGGGGTCATAAGACACAAATTTGGTGTCTACATTCACCTTCCCCTTTAAACAAGATTTATATCTTTCACCTTGGTCTTGTCCATGATTGCAAAGACCTCACAATGGAACCAAACTCCTTGAGTCAAACTTCTAATAAAAAGATGACTCCCTCAAAAGGACATCTTCCTCTCAACCAACCACTACTATAAATAGACTACTCCCACGAAGGACAGCTATGTAAAGCTCTTTAAAAAAACAAAAAATGAGAGAAACCGAAGCTTCCCTTATCGATCATCTTCATGAAGACCTCAAGGAGTTCAATTTGTAACATATAGACTTCTGCATCGATCATTCTATCTCAACTATAAGTAAAAACAAAAAAAAACAAAAAATAGTTATGGACTTGTCCATTGTGACCTAGGACCTCTTTCTTGAAGGGCCTTCTACCTCATACCAAAAAACTTATAAACTCCCTAATCTTCACCCTGTGAACCATGCCCACTCTCATTTCCTCGCCTCGAGGAATTCTTGGAACTTAGACATTTGGTGATCATGTGACTAATTTTCATCATAGAACATGTCAATTGTGCAATCATGCAATGTCTTTAGGTTCTTATGTTCATCACCTCATCCAAGGTATGATCTATTTGGTATGATCCTACCCAATCAGGTGGCTTTATTGCCCCCTTTTATCTTGTAACCATATTTGTTTACATTTTGATTACCTTATACAAGACTTGGTCCTTGACGCTTACCTTTGGGGTAATCCTCCTCTTTCACCACAATCACTTTCACCTACATCATTTTACCTATAATCTACCCACACCTAACAAACCTAAACCCACAACATGCCCAAACACCTATCAACTCATTTTCACACCTTCTCATTTTCTTCCCTAGCTTATGGGAGAACTACATCAGCCTGAGGTCCCTTTTCATCGAGACTATGTAGGCAGCACTCCGAGGGCATGGGGCCCTTGGAGGTTAGCTTGGCCATTCTCTACCCTAAACAATTCATCAACCATGCCTAACTCACCATTTACATCACATTTCACTTAGTTCCCCTTTTATGTACAAAATTGGAAATTAAGCCACATACATAACAATTTGCTACATATTTTATACATTTATTACACTTACCAATTCTCTATCATCACTATGCATGGATTATACCACATCTCACATATGACCCATAGTATCATTCATTGTAAAACAATAATGAATCACAACTTCACCTACTTTCAATACAACCATGCCTAACCAAACCTAACTCAACCATGCCTAACCAACCTAACTCATCCATGCCTATAACCTGACTCAACCATGCCTATAACCTAGCTTGATCCATGCCTAAACCAACTTGACTCCATCATGCCTAACTGACCTAATTTCCATCCACATCAAAGTAAAAAATCCATATCTCATCTAACACAAGCCATAAACCAATTTCTCATAAATACATCAACAAATCACAAAATACCATGTATCTCATCATATAAATCAATCTATATGTATCTCAACATACATTCCCATCTCATCATGTCCATCATCTACAAATGTCGGCACGTAGGCTGATATACAATACAAAATGTCATCGGCACGCAAGCTGGTCTCATATATATATAAAAGAATGAATCAATACAAAATCTCTTCACCACGTGGTCGGTATATGCTCAAAATATACAAATCACTCATACATCCTCACTATCTTTGGCACGCAAGCCGGTATGTGATCAAAAATACAACTATCTTCAGCACGCAGGCCGGCATATATATCAAAAAATAACTAATATACATCAAAAATCTGGTGACTGCATATCAGGCATCTTATCGAATGTCCTCCATCTCTATGTCACCTATACCCTTGGCCTCCTATGTCCCTGTTGGCACCTCACCTAGAGCTGGTCACCATGCATTGGTGGCCTCTCCTTGATCGGGCCTCGAAGCTTGCTGACCTCCTATGCTCTCCACACTATGAGTGTGGGATCTCGTCCTCTCATTAGACGACTGTTGTGCCCTGTACTCGGCATAGGATATGAAATATATCTCAGCTGCCATAATTTGGTCTGATAATATCTCACCTCACCTAGGGCATCCCATAACCTAGATACAGGCATAGTCTGTGGTGGTCCCATAGGTCTCATCCCCTATACCTACCCCTGCAACAACATGCCCTATGCCTACCTGTGAACTGGGACCTGCTCCTGGTGCCTATGGTGGTGCCCCCCCCCTGTGCCTATATCTGGGCCTGTAAGGCCCCAATCTATTCCTAGGTTGTGGCCAACTGGCCCTATAAACCTGCCACCTGAGCTTGTAAGGCTACCACCTGACCATCCCCCTAACCATCTCCATCTCCTCCATTCGCCATCTAAGCCTGCAGGCTAGCTACCTATACGCATAGCTCTACTACCTCTACCTCCAAGCCCTCTAGCTAGGTCTGCAGTATACCTAACTAGGTAATCAGTGTAGCTACCTACCCCTGTAGGGCGTCTCTCTACACTATAATGGTAGCTAAGTTTGGCTACCCCGATCTAGGTGGTATGGCTTGTAACTGAGCCACCCACCACTACCTATATCTATTTGTACATCTAGCGTCATCTATCCGCCGATCCACTGACTACTCCTCCTCCCCTGTGGGAATTGTAGGTTATGGTAGAGGTAAGTGCCTCTCCATGTCATCTCTCGAGCATCTTTGTGGGAAGGGTGGAGGAATGTCCTGTAAGATCCTGAACTACCGTTAGACTCTATCTATTGGGATCATCTCATCCTCCCGAGCATGGCGACCATGTATCCACCTCTCTAGCTGGATCTCATCTATCTCCTCATGTATATGCCTATATGAGGGGAATCCCACATATGGCCTCTAGATAATTTCCACTCTAGAAAACCCCTCCAGTAACTACTGAAAATGGGCCACATTATGTGTCATCCTATCTCATCTCTCGCTCTCCTATCACTTTGGTACCCATCTCTTGTATCCCACCCACAAAAATCGTGTTAGGAATGCATCTGCTCAGGGCATCCCTATAGGTCACACACACAGTATAAATGTATAGCATAGGCTAAACCTGCGCAACCGCCCATATGCCCACAACTCTCTGTATAGCTGCACTAAGAATGTTGGTGCCCAGGAAAAGCATGTCTCATGCACCATCATATCATGGAGTACCCCCATCAGTGATCAGGGAAAGCATCCACCCTCTGCATCTGGCAGTGCATAGCAACACACTACCTCCATCAACAAAACCACTAGCCTCGTCTCATCTGGATGGGCTAGGTACATCTCTCCATAGCTCAAACTGGCACTATGGAATCTCAGATCAGCCACTCCCTCACCAAAAACTATCCCAATCAACTCCTCTAAGGCCTCGGAGGAGATAGAATACACCTGGGCACCCAATATGGGTAGCCATGCAAAATCTAGAACACATCCTCTAGGGTGATAGTCATCTCACCCGTCGGAAGGTGGAACGTGTTGGTCACGGGATCCCATCTATCAATGAGCGCGACCATCAAGCTGGGTTTCACCGAACAACATGTCGGTAGCGATGAATCCCACTCAAGCCCACTACCTCCACATGTTGGAGCTCTAAAGGGGTCGTTATGCCACATAATGTCACCAGTAGAGGTGGAACCCTGTCCCACATATGTAACTGTGATCTCCCCTGCATCCAATCCAAGCACAACATTAATCCACATTTACCATGACCATATTCACCAATTATCATTATCCTCCACCCTATTTTCACTCTACCCATCTCAACTACCTAGCCCACATCACTTTTGGACCCTTGTGCCTCAAATCCCAACTGGTGTTAGTTCATCCTAACCGACTCGGTCACCCTTAAACTGCATCGGTCACCTATTTGGTGACCGATACCGGTTAACCTTTACCGACCATGGTTACCACGTAACTAACATCGGTCACCTGTTTGGTGACCGATACCATTTTACCCAACCAACACTAACCTAACTTGACCGACGTCGGTCACTATCGCGGAAAATCCCGTGACTTCCCAAAACCCCATTTTCTAAAAATCACCCCTTTCCCTTTTACCCCACCTACAATGACCTAAAACTACCCCTAGACCTCTACCCACCCCACCTATACCATTTACTACCCTTCCCCTCCCTCTTTTAGCCTGTTATTCCCCCCATACCCAAATTTTATTTTTACCCACCCACAAAAAACAAAAAACCCACAAAAACCTTAAATAACAATACTCCAAACTTCTAATCTATCTAATCAACAATGTAGTGTTGGGCACTTACCTCGTTGTGTTGCTTTGCCATCTCGGTGGCATGTATGGCTGCTATGCCGGTGGCCCACCTGATCCCTCTCGGCCTCTTCCATCACCGAATAATTCCTCGCAACCTCCACCCAATCAAATCTCTCAGCCCTGATCCCATGGACCCGCTGCTCACCAACCCAACCCTCGTCAATCACACCTGCGACTCGACTCATTTGTCCCATTTCCTTTGGACTCTTTTCTCTCCTTTTTTCATTTTCTCACTTTGCAAATAACAAATGAATAATCAAAATGTGGTTTTTTTGTTTTTATAACCAACCCAACCTAACCGACATCGGTTACCAATGACCGGCATTGGTCACGTGCCCTACCTCACCATCGTCAATTTTCCTATACCGATGTCAGTTTTCCATGACATTATCAGTCATCCTCACCTACACATTGCCCTCAATTAAGCCCCTTTTTACCCCACCCTTTACCTTGATCCTTTACCCCACCCTTCACCCTGATCCTTTACCATTTACCTTACCTTTCCTAACCTCCTCATATACTACCTCCATTTGTCCTCCTTTGGGGACTCATTATTTTACCCCTACCTTGGCCTTACCTATGCCATGACCTAAATATTTGGACTGGACCATCGTTAGTAACCTTTAACCTCATTTTCTCGCTATACCTTGCTGCATCTTTATTACTGTTTTGTTAACCTAATGACCTTACCTAGCCTATTGCCATCACCGTTTATCCCGACCCTACCTTTGGTGTACTGAAACATACCTAACCATTCCTGCACCTACCCAAAGTTGTGTTTCCTAACCATATCCTATACCTTGGATACCGGAGTCACTTCAACCTTGTTTGGATAAACCTATTAACCTTAGATGATGTAGGGTTTGCCTACTCTTCAACCCGGTAGTGTGTTGTAGTTTATTCATGTGCATGCGTTGGATTGTTGCTACCTTTGACCCTGACCCATTACCTAGAATGGCCCACGTAGACCTTTTACCCTTTTTCCTTGTGCCCACCTACCTTTTCCTCGCATTTACCTTTTATCAAACCACTCACCATTTCTGCATGTTGCCTCATCAGTTCCTATTTTGAGGGGGATCACCTTCACTCGCACATGGGGCAACCACATCTTATTTTTGTTAGCATTTCTTACCAATACAAGCTACGCAACAAAAAGGGGCAAAATCTAGACACTAAAATTAGGTCACACTCCCCTTTGGTCCCTCGACGAATAAGCACCCTTCATCACATTCACCTAGCCATGACCCCTTCACCCCACTAATATTAATTTAATTAAATTAATGCATTATCCTCACTATATTTATTATTTAAATATCTTATTTTAAATAATATCCACACATACAATTCACTTAGACACCTCACCAAGCCAACTCAACCTAAGACCTATTCTTAGTAAGTTGCCATAACTAACTGAGTCTTACCCAAACCCTAAAAATCAATGCCTACATTCCCTCTAACCACATTCTCGCATGCTCATAAGAATCTTCCAATCTAATCTTTGGGTTAACGACACGATATCTGAGGAAATAAAGAGGATCCCCTAGTTTAGTAAACCTAGGAAATCCCACCTTGACCGATGCCGATTACCCCTAACCATCACCGGTTAATCCAGAACCGCCATCGGTTACCCTTTTAACCCCAAAACAACCTTATTCTCAAGGTTGGAAGTTGGAAGCAAAGATTTTGGTGAGCATTATCACATCTCATAGAGATAACACATCTTCAGAGAGAGAATTCCAATGAGACCACGCATATAAGGAAGGAGATCAAACATATTTTCCTGCACAACCATGATCTAATCTAACCAAGCAAAGAGCAATGCACATACAGCCCATACGAAGCTTTTCTTCACTAGTGATCATTTGTATCCTTTAAGCCCCTCATCAGCACCTCCATCCTTCACACACAAGCATCCAAGACCAGAATCCAAGTAAGTATAATGTCATACTTCTCTGGTTTATTTCATTTCATCATTATTTTATCATTTATTGCTTACCTAGCCACCTATTGACCTTCTCCAACATTTCCACCTCCATATACCCATTAAAGCCTCACTGAAGCCTACCCCAGTCACCCAATACCTCATCCCGACCAACCAAAGTCCTTTGTGCAATCACAAAGGAGACCTAAAGCTTGTTCTATGACATTTCTAGATTTCACAGTAACTGGCACCGGTCACACCTGACCGCCGTCGATTACCCCTGACCAACATCGGTCTCTATATTTTCCCACACAGCCCAGAACAAAGACCTACCCACTTAATTTCATCTCACCCTCATCCACCTGTGATCTACCCGAGACCTCTATCAAACCTGCAGAACCCAGAACCAATCATTTGACCTTTGGATTCTATTCTAGCTTAGCCTGTTATATTAGATCAATTTTCTTATTGTGTTTTAAGTGAGATACCTAAATCATTTCAAATTATAAATGGAATTTACTTTTTTACAGCATTAAATTGTTTAAAACATTGGATCGTGACCATCTAGGAAGTATCACACTTCCTAGATCTAGCATATGCTAGGCAGTTCACTGCCCATATTGTTTAATTCCTTCGTATGGTCTTGCTTTGCATTATAGGTAGTTCCTCCTAGCCAAAAGGAATCTCTCACGATCAGCTATGGATTTATAAGTCATACACACAAAAACCCATCATCCAAAGCATTTGAGCAGGTATTCCTCCTACGCCCATTACCCTATTTGTTTAAATCAACACTCCAAAGAAACGATTTAAGAAAAAGGTGAAACAATGTGGTAACACCCTTTCGCATTGATCATCTAGATCTACACACAAATAAGGACTTGAACTTCATGTCTCTCTAGTTCAATTTAGTGGCATGTTTAGCATAGGTAGTAGCTTTCAATGGCTTAGGGTACCTTGGCACATCCAGTTGACTTAGGTCAACTGAGTATGCCCATATACCCTAAGTCATTGTGAGTGTCTTCCTATAATAAATTATGTTTCTAACCAAGGCTAGGGTTAAACCTTGGACAAGTGGACTGATGATAGTTAGTAAAGACCATTCTTGATAACAAAGGAGTGAGGTGAAGGACGTATTCGAAATGACGAGTATGTCATCTAGGAATAGTGACATAAACAGTATGTTGAAAATCTTTGGCCAAAGTATCGCAAGCTGCTGGTTGCGTTGTCCTATGTCACCTAGTTTAAAGCAACGTGATATCAAATGAATATTGGTAAAAAATATTCAGATATTTTCATTAAACCAATCACTCAGTACTTGTTTTAGGGTAGGAAAACAAATTATATGAAGTATACGATAAGTATTCAATACTTAAAGTTAACATAAATAGATTAGTAGATCACCAAGTTATGAAATGAATAGATCATTGGATCACCGAGTCATTTACAGCTACATATGGTTATCAGTTTGAGATTGATTGGCATAGAATGTGTGTTCTAAATAATGTTTTATTTAGAACAGAGAACATTACGTAAAAAAAAAAAATCCCTTGTTTCTAAAGTCTTAAAATGGGAATGTTACATCTGGGTATTAGAGCTAAAGGTTGCAGGTCTTGGACCTATTGTGTCCATAATCTAATGAAACTTAAAGTTTCTTGTAACAGAAAATGGCTAGAACAAGAGGAAATGTTGCAAATAATCCTCTGCCTAAGGAAGGAGTAGCAACTGCCCATAAACTAGATGAGATCCTTGTTTCCCTATTGGACACAAGAGATCATTTGGTTGTACTTGAATATCAAGTAATGGGTAATGAGGAGAAAGATGATGCTGATAACAACAATCAGCCACCTCCTAGGGACAATGTCAATGTAGGTGTTGATAATAACAATGTGAACATACTTGTTCAGTCTGAGAACAAAAAGGCTAGGCTGGAAGTTGAACTCACTAATGATATAAAAAGGATAATTCCACCCAAGTTTGATGGCACCACATTAGGAGATGGGGCTGAGAATTGGCTCAGCGAAATGGAGAAATACTTTGCAATAAGGAATTTCTTAGAAGAAACAAAGGTGATATGGGGAGCATATCATCACACACTATGCTCACTTAAAAAATCATCAATGTACAAATTTATGATGATGTTTCTCATGTATTCATGTTAGTTTACTATTTTCCCCAATTACATGATCAACATATTGAATTTCTTTGAAAAAATAAGGAATTATTTACTTGGGGTAGCTCGATATGCCTGATATTAACCCTGACATTATCGTCCACAATATTATCACTTATCTTGATGTTGTACCTATTTGGAAAAATATTCACAAATTTCCTCCTGAAATCAATTACCTATGTAGTAAATAATGTGTAAATCTTATTGATGTTGAATTCATTAACTTTGTTGACTATTTAAATGGGTCTCCAATATCTTCCCTATTTATAATAAAGCCACACTTGCCATTTAAATTTTTATCAACTTTCGTAATCTAAACCTTGCATGTCCAAATGAGAAATTTTGTTTACCTTGCATTGATGCCATTGTCGATTCCACAACATGCTAAGACATATTATCTCTTATGGATGGGTTTTTCATATATAATAATATTCAAATAGCACCTAAATATCAATATAATACCATATTCATAACCAAATGGGTACCTATTGCTATGTACAAATTCCATTTGGCCTCAAAAAATGATGGAAAAACTTAGAACAGCTATGAACCATATATTCCATGATCTAATTCATAAGATATTCAAAGTCTATATGGATGACCTTCTCATCAAATTTTGATTCTTAGAGGATTATTCCCAATACCTTAACATCTCCCTTTAATTAATCTATAAAAACAAGGGTAACCTTGCTCCGGGAAATGACATAGGTAAACTTTAGTAATCTTAAACTCATTTCATGGTATAGATGCCAACCCAACAAAAATTAGATCCATTCTTGACATGCCTCACCCTACATCTATTCTTGACATCCACACTTTCTTAGGGAATCTTGGGGCACTCGATAATTCAACCTTGAATTCACATAATTTTACTCATGCCATTACCAACCTCCTAAAAGAGGACATTGCGCTCAAATGGAACAAATATTTTCAACAAGCCTTTGAAAACTTGAAAGCATAAATTCTCACTACACCTACATTATAAATTCCCTCCCATGATCAACCACTCATTCTCTACACCTCTCCTACCTTGTATTTTTGGGGAAATGATGGTTCAAGAGGATGAAAAAGGGAAGGATCATGTCATGTACTATGTTAGTAAAACTCTCGTTGACTATGGGACTCTATATACCTCTATCGAGTGTGCTTACTTAGCCATCTACTTTTCCACTACAAAAATTTTCCACTACATGATCTACCGGACCACTTATGTTACATTTCACATTGACCCCATTTCTTGTTTCTTCTCCCTTGTTATCTTCCCAAAAATCCACATTGGAAAATGAATGGCGTTCCTTGTGGAATTTGACCTACACATCATTATGCAAAATTCCATTAAAGTTCAATTCATTACAGACCAACTTGATAATACTCCCATACTTACAACTCAACCCATTCCAAGCATTATTCCTAACGAGGATATATTACTCATTATCGAATAGATAAATATCTTACAAATAAATATTATTTCTATATATTCATTGTTAATCTTGAGGAACATACCCTCATGATAATCTTGAGAGAACATACCCTCACAACTAGCGATGTGAATCCTAAACCTAAACCTGTAAAGCCCATCACTCAAGATGAAAAAATCATGGTCAAAATTCATGAAGATGCTTGGAATCTCCATTTTGATGGGGGAAAATATCTTGAGGAGCTAGAGAAATTTGTGTTCTTACCGATACCTTAGAAAAGACACTTCATTTCTCCTTCCAACTTTAATTTGATGTCACAAACATATTGGATGAATACAAGGCTCTCATCTTTGTAACACCCTTGTTATAATTACTCCAAATTTAGGGATTTTTTTAAAACAAACCCATTAATAAAATGCAATTCCTTTAATGATTAATTGCTTGCACTAATTATAATCTAGCATAAAATAAAGTTTACAATCCATCTGATAACAATATAATTGTAGACACTAAAATTAGGTCATACTCCCCTTGGTCCCCCGTCAAATAAACACCTTGAACACATTCACCTAACCATGGCCCCTTTCATCCCTTTGTAATATTATGTAACACCCTCGACATTTGTTATTTTCCTCCTTTGCATTTCAAGTGTTGACATGTGATTTTCCTTATAAGGATATGTTCTTTTGATTATGGGAAATCATGCTTGATGTGGATAAGTCTTTTCTGCTCTTAAGATCCTTTGACTGAACTGGAATGGCTTTCCTGAATCCATTTTTCACTTCTTGTAGGTAAGTTGCAATCTGGTTTATGAGTTGTAAACTTATCTATTTATCTGACTCATCCTTGGATCAATTTTAGTGATCCAAGGAATGTTTTAAATCTGTTTAGATTGAACGAATGGTAAATTGACATTCCATGAATTAAGAGACATATGGACTGAACTTTGTAGATACAAGTTCTTTGATTTTTGTGTGAACGTGTTCCATTCAGTGGTATGTTTTTCTTGGGTCTTTAGAGATCGACCATGGCAGGTCATTGCTGACGTAAATGGAATTGCAGCCTATTCACGGCATGGGAGAGATCGAGATCCTTTAAAGGACTAACCTATGGGATCCTAAGCTAGGTAAAAATATTTCCTACCTAATCTATTTCATTTGATAGAATTTTGATTCTAACCTAAAAGCTTCTAATTTACTATTTGGTTGATTCACTTTGCATTTTTTGTGATTTTTTCTCTGCATGTTCTCTTGTTTTTCGAATTAAAATAGATTAAACTACACTTCATGGCTATTTTTGAAGTTTCAAATCTATTTTCATTTCGTGGAATGTATAAGAGGAATTATGGAAAAGGAATTTGGTTCTTTGATCTTTCGTAGAGAAGCGGTGAAGTAGTGATCTTGGCTTGGAGGTATTCTTTGATTTGATAGAGACACTATCAAGCATGATAGGCCCTAACTATTAAAATCTCTTGCTTTCTTCTAAGTGTTTTCATAAAACAACTATGCTCTGTTGAGATTTGTAGATTGCATGTTCTATCCGATTATTTGTTTGTTGGGTTTATTAAATCTTTTACTCTTGGTATTGAATCCATGGCAAAAAGTGGTGCAGTTTGAAATATATGTTGTGTTTGTTAAAGCACATGTAGAATGCATGAAAAAATGAACTCTATAACTCTGTTTGGCTTATTTTGATTTGGTAACCGATGGTTCTAGTTTTGTTGAATTTCATACCAATGTATTCTTGTTGAGTTCTTAGGAGAACCTTGTGTTCTACCTATTTTTTTGTGGAGTTCGTGATTTGTGTTCTTGAGTTGGTAATGAGCTCGTGCCTTTTTTATGGAGCTTGTTTTCGAGCTTGGGTTTTCGGTTGAAACTTGTATGGTTTTTGAAAACTGTTGATGATGCATGGTATCTTGGTGCTTATATTTATTTCTTGCATAAAAAGGGAACTATGGCTAAAGTTGTGTATGGCTTGGTTCTTGAATTTTATCTTGTGAAAACTTGACAGTTTGTGGAATCCGCTTATAGTTAGGTACCTATGTTTTATTATCTTGTGATAATGTGGAGGGGTTGTTGTTTGAAGACCATGAATAACCCGTACTTATGTTTTAATTATAAGGTGATATTATGGTTTTTTATTAAAAACCACATATAGCCTGATGCTGGCATTTTGTATCTTGAATAATGAGGACTATTAGGAAGTGTATGTTATACACGAAACTCATATTTTTTTTGGTGTGAGAATTTGAACTCTTAAAAATGAACTTGCATTCATGGAGTTGGAATAAGGGCTTGATAAGTTGTAGACTAGTAATAAGAACCCTGTTATTCTGAATTGTTATAAATATTTTCATTATAAATTGCCTAGTATAAGGCATTGATGTTTAATCAAACTCATGTTGGGTTATTGGGATGCAAAACTATATAAGGAATTGTTACATAGTATTGGAATGGTAATCTGAACCAGTTGTTGGGTTTGTGTTTTCTTAGTTGATGATGTAAACTAAAATAGGATCAAGTTTTCATCCTGAGCTTGAGCATTATCACTTTGATGCTCATGAACCTTGGTGAGAACTTATGATTCAACATTGTGTTACGATTTATTCTTTAAGAATTCAATTTGGTAATGGCATAAAAACTAGGTTTAATATTTGGTTGAATGGACTACGAACTCAGAAGTATTTTTATAAAGTAAACTAAAAGGGGACATGTTGTTGTTTCCCTGAACCTAAGCATATTCTCTCAGGTGCTCTTGAATATTTGTGAGAACTTTTGATTAAACCTTGTGCATAATGTATTTTAATTATGTCGATTTGGTCTTGGCATACAAACTGAGTTTTCTCTTTTATTGAAAATTGCACATGCAAGAAGAAAATGGGAAGTACGGTTTAGTGGGTTAATTTGGTAAACTCTTCTAGAAATTTATTGGAATTATCTTGTTGGTTTATTTTTATTTTTAGGAATCCAATCTGTTTACTCTTGTCGTAATATATTGAAATAGATGGCAAGGCAGTCTTGTCTGGACCGAACTCTTGAGAAATTATGAGTGCTTGTACGTATTTGGTTTTAACACTTCTTTTTTGGTCCAAGGAAATAATGTTGAGTCTTTAAAAGATTAATTGTGATTCTTTTATATAACGTAGGTTGTGTAAGAACTTCATGGTTATAAAGTACAAATGTAAAAATGGAACTCTTGCATTATTATGGGAATATTTTGAAAGGTAGGTTGCATTAATTTCTTCTTTCCTTGAATTTTTCTTGTTCCCTTTCTTGGGGACTCTTATATGAACTTGAGGCTGGTTGTATGAAAAGGGAAATTATTAATTAAGTTGGAAATAAATGATTGCGGGGGTAGAAATATATGCATTAGGACTCCTTTTCTAATTCGGTTGGGATAAGATCATTTGCTTGGAACCTTCATTAATTATTATTTTGGGAAAAGACAATTGTTACTTGATTAACCTTTTTATACTTATCATTTGACTGAAATGAAATAGAAGGAGAATGATGACTGTTTTTTGAAAAGAAAATGCAAACTTGTTGATTACATGTTGATCCATCTTCCTTCTAGGATTTTGTATATGATTCTGTTTCTAATGAATATCTTAAATGTTTGAATTTAAAGTACGAATCTTAAGTAGAAATAGATTAGGTCATGATGTGAACTTGTTTTTACTTAGCGGACATTATGTGATTTGGTATAATGAAATGGTTTCTCTTCTACTTTGCTTGGAAGTTAGATGTTTCATCTTAATGAGAACCATGCTGAAAACACTTCTTTTGTTTCGTAGTAAAGATAAGTGTTGTATTCTATTTTGATAGATTTGGGGAAACAATGAGATGTGTGATCTGTTGTTAATTAAAGGTAATTGATGGGATCAATTACACTAAAAAAATTGTAAGACATATAATATAGATTATATTTTGCTCTCCTCTTTTAGGAGTAAATTCAGATTTATTAATGCTCTTCTTTTCTAATTGTTATTACTTATGTTTATTGTATGATATACTAATTTTTCATTAAAGTAGGTTGTTTTATTGAAACAAATAGTGGAATGCTCTTCATTTTAAGGATTAGTGATTATCATGCTCAGTTCTTTGAACGACCCTGTGCTAGTAATTTTTGCAGATGGACTTCGTAAGTGATAAAAGAAGGCACAAACTTTTATGATGCATTGGCTGATTTAAGTCTGATTCTTTGTGAAGAATTCTGATTTTTTCTTGAGTTGTATTGAAAAGAAAAGTTATATTCTTTTTAGAAGGAAGGTTGTTGTTATGTAGTATGCCTAAAATGCATAAGTCTTGTAAATGTATAAGTTTTGAAAATGAATTGAAAGATGAGGATTTACTTGCATTGGTTGTGTAAATTATCTTGTACTTTTGTAAAAAGATGGAATCTTATCTGGTTGATATTCTTCTTATTATTTATATGGTTAAATGTGTATTCTTGGATAAGTAATATAAAAGGAATTAGATTAATTTCCCTAAATAAGATGCAACTAAATAAGTTGTAGAATTTAATGTTCTTATCTAAACAATTCAATATAGTAAGGTGATGTGTAATGAACATACAATGAAGACTATAGAATTTTTAAAGGGCATAAAGGGTGTGTTAAACCCTAGAACTTGACCATGAAGAGGAGGACTCTTCCTCTCTCATAAAGTTATAAATAAAAAAGGAAGATATGAATTCTAATCTTTAGACTTCATTTTAATAAGTCTATTAAGTTACAACCTAGGTGGTTGTTACACTTCCTTGAATGGTTAAGTCACATTAAATGGAACTTATGGTGTTGTTGTCCTGTTATTGGGTAACTGTTTGTTAACCAAAAATTAACAAACATTGAAAGCAATCTTAAGTTAAGGAAGTTCTTCAAGGATTAATTGAATATGATATTGAAAAGAACTTAGGAGTGTTGGATTAGGGTTTGGTAGGGTTGTTGAAAATTGTTTTTAATAATCCAAATTAACTAAACATTAATAATCTCCTAGGAGTATGTACATCTCGATGAGGTTATTCTGTAGGATGTTGGCACATGCCAACTGTAGGGTTGTACCTTTGAGAAGATTAGGATCTTCTCGAGGATATAGTGGTGTAGTTAACATGTGGAAACACCCTTCTGCATTGATCATCAAGATCTACACACTTTTGGACTTGAACTTAGTTTTCCTCTAGGATTGGATGGTAGCATAGTTAGGATAAGGAGTAGCCCTTGAGGACTCAGGGTACCTTGGCACATGGGATTGACTTAGGTTGACCCAGTATGCCAATATACCCTAAGACTTTGTGAGCCTCTTCCTATCATAACCTATGTTGTTAACTTGAACTATGGTTAAACCTTGGGCAAGTGGACTGAAAAAAGTCAGTAAAGGACATTCTAAATAACAATAGAGTGGGGTGAAGGACGTATTCTAGATTGATGAGTATGCCATCAAGGAATAAGTAATACGAACAATATGTTAGAAATATTTGGCCAAAGTATCGCAAGTTATTGATTACGTTGTCCTATGTCACCTAGTCTAAGGATCATGATGTAGATGAATATTGGTAGCAGATATTCAGATAGGTTCCTTAGACATATCACTCAATACCTAGAATGGGGTAAGTGAACCAAGTATACAGTAGTATACCGAAAAGTATTCAATACTTAATGTTAAACATGAATAGATCGGTAGTTCATCGAGTCATGAAATGAATAGATCGGTAGCTCACCGAGTCATTATAGCTACATATGGTTATCTGTTATAAGAATGGTTGTTATGGAATGTGTGTTCTAAATTATGTATTTAGAACAGAGAACATTATTCATGCAAAAAATTTTTCCCTTGTTTCTAAAGTCTTAAAATGGGAATGTTACATCTTGGTATCAGAGTTGAAGGTTGTAGCTCTTGGACCTATTGTGTCCATAATCTGATAAAAACTTGAATTTTCTTGTAATAGAAAATGGTTAGGACAAGAGGAAATTTGCGAATAATGCTCCACCTGATGAAGGAGCAAGCAACAACCCAAAAACTTGATGAAATCCTTGCTGCCCTGTTGGACACAAGAGATCATTTGGCTATACTTGAACAACAAGTAATGGGTAATGAGGAGGAAGAAGAAGTTGGTAATAACAATCAGCCACCTCTTGAGGACAACCCCAATTTGGGTGTTGATAATAACAATGTTAATGTGCTTATCACCTAGAAAACAAAAAGGCAAGGTTGGTAGTTGAACTCACTAATGATATAAAAAGGATAAGTCCACCTAAGTTTGATGGCACCACATTAGGAGATGGAGCTGAGAATTGGCTCAACAAAATGGAGAAGTACTTTGCAATAAGGAACTTCTCAGAGGAAACCAAAGCTATTTGGGGAGCATATCAGCTTTCCCATGAAGCATCTTCATGGTGGGACAAGGTGAGTTAAATATTGATGAAACTAACATCACTTGGGATCAATTTAAAAGTTACTTTAGGCAACGTTGGCTGCCACAACTTTATTATGATCAGAAAATGACTGAATTTCAGAACTTAGCTCAAGGGAAGTTAACTGTAACTGAGTATTGGGAATGGTTTATGAAACTCCTCAAGTATGTACCTCAGTATCAAACTGATGAGAAGTTTAGGATATGGAAATTCATCATGGGATTGAATCCCATTATTGGGGGAGAGGTTGATGTTCATAGCCCAACCACTATGGAAGGGGTTGTTGAAAAATCCATAAGGCAAGAATAGAAATTAAAGGCTATTTCTGCTCATAAGGAGGAAGTACGGAAGAAAGTTCCAAACTCTTCTTCAGCTTCTCTTGCACCCAAGAAGGGACCATGGAAGAAGTTTGGCAATAAAAGTAAGTTTTCAGCTGGTAATAATAAGAAAACAACAACGAATAAGACTATTGGAAATGCATGGAACAATTTTTCCAAGAATAATAATAATGGACAGAAGTCCTATGGAGGTCAAAATGATAACTTTAAGGCTGGAAATAATTCTGAGTCTAAAAAGGGACCGGTAGGAGGCTGTTATAACTATGGAAAAGATCATTATGTGAATCAATGTCCTTTGAAGAAGGATGATCATAATCAGCAACACAAGATACATGTTGTAGTAGCTGACAAGCAAGTTGAAAAGCAAGCTACACCCATAGAAGTTCTGGTAAGTTATTGGCATACCTTTAGCTATTCTTTTTGATACGGGGCTATTGAATGTTTTATTTCTAGTAAACTTGCTTCAAAACTTAAAAGAAAAGCTAGAAAAATGGATAAATCATGGACTATACATTATGGTAATAATTCTGTTCATACTTAGTTAGTATGTGTCTTTTTGGGGTAGTCCTTGACTTACCTAGCTTTTCCACTGAAGTTGATCTTTATGTTACACCTTTGGGATCTTATGATATAGTCATAGGCGTAAGTTGGTTAGTTGAGCATAAAGCAAAAGTGGACTATTTTGAAAAACATATTAGTTGTTTAGATGATCTATAGAAAAATAAGAGATTCAAGGTGTAAAATGAGAAATTTCAGTTAGGAAATTGTCAGCTATGTAACTTAAAAAGGCCAAAAATAAGGGTTGTACCTTATATGCAGTAAAAATTTCAGAATCTACAGAAGAAAACAATGATTTCATGGAATGTTATCCATTATTATGGAACTACAGTGATGTGTTTCCGGAGGAATTACCGGGCTTACCACCCAAAAGGGAGTTTGACTTCACGATTGAAATCAAACCAGGTACTGAACCTATTTCTAAGGCACCTTATCGAATGACTACCACATAATTAGTAGAGCTTAAGGCTTAGTTGCAAGAACTTTTGTCTAAGGGTTTGATTAGACCAAGTGTTTCACCTTGGGGAGCACTAGTGATCTTTGTGAAAAAGAAAGATGGAACACTTAGATTGTGCATTGATTACAGGATGTTAAACAAAGCAACAATCAAGAATAGATACCCACTTCCTAGAATTGATGACCTATTTGATCAGATGTGTGGAGCATCGGTCTATTCTAAGATAGATCTTTGATCTGGATATCATCAATTATGAATTAAGGATGAGGACATTCATAAAACAAACTTTCAGGACAAGGTATGGACATTATGAATTCACGGTTTTACCCTTTGGATTAACGAATGCACCTGTAGCTTTTATGAACTTAATGAATAATATCTTTCAAGAATACTTGGACAAGTTTGTGCTTGTATTCTTGGATGACATTCTCATATATTCTAAAAGTATTGAGGAGCATCATGAACACTTGAAAATAGTTTTGGAAATTATGAGAAAGAGACGGTTGTATGGTAAGTTGTCCAAATGTTCTTTCTATGACACTGAAGTTCACTATTTGGGTCATGTTATAAGTAAAGATGGGATTGTTGTAGATCCTTCTAAAATTGTAGCTATAACCGAGTGGCCTACACCAAAGAATGTACATGAAGTTAGAAGCTTCATGGGCCTTGCTGGTTATTATAGAAAATTTGTTAAGGACTTTTCTAAGGTGGTTGCACCAATAACTTCATTGCAGAAAAAGGATAAGAAATTTGTTTGGAATGATAAATGTGAATCTACTTTTAAAATTTTGAAAATTTAGTTGACTTCAACACCTATTTTAGTTATACTTGATCCTAATGGAGACTTTATTATTGTAATGGATGCATCGGGGAAGGCCTTGGAGGTATTTTGTTACAAAATGATCATGTCATAGCTTATGAAAGTAGAAAACTTAAGTTACATGAGTTGAATTATGCTCCACATGATTTAGAGCTTGCTGCCATAGTTCATGCACTTCAAGTTTGGAGGCATTATCTACTTGGTAAACCATTTGAGTTGAAAAATGATCATCTTGGGCTGAAGTACATTTTCACTCAGCCAAATCTGAATGCAAGACAATGAAGGTGGTTAGAGTTTTTGTCTCAATATGATTTTGACATAAGTTACATTAAAGGAAAAGAAAATAGAGTTGATGCTCTAAGTCGTAGGAAGCACATTTCTGCTCTTATAACACTAAGAACTCAGTTTAAGGATGAAGTAAAAAGTGTTATGGAATCTGATTCTTACTTTCAGCAAGTAAAAATAGTGCTTGTTGTAGATCCAAAAGATGAAAGGTATAAAGGCTTTCACTTTGATAATGAAGGAATCTTATGATATGAAAATAGAGTATACATACCTTTGCTTAATGATTTGAGAAAGAAATTGTTAGCTGAATTTCATGATTCACCTTTTTCTGGACACCCTGGCATTACAAAAATGCTTGCTGATATAAAACAACAATATTTCTGGAAAGGAATGAAAAAGGATGTTATTGATTTTGTGACTCATTGTCTTGAATGTCAATGTGTAAAAGTGGAACATATGCACCCAACTAGTTTATTGTATCCTCATAGCATACCGCAGTACAAGTGGTAGGTAATAAGCATGGATTTTGTACAAGGGTTGCCTATGTCAAGAAATAAACATGATGTTATTTTGGTAGTTGTTGATAAACTAACGAAAGTAGCTCATTTTATTGCTGGAAATCTAAAAGATGATTCTCTGTTTTGGCTAAAATATTTGTACATGAAATTTTCAGATTACATGGAGTACCTGAATTAATCATATCTGATAGAGATCCTAGAATGACGTCAAGGTTTTGGAAAACACTTAATGCAGCTCTAGGAACTAAACTAAATTTTAGTTCTGCGTATCATCCGGAAATGGATGGACAGACTGAAAGAGTAAATCAGGTTTTAGAAGATATGTTACGGATGTATTGTATGGATCAGCAGTATAAGTGGGAAGAGTATCTTCCATTAGTTGAATTTGCATACAATAATACATATCATGCTTCTCTTAAGATGGCACCTTTTGAGGCACTTTATGGAAGGAAATGCAGAACCCTGTTAGTTGGGATAGCATAGAGGATAGAGAGGTAATTGGACCTGAAATCCTTATGGAAATGGAACAACAAGTTAAAATGATTCGTGAATGCTTGAAAGAAGCAACAGATAGACAAAAGAGTTATGTTGATTTAAAGCGGGTTGACAGGAAATTTGAACTTGGTGAGAAGGTTTTTCTTTCGGGTTAAACCGAAAAAGAGTTCTATAACTTTTGGCAAGGCTGCCAAGTTATCACCTCATTATGTGGGACCTTTTGAAATAGTTGAAGTAATCAACCCTGTAGCTTATCGTTTAGCACTACCACCTGCTTTGTCATGAATGCATGATGTTTTCCATATTTCTTTGCTTAAGAAATATGTTTTCAGATTTATCACATGTGTTAAATTGGAACTCCTTGCAGTCAAGACCTAGGAATAATCATGGTTAAACCCATTCGAGTGTTGGAAACTCACATCGGTTGCATTTAAGAAATCGAGAAATAAGTCAATGTAAGGTCCAGTGGGACTAGTTTAACGAAGAGAGTGCAACTTGGGAAAATCTAGAGGATATGAAAACTACTTTTCCATTTCTTTTTGAACAAGAATTGAATCTGTTGACTGATAAAAAAATTATGATTTTATCTTTATATGACATTAAGTAAGCCAATTTTGGGTAGATATTTATTTGATTTGAATAAACAGTTATTTAGTGTTGATTTTGGAACTAAAAGGTTTTGGATATATTTGACTTAGGATAAGAGATGTGAATGAATTGATTGTCCTTGATATAAATTGTTAAAAAAAAGAGATAATCATCGGGACGATGATTCTTTTTAGGAGGGAAGCATGTAACACCCTCGATAGTTGTTATTTTCCTCCTTTGCATTTCAAGTGTTGACATGTGATTTTCCTTATAAGGATATGTTCTTTTGATTATGGGAAATCATGCTTGATGTGGATAAGTCTTTTTTTGCTCTTAAGATCCTTTGACTGAACTGGAATGGCTTTCTGAATCCATTTTTCACTTCTTGTAGGTAAGTTGCAATCTGGTTTATGAGTTGTAAACTTATCTATTATCTGACTCATCCTTGGATCAATTTCAGTGATCCAAGGAATGTTTTAAATCTGTTCAGATTGAATGAATGGTAAATTGACATTCCATGAATTAAGAGACATATGGACTGAACTTTGTAGATACAAGTTCTTTGATTTTTGTGTGAACGTGTTCCATTCAGTGGTATGTTTTGCTTGGGTCTTTGGAGATCGACCATGGCAGGTCATTACTAACGTAAATGGAATTGCAGCCTATTCATGGCATGGGAGAGATCTGGGATCCTTTAAAGGACTAACCTATGGGATCCTAAGCTAGGTAAAAATATTTCCTACCTAAGCTATGTCATTTGATAGAATTCTGATTCTAACCTAAAAGCTTCTAATTCTACTATTTGGTTGATTTACAACCTAACCTAAGCTTGGTGCTAATGGAATTGGAAAGGTTACTAGGTATTAAAATTAACCTAGATCCTAATACTACAAGGTTATATTGTGATCTAACCTAATGCCTAAAACTATTGTATTTTGAATTATTTACCTATGTGGAAACTACCTAAATCTATTTGCTAAAGACCTATGGTGGGGGTTAGTTGTTAGTGTTATATCCTAAGGTATAAATTTTAATCTACCTAAGATCTAACCTATGCAATGTAATCTACCCTAACTATTGGGCATGAAGGGGGACTTAAGTGGTCACATGTATTTGGGTGATGGTTCCTAAGGCATTTATGATGTTGATAAGGTTATTAAATGTATGCGGTACTGCCAGCTTTGGCAGGGACTAGTTGGCTTGGCGGAGGCTTAGGTGGTAGTATCACTAAAGTTAAAAATGCATGTTATTTTGGACTTGGCATTCGCTAGAATTGGAAGGTGGTGGCAAGGAAGGATAGGTGGGAAAATGGGAGTTAATGGAATTTATTGTTTTTGGTTTTTGAGCTCAAACCACCTTGGAAGGCATGCAAGTGGATTTTTCTTGGGTTGTTTCACTTTGCATGTTTCATGATTTTTTCTCTGCATGTTCTCTAGTTTTTTGAACCAAGCAGATTGAACTACACTTCATGGCTATTTTTGAAGTTTTGGATCTATTTTCATTTCGTGGAATGTATAAGAGGAATTCTTGGAAAAGGAATTTGGTTGTTTGATCTTTCGTGGAGAAGAGGTGAAGTAGTGAGCTCAGCTGGAGGTCTTCTTTGATTTGACAAACACTATCAGGCATGATAGGCTCTAACTATTAAAATCTCTTGCTTTCTTCTAAGTGTTTTCATAAAACAACTCTGCTCTATTGAGATTTGTACATTGCATGTTCTATCTGGTTATTTGTTTGTTGGGTTTATTAAATCTTGTACTCTTGGTTTCGAATCCATGGAAAAAGTGGTCTGGTTTGAAATATATGTTGTGTTTGTTAAAGCACATGTAGAATGCATGCAAAAATGAACTCTGTAACTCTGCTTGGCTTATTTGGATTTGGTAACTGATGGTTCTAGTTTTGTTGAACTTTCGTGCCAATGTATTCTTGTTGAGTTCTTAGGAGAACCTTGTGTTCTACTTTTTTTTTGTGGAGTTCGTGATTTGTGTTCTTGAGCTGGTAATGAGCTCAGTGCCTTTTTTTTATGGAGCTTGTTTTTGAGCTCGGGTTTTTGGTTGAAACTTGTATGGTTTTTGAAAACTAGTTGATGATGCATGGTACCTTGGTGCTTATATTTATTTCTTGGATAAAAAGGGGACTATGGCTAAAGCCGTGTATGGCTTGGTTCTTGAATTTTATCTTGTGAAAACTTGATAGTTGTGGAATCCGCTTATAGTTGGGTTGTTTTATTATCTTGTGATAATATGGTACTGTGTTTTATTATCTTGTGATAATGTGGACTTTTGTTTGAAGACCATGAATAACTTGGTACTTGTGTTTTAATTATTGGGTGATATTATGGTTTGTTGTTAAAAACCACATATAGCCTGATGTTGGCATTTTGTATCTTGAATAATGAGGACTGTTAGGAAGTGTATGTTATACGGACACTCGTATTTTGGTGTGAGAAGTTGAACTCTTAAAAATGAACTTGCATTGTGGAGTTGGAATAAGGGCTTGATAAGTTAACTGGTAATAAGAACCCTGTTATTCTGAATTGTTATAAATATTTTCATTATAAATTGCCTAGTATAAGGCACTGATGTTTAATCAAACTCATGTTGGGTTATTGCGATGCAAAATTGTACAATGAATTGTTACATAGTATTGGAATGGTAATCTGAACTAGTTGTTGGGTCTGTGTTTTCTTAGTTGATGACGTAAACTAAAATAGGATCAAGTTGTCATCCTGAGCTTGAGCATTATCACTTTGATGCTCGTGAACCTTGGTGAGAACTTATGATTCAACATTGTGTTCTGATTTATTCTTTAAGAGTCTTTTGCTGAACGTATTTTGATGTATTCGATTTGGTAATGGCATACAAACTAGGTTTACTATTTGGTTGAATGGACTATGAACTCAGAAGTCTTTTTATAAAGTAAACTAAAAGGGGACATGTTGTTGTTTCCCTGAACCTAAGCATATTCTCTTGGGTGCTCTTGAATCTTTGTGAGAACTTTTGATTGAACTTGTGTGTAAACGTATTTTTGATTATGTCGATTTGGTCTTGGCATACAAACTGAGTTTTCTATTTTATTGACAATTGCACATGCAAGAAGAAAACTGGAAGTACGGTTTAGTGGGTTATTTGGTAAACTCTTCCATAACTTTACTGGAATTATCTTGTTGGTTTATTGTTATTTTTGGGAATCCAATCTATTTACTCTTGTCGTAATATATTGAAATAGATGGCAAGGCAGTCTTGTCTGGACCGAACTCTTGAGAAATTCTTGAGTGCTTGTATCTATTTGGTTTTAACACTTCTTGTTTGGTCCAAGGAAAGAATGTTGAGTCTTTAAAAGATTAATTGTGATTCTTTTATAACTGTAGGTTGTGTAAGAACTTCATGGTTATAATGTACCGATGTAAAAATGGAACTCTTGCATTATTATGGGAAGATTTTGAAAGGTAGGTTGCATTAAGTTCTTCTTTCCTTGAAGTTGTTCTTGTTCCCTTTCTTGGGGACTCTTGTATGAACTTGAACTGGTTGTACGAAAAAGGGAAATTATTAATTAAGTTGGAAAGAAATGATTGCAGGGTAGAAATATATTCTATTAGGACTCCTTTTCTAATTCAGTTGGGATAAGATCATTTGCTTGGAACCTTTTGTTAATTATTCTTTTGGGAAAAGACAATCGTTACTTGATTAACCTTCTTATACTTATCATTTGACTGAAATGAAATAGAAGGAGAATGATGACTATTTTGTTGAAAAGAAAATGCAAACTTGTTGATTTCTTGTTGATCCATCTTCCTTCTGGGATTTTGTATATGATTTTGTTCTGATGAATATCTTAAATGTTTGAATTTAAAGTAGGAATCTTAAGTAGAAACAGATTAGGTCATGATGTGAACTTGTTTCTACTTAGTGGACATTATGTGATTTGGTATAATGAAATGGTTTCTCTTCTACTTTGCTTGGAAGTTAGATGTTTCATCTTAATGAGAACCATGTTGAAAACACTTCTTTTGTTTCGTAGTAAAGATAAGTGTTGTATTCTATTTTGATAGATTTGGGAAACAATGAGATGTGTGATCTATTGTTAATTAAAGGTAATTGATGGGATCAATTACACTTAAAAAAATTGTAAGACATATAATATAGATTATATTCTTCTCTCCTCTTTTAGGAGTAAATTCAGATTTATTAATGCTCTTCTTTTCTGATTGTTATTACTTATGCTTATTTTATGATATACTAATTGTTCATTAAAGCAGGGTTGTTTTATTGAAACAAATAGTGGAATGCACTTCATTTTAAGGATTAGTGCTTATCATGCTCAGTTCTTTGAACTGACCCGTGCTAGCAATTTTTGTAGATGGACTTCGTAAGTGATAAAAGAAGGCACAAACTTTTATGATGCATTGGCTGATTTAAGTTTGATTCTTTGTGAAGAATTCTGATTTGTTCTTGAGTTGTATTGAAAAGAAAAGTTATATTCTTTTTAGAAGGAAGGTTGTTGTTATGTAGTATGCCTAAAATGCATAAGTCTTGTAAATGTATAAGTTTTGAAAATGAATTGAAAGATGAGGATTTACTTGTATTGGTTGTGTAAATTATCTTGTACTTTTGTAAAAAGATGGAATCTTATCTGGTTGATATTCTTCTTATTATTTATATGATTAAATGTGTATTCTTGGATAAGTAATATAAAAGGGGATTAGAGTAATTTCCCTAAAAGGGATGCAACTAAATAAGTTGTAGAATTTAATGTTCTTATCTAAATAATTCAATATAGTAAGGTGATGTGAAATGAACATACAATGAAGACTATAGAATTTGTAAAGGACATAAGGGGTGTGTTAAACCCTAGAACTTAACCATGAAGAGGAAGACTCTTCCTCTCTCATAAAGTTATAAACAAAAAGGAAGATATGAATTCTAATTTTTAGACTTCATTTTAATAAGTCTATTAAGTTACAACCTAGGTGGTTGTTACACTTCCTTAAATGGTTAAGCCACATTAAATGGAACTTAAGGTGTTGTTGTCCTATTATTGGGTAGTTGTTTGTTAAGCCAAAAATTAATGAACATTGAAGGAAATCTTAAGTTAAGGAAGTTCTTCAAGGATTATTTGAATCTGATATTGAAAAGAACTTAGGAGTGTTGGATTAGGGTTTGGCAGGGTTGTTGAAAATTGTTTTTAATAATCCAAAGTAACTAAACATTAATAATCTCCTAGGAGTATGTACATCTCGATGAGGTTGTTTCTGTAGGATGTTGGCACATGCCAACTATAGGGTTGTACCTTTGAGAAGATTAGGATCTTCTCGAGGATACAATGGTGTAGTTAACATGTGGCAACACCCTTCTACATTGATCGTCAAGATCTACACACTTTTGGACTTGAACTTAGTTTTCCTCTAGGATTGGATGGTAGCATAGTTAGGATAAGGAGTAGCCCTTGAGGACTCAGGGTACCTTGGCACACGGGATTGACTTAGGTTGACCCAGTATGCCAATATACCCTAAGACTTTGTGAGCCTCTTCCTATCATAACCTATGTTGTTAACCTGAACTAGGGTTAAACCTTGGGCAAGTGGACTAACAGAAGTCAGTAAAGGACATTCTAAATAACAATAGAGTGGGGTGAAGGACGTATTCTAGATTGATGAGTATGTCATCAAGGAATAAGTAATATGAATAGTATGTTAGAAATATTTGGCCAAAGTATCGCAAGCTGTTGATTGCGTTGTCCTATGTCACCTAGTCTAAGGATCATGATGCAGATGAATATTGGTAGAGATATTAGATAGGTTCCTTAGATAGATCACTCAATACCTAGAATGGGGTAAGTGAACCAAGTATACGTAGTATACCGAAAAGTATTCAATACTTAATGTTAAACATGAATAGATCGGTAGTTCACCGAGTCATGAAATGAATAGATCGGTAGCTCACCGAGTCATTACAACTGCATATGGTTATCTGTTATAAGAATGGTTGTTATGGAATGTGTGTTCTAAATTATGTATTTAGAAGACCTACCCAAAGAACATTATTCATGCAATTAGTATCCAACATTTGTCCATTTATGATTGGGTAGATCCTTTTGTTGTTACTTGTTTCTGCCATCATTTTCATTCCACCACCATTTTACCTCCATGAAAGCTTTACCATCCTTTTACCCATACCCCCGAATCTCCCATATCCGGATCTGAATCATTCTTGTGCACACCTAATACCCACACAAATCTTCCATCACCTTTCCATCTTCATCTAGCCTTAAATCTACCTCGCCTTGAGTTTTATATAATTTCTTGTACCACAACCATACCAACATCGGCTACCCACAACTATCGTCGTTAACCTAAACCGACACTACCATACTAAACTTACGTTGGTCTCTGTGGCTTTTACCAAAACCCATATCGAGCTTAAAACCTCCATCAAATACCCAAAACAGACCAGAACTTTACCCTGACCAATACCAATATCCTAATAGAGACCTTGACCTTCAGATTCAGTCATAGCTTATCTTGTTGTGAACAAATTTGCTTATTGTAGATGAATGAGATACCTAAATCATTTTAAATACACTAGGATTTCCTTTATTGTTATCATTAAGTTGTTTTAAATAGTGGATTGAGATCCGTCTAGAAGTATCTCGCTTCGAATCTAGCACACGCTAGGTAGTCCACTGCATATATTGTTTAACTTTTATTTAGTGGTATTGTTTTCCATTTTAGGTAGTTCCTCCAAGCAAAAAGGAATCTCTCATGATCAGTTGTGGATTCAGAAGTCATATGTGCACAACAACCTACAACTAGCATCTCAATAGGTATTCCTCCTAGCCCTTTACCCTTATTTGTTTTGTCAACATTCAAAGAAACACATCTAGAATCAGGTGAAACATTTTGGCATGCCCGGTGGGACCCATTCGGGGTTCTTTTCATTCTTTCATTTCTAGGTGAAAACGTTGTATGTTTGTTTCTTTTCTAAAAAGTTCTTACATTAAAAATTTCTCCCTAGAACCTTCTTCTCTTCTATTATCTAAAAGCAATCTTATTTTGGTGCTTAAAATGAACATTTCTTCCCTTTCATTAGTATCGCATTAGTGAAAGAGCATCCCTTCTCCTGTTCATCTATTTGTGACATCGAATTCTACATTTCGATTTGGGTTTAAAAATTATTTCATTTCATTCTACTTTTCTGCATTAGCTCACATTAATTAAAGGCAACCTATACGCTGGAAGTCATTCCCGGTGATGGTTGACAAACAAATCATAGAAAAGCACTTACTTTCTTTTTCTCTCTATGATTCTTACCCAAACATCACAAATTTAAAATATATACAAATTCTTAAACAACATCTCACCCGAAAGAAGTTATAGGTGATCACACGATCACGTAACAAATGGGCACCCCACCTGGTTATCTCTATCTAGTACCCCATCAGAGGATGTCCCGCCCCCGTCATTACATACTTGAAACCTCTCCTTGTAGATATCCTTCTTTGTAGGAAGCCATCCTCACCAAAAAACTCTATTTTACAGTTCATGAGTCAGTCCTTAAATAGCATAAGCTAAACAAACATAATAGAAAAAGCACTCTTAGGATCATATTTTTCTTAGTGTTTCTTCTTGGCTTGCATTTTGAGGTGAGAGGTCACGTTCTTCATTTTTCTTATTTCCCCTTGCACACTCCTCAACACATTTGGTGTATTCCAACTTCATCTGAGTGTGCCGGAACTTATTCTCATCATTCTTAGAATTATGGGTTTGATTCCACATTTAATTTTAACTCACAACCACATTTTCTTCATCGTTGTTTCAATTTCATAGTAACCAGTGTCGGTCCAGTGACCATCATCGATTACCCTCTGATCGACATCGGTTTTACCCAACCGATGTTGGTTCACTATTCTTTTTGTTAACCAACCCAAAAAGGACACCTATTCCCCTTCGTTAGCTATTTAGAGTCTCTGTCACTCTTATCATATCCATTGACCTGGTAAGTCTCATCAGCATTTTGCATACCTGGAAAATTTGTCCTTATACCTTATTTTTGACCAACTCTCCACTTTCCGTTGACTAGTGGTTACCTATGACCGCATCGTTTAACCTAACCGGCATCGGTTATCCTGTGTCATTTTCTAGCTGAAATTTTAACCCCAATTCACCTACCACCACCTATTTATCCTACCTGTGTTGTATTTCTGTGTCACTTACAGAAAGTAGTCTTACCACGTTAGTACCTATTCACATGGTAATGACGCATCGACAAGAAAACACCCTCGTATTCCACACCAATTGTCAACCACTCCCACCTAGCCCTTCACCACCTTCCATTTTATCACCAACCATGGAACCTATCCAACCTATCTCTATTACCACCAGAGATGAGGAGTTCACATGAATCCTTGACCAAAATCCTACCGCCTTGTAGTTTTACCTTTCCCACTCATCCACTCGAGATGCCTCGGGTCAGTTGATATATAGCATGCCTATATTTATCCCCTCGACTCTCATTCCCACTCCTATGTCATCCCCATCTGGCTCCGCGCTACCCGTATCTACTTTAGCCTTATTCATTTCGCAGCTAGGCCCTATACCCGCTATGACTGCCACATCTACTACATCCATTGCACCCACCACATCCACTATACCTTCTCCAACCACCTAGAACACAACCTCATCTGCACCTATTGTCTTACATATACCCATAGCTACACTACCACCCCCAGTGTCGGTGACCCCTACCCCTTTTCAAAATGTCATCCTTTCTATTATGTAATCTTTATCCCCATTGCCACTAGGGTCACCATAACCCTTCCACCTCCATATATGTACTATCAACAACCTCTTGTTTCATCTATTATTCACTCTGGGTACATACCCCCTATTTCACTACCTTCTTCTCAATCTACCTATACGGAAGCACCATATACTGGAATGCCACCCCGTTATATGCCCAACACCAACCCTCTTACACTATAGGAGTCACCCATCCATCACAACCTACCAACGACCTAATCAAGTTAATGATGGATAAGATGCAAACATTGGAGGCATCAATTTCTAGCTCCCACAACACTCTCACCTATGATGAGATTTGTAATGAGCCTATACACCCATCCATTCCTATCCATCCATATCCCTTACATTGGGAAATGCCTAAATTTAACTATTTCAATAGCAAAGAAGACCCACAACAGCATTTGTGGTCTTTTAAACATGGGTGTTATTTGATCACCCATGATGATGCTTTGCTCCTAAGGACCTTTCCCATGTCTCTGACTGGACCCGTGTTAGATTGGTATAGTGGGTTACCTAGACACTCTATATTCTCATTTAATTAGGTAGCCCAAGCCTTCTTGGATCACTTCTCCATTAATATCATTAAGAAGGTTACCATGACTAACCTCTACTCTATGTGTCAGTATGATGATGAATCCATCACAGATTTTGTTGCTCATTGGCATAGCCTGATCAATCAACTCACATTCCAACTACCGCAAACCGAACTCATCAAACTCTTCACACGAGCTTCTACTAGGCATATCTCACCGACTCTGTAGGTCCAAACCTTCTAAAATTTTGATGAAGCATTCACCATGGCACAAAATCTTGATATTCGGGCCATTTAAGAGAAGAAAATCCAATTACACAATAAGAACTCGGCATTCAAGTCAAATGATACCTCTTCTTCTTCAAAACCATAGAACAATTAGTCAAAGGCCAAGGGGACCACTAACACAGTGGTACTCAAAACCGGCCCAACTCATCCATCAAATCAGGCTAGCCCCTCATCTAATCTCTCACCTATTCAAACTTTTCAATTCAGATGGGAACAATGGAAGTATACCCCAATTAGGGAACCTTATTCTTCTATCTTAGAGAAGCTCATCAAAGCTAGGGCCATCACCCTTCCTCCCATGAAACCACACACCGGTTTTGACCCTACTCACCCCACACCCACATGGTATAAAGAGCATGATTTCTACAATTATCATCAAGTAAAGGGTCATAGTGACGGAATTGCATCACTTTCAAAAACATTGTCCAAGAAATGGTTGAGAAAGGTGAGCTAACCTTAGATAATCCTAACGCACCTACCAATCAAAACCTACATATCTTCAAGAAACCTTTTCTTAATCACACCCCTTCTTCGATCAAATGTGAGAAACCTCAACTCATGATAGTCATACCCGCGAGGTCCATGCTATTTTCATCGATACACCCACTACGCTTACTGATTACCTCATATCCCTTCCATCGAGGAAATCCTAGCCCGAAGTCCTCCACCTACACTTGAATCCACCTCACCTATTCCTCCACCCATATAGGAACACCTTTCACCTCCTTCCTCACCCATGGAGGAGCCTTCTATTAATATCAAAACTATTTCACCTTTGGAACTATCACCCATAGTACTTCTTCAGACCATAAAGGATATTTGTTTATCTCCTCCACCCACAAAGAAGCACCCATCATCTCCTCCACCTACAGAGGAGCACCCATTTTCTCTTCCACCTATCAAGGATCTAGTAGAGATACCTTTGCATCTAGGTGATCATTATCCATCAGCCTACCCAAGATCCCGTAGACTTACTTTCATCTCTCTTTCCCATGGAAGCTGAAGCTAGCAAATTCCCGTCTCAAAGAAAAATTTCACGGGAATTACCATTAGGTCCTCATCGACCTTTCCTATAGATGTGTCATTCTCACGCTTATCCGATCACTTAGATTATGTGGTTAGAGCTTTACTTTGGGGGCATCTTCTGCTTCTTATCTCAACATAAATGTAAATGTCACTTGCTTACACTTCCACTATCTACCCAAAAATATTTCAACCAATTGAACCAAGCACGACCACCTCTATCGCAACTTCTTCCATGATACCCCTCATGGCTCAAACCACACCCCTACCCATAACCCAACACGCATCTACACCCAAGCCTACACTTACATCATCTTCTTTGCCTAAACCCAAGACTACCTTAGGGGTCATCCCAACTGCCAGCCTTACTCATCCACCCATCAAATTAGATTTAGCTACATCCTCCAAGGCCAATACCAAACCTACTCTGACACCCAAATAGAAGAACCAACCCCATAAATCTCATACTCCAACCTCACCAATCACACCCTCATCACCTTCACCCTTTTTGTCCATCTTAGGACCTTGCCCTTCTAACATGGTTAAGAAACCTCCACTCGGTAAACTAAAAACACAAAGATACCATTCCACCATTACAAACCTCAAACATACCCAAGCACCTTCCATGAATTCTAGCCACATCTGCAACATCTTTACCACCCATACCTCTAATACCATCGATCACCCCTTCACTACCCACGACGCTTCAAGATATCTTTCCCTCACACCTCCAGCATGACCTACACCATCTACCTTCACAGCACCTCCATTATTCCCATGGGTAACGTGCCCTCTTCCACCATCTTCCTTTCCCTCTAGATCTCATGTTCTCATATCACTTTTACCCAAGAAGATACAACCTAAGGACGAAAATTCCCGCCCTCCAATAAGATAGTCAAAACAACCATACACTCTCCTGCCAGTTCGTCTACCATACCCCTACCCAAAAAAACATGACCAATGCCTAAGATCACACCAACACCTAAAACTGTAGCTCGACCTACTCCCCCTCATGCAAATACCATTCCTCTACAGTCCTTTGTGCCTACACCCAAACCCACCTTTACTTCCCATTGTGATCCACTAGTAGGTCCTACGCTAAAATTTTAACCAACCTCCTTGAAACTTCTATCATCACATTACCACCTCTCAAACCTTATGACCCTCTCAAACCCAAACCAAAGGGGTTTGATGACACCAAAATTTTTGCCTACCATCATGTGCTAGGGCACGATGTAGAGAACTACAAAGCTTTAAAACTTGGTATTTTCCAGTTGTGTACTCCCGAAGAAAACTTTTACAATGATGACCTTCTTGATGATGACCCCATTTCACCAACACCCATCCCCATAGCTCTTTCCTCACTACCTACTTAACGACCGGACCTTTACCCCAAAAATCCTAGAACCACCTCCGAGATTTGAAATTAACATGGTTTGCATCAACGACCTCGCCAAACCTCCACCCAAATGTTGATGTTCCCAACTCATCCCACAAAGTTACTTCCATCCACCGGGCTTTTTCCCTTCATGTCGCTTATACCTTTCATGGCTCACCTAGCTCACCTACCTCCCCACCTCGATCAACATGATCCATGTTGCTACCCGTACTCGAAGGAAAAATTAAAGGAAAAGGTAACTAACTCACCAACCAATCCTATACCCAACATACCATCTGTACCCACACCTAAAATCACTATCCACGGCCCCACATATCCTATTTCTAATGGGGTCACACACCGCACAATGCTCAAACAACTACACCAATCCCCCCTCAAAATGTCCTTATATGACCTCATCCAAACCTCAGAATCTCATCATCAAGCTCTCATGGAGGTCTTGCAATCTATTGATCTTTTACCCAATGACCCTACACCCATAGCCTCCATTATCACACCCCATCATGTAGCCTCTCTCACCAAATTGCCACCTTTATCCACACCTCAACCTACTCACCAAGTATCCTCCCTTAGCTTCTCATAGGAAGAGATCACACCACACCAAACAGATGACCAGACCCCAAATCTCTTCATCTCTTTCCACATCAATGATATACGTGTACAACGTGTTATGATCAATGGGGGCACTAGCATTAATATCATTTCATCCCATGCATTCACTCAAATGTGCATACCTAACAATTGCATGCATAAACATCCTATCATGTTGCATTCATTCAATGATGCTATCACCTCTACACTAGGCACTGTCATCCTCCATGTTCACATGGGACCTCGCACTATTCCAGAGTTATTTTATGTCTTGGGGGGAATTTCAATATAACTTGTTGCTTAGTGAGACCTCGGATTCATGTCATGGGTTTTGTCCTTCCACTTTGCATCATTGTGTTTAGTTCGAGCATGAAAGACACACCTATACCATTCCATCTGACCCCTCACCTTTCAAAACTCTCAACATGCTTTACCAACCCAATGACGTGCTCATACCCATCAAATCATCTACCTCCACAACCATTGCCATGTCACCTACACCTCCCCTCACCAGTGCAACCGCTACCTTAACCATACCTACATCCTCCATTCCTACCCCTGCCACAACCTTCACAGCCGAACCATCAGCCTCCCACATTATTTCCACCCCCAATATGACCTCTACCACATTGTCTATTCTAGCTACCCACATACCAACCACTCGATCCCTTGGAGGGCATTTTTCAACGCCTCACTCTGGGGGAGTATCACCTATATAGTGTCAACACATTCCTTACTCCACAAGAATACGGAAGTCTTCACCAACACCCTCATTATGATCACCGTATAGGAGAACACCTCCTTTATGGTCCTCCCCACCTTCATACCAATCTCACCTATGGGGGACTTAATACTAAAACTTACACACATGAACCACAATCACAAACCCGCCCATTTTCCACCAACCTCCAATCACTCACCAATCGCTGTTTCACCCACACCTTCCTACACCGATGTGCGTGGAAGGGTTTTAGTTTTGGATTTTATGAGCAAGGCCACCATACTGTTATTCCATGTACTACTCGCAAGCATAACGACCGTAGTGGTATCGGCTTTGCTGAACCACCTACCAAGAAGGGCCTCATTGAGCTCATTGAAGACATCAGCCCTTTTTCACCTTCATCACTCCCATCACCATCTTTACAAGGAAGTTGATGGATCCCAAATCCATCCCTCCTAACTTTTTTTTTCATAAACACCATCTCCTTGGGGCCTTTAAATTATCAACGTGAGGGCGAGGCTCCCTTCTCTCTTCCCTTTCTGTACCATGAAATGATCGATGATGATACACCTTCGATTAACGTCGTTCAATGTCAAGATGATGAATCTATACTCACCTACCTTTGTGTAGAAGACTCATATATTCATCTATTGTTACCATATCCGAGATGAAAACCATGTTCAATGAATCAACTATCGAGATCAACATTCATACTCAAGATGACCCGCACATCCTAAATATTGGTCAATCTTTAGATGTTTCCGAATAGGAATCCATCGCTTATTTTCTCAAAGATCATAACCATGTTTTTGCTTGATCTTACATAGACATGCCTATTATTGACCCCACCATAGTGGTCCACAATATGTAACCATCCCCGATGCCAAACCCATCAAAAAAATTGAGGAAAATGCACCCTCGCATTTCCCTTCTCGTCAAAGAAGAACTTCAATGCCCTTTTTTTGTTTCCTTCATCTTACCCATTGATTATCCTCGTTGGATTTCTAACATTTTCCTATCACTAAGATGACATGGGGACTCCACATTTGCATAGATTTCTGTGACCTCAATCTAGCTTGCCCAAAATATGACTTTCCTCTACCTAGTATTGACCAATTGGTTGACCTTACCATTGGTCACGAAATGCTATCACTCATGGATGGCTTCTTGAGTTATAACCAAATCTTGCTTTCCCCAAAAGATCAACACAAAACCACATTCATCACCCCTTGGGGGACCTTCTATTATTGATTCATTCCTTTTGGCCTTAAAAATGTTGGTGCCACATATTAGTGAGCTATAACTTATATCTTCCATGACATCATGCATCATATATTGGAAGATTACATGGATGATCTCCTAGCCAAATCTAAACACCGCTCGAGCACCTCGCCATCCTAAAAACCATCTTTGACCACCTTATTAAATATTACGTCCACCTTCAACCCAAGAAGTGTGTCTTTGCGGTTCTCTCAAGAAAGATCTTGGGATTTATCATTTCCTTATGTGGTATAGAAGTTGACCCTACTAAATTCAAGGCCATTCTTGAAATTCCTCCGCCCACCAACCTTAGGCAACTCCATAGCCTGTAAGGTAAGTTGTAGTCTATTCGATGTTTCATTTCACAATTGTCTAATCGGTGTCAACCATTTCATCATCTTCTCAAGAAGGATGTCTCCTTTAAATGGGATGATGAATGCCACAAATATTTTGAGGCCTTAAAACAATACCTTCTTCAACCACCCATGCTCATTCCACCTAAATACGATCAACCCTTCTACCTATACATCTCAGCTACCGACCACTCCTTGGGGGCCATGCTCACTCATCGTGATGAACAACATAGAGAGTAGGTAATTTATTACATAAGCCATACTCTTTTGGACTACGAAACCCGATACACACATCCTGAAAAAAAATTCTTAGCCTTATTTTTTGTTTCCAAAACTCTACCATTACCTACTCAATCACAAAACCTATGTTGTGACCAACACTCGACCCCTTACACTTCATGTATGCTAAACCTTACCAAAATCAACATGTTGCATGCTAGTTTATGCTTCTGGCTGACATCGACCTCGAATTCATCCATTAAAAGTCCATCAAGGGCCAAGCTATCACTGACCAATTGGCCGCTGCACCTATTTCTAGGACCAGCCCTCTAACTTTGACTTTCTCGATGATTCAATCGCTACCCTTTCCCTAGACAAACCCGCTTACCAAATGACACTCTTCTTCGATGGTTCCAAGTGTCGGCGTGGGGGTGGGGCTGTTACCATCTTCATTTTACTTGATGGTGAACCCATTCCTTTTTCTTTCAAACTATATTTTGATTATACAAACAATATTTCCGAATACGAAGCACTCGTATTAGGTCTCCAAGCTGCCTATGCCTTGGATGTCAAATCCAACAACATATTTGGTGATTCCCAATTGGTCGTAAACCAAGTCACTAGTATATACCAATATCATAATGAGACGCTTCAAAAGTAAAAACATCACATAGACATACTTTTGACCACCTTCAACCGCTACGCCCTTCAAACTGTCCCACGTTCAACCAAAAAATTGTCGATACCATGGCCTACTCGGCTTCTCAAATACCCGCTTAACCTATCGATTCTAAAATCTTTGTCACCATATAATGACTCTAATCACCCTCTTATTTACCTCATGACGTTTACTCCTTCGAACCACTACCCCTGACCCAAGTGACCTTTGGTATAAACAATACTCTAACTATCTTTCTCTCTTCGTCTTACCTCCCGACCTCACTCGTAATGTACAACGTGCTTTTCTTAAAAAGGTCTCTTGTTATGTCATCATGGGGGTCTCCCTATAAGCATGGATTTGATGGTATTCTTTACGATGCCTCACGAGTTATGAAATTACTTATACCATCAAGGAAGTTCATGATGGCATATGTGGATGTCACTTAAGTGGCCTTGCTGTTGTTAAGCGTATTCTTTTCCTAGGCTATTACTAGCCGACCCTCAACCATGATTGTTGTGACTACATCAAACGTTGTGTAAAATGCCAACAACATGCCAACCTTCATCATACACCCAGTCATGCCTTACAGGTCACTCGTGACCTTTGGCCCTTCTCTTAATGGGGTTTGGATCTTATCGGAGAGATCAATCCCCATTCTTCCCAATGCCATCAATGGATCATCACCGCTACCGAATACTACACAAAATGGGTTGAAGCCATACCACTCATCTCCATGAAAGCCGAGAAAATATGTGAGTTCATCAATCATCACATCATTTGTCGCTTTAGTGTTCCTCATCACCTCATCATTGATAATGGAAAACAATTCAAAAATAAAACATTGCGAAAACTTTGTGATGCCTTTGGCATTTAGCTAAGTTTCTCGTCACCTTATTACCCATAGACCAATGGCCAAGCCGAATCCACCAAAAAAACCCTAAAAAAATTCTCATGAAAGTGGTTAAGGATACTGGGAAATACTGGCCTACACACATTCCTTTCACCCTATGGGCATACCGCACTAGTATCCATACTTCCATTGTTGCCACACCTTTTTCTTGGTCTATGGTACAGAGGTTGTTCTACCTCTCGAAGTCCATATTCCCTCACTTCACATTTCTCTCCATGACATGCTCAATGATGACAACTTTCATTAGGACCATTTAGCACAACTTGATTTATTAGATGAACATCATCTTAACGCTCTTGACCACCTTCAATTTTACAAAAAATGTATCAAATGTGCCTATGACAAACGTGTCCATGAATGAACCATCCGAAGTCGGTGACCTTGTGTCACGAAAGAAAATCAACATGTAACTAAAGCATTAAAAGTAAACGGGAAAATTTGTTCGTAATTCGCTTGGACCATACATCGTGACCCATACTTATGGATCGGTACTTATCATTCATCTTCACTCGATGGTAAACCTGAATCTGATCCCCTTAATGCCTTCCATTCTCAACCGTTCTACTTATCGGTGCCATTTTTGAGCTTGCACCATGTTGCCCTAATATTCCAAATCTATATGTGCTCAAAAATGTTTTACCTTTTGAATTGATGGTCTCATGGAATTTCTTCTCCTCTAGTTGAATGCTTTAAAAATGCTCACAACCTTGTTGTTTTTCCCTAATTTGAAATAATAATCCAAATTTGCCATTTTTCGATGCCCTAGTTTTTCTAATTTTGCAAGCTATGTCGTTTTTTTTCCCTTTGCCAGATTGTGGAAAAATTGAAATTGATAAAATCATACTTATTTTTATTTGAAAATTCAAATCCTAGATTGAAAATGTTTGGAAATCATGCTTCAGTTGATTCAAAATCAAAAAATCTAACATCCTTGGTGAAAAAATTGAATTCTAGGGCATCCCTAGAATTTTTTATGTTTTGACGGTTAGACGGGCGTATTTTAGCCATCAAATTATTGCTGAGATATTAGAGGGTATGTGGCAGCTTCTAATTGGCTGAGGAAAGGTGGGGAAGTGTTGTAACTTTTCATTTTTTTGCCTTTTCAAACAAATGGGGAATTTTCGGGCCCAGGGACCTATTTTTTCCAAATTTGCCTATGTGGCATGTTCTGATTGGCAGGCGGGATGGCGGGTGGTCAAATTCCCTTACGATTTTTAGGCTTTATTTTGTAAAAAATTTAAATTCAAAAATGGTCGAATCCCATAAAGAAATCCAAAGTGGACACGTGTCCTAAAACCAAAGGAGAAGGAGCGGACCGATGGGGGACTTAGAGTTTTTTAGCTCTATTTTTCTAAAGTTTCAAAATCAGTTTTTCCCCGCTCCAATCAAAGGAGGACACATGGCAGAAATCAAGGTCAGAGGAGACATGGATGGCAGAGGTTTTTGAGGTTTTTTGCCTTTGGAAAAAAAATATTAAAGTAAAATTTTGGAGCGCAGCCCCATGGCCAATCACAGGTGGACACATGTCCAACAGAGTCAGAGGGAAGTGTGGGCCGCGGAAGGAAAAGGGAAAATTTTCCCTTTTGGTAAAAAAGACCTAGGGTAAAATTTTGGAATGTGGCCCCGCAGTGAATCAAAGCCCCTGACAAACATGTGGTGAAGGCAAAGCGGGTCGGTGGCCCAGCGGAAGGAAAATTGAAAATTTTCCCTTAGCAAAAAAGGGAGTTAAAATGAAATTTTGGGCCGAATCTCCACAACAAATCAGAAAGGACACGTGTCCAAAAAGGAAAAAGGTGGAAGAAGGGGCCAAAGGAAAATTTTATGAATTTTTCCTTTGTTGTCTAAAAGGTGAAAAATGAAAAATGGCTCCACTCCAATCAGGTGAGACACATGTCACATTTTAAGGGTCAAAGGTGGGCAAAGTGGGTCGTGCAGACCGGTGGAGGAAAAGGAGAGAATTTTTTCCAATTTTCAAAGAAGGCTTAAAATAAAAATTTAGAGCACTAGCCTGCAACGAATCACAAGGAGACACATGGCGAGGGAGAAATCGGAGGTGTAGGCCCACGGGAAAAAAGTGAAATTTTTCCAAATTTCTAATAAGGTCAAAATGCGCAGAATTGAAGCATGATTTCAATGGGACCCACCATATGTCATGTGTCAGCTCCAAAATTCAAAGGCGGAGGGGTGGAGAAAAAATTCAAATTTTTCCATTTTTTCAAAAATGTCAAAAAGACAAAAAGTAAGCCCGAATTGATTTGTTGTGCATCCATTTGTTTTTAAGCCATGGGAGCTCAAGGAAGCTTGGAATCATGATTTTTGCATCAAAATTCATCAAATTTATAGTGATTTTGTGTCATCTTGCCCTTCCGGGATCAATGGAATTACTTTCATGGCTTAATTCTTTGATCTGAGGTGATTTTGAAATAAATTTTTCCCTCATCCGTCCAAAAATGTGAAATGACAAAATCAAAAGTTGCAGAGGTAATTTGAAAAGGTAAAAAGGTGAAAATGATGAGCAAGAGGTATTTGCATGCCTCAATGATGAAAAACATGCCTCCAGGATGGATAATGATCTAGATATTTGTAATGATTTAATATTTTTGGGCACACCTAGCGGCTGTGAGTGTTTTTCTGTTTGATGTCATTTTCATTGAATCATGAAGAATTGTTGTAACAGAATTGATCCCTTGAAATATTATTTTCTTAGGAAAGAAGGATCAAATGTGGCAAGAGATATATAATGCATGTTTTGAGACATGCAGAGGGTAGGGAAAAATTTAAAATCACGAGAAAATTTTGAGAAAAGGCTCATCTTCTGAGAAACCCACCAAAGAACAAGGATAATTTTTTATGTGTTGGATCTTCATGTATGTGAGTTGGTTACAAGTGTATAGCCATCACATAGCTCTAATATTGTTCATGAAACTCTCCCCTGCTGATGAATCTAACAAGCTTTGAGTTAATCTATGTTTTTCTGGGCAATATGATGTTTGTTATCTTTTTTAAAATTCCTACAAATATTTTTCATTGTTCTTTTGCAATCTTGCATTGAAAGTATTTAGAAATCACACAGAATCTCCATTTCTTGTTGATAGTTTAGTGGAATTTGCAATCTCATGTTTAGAAGAGCCTTCATCGATAAAGAGATAAATAAATTTAAAATCACTTTACCTTCCTTGACTACGAGAGATTTCTTGTAAGCCTTTGGGGGTACCTTAGGCATGGTTTGATCAAGGATTTTTGTGTTTAATTGAGTTCTTTACTTCAATATTTTGTGGTGAATTCTCAAATATTGTGTGAAGAGTGTAACCTAGGCTTCCATTTATGCCTCTTTTGGTTGAAATAATATCCTGATTATTTGAAGCATTTTATCTTATAGTTTTTCAAGTATTGTAGAGGTTGTCAAAGATCTAATATATCCCAATTTGTCTTATCAAGACCCCACCAAAAAATTCATTCAAACAAACTAATCCTACTCATACTACCCCCTGCATTGCATTGTGTGTCAAGAAAAGGATCTAACCCTTCTACAAAAATACACAAGGCAAATCAGGATTATACAATGTCTTGAGTAACCCTTGCCTTGCATTGAAAATATCTCCATGATCTAGGAGTGACAACTTGTGAAAGTCAGATTTAGAGTTTTGATCATATTTTCCCAAGGCCTTTTCATACTATTTTCATAAATTGAGGGATATATTCATCTCCTTCACCATTTGGGGTTACAATATAGGTTCTCTTACCTTGGTTGAAAAGGCACAACCTAAAATAGTGAGGATTAGATCAAATCCTTTCAAAGTGCTATCCATCTCTCCACAAATCTGAGTGCCAGTTAGATCACATCCCCAACTACAAAATGACACACATCATGATCTATCTGACTTCAAGCTTCATGTCATATCTTTGATGCTACTCAAACTGAAAAGGAGAACAAATTTGGGTACCAACACCTTCTTAGCACCGTTTCCGGGGACTTCTTGGAATTTCTTGGTGTTTGTGGAGTGTTTGAAGAGTTTGAGCATTTGTGTATTCAAGTATTTGAGCTGCTACATTGTTAAAATATCATTCTATGCTTCAGATTTGCAAGTTTTAAATAAGGGTTTCAAGTTTTGTCTGCCCTTTTTCCATTTCCTAGCAGTTCATACACTTTGGGTGCATTGTGATTGATTGATTTAAGAAGAAGAAGGTCTAATTTATAAGGCTTTGCAAAGTTTTCAGTGCTAGCAAACATTTGACAGATTATTTTAGTGCATTTGCACAACTAAGGTGAAAGTCCTTAGTGGCAACTCCATGTTGATTTGATATTGAAAATACCAGTTGTCTTACCTCTCTGTCATTTATAATTTGTTGCTCAAATCTGTAAAACTGGAGGGAAGAAGATCCCTCTTCATCAAGGATTTTGCTAAGAATTTTTTTACATATTCAAGAAACTCAGAGCTAGAGGGAAGAAAAGTGTGGAAAGTGGTTGGAGACTTGAGGCAAGAAAGGAGATCCCTATTGTTGAGTTTGAAAGTGAGCATCCTGTTATTGAGGACTATGCATTCTTCTTCAAGTGGATTTGATTGCACAATCCTATTTCTAATTTGAATTCCCCATCGGCTAGGTGAGGGACCTTCTTGTGCATTTCAAAGGCTTGCTCCTATATTTTCTAAATTTTCTAGAGATCATCAAGAAGGAGATCCCTTAAGAGAGCTCTATTTTGAAGATTTCATTCTCATTCCCCAAAGAACTCTCACTCCTCATCATTTTTTTCTCCTCCAATATCACCACCACAAAAATAACATGGCTCAGCCTAGACCTCCATTTGTTGTTAACACCTTTGGTCCTATAAATTTTAGAGGAATGTATGGTTACCCAAATGTTGTTCCACAAGATGTCGAAATAGGTTGCCAAAATTCCGTGGTAACAATGCTTATCTTGGTGATCAAGCATCTCAAACTTTTTGATAATATGATGGAATATTTTGAGATAGAGTTTGAGGATGTGTATGTCAAATTTTTATTCATACACTAGAAGAAGATGTTAGGGATTGGTACAAGGCTCTACACGATAATTCTATTGATTAATGGACTGAAATGAAAAATGCATTTAGGTTACAATATGGTGACAAGACTGATCCTAGATTTCTTTGTCTAAGTTTGAGAATATCAAGAAGAACCCTAATGAATCAGTCCATGACTTAACATAAGGTTTAACAAAAATTTGAGAAGGTTTCTGTTAATTTGAGGCCTTGTGATGAATCTTGTCTAATCAAATGTGTAGATGCATTTAATAAGAAGGTATCCTATTACCTAAGAGACAAGAACCCAACCAAACTAAGACAAGCTTTCACTATATGGCACTTCAAATTGAGAACATTATCAAAACAATTGGGAAAAATCTCAAGAGATATGGTGTAAAATTGATAAACCCTGAAAAACCCCAAGCTAGTAAAGGTGTTGATTTAGAAGAGGTTGTGGAAACTTTAGTAGGGGTTGTCAAAGAAATTTCATACAAATTAGCCCAGGCTGAGAAAGGAATTGGACAAAGTTCACAAGGTCAGCAAAGAGCACAAAACCATGATAGATTTGGAAATCATCCTAGGGGTGATCAAAGACAAGATGATAGAGGTAAAGGACCTATGGGAGGGGGAAATAGACAACCCCAAGCACGTGAAAGTAGATTGGTTCTTGACCCTCTAACTGCTAGGGTTGTTGTTGTTGATGAAGTTGTTGATATGGATTGGTGTGATAGATGTTTTCTTCCTCATCCTCCATGTGAAGTAGACCAGAAAGAAGGTGAAGTTAATAATGATGATGGTACTGATGATGATATTTGCATGGTGGGTTATTCTTCAAGCTCACAAGGAGGAGCAACATCTACTGAAGTAATAAGTGCTAGGACTACTGCAACCTTTTGGGATTGCATCAAATGGGTACAAGTCTTGCTTCCCACTCATACTCTTGAAGTTGATGTAGTGCAACCTTTTGAAATTCCTAACAATGAATTTGAATACTTAAGAACTTTGATGATTAAGAATTATGATGGTGGTATCCCTTAAGAGAAAGATAGACAATTGTTGATGAATGTTGTTGTAGCTCAAGAGAAAGACTATAACATTAGAAGCAAAGTTGTTAAGGTATTTGGGCCTCAAGCCAAACCTAAAACACCCTTGCTCACAAGCATTCCAAAAGAAGCTCCTAGGAGAGAAACACTTGCTAAAAGCTCTGTTGTCCCAAGTAAAAATTACAGTCCTCATCATGCCCAAGCTGCCAAGAATCCTTTACCATCTGATGAATCTTCTTGTCTCCCTTCCAATGCTACTTTGCCAAAGAATGTTCCCTATGACATAGCCCAAGTATTGAGCCAAATCAAAGTGAGTGTTCCAATCATTGAGTTGCTTAGAATTCCTTAGCATAAGAAGAGAGCATTTGAATACTTGGGATTGAAGAAGAGAAGAATACTCCAAGCAGAAATGTAAATGTTTTGAGACTCCCCTCAAGTCATTTTTGACCTTGAAACACCACCAACAGAGAGGAGATCTTAGAGAGACATTGAGGTATATATGGGGACATCTTTGGTTGATTCCCAATTGAATGTGGATCCATTATTCACAACTTTGATCATAAAGGATAAGCTACTTCACATTTGTATGTTTGATTCCGGTGCATCATGTAATATCATGCCTCTAGAAGTCATGAATGAGTTGGATATAAAAGTGAAAGAATCCTATGGAAAATTTATTGTCATGGACTGAAGAGAAGTGCCAGTAGTTGGTTGTGTAAAAGGTTTGGTTGTGCAGCTTGCATCTTATCCCGGGAGGAATTTAAAATTCGATGTTGTGATTGTTGGTTTCCCTGCCAAATGGGGTATGTTTTTTTCAATAAAGTGGGCTGTAAGTGTTGGAGGGAGTGTCCAAATGGATATGTATTTTTCCACCATTCCCATTGAGGTAAGCCTTGTCAAGTTCTATGGAGAAAAGAAAATGTTACATCTAATTGAGGATCCAAATAATGCTTCCTATGAGGTGTTGTTTAATGATGTTGATGCTGATAATTTCATTGGTCTTGCTGATGGAAAAGAACACAAAATGGATCAGTCAAAGTTCCTTGATCAGGTATGTTCTCCTTCGAGCTTGCTCCAAATTTGGAAATGGTGCTGGTGTAATTCTGATTTCTCCTAGTTTGGAAGAATTTTTTTTTTCCTTCAAGCTTAATTTTGAATGTACTAACAACATTGCTGAGTATGAAGCCTTGTTATTGGGTCTAAGAATTGCATGGAAGTATGGTGTCAAGGAAATCACTATAAAGGAGAAGAGCTAGTTGTCAAACAAATAAGAAAATCAGTATGCTACAAAAATCAGCGGATGAAGTAGTATAAACATGCAATTTGGGATCTAATTGAAATGTTTGATTCCCTTTAAAATTCTATATCATGACAGAGGTCTCAATTTTGTTGCTAACAAGTTGGTAGTGTTTGGTTATAGATTTGTAAATTACACCACTTCACCTTATTGTGAATAGAACATTGAAGTGCTAACTATGCCATTGTCCCTTACAACATCAAGCATTGGCAAGTGTTTGATGATGACTCTCAAGTGCAAAGGTTCTTGCAAAATCAAGGTAAGTTTTTCAGATCAGCATATTGATTGGGAACCAATGGTGTGTATGATGAAGGAAGAGAGACTTTGTTTGGAAAAGATATTATCCAATTGAAAACTAACATCATTCCTAGAGGCCTTGTTGCTCTTGAGTCTAATTTTAACAATGTTGATTGCATCATCAATAGAAACATGTTTTCCTTAAGGGACATGGAAGAGCATGATTTGGGAACAAAGGAAAAACCAAGAAAAGTTTGGTTTAGCAGCAGTTTAAGTAAAGGAAGAAAAGCAGTCCATATCTTCAATTGTTGAAACAATTCCAAGATTGCCTTGCTGGTCATATTCGAGCTGAAATCATATAGAGAAGACTTGTTTCAGCATGAGATCCCTCTTGAAACAAAATCCAATCCATTTATACAAAATCAAAGGCCAATTAATCCACTCCTCTCCATGAAAATGTAAGGTGAATTGAAGAAACTAAAGGAGGGAGGGATCATTCAGCCCACAAGGTATTCATCTTGGGTTGCAAACCTTGTGCCAATCAGAAAGAAGAATGGAGATATCAGACTTTGTGTAGACTTTAGAAACCTGAATAGAGCTTCATTAAAAGACAATTATAATTTTCCAAACATGGAGAACATCCAGTTAGTGCTGGATCTGAATTTTTATCCACCTTGGATGGTTTCTCTAGCTATAATCAAGTTATTGTTAAGGAGTCGAAAGATTTTAAACTACCTTTACCACTCCTTGGGAACATATGTTTATGTCATAATTCCTTTTTGTCTCTTGAATGTTGGGGCTTCCTTTCAAATAGCAATGGATGTTGCTTTTTCTGGTTATATAAATGACTTAATTGTAGTTTATCATGATTATGTGATTGTATTTTCAAAGAGCAAAAAGATCACTTGCAGCATTTGGAAAGGATGTTGATCGGATGTAGAGTTTGGGATCTCTCTCAATCAAAAGAAGTGTCAATTTGGGGTGAAAAAGGCCAAGCTTATTTGTCATATTGTTTCAAATTCTAGTGTCATGATTGACCCTGAGAGAATAGAAGCAATCAAGAAGGTGCCAATTCCAAGAACAAAGAAGGGCATCCAATCTTTCTTTAGGAAAATAAATTTCATTAGAAGGTTTGTGTCCAATTTTTCTGAGTTGACTCTTCCTATCACATGCATGTTAAAGAAAGATCATGTTATCAAATGGGAAGAGGATGTTATTCAGGATTTTGAAAAAATCAAGGAAGCACTCAAACATGCACATGTCTTGGAAGCTCCGAATTACAAGAAGCCTTTCCAAATCTTCTCCTTTGCTTCTGAAAATACTATTGCATCTGTTTTGCTCCAAAAGGATGAAGATGGGGCTGAGAGGCCTATTTCCTTCTTTAGCAAGGCTTTACAAGCTATTGAGTTAAATTATACAATCATGGAAAAACAAGCATTTGCCTTGGTGAAAGCAACAAAGGTTTTCAGGCCTTATATTTTAAGTTCAAAATTTTTGCTATGTTCCCCACACCATGGTAAAAGACATCTTATCAGAGATGGAGATCTCAAGTAAAATATGTATATGGGTGAACAAACTGTAGGAGTATGATATGGACATCCAAACCACAAAGCTAGTAAGAGGTTTGGGTCTTGCTAAGCTCATGGTGAGAGAGCAACTGCAGATTGTGGAAGTGAATGAAGTAGAAGAAGAAAGGGTGGATGTTCTTGGGAAATTGGTAAGTTCTAAGTGGTACAAGGATATAATATTTTACCTCGACACATTTTATTTCCTAATCATTTAAATAAAAATTAGAAAAGATCCCTCAAGTTGGCTTCTCAAAATACATCATCACTGACTTTGGGCTGGCTTGGAAGAACCCTGAAGGTGTCCTCTTAAAGTGTGTAACTGAAGATGAAGCTCCCAAAGTAATTACTGATTTCCATGGGGGATTTTGTGGAGGACACTTTGCTGGAAGAGTAATAACACATAAGATTTTAAGATCTGGTTATTGGTGGCCTACTCTTTTCAAAGATGTAACCATGCTTTGATTAGAAAATGTGAAAGTTGTCGGTGTTTCTCTGGAAGATTGAAAGCTTCGAGGCTCCCTTCCTTTGTAGCCTGTATCAATTAAATATCCTTTCAAGCAATGGGGGATAGACTTCATTGGTGAGATTTTTAGATCCTTCTAGTGCTGGCCATAAGTGGATCCTTGTAGCCTCTAATTATTTTACAAATTGGGTAGAGGCAATCCCCACCAAGAAAGCAACACACCAAATAGTTATGGACTTCTTGTTAAATCAAATCATATGCAGATTTGGAGTCCCAATCAAGATTGTAGCTGATAATGTCATGTGCTTTAGATCCAAACCTTTAATGGCAATGTGCAATGAATATGGAATCAATCTAACTTATTCTTCAAACTATAACCCCCAAAGAAATGGACAAGTTGAGTCTAGTAATAAGAGTTTGTTGAAGATCATTAGAAGAACCTTGGAGCAAAACAAGAAGAAATGGGATGAGCAATTAAAATTTTCTAGTTTAATGATAGGGTAACTCCTAAAGAGAGCTCTTTGGTAAAATCCCATTTGAATTGGTGTATGGAACTGGGATTTCTGCCCTTACACCTACAATTGTATTCAATTCAGTTTTCCCAATAGTTGGAAAATCAAGAGCTTGGCCCATATTAATCAAGGATCAATCAGATTATTGAGCTTGATGAGGAGAGAAGAGCATCCCATCAAAGGCATGTCAAATTTAGGGAAAATTTGAAGAGATTGTTTGACAAGAAGGTCACTCCTATGGCCTTCAATGTTGGAGATATGGTTTTGTCGTGGGATAGTAGTCATGAAGACAAGGGAAACCATGGCAAATTTGATGCATTATGGATGGGCACTTATGCCATTGATATCGGAATTGGTGAACATACCTACTTTCTCAAGGAATTAGATGGGGAATTACTGGAGTTGCCTATTAATGGAAGACATTTGAAGCATTTCTTGGATTAATCCCCAAATCTAAGGTATGCACCAATTGTATAGTTGTATAGTCTTTGTTTTTTTCTTTGTTTTTTTGTTTTGTTGGTGTGTGGTTTGCCCTTGTTCTTGGCAGCCATTCTGGTTGGTTTCTCAGCTCGTTTTTGAAGGATAGTTTTGGTTTTTTTTGCCTTGCATGTTGACTCCTTTTCCCAATGGATATTTTGGCACTTGGTCTATGTTTTGTCCTTGTGGCACTCACTGGGAGTGCCCATCCCCAAGCAAGAGCTGATGTTGGTGCCATTTTTGAGCTTGCACCATGTTTCCTAATTTTCCAAATCTATATGTGCTCAAAAAAATTTACCTTTTGAATTAATGGTCTAAATTTCTTCCCCTCCAGTTGAATGCTTTAAAAATGCTCACAAGCTTGTTGTTTTGCCCTAATTTGAAAGAATAATCCAATTTTGCCCTTTTATGTGCCCTAGTTTTTCTAATTTTGTGGGCTATGTCATTTTTCCCTTTGCTGATTGTGGAAAAATTGAAATTGATCAAATCATACTTGTTTGTATTTGAAAATTCAAATCCTAGATTGAAAATGTTTGGAAATCATGCTTCAATTGATTCAAAATCGAAAAATCTACCATCCTTGGTGAAAAAATTGAATTCTAGGGCATCCCTAGAATTTTTACATTTTCATGGTCAGACGGGCATATTTTAGCCATCAAATTATTGTTGAGATATCATAGGGTACATGGCAACTTCTAATTGGCTGAGGAAAGGCGGGGAAGTGTTGTAACTTTTCATTTTTTGCCTTTTCAAACAAATGGGCATTTTCGGGCTCAGTACCCATTTTTTCCAAATTTGCCTATGTGGCATGTTCTGATTGGCAGGCAGGATGGTGGGTGGTTAGATTCCATTAAGGTTTTTAGACTTTATTTTTCAAAAAAATTAAATTCAAAAAATGGTCCAAGCCCCGCAACTAATCCGGAGTGGACATGTGTCCTAAAGACCAAAGGGGGAGGAGCGGGCCGATGGGGGACTTAGAGTTTTTTAGCTCTATTTTTCTAAAGTTTCAAAATCATTTTTTCCCCACTCCAATCAAGAGGAGGAACGTGTCAGAAATCAAGGTTAGAGGAGACACGGATGGCGAGAGGTTTTGAGGTTTTTTTCCTTTGGAAGCAAAAAATATTAAAGTAAAATTTTGGAGTGCAGCCCCGTGGCCAATCACAGGTGGACACGTGTCTAACAGAGTCAGAAGGAAGTGCAGGCCATGGAAGGAAAAGGGAAAATTTTCCCTCCGGTGAAAAATACCTAACGTAACATTTTGGAATGTGGCCCCACGGTGAATCGGTGATAGACACGTGGCGAAGGCAAAGCGGGGGTGTGGCCTAGCGGAAAGAAAATTGAAGATTTTTTCTTAGCAAAAAAGGGAGTTAAAATGAAATTTTGGGCAGAATCTCCACAACAAATTAGGAAAGGACACGTGTCCAAAAAGGCAAAAGGCAAAAGAAGGGGCCGAAGGAAAATTTTATGACTTTTTGCCTTTGTTGTCTAAAAGGTGAAAAATGAAAAATGGCTCCGCTCCAATCCAGGTGAGACACGTGTCACATTTTAAGGGTCAAAGGTGGGTAGAGCGGGTCGGCGGGCTAGTGGAGGTAGGAGAGAATTTTTTCCAATTTTTAAAGAAGGCTTAAAATCAAAATTTGGAGCGTTGGCCCGCAATGAATCACAAGGAGACACGTGGCGAGGGAGAAATCAGAGGTGTGGGCCCACGGGAAAAAAGTGAAATTTTTCCAATTTTCTAAAAAGGTCAAAATGCGTAGAATTGAAGCACGATTTCAATGGGACCCACCATATGCCATGTGTCAACTCCAAAATTCAAAGGTGGAGGGGCGGAGAAAAAGTCAAATTTTTCCATTTTTTCAAATGTCAAAAGACAAAAAGTAAGCCCGAATTGATTTCCAATCATTTTTTGCCAAGTGTCCGGCCTTATCCAAAAAATTAAAAAGGTAACTCAAGCTTATTTCTAAGTCCGCATCTTCCATGTGGAGGGCTAGGATTAAAAGATGGATCAGATCGACAGTTGTTTTGCATCCATTTGTTTTTGATCGCCGTGGGAACTTAAGGAAGCTTGGAATCACGATTTTTGCATCAAAATTCTTCAAATTTATAGTGATTTTGTGTCGTCTTGGCCTTCCAGGATCATTGGCATCACTTTCATGGCTTAATTCTTTGATTTGAGGTGATTTTGAAATAAATTTTTCCCTCATCCATCCAAAATGTGAAATAACAAAATCAAAAGTCTGAGAGGTAATTTGAAAAGGTAAAAAGGTGAAAATGATGAGCAAGAGGTGTTTGCATGCCTTAATGATGAAAAACATGCCTCCATGATGGAAAATGATCCAGATATTTGTAATGATTTAATATTTTGGGCACACCTGATAGCTCGTGAGTCTTTTTTTTGTTTGATGTCATTTTCATTGAATCATGAAGAATTGTTGTAATGAATTGATCCCTTGGCATATTATTTTCTTGGGAAAGAAGGATCAAATGTGGCAAGAGATATATAATGCATGTTTTGAGACATGCAGAGGTTCAGGAAAAAATTGAAAATCATGAGCAAATTTTGAGAAAAGGCTCATCTTCTGAGAAACCCACCAAAGAACCAGGATAATTTTTCGTGTTGGATCTTCATGTATGTGAGTTGGTTACAAGTGTATAGCCATCACACAACTTTGATATTGTTCATGAAACTCTCCCCTGCTAATGAATCTAACAATATTTGAGTTAATCTATGTTTTTCTAAGCAATATGATGTGTGTTATCATTTTTTCAAATGCCTACAAATAGTTTTCATTGTTCTTGTAGCAATCTTGCATTGAAAGTCTTTAGAAATCACACAGAATCTCCATTTCTTGTTGATAGTTTAGTGGCATTTGCAATCTCATGTTCAGAAGAGCCTTCATCTGATAAAGAGATAAACAAATTTAAAATCACTTTACCTTCCTTGACTACAAAGATTTCTTGTAAGCCTTTGGGGGTACCTTAGGCGTGGTTTGATCAAGGATTTTTGTGTTTAATTGAGTTCTTTACTTCAAGCTTTTGTGGTGAATTCTCAAAGATTGTATGAATAGTGCAACCTGGGCTTCCATTTATGCCTCTTGGTTGTTGAAAGAATATCCTGATTATTTGAAGCATTTTATCTAATAGTTGTTCAAGTATTGTAGAGGTTGTCAAAGATTTGATATATCCCAGTTTGTCTTGTCAACACCCCACAAAAAAATTCATTCAAAAAAACTAATCCTACCCATACTACCCCTACATTGCATTGTGTGTCAACAAAAGGATCTAACCCATCTATAAAAATGCACAAGGAAAATCAATATTATACAATGTCTTCAGTAACCCTTGCCTTGCATTGAAAATATCTCCATGATCTGGGAGTGATAACTTGTGAAAGTCATATTTAGAGTGTTGATCATATTTTCCCAACGCCTTTTCATACTATTTGCATAAATTGAGGGATATCTTCATCTCCTTCACCATTTGGGGGTTACAATATAGGTTCTCTTACCTTGTTTGAAAAGGCACAACCTAAAATAGTGAGGATCAGATCAAATCCTTTCAAAGTGCTATCCATCTCTCCACAAACTGAGTGCCAATTAGATCACATCCCCTGGCTACAAAACGACACACATCATGATCTATCTGACTTCAAGCTTCATGCCATATCTCTGATGCTTCTCAGACTAAAAAGGAGAACAAATTTGGGTACCAACACTACTATTGAATTTTAGTCCTACCTCACTTTTTTCCTCTTTCCATGCTCGTCCCTTGAAGCACTATCCACTTCCTACGCCATCACTAATGATTAAATAAGAATCATGTGCATACTCATGAATTTTTATCTTTCTTAAATATGTGTACCACGACCTTTTGCACATAGCATGATTCTCATGGATATTTTTCATCTATTTTTAGATGACATTCCATGGTCATTTCACTCTTCTTTCTGAACAAGAATATTATTCTTCACCTTAGTCTTGTCCATGACTTAAAGGCCATCACATGGGATCCAAATCCTTGAGTCACACTTCAAATAAAAAGATGACTCCCTCAAAAGGACATATTTCTCTCTATAATCACTACTATAAATAGACTTCTCCCTCAAAGGACAGCTATATAAATCTCTTTCAAAAGAGAGAGAGAGAGAGAGAGAATCTAAAGCTTCCCGCATCAATCAGCTTCACAAAGACCTCAAGGAGTTAATTTCTTCATCCCATATGGACTTCCCACATCGATCAGTCTATCTCAAACATCAGTTAAAACAAACAACCTTTTAGTCATGGACTTTCCCATTGTGACCTTGGATCTCTTGCTACAAAGGCATGCTACCTCATACCATATAAAAATTAACCACCTTTCATTCATTTCACCATTCGCACTCCCATTTCCTACCACCTCAAGGGACCTCTTGGAACTATGACATTTTGTGATCATGTGACTATTATTCACCTTTAGGAAAATCACTCATGCATATTCTTTAGGGTCTTATCTTCCTAGTCTTCCTACAATATGGTCCACTGTTATGATCCTCACCAATCGGGTGGCTTTATTACCCCCTCTTATCTTTTAACCTTCTTTATTACGTATTGATTACCTTATATAGGACTTGGTCCTTGATGCTTACCTTTGGATAATATTCTTCTTCTACCACAATCAAAATCACCTATACCAAGTTGCCCACAACTCACCCACACCTAACGAGGCCTAAACCCAAACCATGCTTAAAACCTACCAACTCATTCTCATACCTCATATTCTTCCCTAGCTTATGGGAGAACTACATCGGTCCGAGGTCCCTCTTCACTGGGACTATGTAGGTAGCACTCCATGGGGCATGGGGCCCTTAGAGGTTAGCTCGGACACTCTCTACCCTAACCAATTCATCTTTTATTTTCCTAAACCACATTCTACCCTAATTCATCTCCTTTTTATATCAAAAATTTGAAATTAAACCAAAAAAATGACAAATTGCTTCACATGTTTTCTCATCATCAAAACATACATTTATTTTGATTACCATTTATTTACCAACATCATGCATGTCTTATAAAACATATTTAAAATGACCCATATCATCATTCATTGCAAAAAATTAATGAATTACAACCTCCACAACTCTGACTCAATCCATGCCTAAAACCACGACCTAACTCAATCCATGCCTAAATCCATGACCTTGCTCAATCCATGCCTAAACCAAAACCTAACTCAATCCATGTCTAAAACCACGACCGACTCCATCATGCCTAAATCCATGACTGACTCAATCCATGTCTAAAACCACAACCTAACTCAATCCATGCCTAAATCCATGACCTGACTCAATCCATGCCTAAACCAAAACCTAACTCAATCCATGCCTAAAACCATGACCTAACTCCATCATGCCTAAATCCATGACCTGACTCAATCCATGCCTAACACACCTACCATAAGTCCATCTATGCATAATAATAAAATGTTATCAACACAAACACATAATTCCCATAATCATCATCATCTATATAAATACAATATCCAAACATGTGTATCCATATACATAATTGTCAAATGTCTTTGGCATGCAGGCCAGTGTATATAATCTAGTCTCTCAAAACTCTCATATACACCTCACCATCTTTGGCGCGTAGGCCGGTATATGATCAAAATATACAAAACTCTAGTACATCCTCACCATCTTCAGCACACAGGTTGGTATATATCAAAAAAATGACTACAATACATCCAAATACGGGAATGGGCATCAAGCCTCATCCCGCTAAACATCCTTTATGTCGGTCTCTCGGTCTCCTCCTTGGCTCTGCTCGACGGCCTGGTGTCATCTCACCGCCCCCTACTGGTACATCACCTGGAGTTGGTCTCCATGAGTAGGTGGCCTCTCCTTGATCCTATCTCAGAGCTCAATGGCCCCATGTGCTCTCTACACTATGAGTCCAAGATCTAGTCCTCTCACTTGAGGCCTGTTGTGCCCTATACTCTCTATAGGATAGAAAATCTATCCGACTACCATCAATGATCCTGGTAGTATCTAGCCTCACCTAGGGCATCCTGTAACCTAGATATGGGAATGGTCTGTGGTGGCCCCATAGGCCTCGACCCTTGTACCTATCTTATGGGACCCTGTCTTGCCCCTTCCTATGAACTAGGCCCCTGTCCTGGTGCTTGTGAAGGTGTCATCGGCCTCACACCTTGTGCATGTACCTGCACCTATAATGCCCGAATATACACTCGTGTCATGGCCTACTAGCCCTACAGCCCTATAACATGTGCCTGTAGGAGGCCACCGACCATCATCACCATCCCCATCTCCACCCTGGGCCATCTGGGCCTAAAGACTGGCCACCTGTGCATGTAACTTGGCCACCTCTACCTCTGAACTAGCTAACTACCCCTGCACCATCCCCAACTGGGTAATCAGGGTTGCCACCTACCCCTGTAGGGCATCTCTCTACACCGTGATAGTGGCTAAATCCAGCTACTCAAGTCTAGGTGGTACTACTCGTAAATGAGCCACCCACCACTATCTATATCTATATGTCACTCCGGCATCATCGATCCGCCGGTCTACCACCTACTCCTCCTACCTGTGGGAACTATTGACTATGGTAAAGGAAATGGACTCTCCACATCATCTCTCCTGTATTATGGGAAGGGTGGATTTATGTCCTATAGCAGCCCAAAACTGCTTCCTAACCCTATCAACTGGGATCATCTCGTGCTCCCCGACACGATGCCCCTCTATTCATCTCAGTATTTGAAGGCCATCTAGCTCATCATGCATCTGTCTGTATGAGGGATAACCCACATATGGTCTCCATATGATGTCCACCGTGGATAACCCCTCCAATAGATGCATGTAATATGCTACATCATGTGTATCCATGTCTGATCGACACTCTCCAATCATGGGAACCCATCACCTATACCCCACCCGAACTAATCTCAATGGAAATGCATCTTCTCGGGGCATACCCACTAGCCGCACACAAACTATGTGCTCATAGGCCTAGCAGTGTAGAACAAATGTGCAACATAAGCTGAACCTATGTAGAAACCCATACGCTACAGATCTTTATATAACTACACCAGGAATGTTGGCACCCATGCAAAGTAGGTCCGATCCATCACCATGTCGTGTAAAACCCCATCAAAGAGCGGGGAAATCTCCCACCCTCTGCATCCAACAATGAGAAACAACACACTGCCTCCATCAATAAAACAACTAGCCTCGTCTCCTCTAGACGGGCTAGGTACATCCCCTCTGTAACTCAAACTGGCACTATGGAATGTCATGTCTACTAGTCCCTCCCCAAACACTGTCAACATCAACTCCTCCGAGGCCTCGGAGGAGATCGAGTACACCTGCATCCCCATCGTGAACTACATGATCCTAAACACGTCCTACGTGAGTGACTATCATCTCACCTATCGTGAGGTGGAATGTGTTGGTCATTGAAATCATCAATGAGGGTGATCATCGACTCCATCACTACATGCCGATAGCGTCGGACCCTAATCAAGCACACCTCCTCCATGTGCCACCACTCCTCAATCACAATGTGCCTCGCACTCTCAATAGTAGTGATGGCACCCTATCTCTCATCCGTAGTTGATCTCTCCCCTGCATCCAACATAAACATTAAATTAATCTACCTTCATCATACCCACACTCAACACCTCACCTATACCTATTGCCTCATCTCATTCTTTATTCCCCAACCTACCTTCGTATCACATTTCTATCTAGCCACCCCCACTCTCACCCACTATCATCTACCCATGCCCATTTCCCTCCCCCACCTATGCCATATTTTTCACCAAAACACCTTCTTTTCCCCCTACCTCTCTCACCCACTCGACCTGGGGCCCTTTCGGCCCCTTTTTCTCCAAAACCTTACTGGGCCTCGAGTTTCTCTCTAACCAACCTTGGTCACCCCTAAACTAGCGTGGGTCACTTCTTTCGTGGATCGATACTAGTTTGACCCTACCGGCGCCGGCTAACCCCAACCACATCGGTCACTTTGTTGTGGTGAAACCCGCGACCCCAAACCCTCCCCTCTCAAAAAAATCCCTCCTCCCGACCCTTCTACCCACCCATTCTCCCCGCACTTCCCTCCCTCATTCACCCACTTACCTCTCTCCCCATTCCTATTCTACCTAATTTACCCTCCCACATTTCAAATTTCATTTCCCCCATACACCTAATATTTCAAAACCTAACCTATCACCTAATCTATCTCACAAAACACAGAAAGGTTTTAACGCTTACCTCATCATGTTACCATCACTGTGGTGGCACATTTGGCCACTGCACCGGTGGCCCACCCAATCCCTCTCCGGCCTCTGCCATCACCAATCGGTCACCTCACCTCCAACCACCCGAATCCAACAATCTGATCTCGTAGACCCGCCTCTCAACTACCAATCACTTTCCGTTTGGCTCGCTAACTCAGCTTTTCATTTCATCTGGACACTTTCAAAATTTCCCTCTCTCTCGTGTCATTTTCCTCTATTTTGCATGGGACAAATGATTCTGAAAAGCACGGAATTTTTCTTTTTTATAACATCCCGACCTAATCGATGCATTTTTACCTTCACCGCATCATTCATGCACCCTACCTTATCGTTTTGGTTACATTATACCGGCATTGGTTACCCTTGACTAGCATCAGTCACCCTCTCTTCCACATTGCCCATAATTTCACCCTATTACCCTTCCCGTCACTCTTTTTTCCCTCACCCAACGCTTACCCTGACCATTCACCTCACCCTCCTCACCTCATCATTCATCACTCACTCTTACCACCGGGTGGGGCATATTTCTACCTCTCCCATGGCTTTACCTATGCCATACCCATCTACCCACACCAGCCCCCTTGGGGTGACAATCGACCTTACGCACTCACTCTACCTTGCGATGATGTTACCATGATGATTAGCCTTACAACCTTACCTTGCCTTCAGCCATGACCTTTACCCAAACAAACCTTATCATTTACTACCTCCTCGTCTACTTTTGGGGACTCATTATTTTACCTATACCTCAACCCTACCCATGTTGTGACCTAGATATTTGGACCTAGACCATCGCTAGTGACCTTTGAACCCATGTGCCCATTATTCCTTGCAACAATGTAATCTACGTGGTTGACCTAATGACCTTACCTTGCCTCTTTCCGTGACCGTTTATCCTAACCCAACCTTCGTGTACCGAAACATACCTAAACGTTCCTACACCTAACTTGTGTCATGTTTCCTGACCATATCCTATACCTTGGATACCAGAATCACTTCAACCTTGTTTGGATAAACCTATCGACCTTAGACAATGTAGAGTTTTCCTGCTCTTCAACCTGGTATTGTGTTACAGTTTATACATGTGCGTGTGTTTGACTGTCACTACCTTTGACCCTAACCCATTACCTAGATTACCCGAGTGGACCTTTTTTCCTTTTTGTTACCCATTACCCACCTTCTTCTTCATCACATTCACCTTTTATCAAAACAATCACCAATTTTTCCTTCTACCTCATCATTCCTCGGTTTGAGGGGATCACCTTCACCCACACATGGGGCAACCACATCTTATTTTTGTCGATTGCTTATACATACAAGCTACGCAACAAAAAGGGGTAAAATGTATACACTAAAATTAGGTCATACTCCCCTTGGTCCCCCGTCAAATAAACACCTTGAACACATTCACCTAACCATGGCCCCTTTCATCCCACTCTAATATTAATTTAATTAATTTAATTAATTTAATTTAATTAATTCATTATCCTCACAATATTTATTATGTAAATATCCTAATTGGGATAATGCCCACATATCCACCTCATCTAGCCATCTCACTCCCTAAGACCTATTCTTAGTAAGTTGCCATAACTAACTAAGACCTACCTAAACCCTAAAAATCAATGCCTACATTCCCTCTAACCACATTACCGCCTGTTAGAAGGAAGCTTCCATGTTAATCCACAGAGTAAATGAAACAAGATCCCAAAAAATCAAGGTGATCTGCGTAGTTTAGTAAACCTAGGAAATCCCACCCTAACTAACGCCGGTTACCCTAAACTGCCACCGGTTAAGCCGAAACCATCATCAGTTACCATTTAACCCCCAAAACAACCTTATTTCGAGGTTAGCACATTTCAAAGAGATTAACACATCTTTTAAGAGCAAGTGACAAAAACAAGAGCTACATGCAAGGGACCAGTGTTAGTACACACATCTCACATGTTAAGTTAGGAACACGATGAGCTGAAAGTGTAATCAGCTAGTTACACTACATAGGCCAAAGTTTCCTAGATAAGCATTACATTCTTATTTTTGTGACTACACATAAGCCAAATGAATCTTATCCCATCACCATACCACCATCTCTACATAGTTATCTAGATCTCATAACGTTTTTTAAGATTTCAATTTTGAAGTTGTGGGGATCATGACTCGATATTGATTGATTGGCTCATGTCAATCTCATCTTAGGATCCCTATGGGACAATAAATACTCACATAATGAGTTACATCATTACGTGATCATTATCTTCCCAGTAGCCATTCGAAGTTGGCACATACAAGACTCAAATGACTTGAATTTCATTCCATGATATATGTGCTTCATTTATAAACTAGTATATGTTTACAATAAGTTATTGACTTCAACATGTACTAGGTTATAGCATATTGATATGTGTTTCTCATTTTCATTAATTAACCATGGTATCTTTATTAGACATCATCATTAGCTATGATCATGTAATATTGTAGTATCACAACATATAATTGTTTTTAAACAATAGGTTTGTAGTATTTTTATTTACTAGTGCTCATTTGAGCATGATGGCACTTCATCTAGAAAATTTTTGAACGCTCACTCAAAGCATGTGCAACAGCCAAGTCCCTCCTTTATTCACTTACAATATGTGGTTAGCACAAACATGATCATCATAACCATTATAACATGCATGAAAGGAGATACAACATACAATATTGGTAACACATATAATAAGGAAATCATTCAACATAGATAATTAATAAGAGTATTTGAATTCCCATAATACCATGCTCAGATCTAGTCATATTTTCTACCCAAACACAATTATCCATTGCAAACATAATTGACTACATAAAAATTAGAAAACCACGTCCATATTTAAATGACCTCTATGCATTATACCATGTGCGCATATAAAAATTCACTTACAAACTCCAACATCGACACACCTCCAACAGAACTACTAAATACAAGAGTGCATCACCTATTTATACATGGTGGGGACTTTCCCTTCACCACTTACATGTGTTTTTCCTAAACATAGGTGAGCTAACAATAGATGGCATGATTTTACTATTCCGATTTAACTATATATTGAGTTATATATAGCTCATCTTTATCCTTCTTTAATCCTATAAATAGGTATCCCTTATGCATCATATATATCCTTGTCTGCATGTGCTTTTCCATTTATAGACCTTGTTGTATGTCACATCAACTTGTTTTTCTTCTATTTTTATCTTTCCTCTGAAAATGAATAAGTCATCAAATCTGTGTATGTGTGTGAACCCTTGCATGCTAACATGTTCCTGTGCATGGCGCATACCTTTCATGTATTAACATGCTTTTGTTTCTTGTTCACATGCATGCTTTCACACATTAACTGTGACAACTTTCTTCTTGCACACTTTCCTCTGCGCATACCTTCTAAACTCTACACATTTCCTTATTTCCCACTCACACCTTCTCAAGCATAGCCCTTCACACATAGATAATACTTAGCCATTTTCCACTCCAAAATTACCCCACACTAGGAGTATTGTACCTCCTAATAAATATGAACCAAATAATGCCTTCTCCAAAAATGAATGAAAGAATGATAGCATTGGAAGAATAAATAATGGGGGTAATTACCCAAGTAAATAATGATAATTTTCCATTTTTTCTTGTAATAAGAACTTTGGCCTTTAGTGGTGAGAGGAGCTCTAGAAACTACCAATCTAACATTATCTCTAACTCCTTCCGATTTTAACCCCTTAGCAGCTCTATTTGGCGTTGCTTTCACTACTTTTTCCACTTGCTCTAAAGTTAGCTCTTCTAGATTTTCCTTCAATTATTTCACCACAACCTCTATGTCCGAGGTCACACCCTCTAGTGTATCAATCTTACGCATACGACCAAGGGATAGAGTTTATTGAACCTTACCTCAACCTGTGTCCTTCATGGATTTGATTAGATCTCTTTTCTCTGCTACTTTGGCCATGACCTTCTTTTACTTGGCCTTATTATTCTTCATATTGGCTTGGATCTTCTTTAGTTCTTCTTCCTCTTTGGTGGTGTGCGCACTAAGAATGGGAGATAAGTCTTGGTAGTTATCAAAAACATATACTCCCTTCCACGTGGCCTTTCTCACCTTTGTGTCCAATGCCTCATATTATGCAATACTCCTCTCCATATGTTCTTTATTCTTATTCTATTACGTGGTAAATTTTTCAACAGTCATCCCCGACCCACACTTCAACTTTAGCGGCATCATCCTCATCGAGTATTCCAATTTGTTTGTAATGAAAATTTTGCAAAAGCTATGAAGATGAGGTAAGAACTTATAAAAAAACCAAAAGCTTTGGAAAAAACAACTCAAATGACCATCAGATTAGATATAAGAAAGAGCTACCTATTTGCATGCATATATAAAGCTTGAAACAAACAATCAACCTCTAAACATGACTATATTAGTTCTCTACTCAATAAAATTTATCTATAAGTGAACCTCTCAAATCTTAGCAATCAGTTTGGTGTGTTTATTGTTGTTTTAAAATATTAAGAATGGAAGCTTGCCATTAATGGATTCTCCCATTTACCTAAAGCTTTGAAAGGATTAGCAAATAACAAATAAATAGCTCAAATAAACTATGAAATGACTCTAAAAGACCTAAGCATGACCTAAATCAGAAATGAGAGAGAGAGAGAGAGTTCTTAGGAAAAGGTGGGAGGGGTATCCCTCTATTTATAGTTTTTGGATTTGAGAAAAGGATGTTTTGGATGCATGTGGGACTAAAAAGGAGTCAAAAAGTTGATTTTTAGAAAAACATATTTGGAGGTGTGAACAGGATTTTGGAAAGCTAAGTGGCTATTTGGAAAGGTAAGATATTTGTTTAGAAAGTCAAATCCTCTTTAGAAAGTCAATAAGAGGGTTAATTAAAGGGAAACAAGATTATAGAAGCTGGTTAGAGAGGGATTAACATGGTTTAGGAGGTTTAGAAGGGGTTAGAAAGGGTATTTTACTAGCGTAGTGTAGTAAATTAACACGAGACTAGGATAATTAGTATGATCTTAGTAATAAGATCATGTAGACAAAATTATAGGTGACTACACAACTAATCCAAATTTGATACACATACTTGGGATTGATCTACTAACTCCGGAACATGCTCGTGATGCTTTTCATTATATTTTTGCTTTGTCATAGGCATCCATCATCCGCTTCTTTTCATCTCTTAGTTCCTCCACAAGCTTCTCGGATTTCCTTATCCTTAAGCCCTTCTTCCTATCACATCCTCTTGATAATGAAATCCTTGTCAAAGTTCCTTCACCCTACCTTTGACGTCATCTTATTAAGTTCATTACATGCTTGTTCATCTGTTAGTTGCATGGGGTCGATGATGGGAAAGGATTTTCCTAATATCTTCTTGATTACATTTTGGAGAGTGACTCCTGATTGCCTCAAACTCGGTTCATCGATGTGCGCATGGTAATTCCATGAGAGCATCTTCCTTGTGTGCATCAAGGACTCATTCTTGTTAAACATTTCCAAATATAATAGGTCCTATGTTGGTATTGAATTCTTATATCTTTTCCTCAAAGCACCTTCACGGGGTCATCTATATGTGTCATATGGTAACCTTGTGTGGGTTGCCTCCACTTCCTCCTCTTCATGCGCTAATTTTTTGGTACTTCCTACACAATATTATCATTTACATCCTTTGTTTCTCCTCTCATTCCATTTTTGTTCCCAATGACTTTATCTTCACTTCCCCTTTCTTCCTCCTCTTGCTTTACCTCGTGATCTTTTCATGCTCTTCATCACCTTTCCTTTTGTCTTCCTACACATCACGCATATATTCCTCATGTTCATCCTACATAGGTTCTTCCTCCCGTAAGCATGGATCATCATTATTTAATGGTGCATCTTCCTATAGTGTTTCCTCCTCGTCGTATGCCATATCCTTAATCACCTCTTCCTCCAAGTCTCCTTCCTTTTCCTCCACATTAATAACTCATGGTTTCTTCTCTTTGGTGGACTTTTCTTTTTTCAATGGACTTGGCTTGGTCATTTTGAATGATGGTGACCCCTTAGGCACCTCTAAGGTACTCATGCCCTTTCTTTCCTCCCTATACGCCTCTACATTTTATTTCTTTGGATTTGATCCAAGGTGGTCTTTTCTTCCTCTTCATCTTCTTCATTCTCTTTGTATTCTACCTCCTCTTATTCTACTACCTCATGAGTCTTCTCGTGTTGATGCTTAGGAATCCTCACTATGTGTTTCTTTGGTGGTTGTGGCATTGTGGCATCCTGGATGTCTATTTCCTCTCCATCCTTCATATTTTTTTGAAGGATGATGTATACCATGCATGCCTCATTTGCTAGCCAATAGGGTCATGATTGGACCGAGGTCCATCATGTCGACTCCATAGTATCAAGTTACACTTTGCCTTGTGTGCATATCCATACATATTCATCGGGGTATGGTAATTTTTGTCCACCCTATGTGCATTGAACTTTAGGTGATACACATCCTTGATCATATTCAATGTGGATTGAAAATACTTGGCATTAAATGTAAATGACAGATTTCACCATGGTCTAAACCCTCCATCCTTCAAGAATAAATGTGTAATATTGAAGTGTTTCATCACTACAAACTCTTCCTATTTATCTAGTACTACTTTTAATTCTCTCAACACATGCCATTTGTTTTCAAATTCTTCATGCATCCACTTGTACCACTTCTTAACATGCACCTTGTGGGGGTTATTAATCCCACCATCACAAGTGAAGTTGGAAAAACTATTTTTCAGGGAATTGTCCTCAAGAGGATGAGCCCACATTTTATCCTTTGCCCCATCTAGGACTCCAATCTCCCAAAACACTATCAAGAGGAGGATTGAGCCCCAAGTGATATTCTCCCCTCATTCAATTTGCACCTTATCCTCTTCCACAATTCCTTTGACTATGTACAAGGTGATATTATACTTACTCTTGTTTTCCATCTTATGTGCAATGTGAAGGAACTTCTTATTTATCTCATTCCAGCACTCTAAGGCTCCTAGCTTGTAACTCACAAGTCAAGTGACCACTCTAGTAAAGAGTTCGATAATCTTACCAATGTCAAATGTGTGCTTCCCCCTCTTGTATTACAATAAGGTGGTTATTTCCTCAATTTTAGGGTCATTGCACAAATCCATCTTCAACTCTTCCCTTGTGTCACATACACCGGTGAATTTTCTTATTGACACGGAAGTCAACCTCATCCTCCTACCTAAAAAATACAAATAATCCTCATGTACACGCGACATGAGCCATCGGAACATGCGGGTGGGCTTTCCAAAGTAAGGAAACTCAAATAGTAGGAGAACTCCTACTTCCTCCGGATTCTTTCACATAGAGTTATCCAATATCACCTCACCTTCTGCAATACTTGTTTCTAGCTCACATAACATATCCTTGTTAATGGACATATCGTATCCTTGTGAACGATGGTGGTACTCACTAATCTTGCAATTATGAAGATTTGATTCCCAAGGTTACCAAACTATAACATCAGGTGGATATTACATCTCTGAGAACCAATCCTCAGGTGCCTCATTGATAAGGCCAAAATATGCCTCATCAATGTGCAATAAATGATCTCATTTTACTCTCCTTTTAATTAATTTTTACTGCATTTTGTGGATTTTGTTTGATCTAGTGTAAGTTAGGATGTAATTATCCATATTTTGTTTGATTTATTTCTAACGTCTAAAAACTTTGTAATTCCTAACACAGTGTGTGGAAATTCAAATTTTGGAATAAACTACGTCACATTCGGTTAGATAAGCAAAGTATAAAGCAATCAAGCATCTTTTTAGAACATTAACTTCAATGCGGCTTAAGCGGCTGAAACCTTTCAAGGCTTAGTTCTAGAACTCCATCACTCGGCTAAGGGACTCTATCACTTAGCTTCGTAACCTTTAGACTTAGTTCCAGAACTCCAACACTTATTTCTAGAACTCCTATGCTTAGCTCTGGAATTTTGAGAGTTATTTACTGAGAATAATTCCCTTTGGTTCCAGAACTTCTCCAAAGTTCCGGAATCAATGGGAATATATTTATTTTGACAAAATTTGGTGATAGAGAAATTAATGGGCCCTCCAATTAGGAACAGATCAACAAATTGTTAATTCTTACACTCCAAAAATACTTATGTAAGACCAAACAGTTGTATGTCCAATAAGGTTTCTAAATTTCACATCTACTTTGAGCACTATTTTGTTTCACTAGAACCTATAGATGGATAGACAACTATCGAACACTTATGATTGTAAATGCATCTTCGGATGATGAAATATATATAAATACCTACAGATAGATCAAAAATTATAGATATGATATAGATATACAGACATATACAAGTTTTGTAAGCAGTAACAATTCAGTAATAAGATAGCCATTTCATTTTGAGAGTATCATACTTTGTCAACTCCTGATTCAAGGTGGAGAAAGGGCCCACTCCTCCAAGAAACAAGATCCTTTATTTTATTGGTATTTATATCTTTAAGCAATTTGTATAAATCTATTCTCTGCTTGATTCTATAAATACTGGTTCTTCAGTTGAAATCTATTACATAATTGTTCTTGCAGGTGTTGTAACTTAAACTCTTATTTCCTTGCAAGCATTTTTAAAAAAAAAAATTCAAATGTGTGTTTACTTCCAAGAAGTGTGTTTAATTCTACAATGTATCTTTATTTCTAGAAAAAAATTCATTCGCAAAGAGTGTTTGATACGTTCAATTCGAAAGATTTATTTATTTCAGCAATGTGTGTTTATTTCAGCAAGTTTCTTATAGTTTATCTTTAATAAGACTTTGGCCAGAAATCTTAAAGACACTTTAAAACCCCTAGAAAATAAAAATAATAAATACCTACAATCAATTACTATATCACTAAGATTCTTCTTATAGCATATAGCTTCAGACACACCCTTATTTGAATATGACATCAACCAAGAGTTGATTAAATGAAGGAATAACTACACCCATCATTTTTGTGCCATTTTCGGGACCCACTAGTTAGAATTGTCTAATTAGGTGTCGGTAAGAATAACAAACATGCATCTAGTAATTGAAAAATATTCCCTTCGTTATCATAAAATTTATGAGTAGACCAAGAGACTCAAAGGTTATATTTCTCCAAAAATATCTCAACAAGAATTATTAGCATCATCTAGTTCAAATAAGGAAGTTGAGTAGGAATTAGAAGCATCATTGTCCCCTGTTAGACAAGAAGTAGAACTTCCACCTTTGGAATTTTTGGATCAATCACCAGAAGGAAGTGAAAATTTTAGGAGGAGGATTATATTCCAAGACCCACTTAGAACAAGTTTTGATTCTCAACTAAGTAGTCAACCTCCTACTCTTGACTTCTCACCTTCACCAAAGAGGATCACATACCACATTGATTGGGGAAAAGATCTAGAAGATACTTTGCAGAAATGGCATGAGAAGTTGAAAGAGAACCTGATATGACCTTTACTTATCCAATTCAGTTGGAGGATGATGATACACCTATGAATAATATTTCACCTACACACTTGCCTACATTTAGAGGGATTTCATTTGAGGACCCTAACCAATTTTTGTTTGAATTTAAAGTATTGTGTCAAACCTATGACTACAAAATAGAAAATCAAAAACTCAAGTTGTTCCCATCTACTCTAAAAGATGCAGCAATGAGGTGGTTTATGGGATTAACATCCAATTCCATTACCACTTGGGGGCAAATGGAAACTGCCTTCCTAGACAAATATCAGGACTATTGTAGAGGGAGAAATAGGAAGGAAGAAGTTTTTAGGATCAAACGGGAAGAGGATGAAAATATGGAAGATTATTTAGATAGATTCTTCTTTGTAAGTAAAAGGTGTGGATTTATACTTCAAGAAGAGCTAAGGAAACTCATTTTCTTAAAGGTCTGGATGATGAAACTAGGGAATCCCTTAATTTAATGGGAGGTGGAAACATCAATCAATTGAGAATGAATGATATTAAATACCTTTGTAGAATTTATTCAAGAACAAAGGGTGGACCTAGGAAAGGAAAAATTGTGAAAAGTGAAAATCAAGGCATGAACAAACTTATGGATGAACTAGAAAACTTTAAAACAGATATCCTAGTTCAATTAACTTCCACCATGGATGGATTACAAGCCAAAGAAAATTTTAATACTAAACCATTAGCTATGTATTATCCTAGATACGAAATAAACATGTAATAAGAGATTATCCTTTAGATATGTTGGTCCGAAAAATTTTCGGTTAGGCAGCCGTGGGGAAACAAGCCAACAGTGTGAAGAGCGTAGCCCCTCTTTGGGATAGCAAAGTGAAACTAGTTTATTGCTAATCTATCAAGCAGAATATATGTAAATCTACACTATTCTAACTTCAAGAGGTTTGGGATCTCATCCCAAAGAGAGGTAGTTCGAACAACAAACGAAAAGGTGGGAAAGAAGGAACGTAGGAGGATAGATCGAAGGAAGAAAATAAATGAATTCCAAGATGGAAATGTCGAGAAGGTTTATGTTTTGAGCCAATAGTAAACAAAGCCAAAATTACTTACATAAACAATTAAATCAATACTAATGAACATATGACAATAGTAGGAATGAATCCAAATGAGAATAAAACATAGATCTAACTTAAGAAAGATTAGATGTAAATAACACATAGATTAAGCACAAAATCTGAACATATGTATTAATATTTATTCTATTACAAGAAAACACAGAGTCTTTCTCTTCTCACTTCTCTTTTCATAGAAAAAAATTTCACCCGAATACAACAAGTATTCAAGTATTTATAGAAGGAGAAGAGGAAAGAAGACAAAAACAAACCAACCACTTACAAGATATTTACAAAAGATCTAAAATATCTAAAAGTCAATAGTTAACTTGGGCAAGTTTTTGGATGAAAACATCCCATGATGCAACATGGATGAGGTCATCATGTATGCCAACATGTTTTTTAAATATTTTACAAAAATGATCAATGCATACACAAGAGGAGAAACTACTCCTCATCATCCCTCTGTTTAAACTTGGTGCCTTGCTTTTGATCGGAGAGAGTCAATGACACACCTTTGTTCTCGATATTCTACAAACTTGTTGATCATTGCTTGAAGTTGATCATGATTGAGACCATTAAAATGATCGCGAATGACTTCGTAGGTTTCTTTCTCATTTTTGAGCTTGTCGGGTAACTCGGTGAAAGTGTCGCACGCATCAAGCAAAAAGCCAATGAAATCACGGCAAGTCAAGAGGTTATTGATTGACTCTCGGTTGAAAGTGACCTCTGGTGCCAAACCTTGAGTGACAATAGCCTTGAAGCATTGGAATGTATCATCTGCTTCCCTCAAGTTATACGATTCACTGAGCATTTCTGGAGCCATTTTTGTAACTGTCTGCTCCATGTTATATCGTGCATCTAGGGATTCATCTTTGATTTTCTTGATTCTCTCCAAGATATATTCCATCTGATCAACTCGGTAATCTAATGTAGTGAGAGCCTTATTATGTGCATGCAGGTGATCAATAATGTTGACCTTCAATAGGTCATCACCGAGCAATTAACCATTACCTGAACATTTCATGCCGCAACTGGCGTTATCAAATTCTTCGGAGAAGGAACTTGCATCGCTTCAGCTCCTTATTTTCTTGAGTTATATCTTGATAAAGCAATGTAAACTTCCCAAGCACTTCTTCACCATCTATGAGGATCCACTCGATCTAGGATAACACTGTTTTCCTTGTTCTCCAATCTTAACAAATTCATTTATTTTCTCTCATTGGAAACTTGAACAGGTTCGAGTGGCAATCACAGTAGGATCGTTTCCCATTTTCTCGTAATGCTTAGAGGAGATGTTTGTTTTGTTCTTTGAGTATCCTTTTCTCCTATTTTACCTCTTGGATATTATTTCGAGAGAGCATGCATGGTAGACAAGGCTTCTCCTGCAGGTTTTCGAGATGAGGTCCCCATTGTGACTTGAGTCACCTTGACGTCTATGGGAGAGAGATCTTATTTTCTCTTGGTGGGATCCAGATAAGCTATCTCCATGACTCTCTCCTTGAAGTGCTTTTAGAAAATTGAGTTATCACTTTCTACTTTTGGTTCCCTTCTTTAGAATGACAAAGAAATCCATGGCCTCAATGGGAAATTTCCTCTTATCGCTCGAGATGGTCGAAATCCAACTAATACTTATGGGAGTGGGAGAAGAGGAAGAGGAAGAAATGGGAGTGAGAGAGGGGAGCAACTACAGAGGCCTCAGTGGAAGTGTGTTGAAACACTCTCTCGATGGCATTGACAAGGAGTCTAACACACCGATGCTTGTGGGGCCTGGAGTTACTAATGAGGAGGAGGATGTGGAAATGGAAGGGATCATCATTAGGATTGAGGAAACATTGGATGACATATCCACAATAGAGGAGATGTAAGAGGTGAGAGATGGAAGGAAGGGAGAGGAGAAGACACATCCATAGGAATAGATGCTTTAATGATAGGAGGAGGGGAAGAAGAGGAAGAAGGGATGATGGGTACTTCAAGAGTTGCGGTTGTGATAACATCCTGGGTGGATGTATCTGTTGAAACATCTGTTGTTTCTTCTTTACCTGGAGACACCAGGTCGACTATTTGCATTTCAAAAGTAGGAGGAAGGCCTTGGGGAGTTTCTTCTTGTCTTCTTGTTTTTCCCTCCTTGTTCTTTCCTTTTCCTTTGGCACATGGGCCAGCCTTGGAGTGCTGCATTGCCTGAAGGAGAAGTAGTGAAATCAACTCTGAGGTAGGTGAGACCATTCTGTTTGCACCAATGTTTGGTGTGCTATAATGTGGGCTTAACCCTTTCCTGAATGGTTTTTGGTGCTTTGGCTCTGTCGATATCCGCAAATGGCCAATCATTCCTATTTGTGTCAAGATAAACCCGATCAATTTCTTGATCGGTCTCTTGGAATTCCTTTGGGATGATGGCTCCGCCATAGTGGATGATCTCCTCTAGAGCCAGTTAGGAGTGATCCTTTCATCTGATGTTTATCTCATGTGTCAAGTCGATCCAAATTTCCTCGATCTCGGGAACATGGATGGGATCAATTTTTTCCTTTGGGAGGCAACTCCGGTAGTCAAAGGTCAGCCTTACTAGGAATTTTTGCTTCAAATTCAACAGCTCTAGCTTAGATAGATCTCGTGCTTTGGCAAGTGTAGGGTAGGTGTATCGGAAAACTTTAAGGGGGAATGGGGTTCCTCCTTTCTTTCTCTTCATGCACTTCTCATGATAAGTGATTAGCTGCCTTGACAATTCCAAGAGGACCAATTTCAACCCTACAAACCTTGGTAGCTTCGTTGGTTCTCCCTCAAAATTCACAGCTCTGAGGTATGTAATGTGGGGAATTGTGTGAACAATGCTCCCCATTTCTTTGTTGCAATAATCACACTCAGACTATTCCAACCGTGTCTCATGTTTGGCCTCAGCAAGTAGATTACCTCATAAAAGAAGGCATCATTAATTTTAGAGAATCGGGAGATGCTTGGCCTCGAGCCTTAACCCCTGGATAGAACTCGTATATCTTGACTTGGGGCCATACCCCATTTCAAGTTAACCCTACGAAATCCCTTTCGACGTAGCAGATATACATTGTAGGAATTCATGTAGAACTTCCCAGTTGTTAGAACTTGTTGAAGCTACTGGGAGATGGTGTCACCGATGATTTTACCCTAGCCGAAGCACTAATCAGGTGCATTCTTGCTCATATTCTCCAAATACCTCAAAGATCCACTTGTGGAAATAATGGGCATCAGGGAGCCCAAACACTCTATTTAAGAAGGTGATTGTATCACTCAACTCCTCATTAAATTCACTATGGTGAATAGTTTGTGGCCATCTACTCACCGGCTTCTTGTTCTTGAGATAAAGTGCATTCATCATCGCATGCATTTATCTTCATTGTCATCCCATGCCTCTTGCAGATTCAATACTTATCTCCACATATTGTCTATGATGAGGAATGCCCAGGATCACCTCAAAGTGATAAGCTATGAGGTTTATGATGGTCTGTTGTTCTTTATTTTCGACACATCTAGTGTCCTTGTTATAGCATCGGAAACCAACATGATAAACTCATTATTTACAAAGACTCACTTTGGAAGCCCAAATTTGTAAAATGAAATTCGCTGCATACTAATTTGCTCATCTATGGGCCACTACTTGCACAGGTGGTCCTTGCCAGAAGTCATCCATGTCAATATGACCCAACTCATAGTCTACGATGTCAAGGCTACACTCTACATATGAGTCGTGAATTTCGACTCTCCGATACTTATACTTCATCTCTTGTTCGATCGCTTAGCTTTACCTTTACCTTTAGTTGGTTTCTTGCTTGATGAAGACATATGTGAGCTCAAGGATGGATGTTGTTGTTCGCAAGAATAATCAAGGAGGTCCAAAGCATAGAAGAGCCATGTCAACCGTCATGTTATTTATAATGAAAGTTTGTAGAATGAAGAATGAGTAATTATAAGCCTTAGGGCATAAGGCATAGGTTTACACAGTGGGGGTTCGTTATGCGTTGGCACATTTGGAAAGGTGTCAACATAAGAAAAGTTGCGCCAGGTGTTGACATGAGAAAATTTGTGCCAGTTTAGAAAGGGTGCAATTTTGAGAGGTGTTGCATGACAAGTTTCAGCGCTAAGGATAAAGTGCGGGGCATGGATTTGTAGCATAAAATATGTTATTTTGATGTTAAGGAAGTTGTGCATGTGCCTTAAGAACAATATTCTTTGGCTGGGCGTAGAAAAATTTTGTGTTGCATGTGTTTAAAGTGTGCCAAAGTGCAAATGTGGGAGGTGTAACACAAAAAAATAGTGCGCCAAGGGTTTCAACAGTTTGATAATTTTGGCAATTTCTTGATTTATTTTCCTCTCTTTTGGATTTGTTAGATAGCAAAGAGAGGGTTTGTTTGGAAAGGAAATAAGCAGGGAAAGATGGGTTTTTTTGGTTTCTTCAAAGGTAGGGGTATTCCAGATTTACAGATCTAGAAGGAGAGGCAAAAAGGCTTCAGTTGGTTTGTAGATTGTTAGGTTCTTTTAGAGTTAATCTTTGGATACAAGCCTAGTACCTAACACAATAAAAACAAAAACAACAAGGAGAGGAGCCACTTACCAGGATTTATAAAAGACGAAGAATGATGTGGAGTCCACAAGCTCAAAAAATAGCATGTGGGCATTGACAAGGATGGATGACAGGTGTAGAAAGAATAACCTTCACAATTTTCAATTCATGAAAATGACAGGTGTCAGGTGCATATTTATAGAAAAACTAGCATTTATGACCTCACCAACCGCCTTTGGCGTGGTCTTGGGAGTGTCGACACGAGGGAAATTATGCCAATGAGAATTCTTAGCGTAAATGTTTTGGTGTTGACACAATATTTTAAGCGGTTAAGGACCAAAGGGGTGCAACTTAAGTGATGTTGACATAATAATGAGTGTGCCAAAGGATTAAGAGGGGGCGCAAATTTTGGTGTGTCGACACTCCGGAAATTGTGCCCAGTGCAAAAGGGTGCAACTTCAGTCATGTCGACATGAAGATGGGTGCGCTGAAGGATTAGCAAAAAGTGACTAAGTCTTACAACATCCTAATTTTTTGAAAGGAAGTTTGGGCTTCTTCAAACATTGTCAAACTCCCATGGGGGGCGAAACGGAATTTTTGGTATGGTTACCTGAAAAATTGCCCTTTTCAATTTTGCAGGATAACAGTTGGCTCTTTCTGGGGACTATCTTTAAGTGAAACTTAAGGGTAGAGAATCCCAAATTTTTCATGTGCCTATCCATTGGGTTACAGAGTCAAAAACAAGGGCGACCAAAAAGGGAAAGAAAGGGAACACACAACAAACAGAAAGCAAACACACGACGAAAGCAAAAGAAAATTATACAAAGAAGAGAGCAAGCTCTACTTCCTGAAGATCTTCAGGTGTTGCCCACTATAGGGAAGTGGGAGCTCGGTTCCATCTAGATATGAGAGATAGAAACTATTCTCTCCATTGAGCTACTTGATCTTGTATGGCCCTCTCCAAAGAGAGTCAAACTTCCTGTGCATACCTTTCGGTTCTCTTTGTTTGTCCCACAGAAGAACAAGATCTCCTACTTTGAAATCTCTTTGCTTAGCTTTCTTATCGAACAACCTCTTAACTTGATTATGATGTTTAGTGATCTTGTCAACCACTTTCACTCACTTTTCTTCAAGTTCCATTAGGTACATAATCCTCTTTTCAAGAGAATTCTAAAAAGTTTCATCTTCAATTGCTCAAGCCAAGTACAGAGTAGGAAGTTCCACGGAGATAGGGATTTCAGCATCGATTCCATATAACACCTGGAAAGGTGACATGCCGAGAGACCTCTTTGGAGTGATACGATCTGCCCACAAAGCATCATACAATGATTTGTGCCAGGACCACTGGTTTTCATCAACTAGCTTCCATATGATAGTCACCAAGTTCTTGTTGTTGGATTCTGCCTAACCATTTCCCTAAGGATAATAATCAAAGGCATGAGCCAAGGTTATTATGTTTCCATAACAAAAACCAATTATACTAAATTTAGGGAACATGAATTTAATGTTTGTTCTATTCTTTCATTCATAAAAACCAACTCAAACAAACAAAGCACTTCATCCACTACAAAAGAAGTAAACTTTTCGAGAGATAACCTAGCAGGGGGAGATTCATACCAAATAGTACCACAAAATAGTACCACAAAATTGGGGACAACCACCTTGGACCCCTCAACCAACATGGAATCACCAGATTGGGTAGGATAAGCTTTGTATGCTCAAGGACACCAAAACCATGGTCTGGTCAAAGTAACCCTTATACTTGGTCATAACCTAGGTGGAACCCTAATAACTACGCTCAAGGGAAAACATATCCCAACCAGCATTAGTAGGCCATAATGGGTTCTATATCACAAGGTTCAAAAACTAAACATGTGGTTCAAAACGATACCAGACAACCAATGGTTAATCCCAAAAACAAACAAACAACCCCTATCTATGGAACAAAGAAATAAAAACCCGAGTTGATCTTAATGGCATGGATGTAAGGATATTCAAATAAGATCTCGGAAAAATAATTAATAGTCCACTTGTCATAATTATGAGATGACACAAGAAACTGAAACCCCTAGTTCAGTTATTCCTAAGGAGGATGAAAAAGAAAAAGAGAAATAGCTAGATAGCAACTCTACAGAAACTCCATTTCCAGAAAGATTTAAGGAAGTTGTTGAGACCAGGAAATATGAACTAGTGTAGGAATTAAGGAAACTAAATATTGAAATATCATTGTTGCAAGCAATCAAGGACATTCCTTAATTAAACAAATTAATCAAAATGTTATGTTTGAAAAGACTTGGAAGGAAGAAGCAGTATCCTAGGACTATTAAGGTAGATAGGAAACTTGTTGATTTATTAGCAAGAAAAATTTTACTTCCCAAATATGGGGATCCTAGATGCCCAGTTATTTCTATCTCTATAGCAAATAAACATATACATAATGTTTTGGTTGATTTGGGAGCAGTTATAAATGTGATGATAGTAGAAACTTTGAAAACATTACTATTGATAGGTATACAACCTACTAAAGCACCATATTGCAGATGGAAGATCACTCAGTAGAAAAAATAGAAGGGATCATTGAAGATGTGGCGGTTATGGTGGAGTCATGGGAGTATCCGGTGGAATTCCTTTATTACGGCCAAAAGGTAAAACACTTGGTTATCCCATCATTTTGGGCAGACCATGGTTGGCTACGATTGTTTCCTTAATTGATTGAAGATCGTGTGATATGACGATCTCAAATGGTAAGAATTATAATAAAATTTCCCTATATCCTTCTAAGCATGACCTTTTATTGATAATCAAGAACAATTATGGGTTGATGATCTTGATACTAATAAACAAAATTTATCTTCTTTGGCTATGATAACATTACAAGATCATGTACGGGAGGTAGAACATATGATTAATCATCCATTGAATGATCACCAATTGTCTTTGGAACAATTGGGGATATTTTTGAAACCCTCGAGACTTAGTTTGGAACCTTTGGACTTAGTTCTGAAACCTTCGGACTTAGTTTTGAAATACTCAGACTTATCTCTAGAACCATAGCAATTCCATGCAGATGTAAATAATTTCACTCTAGAGGAACATGATTTCTCTTCGGGAGGGAAAGAATAGCTACGGAATCAGTAGCTTTAGTCTCAAATATATCAAGGAACAATAACGAATGTTTGTAAAATGGAAGTGATGGGGAGTTTGACCAACGACAAGATAAGTATCATAACTCTACCTACTGTCCTTTATCCAATATTCTTTCTCAAGGGAACTTTAGAGACATTGTTGCATATCATATGTTTTTACCACATTCATGTCCACTAAACACCCTAATGGAAACTTTTCAGCAAATCAATTCATCACACACTAGAACCAAACAAATTGAGATTTAACCAGGTAAAATTTTTAACATTAACATTTGGTTGGAAAATAATCAAGAAGATAAATTGTTTGATGTCTTGAAAGGTCATACTAGAGATTTTTCTTGGGACTATAAAGACATGAAAGGAATCCATCTAATTATTTTTACCCATCACATTTATATTGAAAATGTTAAACCAGTTAGGTAACCTCAAAGAATGATCAACCTAGCCTTGAGGGACATAGTCAAGTAGGAAATTTAAAATCTATTACAAGTAGGCTTTATCTACCCCATTTCAGATAGTCAGTGGGTGTCTCCTCTTGTGATTGTGCCTATAAAGAATGGAAAATGCAGAATTTGTGTTGATTATAGGAAATTAATCAAAGCTACACTTAGATACTATTTTCCCTTCTGTTCATAGATCAAGTTTTAGACAATATTTCAAGTAATGATATTTTCCTTCCTGGATGGATTTAATGGATATAATCAAATCATGGTGGCTATTGAGGATCAGGACAAAACTACTTTTACTTGTCCATGGGGTACCTTTTCCTTCACTCAAAGAATTAGATACTTATGAACAAACTAATGGTTAGAGGTAGGATAATTAGATGATTATTAATTTTACAAGAATTTGATATTACCATTGTGGATAATCCAAGAAAATCTAATGTGGTAGTTGATTTCTTGTCAAGATTAAACACTACAAGGAGCAAGATCCAGTTAAGGAAAAATTTCTAGATGAACAATTATTTGCTATTTCAGATGATACGTCATGGTTTGCTGATATGGAAAATTATCTTGCAATAAGGAAGTTTCTTCGTTCTTTTAATAAGAAACAAATGAAAAGATTAATCAAAAACAGTGCACAATTTAAATGGTTAAATAGAATGTTATTTAAATGTGGTCTTGATTTGGTTTTACGTAGGTGTGTCGAGAAGATGAAATCTTTGACATACTTAGGGTATGTCATGATGAACCAAGTGGAGCGCACTTTTCAAGTAAAAAGAAAAACCCTCAAAATACTTGCACTTTGGATATTATTGGTCATCTCTATATAATGATGTGAAGAAATACATCAAGCAAAGTGTGATCCTGTCAAAGGATGAGACAACCAACTTTCACTAAAGAAATGCCTCTGCTGCAACCTCAAGTAGTGATTGAATAATTTTAAAGGTGGGGGTTGGATTTTGTTGGCCCTTTTAGTCCTCCTTCATAAGGAAAAGAGCACATTCTTGTATGTACTAATTATGTGAAAATTCAGCAGAGGTGTAGGCTTTAACAAATACTAATGAAGATGCGAGTTGTTGATTTTCTTTGGCACAAAATTATGATGAAGTTTGGTGCACCAAGAAGTATAGTTTCAAACCAAGGTCCATAGTTCATGTCCAACATGATCTAGGCCTTCACAATGTATTATCAAATCAATCACGGGAATCCATCTCCCTATCACCCATAATTAAATGGACAAGAAGAAGTGACAAATAGGAATTCTCACCAAAACAGTTGAAGCAGGTAAAATAAATTTGGTGAAAAGGTTACCTAAGGTTGTTTAGGCTTATAACACAACTTGGAAGACTACAACAGGGTTCTCACCATATGAGTTAGTATATGGGAAAAATCCCTTGTTACCCATTGAATTTGAACTACAAACATTGATGACAACAACTAAATTGGGTATTGAATTGGATACATCACAAAAGGAAAGAATTCTACAACTCAATGAGTTGGATGAGATGAGATTGGAATCACTTCAACAGACGAGAGATAATCAAGGACCAAAGGAAGCAAAGTGGCATGATACACACATGAAGGAAAGGTAATTCAAGGTAGGAGATTTCATATTCTTGTTTGATTCAAGTACTAGAAATTCAAAGGCAAGTTGAGAACCGGTGGTTAGGACCTTATCATTGAGCGAGATATATGAAAATAGCTCTATTTAACTAATTCCCATTGATGACAACAAAAGAACACTTTCGGTCAATGGACATAGGCTAAAACTCTATAGAAATCCTCCTACCAAGGATGAATTCTTGAAGCAAAGGAATTTGATCATATGGAAGAACTTAGTTCTTCCAAAATGATCAAGTAATCAGATGCAAGGATCCAAAATAAAGGGAAGGGAATGAAAACCAGAAATGGCATTCTCTTCCCAAAAAAAAAAAAAAAAAAAAGGGGAAGGGAATGAAAACCAGTAAATGGCATTGTCTTCCCCAAAAAAATCTCTCAAAGACCAATTGAAAAATAGAAATGGCGCTCGGTCTCCTCAATAAGTGGATAATTCAAATAAAAGGAACTTCTTTGGAATTTCGGAAGAATTTTCTAACCATTTTTATTTTTCACTTTTTGTAGGAACGATGAGTCATCAAAGTGGATGGATTACATCAGCAAGGATGGTAATTATGTATTGATCTTATTAAAGATTAAATTAAAAGTCTGCATGTGTGATTAGACTTGATTTAAGTAGGCGGTATAATGAGTCACTTATTGCACATTATGATTAAAAGCAAATAATCATGAAGGTGATGCCGACTAAATAAGTAAAAGTGGCGGCATATTAATAATGAACTATCATTTAGGTGGAATAAACAAAAATTAAGAGCAGTTACAGAGAAATTCAAGGAAGAAATAGTAGAATCATATTTGAAATTCCGTAGCTAAATCCAGTAGTTCCATAGCCAAATCTAATAGTCCCGCAGCTAAATCCAATAGTTCCACAGCTATCTCCTAGTAGAGTAATGATTTGAAATAAGAAATAATTTGAATCATCCTCTTTTCTGTGGTTATCACAAATAAGTCAGAGTCGAAGATGATACACAACTTCTTGCAGATGGAGAAGTAGCAACCATTTTTGAACAAGCAGGTTGGTTGGAGTTTCTAAAGAAATTCTCAAAGTACAATGACAAACTGGTAAGAGAATTTGTTGTAAATTTAGAGTAGTCCAGAACTAAGGTTAAAAGCATTGTAATTCCCTTTACTATTAATATAATGAGCAATGTATCTGGGGTACCAATTGTACATGTTCCAAACCCTGTAAAGGGAACCCTAAAAGAACTAGTGGAAATCTTAAGGCAAGAGGGTGAATCTAAACCCTAGTATATTTATAATACTAAGAAGATCATAAAGGGGGTCAGAAGAGCTAGTCTGCCCAAACCCTTCAACAGAGTAGCATTCTAGGTAGTTAAGTACCTAACTTTCGATGGCCAATATGGGACTGTGGGAAGGGAGGTCCTTAAAATTTTGATATATCTTAAGTACAGGGCAGAAAAATAGGAGTATATAGTAAACCTTCTTGGTTTCCTCTTTGACTCCATCCAAATAATGGCTCAGATATATTCTTGGGGTGTTGGGACAATTAGGCACCATGGATTAGTCCATCTAGTCTATCAAAGCATCATTTTCTCTCAAAGAAAAATGGAGAAGAAGCATGGGAAAAATTCCTCAATAAGTTCAGACAAAGCCCTAATATTATCAAAAGGGAATACCAACCCCTTTCTCTCCTAAAATTAACTTGGAAATTGATCCCTTGATGAGAAAAAGAAGGAAATAAGTGGGGTTAAAGTACCAAAGAGGAGGAGATCTAAAAGGATGATCAAATCAAAACCTACCATTTCTTCAAAATAAACTCCTTCCTCTCGTGACACTACCAAAAGAACTAATACATATCTCTCGATAAAGTGACAATTCACCCAAGCTAGATTGTGAAGTAAAAATCAGAAGAAGTTCAAGGAGAAATCCCACTTCAAGAAATTTTGAAGCTCCCAAATGATATGTAAACTCTTCAACTTTGGAATTATCCACAGAAACACAAATAAACGTTGTTGTTCTAATTTCTATTAGAAAATGACAGAGATAGCTAGTGAATGAATTATGCTTATGCTTAGAATCCATAATTGCAGGAAAGGAAAGAAGTTAAGCTCATAAACACCAACAAATTTTATCCTAGAAACCTCTAGAGGAGGAAAAACTAGTCGGGAAGGGAAATTGATCTTTCTTCCCACTTTTATTGGCCAATTCAAAATAAAAAGTACAGAAGTTACAATAAGTATGAAAGAGAAGTAGATAATATCTCACACTTCCTCCCAAATACTTGTTTGCTCTATCTCAACACTCCTTTCTTCTACAAAACACAATTCCAGCACTAAGAACTTCTTTCTCACTTGCTTTCATGCTTCAATGCCTATTCTCTTCTACAAACATGTATTTATAGCCTCTCCCATGTCCTCTCATGCACTAGAGAATGGGAAAGGTCATGGAGGAGAAGAGATATGAACAACTATCCAAATTATGGGTTGTTCATTTCATATTTTTGTTTTCTATCCAAAAGAGCCAAGACCGCCACCCAATGTAGACCGGTGGTCCCAGGACCGCCACCCTGGTTGGGCAGCAGTTTTGTAACCGTCTCTTTGCACGAATCAACGGTTCTATTACTAAAAGATAGAAGCTTCGTGTTTCATTTTTCCTTCTTCGTGCTGACTATTTTGATGAAGTAGATTCATTTTGGATCCATATGGATCATCAAAGGAAAATAATTCATAAGAATTATAGGGAAACTCTAGTGGATATTGAAGTACATGATGGTTTAGAGAAATATTTTTTTGATATTCTTGGCAAAGATGGCAATGTCTTCTCCTCTGTAAATTCAAACTGAGGATTTGGAGAATTAAGATGAAAGATTTGAAGATCGGGATTGTCGAAGATATGTGACTCAAAGCAATCTTTGTCACATGAGGAAGAGGAATTGGAATCTTGGAAACAAAAAGGGAAATCCCCTTTGGTGGAAGAAAAATGCTCATTCCCTAAGGAACTTCCAGAGAAAGAAGAAAAACAACAATTTAGGCAGGCTTTGTTCTTGTCTAGAGAAGAACTTATCATTAGGGAGAAAGATGAGGAATTAAAATTCCTCAAAAACAAATTGGAGCATAGAGAAATGCTCATTGAACAATTGAAAACTCAGCTCATAGATAAGAATGAAGAATTGACATTAGTAAAACAAAGCAAATGGTGGAAAAAGAAAAAGAATGTCAATTGGCTAGTGAATAGAGTGCTATGAAAAAATATCTTCAGTGGATCAAATTGTACAAACAGAGCTAACTTACTGGCCACTCAAGTAGTTATGGGATGATACCTGCAGAAAGCTTAATGAGTTCAAAATATCAAATCAAGAACTAAGAAGCAAGATGGAAGAGGAGAAGAAGGCAAGGAAAGAGTGGGAAGAAAAATTTAAATGTTTGGCAAAGATACAGATGGTCTGTATAATGAGTGAAATATTATTCACATGTAGAAGACCTTCTCCTGCATACAGTGTCTTTCTATAAGATAAATTTATCCATTGGAAACTATAAAGGATTTCATGTGGTCTTCCACATGAAATAAAGGATGAACCAGAATTCATGATAGCATATTCCTCGGTCAAGACAGAGTAGAAAAATCTTCTTTGTAAATTTTTATTAGAAAAGAATACATTCTTCATGATTAATATGTATGTAGGGGAAATCCAGCTGAATGCATTTGTTTCTATACTCAGAATCAGATATCTTGGAAAGAGAGGGATACTGAACACTTATTAAACGCTAGTTCATCTAGCCTTTGCATGAGAGCTCATTATGGAAAACCATCTATCTTTGTTATACATTTCAGATCCCATGCCTTTGACAGTCGATTCAAGGCACATTATATTGCCAGCCTGCAAAAAATTATCAATGCCTTCACGTCTTATGAAGAGAAAAAAATTGAAGACATTTATGATGGATGCCTGAAGAGATGAGAGTTTCTCATTGTTGCATTAAGAAGAAGAGAATTGATATCTCCCACAAATTTAATATGGATTCTAGAAAGGGCCAGAGCTTTGTATGCACTCATTCCTCAAATCGATGAAAAACATAGGGGCATGTGGATGGGGATAAGGATAAGGCCTCCTCTCCTTCTCACTCCCATATCTCCATGGGAAAATAGAGAACCTCGGGATCCCAATCACTTGAGAAGTGGCAAAAAAGGTAGAGGAGGGATCATGATACATCACTTCTAAACGAAGCACCTGGGACATTCGGTTTTCAACCATTTGACCTTAGAAGTCAATTGGAATGCAAAATTCACAATCCTAGTTTTGAATAATAGATTTTGTAAGAGACTTACAAACAACTAAGTGTGGGGGAGATGATAAGGCCAAAATATACCTCATCAATGTGTGTAATAAATGATCTCATTTTACTCTTCTTTTAATTAATTTTTGACCGCATGTTGTGGCTTTTGTTTGATCTAGTATAAGTTAGGATGTAACTATCCATCTTTTGTTTGATTTATTTATAATGTCTAAAAACTCTGTAATTCCTAACAAAGTGTGTGGAAATTCAGTTTTGGAATAAAATAGGTATCATTTAGTCGATAAGCAAAGTATGAAGCAACTAGCACCTTTTTGAGAAGAACAAGTGGCTTCAATGCAGCTTAGCTCTGGAACCTTCAAGCTTAGCTCCAGAACTCCATCAGTAAACTAAGGGACTCTATCGCTTAGCTTCAAAACCTTCAAACTTAGTTTGGAACTCCATCACTTAGTTCCGAACTCTTGCGCTTAGCTCGGAATTTCATGATTAGTTCGAAATGTTTCCCTTTGGTTCCAAAACTTCTCCAAAGTTCCAGAATCAATGGGAATCTGTTTATTTTGACAAAATCCAGTAATAGATAAATTAATGGGACCTCCAATCAGAACATATCAATGAATTGTTGATTCTTCACACTCCAGAAATACTTATGTAAGACCAAATAGCTATATGTCCAGCAAGGTTTCTAAATTTCACATCTACTTTGAGCACTATTTTGTTTCACTAGAACCTATAGGTGGATAGACAACTATCAAACACTTATGATTGTAAATGCATCTTCAGATGATGAAATATATATAAAGACTTGCAAGATATATCAAAAGGATAGATATGATATAGATATACAGACATATACAAGTTTTGTAAGATAGAAGATTTCAGTAATAAGATAGTCATTTCATTTTGAGAGTATCATACTTTGTCAATTCTTGATTCAAGGTGGAGCAAGGGCCCACTCCTCCAAGAAACAAGATCCTTTATTTTATTGGTATTTATATCTTTAAGCAATTTTTATAAATCTATTCTCTAGCAGTTTTGTAAGTACTTTTGGTTCTTCAGTTGAAATTTGTTACGTAATTGTTCTTACGGTGTTATAAATTAAACTCTTATTTCCTTGCAAGCATTTTTAACAACATTTTCAAACGTGTGTTTAGTTATGCAACATATATTTATTTCCAGCAATTTGTTTCATTCTGCAAAGAGTGTTTATTTCAACAGTATGTTCAATTCTGGAAGATTTATTTATTTCAGCAATGTGTGTTTATTTTAGCAAGTTTCTTATAGTTTAGCTTTAATAAGGCTTTGGATAGGAAATATCAAAGACACTTTACAACTCCCAGAAAATAAAAATAATAAATACCTACAATCAATTACTAGATCACTAAGATTTTTCTTGTTTCATATAGCTTCAGACACACCCATGGTTTGAATATGACATCAACCAAGATTTGATTAAATGAAGGGAATAACGACACCCATCACTCATCAATGACATTTTTCTTGTCCTTCAATGCTTGCCTTGGTGCCATTGATCTTTCTCTTAAAGACACAAACCATGAAAATTTTGAAATTTGTGCCTTAGGTGCTTGAAACCACTTGTTTCTTTACACCTTGTACCTACGAAGTTGAACTCTCAATATTCTTACTCAGCCCTTGCTATTTCTGTTTCACTTCCTGCCCTAATTTAGTTTTCACAATTTTGTACCCTAGTTATGCAGCTTCAAGATTTGTGAACTCTAGTCCTAGCTCATTCTTGATTCCCACAACCTTCAACCAGCTACCACTTCTACAAGGAGCTATCTAATGTCAAGATTCTTTGTCCACTTACTTAGCTCTGGTTCACCTTGGATTTATGGTTTTCTTCACGCTTTGCACTTTCCTTTGCACTTAGTCATAATTAAACACGTAATCACACAAACACACAAGTTCTCAAAACAAGGTAAGAATGACCGCCCGTGAACTATTTATAGTTTTCCCAAATTTATCCACATTAAATGATCCTCACCTACCACCACTTTTTTTCTTTAACAACACTTTTTCCTTTTTATTGCACTTTTCTCTTCCACGTGCGGTATTCGTAACCTTCAGGCACACTACTAATTCCCAGTGCTACAAACCTCCTTGCATAAACCTCCCCTGTGCCAAACCCAATCTTTCTCTCGCACCACTTGCCAAGTGATTTAACTTTTGTTTCCTCCTCACATTACACTATAGTTTCTAATATGAGAACTTTCATTCCCTTTAAACACCAGCAACTTTAAACACCTTCACATTGTATCCAACTTTTTATAGCAACACATTTTGTACAACAATATATTTTTCCATCATGCATCATCCTTTCACACCATCACACGCACTCTTACCGACTTCCCAAGAAGTACCAAAGCATCACATTAATCTTCTTGCACACTACTAAAAGTATGCACGGTCCTCTACACATCAAGTATCAAATAGACTAATCATCTCTTGTGTGTGAACATATTTATTGTAACAAACCAAAACAAAATAAAATAGAAAGGGAAATCTAATATAAGATGGCAATGTTGTTGTTGGCTAGATTTTTCACTGACAAATTTGAAAACCTAAGCGATCATGAGATAAATCTCCCTCATTTACCGGTGAGGCTCCGTGTAATATTTGTCGATTAAATTTGCTAGTATCTATTTGTTGGTATTACTTTAACCATGTATATCATGAACCATAGCTAAATAGTTTTGCGGTAAGTAAGCTTGTTTTGTAAGAGAAAGCAAATATCTGTAGAAGAGGAAAATAATAGAAAATAGGAAAAAGGAGAGAAGATGTGCAACCCAATCAATAGTTTATAGAGTTGATCACATGCACATAGATAGAACAAATAGATCTTGACATACAGAATTAGAAGCAAAGGAAACTTTTAGATCTAGATCTAGAATAACACAAAGTTTATGAATAAATCTAAGAAAGAAATCAGAAACAAAATGCATCATTGACACAAATTTATCCCAAAATATATCTCCTTTCTATTCCTCCACTCTCAAAGAGCTATCAAGGGTTTCAACTCAAAGTCCGGAATATAAGAATGTTTCTTACAAATTTTGATCCCTTAACTCGGAAGTTCTTCCTCTATTTATAGTGTATAAAGGAAATTACAAATAGGAAGCTTTAAATGAATTCTCACATACATAAGCTATGAAAAGGAAATAGTTGGCAATCATCCTCCTAGAATTCCTCTTTGCATGATATGCATTATTTATAACTAAAAATAGAACCTTCTATTTTGCATGTCGCCACCTATTTCCAAGTAATTGACTTCTTCAAGTAAGCGACTTTTAAACCAATCACTTAACTTTTATAATTTAATTGATTGCTCAATTACTTTAATCGGAGAAAATAATAGAAAGAATAAGAAAGAGGAAAAGAAATTAGAAGAAAGTTGCAACGCTTCTATTCTTGTTCGTTTTCCATATTCTACATGCAGTTGACTCTTTTGCCTTTGATTCTCACCAAACTAGATATGGAAGTAGGTGACTGTGATTTTCTTGTAGGTATTGTCTTTGCCTTGTCTTCCCTCTTATCCTTGAAGATTTTGCAATTGTTCTTCATTACATGAAAAATAAATTCAATGACGGCTTCAAGCTGGAAGACTGGGATGACATGCACAAGATCTGGAAGGAATTTTCGATGCATTGAATTCTACGGGGACGTGTTAGAAACAAGAGGATGAATTTTGCCATAAGCTTTTGCAATTATGAGATCTGGATCTATCAATTAAATTGGTGATAGGTTCAGGTCCTATGTCTGTATCATTGACTTCAAAAATCTGGAAGCTATGCATGATTTTGTTGATCTTTCTCTTTCATCATGCTTCAACATGGTGGAACAATCTTTGTTTGAGCAACTCTTTTCTTTTTATTCGATTGAATTCTTTGAAATTGGTGCAGATCGGGAATTTCTTCATATTCGAAAGATATATTCAATGTACGACATCGATTTGAACTTCATTTTACTTATATAATCACTGTAATGAATACACGTAATTAATTCATAAAAAGACGGAATCAGAGCATGAACACTTGATTTTTATCACAAAAATCTGCATATAAAGCCTCTGCTGCCCTAAAATTTGAGGCCTTTCTTGCATGCAAAACAAGCATAAATATTTTTAACTTCCCTAGGCACTTATACCAACATGCAGATAATTAACAATGCTTAAATCAAGCTCCTTCAACCCTAGGCACCAAACTTTGAAGCTTTCGGCAATGAAAAACACTTTTTTGATGCAAAAATCCTCCTTCCTTGGGCGCCAAAACTGTCATGGTTGCAATCCTTTGCTAAAAGAATTAATTACTTCTTTACTATGACATCCCATGCTTATATAACTCTCAGCATTCTATTTTTAATAATTGCCCCTCCTATTCTTGGCAATTAATTAATAAACAATGATGTTTATTCACCCAAATTGGGCACCTATTTTTGCATGTTGTTGGCTGCCATTAAATAAATTTAATTTATTTATTTTTAGCATGCTACCTTCAGTTCACTTTGGCTTATCCTCATGCATTGACTTTCTATTCATCCTAGGCGCCAAAATTAGGCAAAGTAGCTATTAATAAATACCATTAATATCATTGTTTAATCACCAAATGGGTCACACTTTTTGACATGGGTGAATTCTAAATTTAAAAAGTCAACTTCTGGTGGGAATTTTCACCCTGCACCGCAGCTCTAAAAATCCCTTCTTCCACTTAAGTGATTTACCTTTCATCATGGGAATTTTTACCCTGCAAGGCAGGTAATAAATTCCCACCTGCCTGTTGCTTCTAATTTTCCCACTGCAGCTTAAGTGACTTTCCAAAAAGTGTGACTTGCATTAAAATTAGCCTCCTTTGAAAAAGTGTGACTTGTTTGGGTGAATAAAACCTTTTGATGGGAAAATTTAGCCTGTTAGGCAGGTAGAAAATTCCCATCGGTGCTTTAAGTGATTTTTCTTTATTTTATAATGTGAATTTTTGCCCTACAAGGCAGGTAAGAAATTTTCACTTGCCTACTGACCTCTAATTTTCCCATCATAGTTATTGGTTTCTCAAACGTGCACCCGCGTCTTAGATCCAAAAGGATTGAGGTGTCTGAGACCACAATGGAACCATCCCCAAGTTATAGGACCTTGCGAGCTTGGGACAAATCTCTAGAGAAGGTCGGTTCCTCTATCTATTTCTACTGCTACTACTACTCCTAGTGTTGAAAGGGAAACTAAGCTAAGAATGCCAAGGGACCAAGGAAAGAAGGATAACATGAAGTAAACTACACTAAAAGGTGATAGCACCAGAAAATAGGGGTGAACACTATCTATTCTGAGTGAGAATGATAGGGAATGCATGAAAGGAGGCTAGACACGAGTAGCACAGTGAAATACGCATTCACTAGATCGTTCTCGTGGAACACAACCGAGTATGGAAATGTCGAGACTTGAAATAGCACAACAATAAACAATGCAAGAGAAGAGGTAAGAAGAAGGAATGCAAACATGTTAGGATAGAGAATAGTCACAAACGATGCTTCTATTACTTCCAAAAATGCACAGAACTGTTATAATGATAAGGAGGCCGATATCCACTTGCAAGAGCCAAACATGGAGGTCTACAACTCAAAATACAGAAAATATGGAGTCCTTAGCAACATGCGTAAGGATCTAGAGTGTCCAACATAATAAATGAGCCTTGCTCTTACATTTATAGATGAATCCATGGAGGAAGAAGGAAAAAGGAGGAAAACTGAATTTAAAACACAACCACCAACAAGAAGCATTCAATGCCTGTAATTCCACCCCAAAACTGTCATGTCTACATCAATTACTTGTTCAGTGCCTCGAGGAAGAACGGTGGATCATATCGAATCTGATCTAGTTGTTGGGGAAAATAGATCCTATATTAATGGCATGAAGATGTTTCTTCATTTTCTCCCCACCTAACCTCTCTAAAATTTCATATCTCCATGGCATAGACGAGATCGAGCTCTTTCTAATGGTTCCAAATTTTGTCAAATTTTGAGCACTAAGTCAAAAGATATGCCCTTTTGAAATTTGAAACGGGTCCATACAAAATGGTGAGAACCAGCTACCAAAACGGGCCCCCTTTAAAACCGGATACGTGGAGGGTTGGTGCATGTCTGAGGGTAGCCTTTGTATTTTTCTTTTGAAGTTACATCAGGCCGACATGTGGCTTCTTCCATAGCTTTCTCAGTGCTTTGACTATTCAACCCGACTCTGTCCCTTTTGGACTCTGAGACACATGGAAGGCCCACGCTCATTTGAAAACCCGCTCAGGATTTTACCCTTGAGGGAGCGTCGTTAAGACATGTGGCACCTTCGCCTATATTCTATACTTATTTGTTTAGGTCCCACTCACCTTTGAGCACTGTTGACCATTTTCTACATGGAGGGCTGGCACAAGTTTGAGTCTTCGGCCTGGATCCTACTTTTGAATGTGCGTCATTAAGACACTTGGCACCCTCCGCTGAGTCGAAGACTTTTCAATAGCCGATGTAAATTTTTAGGGCTCTAGACATGTGGAAGCTTGGCACTCGTTTGGGTCTACCCCTTTGGATTTAATCTTTGGAGGTGTGCCTTTTGGAAACTTGGCATCTTCTATTGTCTCTTCCGTACTTAGCCAATTTTGGGCTGTTCTTGAGTCATTTGTAGAGCCCAAATAATTCGAGCCTTCGCCATTTCTTTTCCTTTGAGCCTTTTGTTCTTTTGACACTTTGCTTGACCTCCCGACCCAGTTATTCCATTTTCAAGCTCACTGTAACTTGTCTACTATATTTGAAGCATGGATTCACTTGATAGAGATGTTTCTTTGATTTCTTCTTGCACAGGGTTATGTTTGACCAAATTTGTCGGGGGAAAATTTGGGATAATAGTTTGGCAACTCGTGGGGACATCTACCTACTAGATGAAGGAGATCAGTAGCCTAAAGCATCCATTGGGCATGGATTATGTTTTTCAATTATGAAATGCCCTTGTGATCACTTTGAGATTCATTTCTATACTCTAGAAAGTAACAAAAGAGCACGCGTAGGAAGCACGCTAGAGGAAAGAACTATGTACAAACAAATAATGTGCGCAGAGAACACTTGGAGGAATTGAAACTACTCTAATATATACAACATGATGTAACAAATATAATGGAAGGGTTTGAGATAGATCCCGTTTATAGGGATTTGTATCGTGCTTCCATCCAGATGAGTTAAATTGAAAGAGTTAGCTTCCTTACAGGACTTGATGATGTATGGGCCACTCCAAAGTGCATCAAACTTTGAATGGTGCCCTGGCTTAGCTCTATCAACATCCCATTTTAGGACCAAGTCCCCAATTTTGAAAGCTTGAGGCCTATCCTTTCTATCAAACCATTTCTTTTTTATTTATTGATGTTGTTCTAGCTTGATCATGGTAAAGTTTCTGAGCTCTTCAAGATGAACCAGCTCTACCATCCTGATTTCTCTTTGATCCATGCCTTCAAATTCCAGCTGTTGGGCAAGCGCCAATGAATTTAGTTCTAGTGTCAAAGGAAGGGCAGCCTCCTTGCCATAGACAATCTTGTAAGGCGAAGTTCCTATTACCTTTTTTACTGTGATTATATCTACCCAAAGCGCATGTAGGACCTTCGTATGCCATTGTCTTTGGCTGATGTTCATTGTGCACTTCATGATTCTGATCAGGTTCTTGTTTGTTGATTATGCCAAACCGTTGCCTAAGGGTAATAGTTGGAAGAGGTTTTCAGGTAAATTCCTAGACTTAGAGCCCAATCAGTGATTTTAGCACCAAGGAAGGCCTTTGCATTATCAAAGATAATGGTTTGAGGAATGCCAAACCTTGTGACTAAACCTTCGAGAAATTCAAGGATGACTACCTCAGTTGATTCCTTAAGTGTGACAAATGCTTTGTCCATCTGGTGAAGTAATCTATAGCTGTCAGCACCCATTTATGTCCAACACTTGAAGGTGGATTGATCATGCCTATGAATTCGAGACCCCATTATGCAAAAGGTTGATCCACTTGGATTGGTCAAAGGGGAAGCGCTACCAATCTTTTCTTTCCTAAAAGAAAGTGCATTCCTTACATTTTTTGACCCACCTATGTGCATCTGCAAACAGGGTAGGCCAAAAGATACTTGTCATTATGATTTTTATTGCTGTAGTTTTGGCAAAGAAGTGTCCACCAGAGAATCCATCATGAAGTTCTACTAACACTTGCTCTATGTAAGTCGTTGATACATCTTAACAACACACCATCTAGATTTCTTTTGAAGAGAATTCCATCAATCAAAACATAAGGGATAGATTGCAACCTCATATGCCTTCTCTTTTCCTTGTTCAAACTGGGAGGGTATGCACCCTCAAAAAGGAATGTGATCATGTCCTTCATCCAATCACGCACATTGGGGTCTATATTCTATTCATGTTCTACACGTGGGAGGTCTTCATCTAGAAATAATGAAGCCTCAGGTTCACTCTGCGCATCCTCAAAGCAATCTTTGCAGAGTGCACTACCTCTTACCAGCTTTTTGGCCTTAATAATCACATCATATTCCATGATTTTGGTCACCCATCATGCTCTCTTCTCACTAATCTATGCTCCCATGATGAAGTCTCTAATAGATGAGTGGGAGACTAACACCTTGATATGATTTTTGGAAAGCATACTTTTAATTTCTTGAGCGCGTGCATGATGGAAAAGACCTACTTCTCCATGTGACTATATTTCAATTCATAATCCTTTAGCGTCTGGCTGAAGAAGGCCACTGGCTATTCCAGCCCTTGTTCATTTTCTGTGTTAGGACAACAACAATGCTTACATCAGCACCATAAGCATAAAGGATGAAATCCTTTGAGTAATCTGGATTGATGAGTGTTGGTGCACAAGTAATCTCTTTCTTGATCTTGTTGAAGCTTTCTCTTCCTTCTGTTGTCCATTTGAAGGCTATGTCCTTTTTGAGCATGAGGGTGATGGGCCGAACCAGTCCCGTAAAGTTAGGGATAAAACACCTAACAAAGTTAATCTTGCCAAGGAAGGATTGTAAGGCCTTTTTGTGTGCCGGTAGGGAAAGGGATAGGATGGCTAAAATGCACTCAGGATCAATCACGATACCATCTTTTGAAACCACATGGCCCAAGAGCTTGCCCGAGCCACCACAAAATTACACTTCTTGGGGTTAAGAGATACCCCAAATTCTCTGCATCTCTCAAAGACCTTTTCTAGGTGCACCATGTGATCCACGCCTTGCTTTGAGAAGACAGTTATATCATCTAGGTAAACCAAGATGAACTCATTGATGTAACCTTTGAAGGTAATATACATGGCGTGTTGTGTTATCCTACAAAATTGACAAGGGCAATTTGCAGTAACCATACCAAAAATTTTGTTTTGGCCCCTAGGGAAGTTTGATAACGTTCGAAATAGCCCAAAACTCCCTTTCGAAAAAATCAAGTTGTTTCAGGACTTAGCCATTTTTAGCTAATCCTTCGGCGCAGAAAGTTATGTGTCGACATGACTAAAATTGCACCCTTTTACACTGGGTGTAATTTTACTTGTGTCGACATCAAGGAATTTGTGCCCCCTTTTTAAGTCCTTTAGCACTGAAATTATTGTGTTAACATCAAAAAACTTGCACTATGTATTTTCCTAAGCGTGATTTTCATTGTGTTGACACTCCGAAAATCATGCCAAAAGTGGTTGGTGAGGTCATAAATGTCATTTTTCTATAAATAGGAGTCGGAAAATGTCATTTTCATGAATTGGAAATTGTGAAAAGTATTTTCTTTGCATGTGTCAGTCATCCTGTCAACCCTCACGTGTTGTTTTCAAGCTTGTGGACCCCTGCATTTTTCTTCGTGTTTTATAAATCCGGGTAAGTGGCTCCTCTCCCAGTTGTGGTTTTTGTTTCATTGTGTTAAGTGTTAGAGTCTGTGTCAATGGTTAAAATCTAAAGAACCTAATATATTCCCAACCCAACTGAAACCCTCTTTTCCTCTCCTTCCAGATCTGTAAATCTGGAAGGCCCCTACCGCTGAAATAAACCAAAATCATCTGTCCCTGCTTGCTTCCTTGCCCAAAACCTCTCTTCCTTGCCATTTTCCATCCGAGATTCTGAAATTTCATGATATTTTCAAAACCTTGCAAAAATTTAGGTCAAAGATTCGAAAATCACTTTAAATTGACCCATTTTTTATCCTTAGTAATCTTTGTCGAAAAACCACAATCAATTTGTTATTAAAAAGGGTAAAATTAAATATTAAAAAAAGTACATGCTACTGATTTTTGCCAGAAAAATTAGAAAATTAGAAAGTATAAACAAAAATATTGTTGGAAATCTGCTCCTAAATTGTTATAGATCTGAACGGGTACGTTGGCGGGTGAACCATTTACTCGTAGCAGAAGAGCTCATGGAGAAGTTGATCCAATTTTTGATCTACTTCAAAGGCACAATTTCAGTATCACCCAAAGACAATTCACATCATCGAGCTCACTAATCAACCAGCAAGAAGTACCTCACCTCCATGAAAGAGCCGGATTTCACAGGGTGTCTCGACATCAACTTGCAGTGCTCTATTGCTAAGTGGAATCACACTCCCTACTCACGTTCTTTTTCCTATTTTTCAAATGGAAAAAAATCTACCTGTACCATGGGCAAACACCATGGGTCCTCTAGCATTACCACATCTAGTCAACCCCTCCCTCACGGAAATCACAAAAATTTCCCAAGATTTGATGGGAGCGGAAATCAAAGCACAGATGCGCATATAGCTGTGTTTATTATGTCATGTAGCATTCTGGACGTGACTCATGAAGATGTATTAGTACGTCTCTTTCTAGAGACCTTGCAAGGGCTGCAGCAGAATGGTTCCAGCACTTACTAGCTAGATCCATCACTAATTGGACCACATTTGACTGCATTTGAAGACAGATACAAACCTTCAGAAGACGCATTTGTGTTATTGTCACAAATCACTCACATGAAGAAGGAGACCAATGAAACCATGTGTGATTTTATCACCTGATTCAATTCACTAATCAACCGTATACCGCTCACCATGATGCCAACATTAGAGAATCAAAGTGTTTCTTCTTGAACGCAATGAGTTTGAAAGTAAGTTTCTTAATTTTATAGGAACAGATACCCACCTTGGCTCTTTCTCAAGCTACGTCCATTCGGATAGAAGACAACCTTCTTATATCCGGTGAGTTAAGATGGGAACCTGTCAAAATCAAAGGCCTCAACTTCTTCTCAAGCTACCTCATCAAATCTAGCATTCCAGAAGATGGTGAATGACTTACTCTCATTAAAGAAGCAATTAACTCAAATATCATCTACTACTCCATACCAGGATATCCCATGGAGGAACTTCACTCCTAACAATGTCATCCAAAGGTCGCGTTTGTCTGCTACTTCTCTAAGATTAGCAATTGAAGCCCCTCCGGTCAATGCTTTGGTTGAAATCGAAAAAGATGAGCCAAATTATGAAGAACCTTCATCGTCCAAGGCGAAGATGATCAAGATGTCGGTGAACCGACTGGCGACTCTATTATTAGGTATATGGAATTTGAAGAGGAGGAATATAATGAAGAAGAGGGTACCCAAGGGTATGTGAGTGGACAATCATACGTAGTTTTCACTCACTCACAAGGAAAATAAGCAGAGGTTGTTGTTAAAAAACAAAAGGAAAAGGCTATGGTAACTCCTCCTCCAACGATCGTTAAAAGATGTAATCCCCTTCCTACTCAACCTCCTGTTAAAAATTTTGTAAAGAAATCCTTTCCACCTATTTCTCCTCCAATTCAGCCTTCCTCTAGTCCCATAAAGACTAGTAATTCTCCTCTACAAATGTGAAACTAAGGACTCATTCCTTTGTTAGCACAACCCTTGGTCGCATTCGATATAATTGATCATGCCAAAAAGACCAAGATCCAGATGTCTGAAGCTGAGTACCTTCAATCCAATCCAGCACAACTTATAAGATTAACTCGAGTATATCCAAAGCCGGGTTGTCGTCCCTCCTCCTATTTCTCTAAAAGCAATTCTTCCCATGCCTCCTATGTCTCACATAAACTTTGCCTCGACTTCCACGTTGGGGAAAATTAAACCTTTTACTGTCTCTCCCGATCGGTGGTAATAAATTAAGTAATGTATAATTGATTATGGAGCTTCGACAATGTTATGCCAGCAAAGGTCACCCATGCTTTGGGCCTCAAACTTACTAAACCTTTTGGTAGATGCTACTCCATGGAAACCAAGCAGGTACCATTGATCGGTCGTCGATCAAGGATGCCTAGTTTACATTCGCGGAATTTCCCGATAAAAGGGTAAAAATGACTATTCTTGTAGTTGATATTCTTGTAACATACGAGGATATTGCTAGGGAGGATCTTTTGTAAAGAAGTTGGTGGGGAAATTCATATGGACTAGTCCAAAGCCGTGGATTTCGTCAAAGGGCGATGCAGACATTGGAACCGTGAGTCACAAAAGAAATATCTAGTCACCAACTCTGATGACCCTAAGGCCTAGATTCTTTTCGAATCATCAGGGATGGGGAACTATTTCTTTTCCACCGACTCAGATAGGATAGACGTTCTCGTCCAAGAGGAGGATCTCAACAAAGTATGGACATTACAATTTGATGGCATTTACACGATAAGTGGATGTGGTGTTGGGGCTGTTCTAATATCTCCTGAGAAGGAGATTTTCCCTTTTTCTTTCAAATTACAATTCTTTAATACAAATAATACTACCAAGTATGAACCCTTGTTACTTGGCATACAAACTACAAAAGAGAAGGGAATCAAGAATCTGAGAGCGCAAGGTGATGTTGAGCTAATTGTCAATCAGGTAAAAGGGATATATCAAGAAAAAAATGACCGGCTCAGACACTACCACAATGTTGTATGGGATAGCATCAAAGAACTTGATGCTTTCTCGATCAAAGCAGTTCCGTGAGATCAAAATGACATGGTTGATTCATTGGTCATCTCAGCCTCTCTCATGTTCCTTCACCCAGGGTTAAAAATGAATACATATACCATTGAAGTGATTTTTCACCCAAGTGTGCTAGATAATTCATGACACTGGAAAGTGTTCAATGATGACAACCAACTTATCACTTTTTTGGAGAAAGCTGAAAATTTCAAAGAACTCCATTTCGATGGATCAACTTCTACATGTTGTGAGTCTCTCACTGTCAAGCACATGAATCTAAAAAATATACAGTGATACAACTCAAAGGAAATAATATTCTGAAAGGTTTGGTTTCCTTAGAATGATTATTTGATAATCATGACCGTTTTGTTAAAAATGCGACAGGATGATTCTTGCTCTTCTCTGGAAGTGAATCCGTCGTCTGGGTATCGCTGCGGAACATCCTTCATCTCGTGAATATCGGGAAGTGTTGTACGCCTGAGGAAAAGTGAAAATTCGTTAAGTTGCTAAAAAAGTACATGGATGTGTTGGCATGGTCTTATGCTAATCTGAAGTCTTTCAAGCCAAAGGAAATTTGGCACGACATTCCGCTCAAGGATGATGTCAAGCCTTTTTGTCAAAAGCAAAGGCATTACAACCCCAAAATCTCAGGTACCATCCAAGCTGAAATTCAGAAGATGTTGGATGCAAGAATCATTTTTCCAATTCATTACAAGACTGGGTTGCAAATATTATATCTGTACGAAAGAAGAAAAGTGAAATACGCATATGCGTAGACTTTGCAACCGAACTAGTCATCTTTAAAAGATAACTATCCACTACCCATAATGGATCAAGTGCTGGTGCAATAACTCGGTTCAGAAATTTTGTCTATGCTTGACGGTTTTTAGGTTACAATCAAATTGAAGTCACGCCTGAAGATCAGTTCAAGACAAAGATTCACCACTCCTTGGAGTACCTTCACCTACAATAGAATGTCATTTGGTTTGATCAACGCCAGTGCTAACTTCCAATGAGCAATGGACTTTGCATTTAAAGGTATGCTAGAAAAATTCATCATGGTTTACCTAGATGACTTGACCGTGTTCTCCAAAAGATGAAGTGATCTTTGCGATCACTTGGAAAAGTCTTGATCGGAGATGCCGAGAGCACGAAATTTCGCTAAATCCCAAGAAGTTAGTTTTGGGGTCATCGAAGGAAAGTCTTTGTGACATGTCATCAACAGAGAAGGAACTAAGATAGATGTTAAAAGAGTCAAGCCTATTCAAAGCCTTACTTTTCCTACAAAAATCGGCGTTCACTCTTTCTTTGGAAAGGTAAATTTTCTTAGATGCTTTATTCCTGATTTTGCTGAGAAGACTCGTCATATATCTAATATGATGAAAGGGTCCCAAACATTCCGATGGAGTGAGGAAGGCAGGACATCATTCAAAGACGTAAAAACCTCCGTCACTCATGCTCCTATTCTAGTGTGTCCCGACTTCAGCAAAGACTTCATCATGTATAGTTATGCGTCTATGCATACTGTATCAGCTATCTTGATGTAAAAGAACTCTGAGGATATTGAATACCCGATATATTGCATGATCTCTCCTCTTAATCCTCATGAACTGAAGATGTTGTAATTAGAAAAGCATGCTTTTTCGTGGTAAAAGCAGTCAAGAACTTCCGCTACTATATTCTGAATTCTCATACAGTAGTGTTGGTTCCTGACACGACTGTTAAGTCTATCCTAACTCAATAGGAGTTATTGATCTTATGAGGGAATTGGATCACAAAGGTCCAAGAATATGATCTTGACATCAAACCAACCAAGTTGGTAAGAGGTAAGGGCATGTGTCAGCTAATGGCTGAAAATAAAGACTCAGAGGTACCTGAAGAGAAAGTTGATCACATTGATGGAGAACAAAATAAACTGGAGAAAGTGATTCTTTGCCCATGGTTCTATTTATCGCCACCAACAACGAATGGTATTCTGACATCACATTCTTTCTCACCTATGGTGAGTGCCAAAATCACCTAACCATAAAGGAAAAGTGAACGGTGAAGCTCAGAGCTGCAAGATATGTCATATGGGATGATGGATTGTACAAACGTGGAATTGACGGCATTTTTCTACGATGTGTTGACAAGCCGCAGCAGGTAAAATTGTTGGAAATTTTTCACAACTCAACCTATGGTGGTCACTTCTCCTCATCCATGATAGCACATAAAATCATTCGGGCTAGGTACTACTGGCCAACGCTTATTTCAAGATATAGCCACCTAGGTAGCGAAATGTGAACTTTGCCAACAGTTTGTTGGAAAACCAAAGTTGGTTGCGTTTCCCCTCAGGCCCGTCATCATTGATGAACCATTCAAGCAATGGGGAATTGATTTCATTGGATCACTCAATCCTCAATTGAGTGTTGGACATAGTTATGTCCTAACAGCAACAGATTACTTCACGAAATGGGTGGAGGCCATACCTATCAAGCATGCCACTTCTGAAGTTGTTTGTAACTTCATCAAAGAGAATATTATTGTGAGATTTGGAATTCCACACAAAATCATTGTTGACAACACTTCCAAATTCTCTTCATGGGAAGTTATTGGTTTTTGTTATGGATACAAAATAACCTTGGCTCATGCCTCTGATTATTATCCTCAAGGAAATGGTCAGGTAGAATCCAACAACAAGAACCTGGTAACTATCATATGGAAGCTAGTTGATGAAAACCAATGGTCCTAGCACAAATCATTATATGATGCTTTGTGGGTGGATCGTATCACTCCAAAGATGTCTCTCGGCATGTCACCTTTCCAAGTGTTATATGGAATCAATGTTAAAATCCCTATCTCCATAGAACTTCCTGCTCTGTGTTTGGCTCGAGCAATTAAAGATGAAACTTTTCAGAATTCTCTCGAAAAGAGGATTATGTACCTAACGAAACTTAAGGAAAAGTTAGTGAAAGTGGTCGACAAGATCAATAAACATCATAATCAAGTTAAGAGGCTATTCGACAAGAAATCTAAACAGAGAGATTTCAAAGTGGGAGATCTCGTTCTTCTGTGGGACAAACGAAGAGAACCAAAAGGTTGCACGGAAAGTTTGACTCTCTTTGGAGAGGGCCATACAAAATCAAAAGTACTCAACAGAGAGAATAGTTTCTATCTCTCATATCTAGACAGAACCGAGCTCCCACTTCCCTATAGCGGGCAGCACCTAAAGATCTTCAGGAAGTAGAGCTTGCTCTCTTCTTTGTATAGTTTTCTTGTTCTTTTCTTTTGCTTTCATTGTGTGTTTGCTTTCGTTGTGTGTTTTCTTTCTATTTTTTGTGTGTTCCCTTTCTTTTTCTTTTTGTTCACCCTTGGTCGCCCTTGTTTTTGACTCTCTGTAACCCAATGGATAGGCACATAAAAAAATTGGGATTCTCTACCCTTAAGTTTCACTCAAAGATAGTCCCCAGAAAGAGCCAGTTGTTATCCTGCAAAATTGACAAGGGAAATTTACAGGTAACCATACCAAAAATTCTGTTTTGGCCCCTAGGGAAGTTTGATAACGTTTGAAATAGCCCAAAACTCCCTTTCAAAAAATCAAGTTGTTTCAGGACTTAGCCATTTTTAGCTAATCCTTCGGCACAGAAAGTTGTGTGTCGACATGACTAAAACTGCACCCTTTTACACTAGGCACAATTTTACTCGTGTCAACATCAAGGAATTTTTGCCCCCTTTTTAAGTCCTTTAGTGCTGAAATTATTATGTTAACATCAAAAACTTGCGCTATGTATTTTCCTAAGTGTGATTTTCATTGTGTTGACACTCCGGAAATCGTGCCAAAAGTGGTTGGTGAGGTCATAAATGCTAATTTTTCTATAAATAGGAGTCTGAAAAATGTCATTTTCACGAATTGGAAATTGTGAAAAGTATTTTCTCTACACGTGTCAGCCATCCCTGTCAGCCCTCACGTGTCATTTTCAAGCTTGTGGACCCCTGCATTTTTCTTCATGTTTTATAAATCCGGGTAAGTGGCTCCTCTCCTAGTTGTGGTTTTTGTTTCGTTGTGTTAAGTGTTAGAGTCTATGTCAATGGTTAAAATCTAAAGAACCTAATATATTCCCAACCCAACTGAAACCCTCTTTTCCTCTCCTTCTAGATCTACAATCTGGAAGGCCCTGCCATTGAAATAAACCAAAAATCATCTGTCCCTACTTGTTGCCTTGCCAAAAACCTCTCTTCCTTGCCATCTGACAAATCCAAGAAGAGAAAAGTGAAAATCAAGAAGTTTGCCAACAAAAAAATATTTTAACTGTTAAAACCCTGGCACACTGTTTTTCCTGCAACATCTTCCAAAGTTGTGCTTTGGCACACTTTGCATTCATGCAACGCGAACCTTTTTTGCGCCCAACCAAAGAACACTTAGCAGCAATTTCAAGAGGCGCAAGCACAACTTCCACAACATCAACATAAAATGTTGTCTGCTGCAGAGCCCTGTGCCCTGCGCTTTACCCTTTGGTGCCAAAATTTGCATGTTGACATCCATAAAAGTGTGCTAAGCCATAAAAAGCTCCTGCAGCCTACTGAAAACTTGCGCCTTGTGCCCTAAGGCTTAAAATTGCTCGTTCTTCCTTCCGCAAGCTAAACTTAACTATTTTCTCACACATTTGAAGGTGTTCGATATTCTTCAAATTTTCATCATGAATAACATGACAGTTGACATGGCTCTTCTGTGTTGGACCTTCTTGATACTTCTTGTAGAACAACAACATCCGTTCTTGAGCTCACATATGTCTTCATCAAGCAAAAGACCAGCTAGGACCATAGTAAAAGCTAAAGCTAAGAAGTCAGAGCAAGAAATGAAGTACAAGTACCAGAAAGTCAGAATGCCAGACTCATATGCAGAGTGTAACCTTGACATCAGAGACTCTGAACTGGGTCATATTGACATGGATGATTTCTGGGTAAGGACCACCAAGGCAAACAATGGCCCTTGGATGAATAAATTAATAGGTAGTGGATTGCACTTTGTAGCTGGGCTTCTCGGTGAGTGCCGTGAATAATGAGTTCATCATGTTGATTGCCCGATGTTATAACAAGAACACTAGATGTGTTGAAAACAAAGAACATGAGGCAATCATAGACCTCACAGCTCATCACTTTGAGATGATCCTGGGCATTCCTCATCACAGGAAATATGTGGAAATAAGTATTGAAGACTGCAAGAAGGCATGGGATGATAATGAAGATTAGTGCATGCAGATGATGAATGAACTCTATTTAAAGAACAAAAAGTCGTTGACCAGATGGCCACAAACCATCCACCGTAGTGATTTTAATGAAGAGTTGAGTGATACAATCACATTCTTGAACAGAGTATTTGGGCTCCCTGATGCCCATTATTTCCATAAGTGGATGTTGAGATACTTGGAGAACATGAGCAAGAATGCACCTGATCAATGCTTCAGCTGGGGTGAAATCATAAGTGACACCATCTCACAAAGTAGCTTCAACAAGTTCTAACAACTGGGCAGTTCTACATGAACTCCTACGTTGTATACGTCCGCTGCTGCAGAAAGGGATTTTGCGTAGGTTAACTCAAAATGGGGTATGGCCCCAAGTCAAGATATATGAGTTCTACCTAGAGCTAAGGCTCGAAGCTAGCATCTCCAGTTCTCCAAAATAAATGATGCCTTCTTCTATGAGGTAATTTATTTGTTAAGGTCAAACATGAGGCAAAATCAAACCAGCCCGAGTGTAATTACTGCTACAAAGAAATGGGGAGCATTGTTCACACAATTCCCCACATTCACATACCTCAGAGCTGTGAATTTTGAGGGAGAGCCCATGAAACTACCAAGGTTTGCAGGGCCGAAGCTGGTCCTCCTGGAATTGTCAAGGCAATTAATCACTTATCACGACAGGTGTATGAAGAGAAAGAAAGGAGGAACTCCATTCCCCCTTACAGTTGGTCGATACACCTACCCTACAATTGCTAAAGCATGGGAGATGTACGCTGAGTTAGAGCTGTTGAATTTAAAGCACAACTTCCTAGCAAGGCCAACCTTTGATTGTCGAGTTTCCTCCCAAAGGAAAAAATTGATCCCATCCATGTTCCCGAGATCGAGGACATTTGGATAGACCTAACCCATGAGATAGACATTAGGCGAAGGATCACTCCCGGCTGGCTCTAGAGGAAATCATCCACTATGGCATTGTCATTGTCCCAAAGAAATTCAAAGAGACTAATCAAGAAATTGATCAAGTTTACATTGACATAGATGGGGACAACTGGCCATTTGAGAAGATCGACAGAGCTAAAGCGCCAAAGACCATTCAAGAAAGGGTCAAACCCATATTGCAGTGCACCGAACATTGGTGCAATCAGAATGGCCTTACATACCTCGGAGTTGACTTCACAACTTCTCCTTCAGGTAGTGCACCTCCAAGGCCGGTCCATGTGCCGAAAGGAAAAGGAAAGGACAAGGTGGGAGAACCAAGCAGACAAGAGGAAACTCCTGAAGACCTTCCTCCTACTTCTGAGAAGCAAGTAGTCGACCTGGTGTCTCCAGGTGATGAAGAAACAACAGATATTCCAACAGATACATCCACCCAAGATGATGTCATGACTATAACTGCTGAGGTACCCAGCATTCCTTCTTCCACTCCTCCTCCTCCTCCTGTCATTCAAGCATCTATGGATGTGTCTCTCTACTCCCTTCCTCCCTTTCATCTCCCACCTTTTCCATCTTCTCCTCTCTCATAGATCTGTCACCCAATATTTCCTCAATCCTGATGAAGATCCCTTCCGTTTCCACGTCCTTCTCTTCTCCGTTAGTAACTCCAAACCCCATAAGCATCGGTGCGTTGGACTCCCTGTCAATGCCACCACCGAGTGTTTCAACACACTTCCCTGAGGCCTCTGTAGTTGCTCCCCTCTCACTCCCATTTATTCTTCTTCCTCCACTCCCACTCCCATAAGTCCTGGTTGGATTTCTGACCATCTGAGCCAAAATAAGAGGAAAGTTCCCATTGCAGCCATGGATTTCTCCATCATTCCAAAGAAGGGAACCAAGAAGTAGAAAGTGATAACTCACTTTTCTAAAGGCACTTTGGGGGAGAGAGTCATGGAGATAGCTTTCCGGATCCCACCAAGAGAAAAGAAGATCTGTCTCCCATAGACTTCATGGTGACTCAAGTCACAATGGGGACCTCGTCTGAAAGCCTGCAAGGGGAAGCCTTGTCTACTATGGATGCTCTCTACAAGAAGCTCCAAGAGGAAAAAGAGGAGAAAATGATACTTAAAGAACAAAACAAACATCTCCTACAAGCATTGCAGAAAATGGGAAATGCTCCTCCAGTAACTGTCGCCGAACCCATTCAAGTTCCCGGTAGGAGAAAATGAATGAATATGTTAAGATTGGTGAACAAGGCATGGCAGTATCAGCCTGGATTGAACGGATCCTCAGAGATGGTAAGGAAGTACTTGGAAAATTCACATTGCTTTATCAGGATATAATCCAAGCAAATAAGGAGCTACAAGCAGTAGCAGGTTCCCTATCCGAAGAGTTGGATAACACCAGGTTGTAGTGGGAAACGCTACGAGAAATGGTTAACTCCTCACTAATAACCTATTAAATGTTAGTGTTATCAATCACCTACATGCACATAAGAAGGCTCTCACTGCATTAGATTACCAGGTTGATCAGATAGAATATATCCTGGAGAGAATCGATAAAGCCAAGGATGAAGCCCTAGAAGCACGATACAACATGGAGGATACAGTTGCAAAAATGGCTCCAGGATGCTCAGTGAATCGGAATGCTTGAGGGAAGTAGATGACACATTCCAGCATTTCAAGACTATCATCACTCAAGGTTTGGCACCAGAGGTCACTTTCAACCGAGAATCAATCAATAACCTCTTGGCCTGCCGTGATTTCATTGGCTTTTTTATCGATGCTTGTGAGAATTTCATCGAGTTACTTGACAAGCTCAAGGATGAGAAAGAAACTCGCTGAAGTCATTCATGACCATTTTAATGGTCCCGACCATGATCAACATCAAGCAATGATCAGCAAGTTTTTGAATATCGAGTGTAGTGTCACCTCGAATCTCCTGATCAAAAGCAGGATACCAAGTTTGAGCAAAGAGATGACGAAGAGTAGTTTCTTCTTTCTGGGATGTGTTGATCATTTTTGTAAAATATTTAAAAAGTTTTGTTGGCATACATGATGACCTCATCCATGTTGCACCATGGGATGTTGTCATCCAAAACTTGCCCAAGTCAACTGTTGACTTTTTAGATATTTTCTAGATCTTTTGTAAATATCTTATAAGATATTTTGTAAGTAGTGCATTTTTTTGTCTTCTTTCCTCCTCTCCTTCTATAAATACTAGAATACTTGTTGTAAGAAAAGATAAGTGAGGAGAGAAAGACTTTGTGTTTTCTTGCAATAGAAGAAATATTAATACACATATTTAGACTTGTGCTTAATGTGCGTGTTATTTGCATCGAGATCTTTCTTAAGTTAGATCTATGTTTTTATTCTGTTAGATTCATTCCTAATATTTTCATATGTTCATCAGTATTGCTTTAATTGTTTATGCAAGTAAGTTTGGCTTTGTTTACTACCAGCCCAAAGCATAAACCTTCTGACCTTTCCATCTTGGAATTCATTTTTTTTCTTCCTTCAGATCTATCCTCCTCCATTCCTTCCCTCCTACCTTTTTGTTCATAGTTGGAACTACCTCTACTGGGATGAGATCCCAAACCCTACTTGATAGATTAGCAATAAACCAGTTTTGCTTTTCTGTCTCGAAGAGGGCTTTTCCCTGCATAATCGCTGGGCTGTTTCCCCACGACTCCGCCTAACTGACAAATTTTTGGACCAACATGTTGAAATGTTGCACCCGCATTTGATAGACCAAAGGGCATTTTCTCGATATGCATATGTTCCCAATTTGTTGTAAATTTTGTTTTGAATTGATCCTCTTCCTTGACCAGATCGGTTGAAACTTGAGTACCCATCTAGCATGGAGAACCTTTGCAGACGCTAACCACAGTCTCACAGAATCTACTCCATTGAATGCAAAGGATAATGATCCTTTAGAGATGCCTTATTCAAATCTTTAAAATCAACGCAAAGTCTGATTTTCACCATTCTTCTTACGATTGGAACCATATTTGCAACCTAGGTAGACTGTTTGATAGGAAACATAATTTTTTCCTCAATGAGTTTTGATAGTTCCTTTCTCATGAGGGATTCTATCTTTAGATTGACTAGCCATTGCTTTTGTTTGATAGGATTAATACTAGGTCAAGGTCGATGGAGTGTTGAGAAACACTTAGATCAAAACCTTTGAGGTCTTCATATTCCCATGAGAAAATATCGATGTATTTCTGAGAGAGAGATAAAGGCTAGTTTTTATTTGTGTGCACAAATTCTACTAAACAACATCTCTTTTCCACGTGTAATAGTGATGGAGGAGTAGTCCTCCTACGCAGCACTCATGTATCTTTATTCACCCTTGAATTCATCATCAGGGCTTAAGATTTTCTCTAAGGTGACCAATACTTTAGGCAACCTATTTTTCTTCAGTTGTATTACTTGGTCACCATAGTTGTCTGGAGATCAGCTTGCATACTTGATGAAAATTCAGCTTCATTCTAGATAAACTAGATGATCTACACATCACTTTCGAACACTTGTCAGCTGGTGTTATTATCTGGAATGGATGGTCTAATCACCATCTTAATGTGTTGAGTGTTTCCTTTGAAAAATTCCTCTCAAGAAGAGAAAACTATGAACCAAGTGTGGCCATTTGGTCAGCCTCTTTATTCATTCTGCGTGGGACTACCTATAGATTAAGGGCATCAAAGCTCTCAAGTAGGTCCCAAAATCTATGTTTATAAGCTTTAAGAAACTTATTATTTGTCTGGAATTTTTGGTAACTGGTGGATGATCAATTATGTGTCCCCAAAGATCTGCAGTGCTTTAATTTTCTTCTTTTTAGTAATAAGCAATCCATGCACCTAAAGTTGCTTCATATTTTTCCACAAGTGTTAGAGCATGCAAACTACATGTACCTATGTGTGAAAAAAAAATTATTATCCTTAGAGGAAATGAGAAACACTCCTACTCCCACACCATTTCTACTTCTGGATCCATCAAAGTATAACTTCCATAGACCAGTTTGAATTTTGTCTCCCATGAGCATGCGCGGAAGCGTGGTGTCTTCTTCTAGAATGCAATAAGTACCAAGCCCAGTTTCATAGGCTTCCAGTTCTTCAACATAGGGATAAAATTTGTGATGCCTTTCCACCCATTCATCAAGCACTAGGTATGGAACAGAGGGTGGAAGAGATTTCTCTTCAGGAACTGAAACTTGTTCTTCCTGGATAAGACAATTGGCTTGGAGAGGGGATGGGACATATGGCTCTACATGATAAGAAAATATAGGCTCAGCTTGTATGGTAAACCAGGTACCATACCTTGTCTTGAGTAACATATGAGACCAATCAGAAGACAAGTAACCACCCACCTTAGCAGTAAATTCTCTTGATAGACATAGGGAAAACAAAGGAGGTAGGTCAATAATTGACACATCTTGAGTAATTTTCAGGCTTGGACATGCATGGAGGGTTAACTCAAGATCCTTGATGAATCTTAAGGTGGTTATAATTGAGCCATAAAGTTGTAGGACTCCTTTAGACAAAGGGCTATATTTCAAACCTAAGACATCATCTATCTTCTTAGTCATAATATATACTAGCACCCGAGTCAAACAAGCAATTATGCACTAGGTGTTTACCTATAATCAAGGACATATAGAAGGGTGGGGTTTTAGAAACTTTACTTACTTTTTTTTCCTCTTCTTGGAAGATTCTAATAGAATCACATGGCTTCGTATAACCAGTCAATGTGTGGAAGTTGTGTCGAGCTTCATGCAACAGATCCTTGAGATGGAATGGTCAAGGCATCCCACATTGTGATGTTTATGTTTTTTTTCTTCATCTGGTCAACAATGTTGAACGGGAAGCCCCCACCTTGTGCATTTGGGGAACAACATCCCTTCTGACTGCTCGGTGTGTGGAAGCCTAAATTTTAGTTCAAGTGAGGCTTGGCCTACCAAATGAGGAGTGCATGTTGTTTCAGATGGAACTTTATGAGGGGCCTCCTTATCAGGGATTTGAATGTTTTTACTACACGATGCCTTGTCTGATTCTTTCTTCTTCTAAGGATCTTCTTGCATTTCCGAGGGATAACCTGCATGCCTGACTCTAACACTCTCTTCTTGTATCTCGTGTTGTCCGTAACTTGGGCGCATGGTTTGTTTGTATCTTCTACAGCTTGGTTGATTGCATAGAAGTCCTCTACGCCAAAGAACATCAAATTGGACTCCAGAGGAACTTCTGGTCCTTCTGGATTATCTGCTTCATGGGCACTTATTGAGGGCTCACAGGATGAAGCATTCTAGATCATGAACACTTGGGTGTGTATAGCATCAAGCACAATGGTACTGACTATGAGGCATTTTGCAAGGGAAGCACCATTCTGACTCTTGCGCCAAGTTGTTCTAAACTGGAACAAGCGCTCGGCTCGCACTGGGTGTTGGGAGAGAAGGCGTGGGAGGGACAACTTGCAAGGGTAGATGTGCATTAGGTTGTCATCTATCATTTTGCTGGTTGGGCACGTATCTTTGATTTCCATATTGATTCCGCCAAGGCTGATTGCCTTGTCCATGCACTGATTGGAATTGCCTCTATACGCTTGCACTGCTACTTTTCTAATGATATGACCTTGTTTGATAATTTTTGATCAAGACCTTCAATTCTTTATCTTCCATTTGTTGTGATGGAGAATAGGATGTTAAGGCAACTGGTTGCATGCTCTACTCAAGATTAGGAATAGAGGCTACAGAAGGCTAAGGTGCTTGTGACATTTCTGGGAACAAGGGCATAGATGGTCTATGAGCTAATTTTCCCACCTGAATAAGACTATGTTCTACCCTTACTGCAATACTATAAGCAGTCAGTAAGGTTCTACCTCCCATAGATTGTATCATAACCAAAATATTGTTGTTGAGCACCTTTAGATAATAAAGGAAAGCATGTTAGGTTGTAGGTTTTACCACAAGAGGGATTCTGTCCCAAGTCTTCTGAAATCTGATGTTGAAATCATTCATCTACTCATTAGGCGCCCTCCTTGTTGTCAGTTGCTCCACCAAAGATAGGTGATCTGACTTGTCTTCAAAATAATTACATAGAGCTATTCCTAGCTCATCCCAGGTGCTAATAGATCCAAGTCTAAAGCCTCTATACCACTGAAGTGCTTTACCTTTGAAAGAGGCTACAAGCAGCCTACCTACTACATTATTATGTGTGATCAGAGAGAGTAAACACACATTAGCTACATCCTGGATATGCTCCTGATGGGTGACTTGATTCTCACTAGTAAAGTAAGGAATAATCTTGAGCATGCCATTTGGCATATCATGTTACATGGCCAGGAGTAAGGGACTCCCTCCATCAAAGTTTACAAAGCTTCTTAATGGAGGAGGTTGTTGATTCACCATCATAGGTGCTCGGGTTATGTGTTTTGAGGATTTGAATGGGCGGGGCATGCATGGGCTTTCTAGGATGAACTCTTCTCAGGGAAAGCTAGAGGTATTCAAAAGAATCTTTAGCCACCTTTGCACTTCTTATGTTCACTCTTTTCATGAAAGATGCTCAAGATCGGTGAAACAAAGATTTTAAAATATTGGGAGTCACCAGATGTGTTTTAAATGTGCCTCCAAAGGCTTAAACACTAAGTTCGCACACCGTAACTTGGAGATATGAAATTTGAGCTTTGAATACTAGTCCCACCGGGCGTGCTGAAACTATTGATTTCTCAAACGTGCACTGCGCGCCACCGATCCAAAAGGATCGAGGTGTCTAAGACCACAATGGAACCATCCCCAAGTTGTAGGACCTTGCGAGCTTGGGATAGATCTCTGGAGAAGGCCGGTTCCTCTATCTATTTCTACTGCTGCTGCTACTCCTAGTGTTGAAAGGAGAAACTAAGCTAATAATGCCAAGGGACTAGGGAAAGAAGGATAACATGAATAAACTACACTAAAAGGTGATAGCACTAGAAAAGAGGGGTGAACACTATCTGTTATGAGCGAGAATGATAGGAGATGCATGAAAGGAGGCTAGGCATGAGTAGCATAGTGAAATACGCATTCACCAAATCATTCTCGTGGAACACAACCAAGTATGGAACTGTCTGGGACTTGAAATAACACAACAATACACAATGCAAGAGAAGAGGCAAGAAGAAGGAATGAAAACACGTTAGGATAGAGAATAGTCACAAATGATGCTTCTATTACTTCCAAAAATGCACAAAACTATTACAATGATAAGGAGGCTGATATCCACTTGCAAGAGCCAAACATGGAGGTCTACAACTCAAAATATAGAAAATATGGAGTCCTTAGCAACATGCGTAAGGATCCAGAGTGTCCAACATAATAAATGAGCCTTTCTCTTACATTTATAGATGAATCCATGGAGGAAGAAGGAAAAATGAAGGAAAACCCAAATTTGAAATGCAACCACCAATAGAAGCATTCAATGCCTGCAATTCCCCCCAAAACTGTCATGTTTGCATCAATTACTTGTTCAAGTGCCTCAAAGGAGGAAGAACAGCAGATCATATCAAATTCGATCTCTTTTTTAGGGCAAATAGAACCAATATTAATGGCATGAAGACATTTCTTCATGTCCTCCCTACCTAACCTCTCCAAAATTTAAAGTTTCAGATCTCCATGGTGTAGACAAGATCGAGCTCTTTCCAATTGTGCCAAATTTTTCGGATTTTGAGCACTGAGTCAAAAGATATGCCCTTTTGAAATTTGAATTGGGTTCGTGCAAAATGGTGGGAACCAGCTACCAAAATGGGGCCCCTTTGAAACTAGATATGTGGAGGGCTAACACATGTCCGAGGGCAGCCTTTGTATTTTACTTTTGAAGTTGCGCTAGGCCGACATGTGGCTTCTTCCACCACTTGCTCATTGCTTTGACTATTCAACCCGACTGCCTTTGGACTCGAGACATGTGGAAGGACCGCACTCATTTAAAAGCCTCGCTTAGGATGTTACCCTTGAGGGAGCATTATTAAGACACGCAGTGCCTTCCACTTGTATTCTATACTTAATAATTTTGGGCCCACTCTCCGTTGACCTCTATTGACCATTTGCTATGTGGAGGGTGGCACAAGTTTGAGTCTCCACTTGGATTCTACTTTTGAATGTGCATCATTAAGACACTTGGCACCCTCCGCTGAGTCAAAGACTTTTCAATGGCCGGTGTAAATTTTGGAGCTATAATGAAATTACTTGTATAATTGATTAAGAAGAAACAATACAACACCAAATAACACAATATTTCATAATAATGAACTCAATATGTAATTAGAATAGCTTCGCCACTTCGAGGGGCAACCTCCAAACTATATAATAAGACTCAAATTCTCCAATGATAATGAAATACTACCTATAATCCCCTATATATATTATTCATATGCTATGGCCATCACCAAGGCCAACCTATTAAGCATGAGAAAGTATAAAGGATATAATAAAATGATATGGTAAGCCACAAGTCGGCTACTCATATCCTAATACAAGCAATAGGTTAAGGGTGTAGCATGCCCTTCCCCTTCAAACCAACGTTGTCCTCAACGTTAACTAATCTTGGATGTTGCTGCAGAAAACCTTCATCCTCCCAGGAGGCGTCTTCTATGCTCAGATTCTTCCACTTGATCAGATATTCCTTAATGTCTCTAGTTCTCACCTTCTGAGTATGTGTTTAGAGAATCTTCTCTAGCTCCAAAATGATTCTTCCTTCCTCGTCAAGTTTTGGTAACTCTTTCGGGCTTCAAATTTTTATCCAATAACCTTCTTCGGGCATGAAACTTGAATACTTGGGTGTATGTGTGAAGATGGAGGCAACTCTAGTTTATAAGCAACATTGCGAATTTTTTGTAGAACCGATAAGGGCCATAGTATTTAGGAAAAGTTTGTTACCCTTTTTCGTTGCTTTAGAGACATCTGTTTGTAAGGATGGAGACGTACAAAAACCCAAATCACCAATTTCAAAATGTCTTTCACTACGATGTTGATCTGCTTGTTGTTTCATCCTGTTTTGTGCTAATGCTAAATTCTCCTTCAAACTAGCTAGAACTGTTGTTGATGTTGAATGTGTTCCTCAACATCTTTGACCTTAGTTTGCACCCTCAAGGAGGAAGTGATAGAAGGTGGATGGTAACCATGTAATGCTAAAAATGGGGTCATTTGAGAAGAGGTATGAAAAGATGTGTTATACCGCCATTCTACAAGTGGTAGCCATTTAATCCATATTTCTTGTTTATCTAATACAAAACAACATAGATACCTCTCTAAGCATTTATTGACCACTTGTTTGCCCATCAATTTGAGGATGATAAGATGAAGCGTGAGCTAAATTGAGTACCCAAACATGAAAATAATTTTTCCAAAAATTACTTGTGAAAATAGGATCACGATCACTTACAATTATTTTTGGGGTTCCATGTAGCCTTTGAACTATCTCCAAAAAAATAACTACGATCAGTATTAGCTGCAAATGGATGTGATAGGGCACAAAAATGGGAAAATTTTGTGAGCCTATCCACAATCACGAAAATAACATTCTTACCCTCTCGAACAAGGCAATCGGATGATGAAATCCATGGAGACCTCCTCCCATATCTGGCTAGGAATCGGTAATGGTTGCAACAAACCCAGTGTCTTAATTGTTTCCCCTTTGTTCTGTTGACACACTAAACACTCGATACAAACTTTTGTACATCCCCTTGATTCCTTCCCAAAATAATTCTCAATTTTTATTCTATGACATGTCTTCAAAAACCTAGAGTGTCCTCCAACAAAGTAGGCATGTAGCTCTAAAGGAATCTTATGCTTCAACTTAGAATCTTTGCTCAAGTATATTTTAAGCAACATTGCCAATTTATAACTCTAGTTTATAAGCAACATTGCCAATTTTTGTAGAACCCGATAAGGGCCATAATGTTTAGGAGCAAGTTTGTTTTCCTTTTTTTTTTTTGCTTTAGGGACATCTATTTGTAAGGTTGTAGATGTACAAAAACCTAGTCACCAATTTCAAAATGTCTTTCACTACAAGTGTTGATCCGCTTGTTGTATCATCCTATTTTGTGCTAATGCTAAATTCTCCTTCAAACTAGCCAAAACCGTTGTTGATGTTGAATGTGTTTGGCAACATCTCAATCGACCTTAGTTTGCACCCTCAAGGAGGAAGTGATAGAAGGTGGATGGTAACCATATAATGCTAAAAATAAGGTCACTTGAGAAGAGGCATGAAAATATGTGTTATACCACCATTCCGCCGGTGGTAGCCACTTAATCTACCTTTCCGCTTATCTCGATACAAAACAACTTAAATACCCCTCTAAGCATTTTTTGACCACTTATGTTTTCCCATCAGTTTGAGGATGATAAGATGAACTATGATCTAGCTAAGTACCTAAACATGAAAATAGTTCTGTCCAAAAATTACTTGTGAAAATACGATCACGATCACTTATGATTATCTTTGGGGTTCCATGTAGCCTTTGAATTGTCTCCAAAAAAAATAGTCATGGGTATCTCCTTGGCTGCAAATGGATGTGATAGGGCACAAAAATGGTCATATTTTGTGAGCCTATCCACAATCATGAAAATAAAATTCTTACCCTCTAAACAAGGCAATCTAGTGATGAAATCCATGGAGACCTCCTCCCATCTCTGGCTAGGAATTGGTAAGGGTCATTTGCACGGTGTCTTAATTATTTCCCCTTTGTTTTTTGGCACACTAAACACTCGATACAAAATTTTGTACATCCCCTTGAGTCCTTCCCAAAATAATTCTCTTTTTATTCTATGATATGTCTTCAAAAACCTAGAGTGTCCTCTAATAGGTGAGGCATGTAGCTCTGCAAGAATCTTATGCTTCAACTCAGAATCTTTACTCAAGTATAACCTATCCTTGTACCATAGGGCATTACCTTTCCACTCAAATTTGTTAGATGTCATAGATCCTTGCTTGATATTTTGTATTAAAGATTTTGTATTCTTATCTTGATTCCATTCCAATATTGCTTCATCCACCCAATCGGCCGTCAACATGGACATTCCACATAGTAAGGCATCTGCGGATGTATCCCTTCTAGACAACACATCAGCTACTATATTTTCTTTACCCTTTTTGTATATGATTTCAAAATCATAACCCAACATTTTGTTACCCAATTTTTTTGTTCCTCGATGATAACCTTTTCTCCAAAAAGTATTTGAGACTATCATGATCAGTTTTTACCTTGAAAATCCTACCCATGAGATAGGGCCTCCATGCTTGACCGCATGAAGAATAGCCATCATTTCTTTCTCATATAGAGTTTGAGCAGATCTTTTCCTTTGAATTGGTGGCTCTCAAATGCAATTGGTCTTCCTTCCTACATTAGAACTCGCTCCCAATCCCGATCATGAAGCGTCACATTCAACAATGAAGGCTTTTGAGAAGTTGGGAGTAGCCAAACTGGGTGCCGCACATATGGCTTCCTTTAACAAGCCAAAGGATTTAGTGGTTACGTCTGTCTAATGGAAGGCATCATTCTTTAGCAATGTAGTGAGTGGGGTTGTTATTCTATCATATCCCCGCACAAATCTTCCGTAGTACCATGTTAGTCCTAGGAACCCACGAAGATTTTTGAGATTTTTGGGCCTTGTCCATTCCACCATAGCTTTGATCTTCCGAGGATCAACTTTGACACCTTCATGGGATACAATATGACCCAAGTACTCGACCTCTTGTACACCAAAATAACATTTGGATGGCTTTACATACGAGTATGTTTCTCCAAAACTTCCAAAACATTATTTACATGTTGTAAGTGTTCTTCCCATGTCTTATCAGTAAATCAATATGTCATCAAAGAAAACTAATACAAATTTCCTTTAAAATGGCCTAAAAATAATGTTCATCAAGCTTTGAAAGGTTGAGGGCGCATTTGTAAGACCAAAAGGCATTAACAAAAACTCATAATGGCCCTCATGAGTCTTAAAAGCCATTTTATGAACATCTTCCTCTTTATCCTAATTTGATGGTACCTCGAACGAAGATCTAATTTTGTGAAATAAACAGCACCATGCAATTCATCAAGTAAATTATTAATTACCTGGAATAGGAAACTTATCTTTTATGATGTACTTTTTTGAGTTCTTGGTAATCTAGACACATCCTCCATGTTTCATCCTTCTTACGTACCATGACCACTGGTGAAGAATATGCACTCTAGCTATGCCTGATGATACCTACCTTCAACATTTCCTCCACCATTTTCTCAATCTCACTTTTCTGGGAATATGAGTATCTATATGGTCTAATGTTAGGTGTTTGGATCCCTAGAATCAATTGAATGGCATGATCATGATCCCTAACTGGTGGTAGTCCCTTTGGAATTTCATCAAAAACAGATGAGTGAGCATCCACAATCTTCTAAAGATCGGGTGGCATTGAAGACTTTGTATTTTGTACTTCTATGGAAAATAACTTTGTTATAAAGCCATCCACTCCTTTTCTAAGAACCTTTTGCATCGATGAGAGCTAATAATTTTTGGAGACTTAGCTACCATCCCATTCAATTGTATTGTCCTTCCATCTGAATGAAATCGCATGAACAATTCTTGGAAATTCATCTCTATAGTACCTAAGGTTGTGAACCATTGGACCCCCAAAACAATATCTGCCCCTCCCATAGAAATAGCAAACATAGGTGAGTCTAACATGTAGTATCCCATGGAAAGCTTGATACTATGGCACTTTCTGTGCACTTGGTTGTCCCACCATCCACAATCATAACTTGCATTTCGGAGCTAGGTAAATAAAACAATTGAGAGGCGGACTAACTTACTATTTATGAAGTTATGAGTACTCCCAAGTCAATCAACACTGTCACCTTCTATTTTTTGAGATAGCTAATAACCTTGAGTGTTTGAGGAGTACTAATACCTGACAATGCATGGCAAGAAATTGTAGGTTGGTGATCCTCTACTTCATCTTCTACTGGTTCCTCAGCCTCTCCTATAATTTCAGCTTCCTTGTTATCCTCATTACCTCCTTCAATATAGAACAACTTCTTCTCAGCACATTTATGTCCCAGTCCATATTTGCTATCACAGTTAAAACATAATCCTTTTGCTCTCTTTTCTTCCATTTGTTGAGGAGTCAGTCTAATTGGCCTAGCAAATGAAGGGGAAGAGATACTACGGTCTCTGGTGTTAATGAAAGGTGACCTCCTACTACAAAGAACTTTTTCCTTTACATGACGTGCCATGATAATAGAATCAGAAAGCTTGATTGGATTAAACATACGTACCTCATGCTTGATGTGGTCCTTAAGACCCCTAAGAAACATGTCATTCAGATTCTCTTCTAGAATATTCTCCACCCTTAAGGATAGGTTTTGGAATTGATGCACATAATCTTTGACTAATCTTGTTTGTCGTAACTTTGCTAATTGACTAAAGTAGTTCTCTGAAACACTGGAACTATAGTGCAATTGCAACTCCTCGGTAAAAATTTTCCAAGTGACACCTAGACCATTCTTCTGCCTCTGAGCACATAACCAACGATACCAAACAAATTGGTCAGGTTTAAGATATAGGGATGTCAATGTCACCTTTTATCCTGATGGTGTTTGATGTAACTCAAAGAAGTTCTCCATTTGATTTATCCAAGTCAAGGGATCCTTACCATCAAATTTGTGCATATCCACTTTCAGCATCATGTTCCATGGTTGCAAATAAGTTTGATTTGATGGGATTTGGAAAAGTGATCCAATATGGTTAGTTTGTACATGATTTTGAATGAAGGTCCTCCTTGGTTGATATGGGCCAGATTTGGGCCATACTAGTTACCCTTTACATGTTGCTTGATATCATCCAACCGATGATTGATTTGGGCTATGTCTCCTTTAGAGGCCATCTTAGATTATACATTTCATAACTCATACTCAAGTTGGCTCACCTTATGATCAACTAAGGTAAACCCTAGTGCTAAGGAATTTGTATTTACCCCTTCTGACTCCATCTCTTCAATCACTACCCCATCTTTATCTGGGGTTTTACCCAGAGTAACCGGATTCTTTTTTGCTCTTGTGGAAGGCCCCACCATGATGTCAAACCTTAGGGTTTAGGGTTTCGATATAATTTCGGCCAAACAGGAAAAAACATAGAGAATATACTAATACTATTTTTTTGAGAGCTTTCTGAAAATGTAAAGAACTTGAAAATTTTCCACAATTTGCACCCTAGGGAGTGATTTTATGAAAAACCCTAAATTTGTAATAACTTTTGTAAAATAAATCAAAAAAGTCTGAAATTTTTAGGGAACCTTACTTGAAATTATTCTCAACTCTGGTAAAAATATCTCCCACTATTTTTCTCTGGTTCACAATATGTGGCAGAAACAAAAAAATTAGGGTTTTTACCCTAATTTCGGCCCAGATCGCAGCTCTGATACCACTTGTAATGAAATTACTTGTATAATTCAGATTAAGAGCAATAATATAACACCAAATAACACAATATTTCAGAATAATGAACTCAATATGCAATTAGAATAACTTCGCCACTTCGAGGGGCAACCTCCAAACCATATAATAAGACTCAAATGCTCCAATGATAATGAAATACTACCTATAATCCCCTATATATACTATTCATATGCTATGGCCATCACCAAGGCCGACCTATTTAGCATGAGAGAGTATAAATGATATAATAAAATGATATGGTAAGCCACAAGTCAGCTACTCATATCCTAATACAAGTAATAGGTTAAGGGCGTAGCAGGAGCTCTAGATGCATGGAAGCTTGGTGCTCATTTGGGTCTACTCCTTTGGATTTAATCTTTGGAGGTGCGTCGTTTGGACACATGGCAGCTTCCATTGTCTCTTCCATACTTATCCAATTTTGGGTTTATTCTAAGTCATTTACAGAGCCCAAAGACTTTGAGCCTTCGTCGTTTATTTTCCTTTGAGCCTCTGGTTCTTTTGACACTGTTTGGCCTCCCCGACCTCGTTATTCCATTTCCGATCCCGCTTGTAACTTTTTGTTGGATTTGATGCATGGATTCACTCGATAGAGTCGTTTCTTTGATTTCTTCTTACACGGGGTTTTGTTTGACCAAATGTTTCTGGGGAAATTTGGGATAATGATGAGCTTAAGTGACTTTGACTTCATGGGAATTTTCACCCTGCAAGGTAGGTAATAAATTCCCACTTGCCTGCTGCTACCAAAAATCCCACTTTAGCTTAAACCTATTCATTCCAAAAAGTGCGACTTGCTTGGGAGTTTGCTTTTGTGCATGACTTCATATTTTTGGTTAGAAGCTTACATTTTGAGGTTGATTCCTTCTGGCACTGTGTTGGTAGATGATCTCTAGATGCTTCGGACAATTAAACAGACTATACTGGTGAAATAATTGACCTACGGGAATTTCAAAAAGAAACCGAGGAGAAAACCGAAAAAAAAATGCAAAAGAAATAAATACAAGTGATAAACGTTGCGGAAGTTGCAAACAAAGCCCAGGATTCATTCCTGGTGAAAACCCTTATGAGACGAGTGAATACTAGCATGTAAAATCACAACAGGACTCAACCGGAGCACAATTTACTTCAAACGGGGCATTATTTATTCAATAAATAATTAAATAAAAATTTCCCACAGATAAAACTTGGCAGAGGGATAAAACAAGTTTGGGAATCTGGGTATTTGTCAAAATTGGATCATATGATACACTAGGAATATCCTAACATAATACATACATCTTCTGGAAATAAAAAACACAAAAATACCTTCTTTTTTTTTTTTAAATCAAATGGGTAGTCCTAGATTTCAAGGTGAAATCTGGGACACCAATTTCCTTATTACAAACACAAAAGAAACTTATTTATAGTAGGGCTTCAGCCTACTCCCATTGAAGTAACCGAGAAACATGGTGTCATCCAAGGCTGTAATTAATATTTTCTTGATTCCAATAGCTTAGTTACTACAAATGGTTACAACCAATGCACTTTCAATTTTCGGGATGGCACATGAACTTGGAGTCATACAAGATCACCATATTTCCCTATCTGTAAAGGACTTGTTCTTAATCTTCCTATCATGTGAAGCCTTTTGTCTAGATTTCTTTGTCTTCAATCTCCATCTTGCAATGGTGCATCACTCATCTACCTGCATCATTTTATCAATGCACTCTTATATTGTTTTCTCATCATCCAATCTGCATGTGAGTGCAATACACAAAGAGGGTAATATGAACTCAATGGAAAAAAATACCTTTGTACCAAATACCAATTGAAAGGGTGTGGACTTATTTAACCTCTTATAGGTTGTTCTATATCTCCATAAAACATATGATACCTTATCATCCCAATCTTTCCTTCCAACATGACATATCTTTGTCAAGGTTTGTCCCAAAATATTTTTGAAGGCTTTTAGAGTCATTGGATTGTGGGTGATAGGGTGTAGTCTTACAGTGTGCTACCATAAAATATGCTAGTAATATCCTTATTGTTTCATTTAGAAAATGAGTTCCTCTATCACTTGTAAGGAATAATACACAACTATAATTGTTTATCATATTCTCCCATTAAAACCTAGCTACTATTTTTACAAAGATAATCCTTTGTAGGTGTAGCCTCCGCCTACCTTGTCGAGTAATTTGTGCATGTAATAATATATCATGTGCATGTCCTATGCACACGTGGTGCAATAGGACCTAAAAAGTCAATTTCCCACTTCTCAAATGATTTGTGCTTGTTATAGGTCTTAACGACATCTCATCCTCTGTTTCCGAGGCTTACCTATCCTCTGAAAATGGTCACACGCCTTTACAAATGCCTTGGTATCCTTATATAATGTTTCTTACCATAAACCTGCCAATAAGATCTTTTGTGATTGCTTCACATGTATGTTAACCTCCAATTATTCCCCCATGTGCTTCCTCCATGATAGCTTTACACTTATGCTCTAACACACATTTGTACAAGACTTCATCTCGACCCATTTTATATAGGTCTCCTCCAATGAGTTGATAAGGAACTTTGCAAATGGTAAGGTTCTTCTTTTCCAAATTCTTCATACCTTCAAGCACAAGTCCAGTGCACAAGAATATTGTAATATCTTCTAGTTTTTTGGTACATGGTTCAATATGAACAACTATGCATCTAGCATAGTATCTTCTATGATTTTCACATCCTCACTAGAATTAATCCTTGATAAATGATCAGGTCCCTGAATTACTCTTACCAAGCTTTACTATAACCAAGAAATTAAATTCTTGAAACAAGAGAATCTAACAACAGATGCACCCCCGCAAAATTGGCTTATTGACCAAGTAATTCAACATCATATGATCAGTATAGAATATAAATGGTGTGGCCAACAAGTACTGCATGAACTTATGAATCACATATATCATTGATAGGCGTCATTCCTGGTCATAAAACATATGGGATGATCAACATTTCCTTCTTGGCTATGCCAACACTACTCCAATGGTTGTACCAGAAGCATCTACATGTACATGAAAAGGCTTTTTATAAGAAGGGGAGTGAAAGATAGATGTGGTGGTTAGCTTCTCCTTCAAGGTCTCATATGCTTATTGTTGTGTGTCGCCTTGAATAAAAATTTCCTTCGGATTTTAACAACTCTTCAAGGGGAGTGGAAATCTTAGCATAACCTTTGATAAACTTTCTATAGTAACCAGTGTTCCCAAGGAAACCGTGCACTTCACTTTGATTCGTTGGCTCTTCCAGCACCAAAATAACTACAAACTTAGTTGGGTCCACCAACAATCCTTCTTTGCAAATGATATGTCCAAGTAAGGTACCAAAAAGAGTTGCAAAAATACACTTCTTGATGTTCAAGGAGATGCTAAGTTGTCTACATCTTTCAAACATCAATCTCAAGTAGTCACAATGATCTTTCACCAGGCCATACACCATCCAATCATCCAAATAAACTTAAAGAAACTTATGAATAAAGTTTTAAAAATCTTGTACCACAATATGCAAGAACATTTTTGGTGCATTCTTAGCCAATTAGCATGATTGTGTAAGAAAAACATCCCCATTCCATTACAAACGTGGTCTTCTCCCGATCTTTGCACGTAATCCTCACATGATGGAATCGAAAACCCGCCATGTAAAAGAGTAAATCTCACATGCCGTAACACCTTCTAGGATTTCTTCAATGAATGGCATAGGAAAATTATCTATGACATATGATGCATAAGGTACCTTGTAGTCCACACAAATCCCGATCCGTCCATCCTTCTTAATGCTAATCACCATCGAGCTTATCCATTTAGACTCCTCATTAGGCTCAATAATGCTCGACTTGAGCATTTTATCAACTTCCTCTTTCACTTAGGGATCATTTGATAAGGCCTCTTATAAACCAGTCACGCACCCTCCTTAAGCTTACTTTTCATTTCTCCCAATGACAGATGTACACCTTTTAATTCATGATATCCCCTAGGAAATAGATCCTGAAATTCATGTAGTAGCTCAATTATATTTTCAAATTCAAGTTCAAACTAGTAATCACTAATTATTGCCTCCTTAGATGCGTCCTCATTCCTAATGTTCACTTTCTTAGTATTCAACGAAACATGGTACACGTGCACTTGATCATCTATGGAATCTAACACCTCACGCTCACCTTTTGTGTCCTTTATATCTATATCTTCTACTTCCTCATCATCTATGAGGTAGACAAGTTTTCCTTCTCTTTCACTTTCCAAGCACACCACAACTGTGTCTCTTTTGTTTCTACCAGGTCCTCACACACCTTAGTATCAACCTCACCAAATAGCTGAACCATAAGATCCTCAACTTTCATGTTATCCCCTAATGTGATGCACCTCATAATCTACAAGGCTTCATGAACTAGTGGCTTAGTAGAAAAATAATCAAAAGTATGAACAATACCTTCATTCAGGTTGCACCAACTTGTTGTCTCCGCTTCAACTCTCAGCATGTAGATACAAAGCACACACGCATCCACGCAAAGTAGAGTAAAATTTCTGAAAAAGCATCTTGCCCTTGCATCTAATTACTTTCACAACTATGAACATGTACCAAAGGAGGGGTCTTCCCATCATAATCATGTACCAAAGAAGGAAGATTATTCCTGAAAAACCTTGTCAAGAATGCCACCCTAATCTCACACCAACCAAGTAAACTATCTTTGTGTTTCACCCACCAGTGTGCTTCCATCTCGCATAATGTATAGACCATCATATTTCTCCTATCACCTTCATTACGCCACTATTATTTTATTGCATACAAGAATTAATCATGCTTCTCTTTTCCAATATACTTCGATAATTTTTTTACTCAATCTTCTTCGATTGTACACGACCTTATCATCCTAGTAACTCATCTACATACCTCATGCCGATCATTTTTTACATGTCATGGCCCAATTGCACAGGACATGCTAGTAGTATCACCGATGGACTACGTATATTCCCAATGAAGCATGCCCTCCTTTGATGTCTCTATGTTCTCGAGGTTCGTGCATCGTATGCACGTAAATTTCATTGAGATCCTCTCATTAATAGGATTTGTATAAGGTACAACCTTAACATCATCCAAGGGTATTACAATGCGCTCATCCTTATTCTCAAAACTGATATATCTCTTATTGAAGTGCAAGTCTACATTATTAGCATAACACCAAGGACATCCTAAAAGCCTGGGTAAGTTATCTACTTCGCAAGATCCAAAACCTCAAAGTCACCCATGAACTTGGCTCCCTAAATAGTGATTGAAACATCCTTTAATACCCCAATGGGAATGGCCCTTGTCTTGTTATCCATATACATCACATTTGAGGATGGCTATAATGGTGGCCTTCCCATTTAGTTCCAAGCATCAAGGGTGAGAACATTAACCTTCGCGCATATATCAATGAGGATATTACTCACTAACCATCCATTAATCACTACATCCAAAGTGTGATATTTTTGTCATACTCATGGTTCTATGGTGGTAAATTAACATGAAGAATTTGGCACTCCCTTTCCACACCTAGATGCGGTGTCTTATCTCACAACCATTCTCCCAAAAATGGTATGATGTTCTCCTTCTTGAGAATTTTGCATACCTCTCTAAGATCATCAACATCCTTCTATGGTAACTCAATACTCCTCGCGCATTCCCTCTCACGTGCTTGCTCTTTCAAACATTATATCTCTCCTGTAACTCCCTGATGACACCCATGGTCTCGTGATAAATTTATTTATGTTGGGTTGTATCTAGATAATTTGCATGTACCACTTCTTCCCGTCTAATGAGAGGTCTCACCTTCCCTTTCTCACATGTGTGTTGCCTCTGCATGCATGGTGACTAATAAAGGTTGAATTTCAGGCTCAACCATCTTCTTAGGTGCCCATTTCTCTAACTTGGCAGGCTCTACTTTGATCATAATTACACCCTTGTCCTTCTTGTTGTTTTTACACATATGACATACTGATTGGGAAATCTTCCACCTTGTGGGCCTTTCCATAGTACGTGCAAACTTGGTTCTTTGGACACTCACGTTGATAATGATCAGGTGATCCACATGTATAGCATGTCCCTCACACAAACCTTCCATGGATGTTATAGTCATAAAATTTATGCACTTTGGCACATTTCTAGGTGCTAAAAGGATGCTAGCATTTACATGATTCTTAAGCAAGAAAACTAGTAATTGACAACTCCCTTTAGCATTTTGCTTTGTCTTCTACACTTTTATTAGCTTTATACATCTTACACTCTTGTCGAATTTAACTATTTTATCTTTCTATGGATTTGTACACTAGTGCCTAGTTAGGACACTAGTGTCGTCGCTCTGTCATCATGGGCATTTATGTCCCTCTTTATCCTTTTCTTATCTTTTTATACCCCTTTTTCTTCTTAATTACTTTTTATCACTTTGGGTTGGCCTTTTAGTTGTCAATTACAAAATTCAAACAAGGGAATCATATAAATACATAGTTATGTTTTCAAAATGAGGGACCAAGCACTAAGCATTACATACTACCACCTAAGCTTACATTCAAAGGCACAAGAGCATCAAAGGCATCCATCTAGCATCCATTCAAGGGCAAGGGATGCATACTTCTGCATACACAACATAGGAAGGGGAAGTTTTTTCTATTCCATCCACACATACTATACATCTTCTACATTTTAGATCTAGCCTGCTATCATTTGTGCAACTTGCCAAATGGCATCCTAGGGCATCATTTCTACACACAAAAATATAAGAACTACATAGACTCTGAGATGTAGTGAAACTCTTGGTCATAAGTTCACTCTTTGGGTAACTGTCGGGGTCAATCCGACTCCCCATTCTACATTTTCCTTTTTAGGTTTGATGTGGTTTGTGGGTACGTATAGGTGAAATTATTTGTTGTAGGTTACGGTATAGTCGTAGATCAGTCAAAAATCTAGAGTGACAAACAAGGACCAACAATGAAGCTTATCTCGACACGAGTAAAGACCCATATCCAAAGACCTACATGACACCAACACCTAGGTCCAATCACTAGCACTGCGCACTCCGCCCTCCACAGTGCTTCTCGCCTGTGTAATTTCAGAATTTAGAATCTCCAAAGCAAGTCTTTGTGACATTCTTCTTAGCCTGTTCCATTATTTCATCTTCCAATATTACTTATTGTTTGCTCATAAATCAGCTAAGTCATATATCTCTCCCATCTACTTAGAGTCCTACATTGCTTGACTACTTAGCATTTGTATATTGTTGTATATCATCATTTGTATATTCATTAATTACATAAGTTCCTCTCGAAATCATATTTAATTAATTCAATTTACATTAAATCATTTGGTGAACCCCACTCCTAATCAAACATTTAGATCCTTATTTTTCTTATTCTATTCGATTTTCTTTCATGGCTCCTCAAGTCTCCTTGCATCAATTACTTCAAATGCACCCATCTTTCTAAGATGCTCTCCAAAATTCCCTAGATACTATGTACCTCCCTCGTAATACACCACCTGCACAAGTAAATTCCATATTTGATCATCTCTCTAAAGACTATATTAGTTCTAATACCACAACTAATCAATCAATTTTCAAGTCAATTCAAGATTTACACCATTTATTTCAAGATAAATTTCAAGCTATGGAAACCATGATTACATCCTCAAATTTGAAATCCAACATCTTAAGGATGCTTCTCAGGCCCATGCTAGTTCTTCTTCTACACCTCATCCTAATCCTATGTCTTCTACATGTTCTCATGTAGAGAACTCCAAGTCTTATGGCTATCAAGCACCTCTCAAGTTTGATCTTAATAATAAGCAACATGATATTCTTCTTGCACTCCTAAATCATCAACTCGATCAAATTTTTAACTAATCATTGCTATCCTCCTTATCGGCTTGCCAAATACACATGAATCCCATTTTTCAATTATTATAGAATTAATGGACATCATGATAATGAATGATATGCTTTAAAATAATTAATTAAACACCTTGAGCATCAGGGGTTTATTTTATTTGCTACATAACATTTTGATACATGCTCATGTCCAATTGCTAAATCACAATGGGCTACCAAATCCAATCCCTCTATGTCTAATGAGCATCATGTCATAGTTACTAATGTTTCTCCTCCAGTAATTCAAGATCCACCTATCTAACCCATTCCAACTAAGAAACCACCTCTCAAAATATGTTACACACTCTAATACCGACTGGATTCTTCGAACTTGTACCACATTATAAATCCACTTTGATTAGTCAATAGGAATGATGAATCCTACTTCTAATAACCTTTTTAGCTCTAATTTTACCAAAGAAGGTGACATGTGGATGCATCTTACGGAGCTTTTGTTTGATGGGCTTGGTGTCCGAGTGCACAACAAGATTTTGCACCACTAATGTCAAATCAAGTCCGTGCATGTCTGCATAAGACCAAGCAAAGATATATGCATACTCTCTCAAAATTCCTGTAAATGTTTTTTGTTCTTTGGCTGAGAGTGAAGCTCCCAACTTAACTATTCTAGGTAGCTCCTCCGTGTTGATGTTAACATCTTTTGTATCTTCAACTAGTAGCTTTGACTCGTCGTCCATACACATAGGATCTGGAGGAAGATTGAGATCCTCCTCTAGCAAAGGTGGCTCAAGGATATCATCATCTTTAGGTGGGTATACTATCTTATCCATAGGTTTTTCTACTTGTTTTTCCACAAGTGCCTCGAAGAGATTTTCGCTATAGAACTTCCCCTTTTTCCACAAGGATTTTTGTAGGACTCTTGCCCTTTCTCACTTTTTTACTTAATTGTCCACACAACTCTACCTCCTCTCTAAAGTACGCACATGTTAAGATGAATGGATAATCCTTTCTTGTGATTGTTTCTTAGAATGTTATCTTTGATGCCCTGTGAACTCACCAATAGCCTCATCATATCATTCGAAACATGTCAATAGGTACATGTTTTGTTGATCCCAATTCATGAGTGATGGGTAGATGAGGTTTAATGTCTAAGTTATAGGGGATATGTCAGGTGTAATAGGGGTTATGGTAAGAATACCCATGTTAGAGAATAGGTTCGTAAAGGTGAGGTCTTCGTAAAGACTACACCGGGAATTTGTTTTGCTTTCATTTTCAGAAAAACTATCTTCACTCTCAGAAGAAGCATGCTCATTATCTGAAGGGTGAGACTCATAAACAATGAGTGCCAAGACCAAATTTACCCTTTAAATGGTGAGGTATCAAAAGAGCTTCTAACATACCTTGTTCTCGATGGCCATAACCACATCCTTTATACCTCATAGTAAGCATTATTCGATTAGGAATAACACACATAAGTGACTGGTAGCATAAATCCATTTCATCATCTTAAGGATGAAATAAAATATTGTTTAGTATCCTCTCATCTTCTAGTAAGCCACCTAGAGTAAAATTGTCAAATGGGCAGTTCCCCCTTGATTTTTGGAACTTGTAACATGGTCTACCACATGCTTTGGCAGATAAGGGAATATTTTGAATCATAAGAGCCTATTGCAGATCATACTCTCCACAACCACTTGGTATAACCTTCATCTCCCATGTAGTGAAAGGAGTTTCTAAGGTGGAAGCACTATTGTCATTATTAGACAAGGTATCTAGATCCACTTTTGAATCGAGTGCCTCCGATTTGGATAGGGACAGAATCTCTACAAAGGGACACTCGTAGATGGTAGGAAAATAGCCCGATAATGCTCTGTAATGATAAAATGGTTGGGGATCCCCTTCTATAGTAAGTGTTTATCCTTTATACGCAACTTTAAACATTGGTGATACATTCATGGAACAACTTGCATGGTATGGATCCATGGGCAGCCGAGCAAGATATTATAAGGAATTTTCGTGTCCAAGACATGGAACTTTGTATCATGTGTTATGGTACCAAATTCTAATTAGAATGTGATCATTCCAGTTGATTTTCATTCTTCATTTTCATATGCCTTTATGGTGATGAGCTTTGTCTCTAAATCAGCTTTTGTGCAGCCTAGTTGAAAAACTAGTTTAAGAGTACAAATGTTGAGACCCGATCCACCATCCACAAGCACTCTCTTGACCTTCTTATGCTTGATTATTACGTCAATATGTAAGGGTAGGTTATAGGAGGTATTTTTCAGTTAAGGATTCTTTCTGGATGAAGGCTATGTGCCTTGCAAGAGTGATTTACACTACAATGGCCTATAAATCAATTGGGTCAACATCAATAAATACTCTTGATCCTCGTAAGGTCTTACAAAGTATATCCTTATGGACGTTAGAAATCTTTAGAAGGTCTATGATTGAAATCTTAGTTGTAGTCTTCTCTAGTTAATACATCATAGTGACTTTCTTGATCAAGAGGGGGAGTAGGTTTGGAGATAAGCTGTAGACACCAAATTTGTGTCTTACGACACCTCGTGCCCCACATCTCATTTCGCAACCTAACCTCACCACCTAAACCTTGCACACTTATTTATTAATTACCTTATAATTAATAAATCCACATTTTCAAACACGCCACCTCATTTCTCCACCTCATCATGACCTAGCCCTAATCCTAAACTAACCTAATTAAGACCTATAACTTTGTCTACATCCACACCCATGACTAATTACCCTCACCCGCACCAAAACCAACCTACTAAATGACTTGACCAAGCCCACAACTAATCTCTTGGGAGAAAAGGAGGGAAATTTGGCTATTTTACTAAAAATAGCCCACTTTGACTTAACCGACATCGGTTCCTACTCGACCACCGTCGGTTACGTAACCGCCATCAGTTCCCTGTAAATGACCTCCCCCAACCAAAAACAAGGGATCTGGAATTCATTTGGAAAAACGATCCGAAATTCACTTGGCAGAGCGGAGACAAGTGAAGAAAAGAGAAGAGCATCGAGCCGAAGACTACAACCGAGCCACTGGATTGTTGTCACCCGTTCAAGCATTGGAAAAGACTGAGGATAGCTTCATCAGCTCGTTTTCCAATACCAGATCATCCCAACTGAGCCTTACTGTCACTACCACATTCCTTGGACCTGAATCTTCATCAACGAGTAAGTAGTGTCTTGTATGTTTCTAAGCACCATTTCTTGAGCCTTTTGATTGATAGTAATTATAAGCTCACTCCTAGATCTACCACCTGCCAGCACCCTGCACTTAACCTTCATCCATACATCCTTGTATTGCCCAGAAGACAGTTTTATCACACTCTGAGTCTTCCCCGTCATCTCACTATTCCCCTCAGCCATCCACCAGTCTTAATAACCCCACAATCACCCTACAACCAACCTCTATCTAGAAGTGCCTAGATTACTGACCCTACCGGTGTCGGTTATCCCCTACCGGTAGCGGTTCTCTAACGCAGGTCGGTTATCCAGTGACCAGCATCGGTCACTGTGACTTATACCCAAAACCTTCCTCTCACCTATTTGTCTCCTAACAACCTTAGATCTAGTCTGGTTTATCCCTGTAACTCAACCTAAACGTATCAACGACCATTGACCAAACAAACAACGTGACATTTTATTATTGGTAGTTTAGTCTCTATTGCTTTGTAACGAGGTACCTAAATCGTGATTTCGCAATAGCTTCTTTATTATCATTTGTGTTAATTCGTATTAAAAGGGGAACTGACCACCTTCAAAAGGAAGTCTAATATTTCTTGGGCCCAAGGTAGTTCCCTCATTTATTGTCTAACTAAAATTTGGTGGTCTTGTATTCTTACTTGCAGGTAGTCCTTCCCAGACAAAAAGGAGTTCTTCGCAATCGATCTGATCTCTCTCTACATACGCGCACACCCTCTCAACATTCAACAGGTATTCCTCCTAGCCCTAACCCTTATCTATTTCTCAAAAGAATGAAAGGATAGAAGCAACTCTATTCCAGGAACGGAAACATTTTGTGTGAAACATTTTGGCACACGGTGGGACCCATTTTGGGTTTCTTTCTTTCTTGCTTGCTTTCATATAGGGAGCACACTTGCTATTTTCTTCTTCTAAAATATTCACAAGATATTTTGTTATTTTTTTGGTAAAATAATTTGTCTTGCTTTCACATCTTTGCATTAGTGAAAGTCATCTTCTTTGCTTCATCGAATATCATTTTCGATTTGGGTTTAAAACACTTGCATCACATTCTTGCTTGTTGTTTTCAATTCTAGTGAACGTAGATTAAGTAACAGGTCGTACACATGGGGGTGATATCCATGGTATTGACAAGAAATTAATCTTACTTTCACTGCACAACACATACCGAATCACATCATAATTAACACAACAGCTCAAACATCCCCCTTTTCCATGGTATTCCTCCACCTGATTGAGGTAACCTTATAAGCCAAAACAAACTTGACATTTCCCCTAGGTCTTTTGTTTAGGATTGACATCATTTTACGTCTAAGGCATAAGCCCAAAGTGATTAAAACTAATCCTAGGGTTAGTCTGTTAATTTGCTTGTGCATCTTGCTTGTTTTTAGTTTTGTTTCTCTGTCATACACTATTTTTGTGATCACTTCAGAATAGTTTGGTAGGTATACTAAGCATCGTTAACCTCAAATCAGCAACTTCTTACAGCTTCTTACACGGGCTTATTCTACCGACATCGGTTAACTTACCGACACTAGCTACAGTCTGACCGACATTGGTTACCTGACCGATATCGGTTACTGTCTTTCAATTCCCAAAACCAGCAACCTACCAATTCCAACATTTTGTTGTTGCTTCTATTCCTGATAGATTGCATCCCTACTGTGTACCCTTGTCCATGGTTGTTATCACTCGGAAACAAGTTGCAGCCATGGTTTCACATGCCTGCTCCGTGCCTTTGCCTGAATCACCCCCTTCACATCCTGTGGGGAATCCTACGGACACCAGCGAGGTTCCCAAAATCCCTGTAGGAGATAAGGAATTTGTGAAATTTTTGGATGCTAATCCTAGCATTGTACAAGTACTATTTGTCTCATGCCCCTAACCATACACCCGATGGTCAACTCCTTATTGGCATGCCTATTAGTATAGCCTCTCACTTAGCTCCTTCCCCACCTGATAACTTCACCTTGCCTTCTTCATCCTTAGCCCCATCTCCCAACTCAGTGGCTTCGGGGGTTCATACGGCACAGATTGGCTTTCCTTTGGTTAATCTGGGGCCCAACATATCATTACCACCGACTGCTCCTACCTCGTCTCTCTCGCAGACTACTCCTTTCATAACTTGCTCTCTGCCACCTATCCACACAAGCTTTCCTTCTCAAGCTCCGCCCACCTTTTCATTTCCACACACGTATCCGGTGACTTCAACATCTTATATAGGACATCCCTATTTGGTCACCTCAACATATTCATCCTCAATACCTTATCAACATTTAACCCCACCATTGTCTAGTGGTGGCCCTTGGCCCAATCCTCCTCTATTTACAACCACACCATCATCTCATCTAACCACTGATTTAATCAAACAAATGATGGACAAGATGCAAAATCTAGAGGCTTCTGTTTCAGGAAGCCGTAGCACCCTGACATACGAGCAAGTTTGTCGGGATCCTATTCATCCTTCTGTCCCTCTTCATTCATATCCTCCTCAATGGGAATTACCAAAATTTACTCGTTTTAATAGTAAGGAGGATCCTCAACAACACTTGCGATCATTTAGACATGCCTGTTACCTGATTGCTCATGATGATGCCTTACTACTCCACACCTTTCCCATGTCCTTATCAGGACCCGCCTTGGAGTGGTACGATGCTTTAACCCAGCACTCAATCTTCTCTTTTAACAATTAGCCAAATCTTTCTTGGATCATTTCTCCATTAACATTGCCAAGAAAGTATCTATCACCGACCTCTATGCCATCCGACAATTTGAAGACGAATCTATCGCAGATTTCGTTGGACGATGGCGGGGCCTTATCAACCAACTTACTTATGCCTTTCCTTAGGCCGAACTTATCGAACTCTTTACGCGGGCCTGCGCTAAGCACATTTCTCCTACCCTCCAAATTCAAACTTTCCGCACCTTTGATGAGGCCTTTACTATGGCTCGAAAACTAGAGATTCGAGCCTTAGAGGAAGAGAAATTGTGGTTGCACAACAAAACCCTAATTTCTAAACCAAGACTCCACCAACAAACCTAACACACCACCAATCCTCACGCATCGACTGCTTTGAAATCAAAAGGAGTTGTACACGCGGTGATGGTCAAATCCCAAACACCATCTAATACCCCGCCAAAAACCACTTATAAGTATAAATCTGAGCCCATCAATTATACTCCCTTAGGAGAAACTTATGGTGTGATATTGGAAAAATTGCTCAAAGCGGGAGCTATTACCTTACCTCCTGGTAAACCTCACTCTGGGTTTGATTCCACCCACATTATACCTTCTTGGTACAAAGAAAATGACTTATGTAACTTCCACCGCGTGAAGGGACACAGTCATGAAAACTGGAAGATGTTTGAAAACATAGGGGCGGGAATGGGTGATGGAGGGGATATAACCCTCGATAATCCTAACGCCCCGCTGGCCCGAAATTGAAAATCTTCAACAAACCATTCCCAAACCACTCTTCTAACAGTAACATAAACCAAGATATCTTAGCGAGGAGAGTGTTCATGAAATCCATGCGGTCTTCGACTCCCAACCAAAAGCTTCTATCGAGGAAATTCTGAATCAAGCCTCTTCACTAACGCAGGGACCTAAACCCCTTCACCACCATCAAGACAAGATGAAATCCTTACCGTTCCTTTACCCATAAAGGAATTAACCACCCAGAGTTCTCTTCTCATAGATGAGCCTTCTTACACCACATCCTTGCAAGACTGTGAGCGGATGTTATCTAACTTATCTATTTCCCAAACATCTCCTTCTACCACTCTTGCTGTACAAGAGAAAGGCTCGCCACTTTTTTCGTCATCCTTAGACGAGAAACCCCTTGAATCAACATCACCAAATTCTTTAATCATGACGGATCCTCTCAAACATGCCCTCCTACCTATTAGTTCTTCATCGCCTAAATCTTTTCGGTGACCGGTTTACCTCTTAATGCCCATCGATACAGTACCTCATTTACCCCCTGTATCACACCCATAGTGGACCGGAATCACAACCCACCTTTCTTCCATACAAAATTTCCTATCCACACATGAGGATTGTCACCCCTCAGAAGATAGATGAGTCCATGGGACGTTTGAGTACACTATATTCTACTCAAATGTAGATGACCGATCCAGACGCCTCTACCATATACCGAAGTGTTTACAAAAGCTCAAAATTCCTATGTCCTCATCTTCAACCCCCTCATCTCTACCAAAATACCTCATCCACCTCTACTAACCTAACTAAACCTTTCCCTACGCTTGGGACTCTACCAATACCCAGCCTAACACACCCACCTAAACGGTTAGATTTATCCAAAAATAAAGTCGTCCATCCACCTAAGAGACAAACTCGATCCCCTAAAGCCCAAGTCCAATATATGCCTCTGTCACAACTAAAACCCTCGTCGTCACACCTACCTTCTATATTAGGACCTCACCCCTCCACCTTTCCTCAATACATCATACCTCCGTGTTTTCTTTAAAATAACTCGCATCTTTTACACCCATACAGAGATCCATGGGTGTATCAACACCATCACCCCAAGTATCATGTCCACCTATCAACCCTAAACAAACTCCATCATCAAAGGATTTGTTTACTGTCACTCCTCTTTCTCCGTGGTTGTTTTCTGCTACCACATTCCATCATTTCACTAAACATAACCACGCTCTTTGAAGAAGCCATGTTTAGTTAAACCAATTATAAAAACCACTTGTCTAAACCACCACCCATATGAATCAACCATACCCAATCATTACCGAAACCCACCCATTCAATAGCCTCATCTTCCCTCGACTTTGACCCCCTCAAAGGGTCTTACGCCAAAAACCTTGATATATTGGTGGAGAATGCGACCATTTCCCTACCCCCACTTAGACCCTATGATCCATCTAAACCTCGACCTATAGGTTATGATGAGTCTAAAATCTGCACTTACCACCGCACACCGGGACATGATGTAGAGGGATGCAAAGCTTTAAAAACCATACTTCGTGAGTCACCTCTCTTGGATAGAAAGGTTAAGAAAGACAACTTACGAAGGGAGAAATTGTTGATGCAAAATCACAAAGCACTCCGGATGCAGATCAGGCTTCTAGGTTGATGTTCGGGCATCCAGTGTGATTGCACAACATGGAAACCTCTCTCCAAGCGTGGGACTTGTAAATCAGAGAGGAATCTCCGAGAGAAGGCTGGTTCTGCTCCTAAACTACCTCGCCCAAGCTATTCCGGTCTTGAGCCCATTGCAAGCTAAACTAAACCTAATCTAACCATGCCAAGGAGACAAAAGAGAGAGAGAAAAGGAAAAATCACAAAAAGCCTACACTAAAACGGTGATACACTAGAAGGAGAATGTTGAACATCTATCAAACTGCCATGGAACAAGGAGAGGTGAGTAATGGGAAGGATGGATAGACGCAGACATCACAAACCCAAGGATAGATTTCACACTAGAAAATGTCCCAAAACTCCATGAACACAGGCACTGTAATGAACATTGGAACATGCCAGATACCACAATGAAGAGAGGTAAGAAGAAAACAAGCAAAAAAACAAGCAAGGATGGACAGATGCATCACAAAACATTTTTTTGTTGCTCCGAAGTCCACCTGAGAACATCATTTCAATAGTAAAGGTAAAAACGCCATTACAGAAGCGGGGAGGAGGTTCGAACTCCATTTTCAACCACCGGGGAAGAAAAAGAAGGGAGGGCAGATCTGAAAGGATGAACCACTTGTCCTTTTTGAAAGAAGCCCCTCCTTACAATTTATAGGAAGAATGAGAGAGGGAGAAGAGAGGAATTTGAAATCCACCCCAACCACCTCCAGTGTCCATTTAATTCATCTTATATGGCAATAGGTGAGAACCCTAGCAAACCCAAAAAGTGGCGTTAGTTCAAAGCATGTCGACAATGCAAGATATCAGCGCCCTTGGCGCACTGCTCGTTCGACATGTCGGCGGCAAGATATCAGCGCCGCTTGGAAGAAGCCACATGTAGTTACAATGATTATAAAAGCGCCCTTGGCGCACTCATATGAATCATGTCGGCATCATGAAACCCACCAAGAAGTTATTTGCCCTCCAAGCGCTTACACCGTTCCAGCATGTCGGCAAGAGAGATATCAGCGCCCTTGGCGCACCATTTAGCATGTCGCCGACCTAGACCATTTTCATGTGCCCTTCTATGCGCTAAGGCGTAACTTTTTCTATGTTGACACTCTGTGTCATGCACCATTTATGTGCACAAGGCTATGATGATGTAATAAAAATCGGGCTCTGAGTTTCTCTGACTTCCCATATTCTTTTGCTTGTCTATATCTACTCGAGGGGAGATATATACAATAGAAACCTTTAGCTTTAATCCCCTCTCCTATACCACTGTCCCCTCCTCACCAAGATCTGTCATTATTACAACCCCACCTCTCGAAGACAATGACTTATCCTCTTGTCTTCCTCCTCTCATGTTCACGAGATCAACATGATTAGTGTTGCTACTCGAGGATAGAAAAACAATGGGAAAGCTAAAGAAAGCACACATGCGGCCTCTCTTTCTCCATCCACCATCTCGATCGCACCACCACCTAAAGTGGTTATTCATGGACCTCGCTAACCCGTCTCCGATGGAGTTGCCCACCGAACCATGATCAAAAAACTTCACCAATCACCTGTAAAAATGACACTGTATGATCTCATTCAAACCTCTGAATCTCATCAACAAGCTCTTGTTGAAATCCTTCAAGGTATAGAGGTCCTACCTAACAAAACCTTTCCCGTTGCCTCCATTTTAACACCCAATCACGTTGCTTCTCTCACCAAACAACCTACCTCCCCAACCACTTCTGTCCCTGTACAACAAACCTCTGCTGTCAGTTTCTCCGAAGACGAAATTGTCGACTTTGGTGCAGAAGATCCTGACCCCGCCCTTTTCATCTCGGCTTACGTCTGGGACATCCGAGTACGTCATGTTATGATCGACGGGGGTGCTTACTTAAATATCATCTCTTCCAAAGCCTACCAACAAATGAATATCCCTTCTTTGCGCATGTGTGCCAACCCCACCATGTTGCTGTCATTTAATGATGCTATTACTTCTACCTTAGGCACCGTGATCCTTAACATTTGTGTAGGGCCACGTACTTTACCTGAACTCTTCTATTTCCTTAAGGGATAATTCCAATACAGCATGTTGTTAGGCCACCCTTAGATCGGCCTATGGGATGTGTTCCCTCCACCATACATAGATGCATAAAATTCAAGTATGAGGGGAAGTCCTACACTGTAAAAGATGACCCTCCCCCCTTCAAAACTACAATATGTTATATCACCCTAATGATGTGCTTGTACCAGTCAAGACACCCATTCATCCAACCCAACCATCTATTTCAACCGCACCTCAACCATCCACCTCAACCACACCTACACCTTCAACCAATGAAACCGCCACCGCAAATACCACTTCCTTTCCCGTAGACAACATCCCCACCTCAGATCCCTTAGTAGATGTTTTTCAACGCCTTACACTGGGGGAGTATCGCCTATATAACGTTAGCACTTTCCATACCCCACAGGAGTACGGACAGTTACATGCGCATCCTACCTATGACCGTCGTGTGGGGGAAGTAATCTCCTACGGACCACCTAATTGTCGCACCAACCTAACGTATGGGGGTGTCGATACATCCTCTGTCACCCCTGAACCTCCCCTTGGCGTGGTTCCCTTCCAATCTGATTTTCAATATCTAACTAATCGTCGTTTTGCTCTCACCTTCCTGACGTTATGCTTGGAAGGGCTTTGGTTTCGGTCTTTATGAACAAGGCCGACATACAATCATTCCCGTGACTACACACAAACACAAAGATCGTAGTGGTCTTGGATTTTCTGAAACACTTACACCAAAGAAACCTCGTGTCAGTTGTATCCGGGAGGACGACGAAGTCACCCCTTCGGAACCATCATCACCCATTTTGCCATCATCACCCACAGAGTCGATAGACCCTGAATCTATCCCTCCTAACTTTTTTTTTTTTCATAAACGCTATCTTCTTGGGTCCTCTCACTTATCAACGCGATAATGAGGACCCATCTTCTCTTCCCCTTCTGTATCTAGACATGATCGAAGAGGATTCGCCTTCAATTAATGTTGTTGAGTGCCAGGATGACGACTCCATCCTCACTTACCTTGGTGCGGACGACTCTTATATTCAACGCGCCTTACCATCTGAAACTCAAACCATGTTGAATGAGTCGACTATAGAAATCAACATCCACACAGAGGACGATCCTCACATTGTGAAGATCAGACAATCTCTTAATGCATCAGAACAAGCTGCCTTTACTACCTTTCTCGTGCCCGCAACCAAGCTTTCGCTTGGTCCTATGCTGACATGCCAGGAATTGATCCTGACATTGCGGTCCATAACATTACCCTGAAACCTGATTCCAAACCAGTTAAACAGAAACTGAGAAAAATGCATCCATGCATTGCCCTCTTGGTCAAAGAAGAGCTTCAACGACTCCTTTTTGTTTCCTTCATCTTACCTATTGACTATCCTCAATAGATTTCTAACATCGTACCTGTTACTAAAGCAACGGGGGGACTTCGGATATGTACGGATTTCCGGGACCTTAACCTCGCTTGCCCAAAGGATGACTTACCCCTACCAAGTATTGATCAACTTTTTGATCTCACTGCGGGCCATGAGATGCTTTCTCTCATGGATGGCTTCTCAGGATACAATCAAATTTGGTAGCCGATCAACATGAAAAACACAAAACTACCTTCTGCTATCGTGTCATGTCGTTCGGCCTTAAGAATGCTGGTGCGACCTATTAGTGGGCTATGACTTACATTTTTCATGACATTATGCACACTATCCTTGAGGATTATGTCGATGATCTTCTTGGCAAATCTAAACATCGCAGTGAACATCTCGATGTTTTAACCATTATTTTCGATCACCTATTACAATACTATGTACGTCTTCAACCAAAGAAATGTGTCTTTGGTGTCCTTTCGGGAAAACTCCTTGGTTTCATTGTCTCTTTGTGTGGCATCGAGGTCGATCCAGCTAAAGTCAAAGCTATCCTAGAAATGCCCCCACCCACTAACCTCAAACAATTACGTAGTTTGCAGGGCAAACTCCAATCTATCCAGTGTTTCATCTCACAACTCTCGGATTGATGTCAACCTTTCCATCATCTCCTTAAAAAGGACATTGTCTTTCAATGGAGCGAAGAGTGCCACCAAGCCTTTGAGGCTCTTAAAGCCTATCTCTTGCAGACCACCCATGCTTATCCCACCTCAGGATGATCGCCCTTTCTACCTTTACCTTTCTGCCACCGACCATGCTGTAGGAGCCATGCTCGCACATCGTGACTCCGAGCATCGAGAACAAGTCATTTATTACATAAGTCGTACTCTTGGTGGATTATGAGACTAGGTATACACATGTAGAAAATTTGTGCCTAGCCCTATCATTCGTGGCCACCAAACTCGACACTACCTCCTGAATCACAAAACTTTTGTCATCACCAACGCGGACCCCATCCATTATATGTATGCCAAACCTCATCTAAACCAACGCATCGCCTGATGGCTTATGCTCCTCGCGACCTCGACCTTGAGTTTGTACACCAGAAATCAATCAAAGGACAAACTATCGTAGACCAACTCGCGGAAGCCCCTTTACTTGGGGAACAATTTACCAATTTTACTTTCCCTGACGAACTCATTGCCACTCTTTCACTCAGTGATGAGTTGTTTCAATGACCCTCTTCTTCGATGGATCCAAATGCCAGTGCGGCGGAGGGGCCGGCATTGTTCTCATTCCTCTGGATGCTGAACCTATGCCTCTTTCATTCTAGCTCGATTTCCCCTGCACTAATAATACAACGGAATACGAGGCCCTTGTTTTGGGTCTCTAGGTTGCGTTACACTTAGGTGTAAAATCTATTAACATTTTTGGTGACTCTCAACTGGTTGTCAATCAAGTTATGGGCATCTACCAATGTAAAAATGAGGAACTTCAAAAGTACAAACATTACGTGGATTCACTTTTGACCTTATTTACTCATTATTCTATCCAAACCATTCCCGCTCTACTAATAAATTTTTGAGATACTATGGCTTGCTTAGCCTCGCAAATTCTGCCACCAATGACTCGACATATTTTCTTGGTCCAACAACTCTTTGCCCCATCTTACTAAGCTCCGGATGTTTGTATGGTAAATAATGTGTCTATTGACTCGCAGGATACTTGGTATCACCGATTTCACGACTACCTTACAACCTCTGTTCTCCCACCTGACCTTACTAGTGTGCAAACGTGCTTTTCTTAAAAGTGTTTCTCATTATGTCGTCATGGGGGACTCCTCTATAAACGTGGCTTTGATGGCATCCTCCTTCGATGTCTAACCGGCGTGGAGGTTACCTATACCATCCAACAAGTCCATGACGGCATTTGTGGTGGACATTTTAGTGGCCTTACCGTGGCCAAACGGATCCTTTGCCTAAGGCTATTATTGGCCTACTCTTAATAATGATGCTACGAATATATTAAGCGTTGTGTTATGTGTCAACAACATGCCAACCTTCAACATACTCCTAGCCATTCGCTACTGGTCACACGAGATCTTTGGCCTTTCTCACAATGGGGTTTAGACCTTATTGGTGAGATTCACCTGCCCTCTTCACAACGTCACCGTTGGATAATCATAGCAACCGAATATTACACCAAATGGGTAGAGGCCATTCCACTCATTTCAACCAAAAAAGAAAAAATCGTAGAATTCATTAACCATCACATTATCTGTCGTTTTGGTGTTCCTCATCGCCTGATAACAGATAATGGAAAATCTTTCAAAAACAAGTTGTTACAAAACCTTTGTGACAACTTTGGTATCAAACTTAGCTTTTCATCACCTTACTATCCACAAGCAAATGGTCAAGCCGAATCTTCTAACAAAACCCTGACCAAAATTCTCATGAAAGTCGTTAACGATTCTGGAAAAAATTGGCATGATCACATCCCCTTTTCCTTTTGGGCTTATCGTACCAGCATTCGTACCTCCACTAATGCCACACCATTTTCTTTGGTATATGGTACCGAGGCTCATCTTGCCTCTAGAAATATAAATACCCTCCCTAAGAATATCTCTTCAGGATATTCTCACCAATGATGATTTCTGCCAAGAGCGGTTAGCCTAATTGGAGCTTCTTGACGAGATTCGTCTTACAGCTCTTGACCACCTTCAAATCTATCAAAAGCGCATCAAACATGCTTATGATAAGTGACTTCATGAGTGTACCTTTAAGGTTGGTGATCTTGTCCTCAAAGAGAATCAATATGTAACCAAACTAGAAAAGAGCAAACGTGGAAAATTTGCTCCTAATTGGATTGGGCCTTACATTATCACTCATACTTATGGATCAGGAACTTACCATTTAGCTTCGCTTAATGGTAAACCTGAGCCTGAACCCCTTAATGCCTTGCATCTTCGACCATTCTACTATTGAATTTAGTGTTATATCACTTCTTATCTACCTTGCGCTCGTCCCTTGAGCTCATTTATCACCTCATACACTTTATTTCATGCATCTCAAAATAGAATCAAGCTCACGTAGTTTGGTCATCACCTCCTCTTAAAGATTCATTCCCTTGTTAGTTTGGTCCATGACATAAAAGTATCAAAATAACATGTTCTCAATTATACACTTATGGGATATTCTTGAGTCAAACTTCCTACAAAACTAGATGCTTCATGCCAAACGGACATCTAGACCTCTAAGTTATACATAGACTGCTCCCTCGAAGGACAACTATGTGTAAAATCACTCTATTATTATAAATATTTGCTCCCCCGAAGGACAGCTATACACAAAAATTGCATCTGCTACTATAAATAGACTGCTCCCTTGAAGGACAGCTATACAAAGTCATCCTTTATCAGAAGCTTCTCACATTGATCAGCTTCGTGAAGACCTCAAGAACAACAAAATATATATCCCATGTAGACTTCCGCATCGATCGGTCATATCGGAAAAATAAAAAAGCAGTATTCCAAAGCACTTTTGAGTCATGGACTTGTCTATTTAGGTTTGGTTCTCTTTCGTCAGAATAATCACCTTATAACAAGTTCTCTGCACCCCAACTATATCAACCACCTCACCTCACCATTCGTCAAAGCAACAAAACTCAAGGGACGTGATGTATATCCGATATATTGTGATTATACAACTCTTTTCACCTATCGACTTCTCACATATGCAAGGTACCTAGGGATTCAAGCTCATCCTACATTTATATGTGGTTTGTTTAGCTCTTCTCAACTACGGGACACTTTTGCCTCTTTTACTCAAATCTAGGATTATGTGTTGACCTTAATCAGGACACGGTTCCCTACTACTTGGGTAAGCTAACTTTCGCTTCACCTATACCTACACCAACATCGCCAATTCCTTACCAACACCAACAACATTACCCTACCAATATCAATATTTTTTTACCAACTAAAAATTGCCTAACCACAACCAAATTGCCTGAATTCACCTCTCCCTGGTCCTAAGGGAGAACTACATCGGTCTGAGGCCCCTCCTTGCTTTGTGCAATGGGCTATGTAGGCAGCACTTAGGAGACATGGGGTCTCCCAAGGTTAGCTCGACCATCCCCTACCATAACCTATCATGTGTTGTAAATATAAATATTTTTGTGTATTTCTATTTGATAACATTCATCATTTATCCTTTTTTTCCAAACAAACATTCAAAACACAACCATTCTTATTATTATCATAACTCAAATCAACATACATATTCAATTTTATTTAGATGTTAAACAAATACATCTTCTCTATCATCGACACGCAGGTCGGCATCCTTATTTATTCTTATACCCCTATGAAATTCACTTAGACCCTTGCGCCTCCTCCCGAATCAGGTGGTGATCATGATCGTCGACGCCACTCACCTGGCCTCTCCATCCTCAAAGGTGCCACTGCTATTGGTTCCTCCCATTGATCCACCAACATCTCTCCTGTAACATACGAATACGTCCTCTCCCATGGAGGAATCTCGCCTCTAGTCTCTCCACTCGTAACTACGAAACCTCTAATAATCCCGTTGTCTCATTCACCTGTGTTTGAATCTGGTGAACCAAATCCTATAGGCGGTCTCTCTCCGCTATAATCATAGCTATGTCAGGACGATCGGCCCTCTCACGTACACCTCGCAGCTCTGCTACCCACCATAATCTATAAGCCTCTGTCACTCCCGCATCCATTACCCTGTGATCGGCTGCTATCTCTTCGGCCCTTACGGAGGTGTCGGTAGGGAGGTGAGAATCTTTGCCTCGGCGTCGATCCTCATGTATGGTCTATGAGCCATGGGTATATCCTAAACAAATCTAAATTGTCGCCGCACGTGATCTAGAGGAATCCTCTCATACTCACCTGGCATGTGCCCTGCGATCCACCTCAATCGCTCTACACCCCTCAACTCCTCATCTATGTTCTCTGTCACCATATAGTTCTCGTAAGGCCTCCAACGAATATCCGTAATCGTCACCATCTCCCACATCTACCTATAATACTTGATGTCATCTATCACGGCCTGGGATCTCGCCTCTTGTTCTGTTTGGACCCATCATCTGAATCCCAACCTCTGCACTCCTGTCTCTCTTTCTTGGATTGGTCGGCCTATTGGTCACGCACACACAATGTGCTCATAGGCCCAACAATGTAATAAGTATGCACAATCCAGTGTCATCCTGTGATTTTGCCTGCAGCCCATAAACCCCTGTATAGCTCCACCAGATATGCGGGTGCCCATGCGAAAGTCACGCTCCTTTCTATCATTTCCCAAATAATACACATCAATGCTTTTGGAAATCTTCCCCCATCCACCCTCGATAATGCATAATACCCCACCGCTATCATTAATACCACTACCAACCTTGTTTCCTCAGGGTGTGTTGCATACATTGTACCATAAGTGAATGTCAAACCTCGCTGTGTCAAATCTCATGCAGCTGAACCAAATACTGCTATTATCGCTCCCGCGCCACGCTAGGCAACACCTAATACACTGGTCTTCCTGTAATTGGGAGCCTCAAAATTCTAAACACATCTTCCAACGTCACTGTCATCTCCCCTGTTGGTAGATAGAAGGTATTCTTTTCGATTCCATCTCTCAATCAACGCCTGCAACATAGCATGATTGCGTGCGATTCGTGAATAATAGTGGATTCCACTTAACCCCACACGGTTTATCAATACCCATTCAGCTGGTGTTACATCCGCTCAGACTCGTGACAACAAAGCTGGCACACTATCATTCATCCTCAACCCTACCTCTGCCTGCATACATCAAATCAACAAACAAACCATTCAATAAATCAAATCCCCAAGTGTTTTTTCTCACATTCTGGAATTTCATATAGTAACCGATATCGGTTATACATAACCGATACCGGTTGCCTAACCGTTATCTCTAAACGATACCGGTCACTGTCAAACATATACAGCCTACTTAAAAACATCCCCTACGATAATTATTTTGCTCGTTTACTCCTCTCTATACCTACAAACATACGCGAAACCCCGCTTACCTACCCCATAACACTCACCCCATCCCAAACCCTTACCTATCACCTTTTCTTTCTCATCTCTATCCACTTACCTCCTCTCATCCTATTCATAAAACATGCAAGAATTAAATTACAACCAAACAGTTTACCTCTTGGGACGCAGCAGCTTGCGGTGGAACCTGTCTTCCCTCTCGTCTCTGACTGCTAGATGCTTCTCCTTGTCCAGCCATGTTCACCACCCTCTTCAATATAACTTGCCTTTCTGCCTTCTTAATCTCAGCCCACAATTGCTTTACCTGTCTCTTTCCTCCTTATCACTCAATTCTCTCATGCAATTACCTGTATAAGTCGTCAAACAAGCGTCGCCTTCTCGTATTTAACTTGTTGCATGACTCTAAAAATAAGAACTCTAAAAATAAGAACTTAAGTTACCGCCCACACTTTTCTATTTTTAGAAAAGCTTGTTTTAGCATAACCGATATCGGTTACCTAACCGGTATCGGTCATATATCTACCGACATCGGTTAGCTAACCGATATCGGTCATATATCTCCCTTTGCTTAAACCTAGGCCTTTTCTTCATTTTTTGTAAATTTTTGGTGGCGCCCGCCTCTTTTTCCTGCATAACAACATCATTATCAATATTTTTCATCAAAATCCCATCAACACATATATATATATCATCACAATTTCATCAACATCATCTATCTACATTAAATTTCAAAAATCATCGACAAAATACATGCGACATTTTAACATCAAACCCATCAGTATACACACCATGTGGATCAACCTCATCATCTATATACATTAAATTTCAAAAACCATCGACAAAACACATAAGACATCATTATACACACCATGTGGATCAAACTCATCATCTATATACATTAAATTTCAAAAACCATCGACAAAACACATAAGACATTTTTTTACACACCATGTGGATCAAAATCATCATCTCTATATATCAATGTCAAAATATACAATTTTCCCTGCATGGGGGCCTCTGTGATCTAAAAATAATACAAAGCCGGCATGCAGGCCGCTATCCCTGTCAAAATCTCGACTCGGCTCGTAGGCCGGTCTATCATGTCAAAAATATACTCGGCTCGCAGGCCGGTATCAACTATACAACATGTACTCGGCTCGCAGGCCGGTATATACAACAAAAATGAATGAATAACTAAATCATATATGGGCACGCAGGCCTCAATATACATACCGGTTCGCAGACCGGTGTCTATATCCAATATAAAAAAAAAAACCCATCACCGCTGCCCGGATGTCTCATCTCTCTCGCCACCCTCGGCTGTCTCCCTGCTGGTCCCTGTGCTGGCTCTCACCTCCTCCCTGTGAACAGATCCACCATTTGTGGCATTTGTGCCTCCACAGGATCTCTGCGGCTCGGGATGTCTCGGCTCTGTGCGCCGCATACAACTGATAATCAGCCCCGGTACCATCAAGGACGTCCTGATAATATCGGGCCTCCACTCTCGCCTCCATATAGCGGGCCGTGCCACCATGGCTGTTGGGCTGGTCCCCAGACTCCTAAATAGTGGCCCCTATCCTCCTGCCGGTACACCCCGTGCTGTACCTATGGTGTGCTGTGCTGTGTGCACTGTCTGGTATACTCTGTGGAGTGCTGTGCCGTGTGCATGTGCTGTGGATATGCACGGTGCTGCTGGCTCTGCTGAGCTCGTGCTGGGCTAAGCGCCTGTAGCACCCCAATCTATGCCTGTGCAGCAGTAAGCTACCCCTGTAATAACTACACCTGTCCTAAGAGCTAGTCCCTCTCTACTATAACAGCCGCCAAATCTGGCTGTGCGGGCTGTGCTCTCCTAGCTGCTCTCTCCCCTACCCACCAAACCAAAAAGGCCCCTGTCACTCCAGCATCATCCACTGTATCATCCGCCGGCCTCTCTGCTACCCAATCTGGGTCAACGGGCTGCGGTGCAGGCAGTGGCGCCTCTACATCATCCCTCCGGTACTGTGGGAAGGGAGGTGGCTCATCCTGTCGCAAGCCCAACTGCCGTCGTACCCTCTCTAGGGGTATCCACTCATACTCTCCGGGCCTCCGTCCAGCTATCCAGAAACTATACTGGATCCAGCGCATCTGTGCTCGGGCTCCTCCTTGGGGCTGATGGCCTCTGTAGGGCCTCCATATAATGTCCAGGGCGGTCAAGCCCTCTAGCATATGACGGTAGTAGGCCACATCCCGTCCTGCGAGCACCGCTCGTGGCTAGCCCACGACCCCCAACCACCTCTGAAATCCATATCTGTAGACAATCTGTGGCCCTGGCTGCTGGGGCAGCCCTACTGGTCGTATACAGATGATGTGCTCGTACGCCCAGTAGTGTAACAAAAATGTCGAGCAAATACCAAATCGCCTCATCCGCGATAACCCCACAGCTCTCTGTATAGCTGCACCAGATACACTGGTGCCCAGGCATAGCATGTATGCTCCTCTACCATCTCGTGCAACACTCCCATCAAAGCCCATGGGAAGCGGCCTCCCTCTGAGTCCGGGAGGGCGAAGCAGGTGATACCTATCATCATCAACACGGCAAGCCGTGTCTCCTGTCGGTGTGCGCGATACATGTCGCCATAGGCAATGCTCGCGCTGTGATAGGTCAATAATGCGGCTGCATCCCCAAATACATGCAGGATGTTGTCCATCGCCGTCTCCGCATCCACCTGGAACACTACCTCCCCTACGATCGCAATCTCAGGATGCGATATACATCCTCTAAGGTAATCGTCATCTCTCCAGTAGGGAGATGGAAGACATTGGTTGCCGGATCCCATCTCTCGATGAGGGCAACCATCAAGTTGTGGTCCCTATCCACAGCCCTATACCGCTGGACTCCACCGAGTCCCACCTCTCGCATAATGGCCCAATGCGCTGTGGACACATGTGGCCACATCCGTCTCAATAAAGGGGGCATCCGATCCCGCATCGTGAGCTGCTGGCGTGCCTGCAAAAACAACCCACTTCATCAGGCCTACCCTTTACAATAACAACTACTCTCCGATCTACTCTAGTCATCTCACTATACCCCCACCAATTTAACACCTCCTACTTCATACCCAACACCTAATCTATCCTACCCGAACCAACCACACAACCACCCCATTTCCCCCACCCCAATCACCTTTCCTATCAACTCTAACCCCTCCCCCTTCACCCCCAAACACAAAAACAAACCAACAATACAATTCTAAAAAAAAGGGGCACCACACACGGTCGACATATGACCGACGCCGGTCTCTCGACAAACACATTATCCCAAACATTC